>OZ012555.1:13760000-15010000 GCA_963935595.1 Schoenobius gigantellus
TTAAAAATGCTGGATGGCCGAGCGCCGTGAGTCGGGTCGCGTATGAGCCAAGAAATATTGGAGTTTACGAAGAAAGCCGCTTTGGGGATATGTAAATAGAAAACTACAAAAGTAATGTTTGAGTTGGGACACCGCGTGAGTGAGTAGCCGCAGGATTATTGCAAATACGAAACTGTAAAAGCGGATCCAATTTACGGACTGATCGCGTCAATCAGGGTGTTTCCGAATAACGTTTGCCTTTTGTTTTTCGAATGCCGACAATTTTTTTTGTGTTTTGTGGCTTGCGAGGATTATTGTCTGATGTAGAGCTAGGCCAACTAGAATATGGAACCTGAATAGGAATCCTCTTTTCTATATCACGAGAATTTTGAATAAGTGACGCAATGTATTTCCAGTTTTGAGAATTTTTATGACTGGTTATTTAGGTGCGGAGGCTTAGTGGCTCGTGTGCTTGGCGTGTTGCTAATGTTGGTAACAATGAAGGCTTTAATAACCTAAAATTTAGTAATCGACACACATTGTAGTGAATAAGTTTTGACGGCAGTAGTTTTACATCAAGTACAAACTCATTTTCATTAGCGTCACTCATTTTTATTTTATTACTTGAGAACCCTATAATTTTGATATTTGTGCAAAGTCACAAATATATGAATTTGTAAATCTGTTTTATTCTTAACCAATTTATATGAAATATGTAAAGATCTCTAAAATGGGTGTTGATACATAGTTATTAACAGTGATTATTGTCTTAAACTTGGGTTTAACTAAGTGCAAAAGAGATCAAGGCAGTTGAAATTTCGTGCAGACTGGGTAAGTGCACGATGGCCGAATTGGTAAAGGCGTCAACATGTTGAAGACATAGGTTTAAAAAATGTCCTAGTTGAAGTTTTTGATAAGGTCAAAGGTTCACCTGGACTCCTCAACAACTGAGGAACTGACTATCTTACCTGTAATTGTCGGAACACAAAAATGCTATAAACATTGTTACTATGGCGACAAACTTACCATCAACCAAACCGAGGAGAAAACTTCTACCCCCACGGGGAATAGAACCCTGGACCTCCAGATCAACATCCGATAGTCAAAGCGACCAGACCACGAAGGCGGTTGAATTGTTATGGGTATATATTTTTCAACTTATTAAACACTAGCTTTCCGCTCGCGACTTCGTCCGCGTTATTTTTCTTTTCCAGTGGGAATTTTTTTCCCGTAGGAAAATTAGGTACCCTTTGTCCTTCCCCTGGTCTCGAACTATCCCTATACCAACTTTCATCAAAATCGAAACAAACAAACAATCAAATCTTTCCTCTTTATAATATTGGTATAGATTTTTCAAGAAAATGCAGAGTCACAAAAAAACACTCTCTTCCAAATAAATTTAACTTCAAATGCCCAGAAGCTTAATTAGCCGACCGCGGAAAGGGCACTGCAGCTGAACCGAATGAAATTAATGGCGTCTTGGCGAAACCTAGGCGGTATGGAAACCTAAAGCAATCTAAAAATTTGCTTGGAATCGCGAAAAGCCGAGATGCCGTGTTGTCGGGACGACGACGGACGGCCCTCGATCCTAATCGCATGGGCGACCCCGGCCACAGATTAAACAAGCGACTCCATCAAAAGGGTCAGTCCACTAATGATTCAGTATAAACTAGAGCTACTGACAATGCATTATGCTTGCCAAATGCCAAGTGCTCGTTAGTACTCGCTTTGAAGTGAATGTCTTGTACTCGTAAGGATCCTATAACAAACATTTAAACATGGACGGAATCACTTCAGGGTGTATATTATATCTTATGTCAGTTTCAGCATGCACTAAATTTATATTAGTGGGGCAGTCCATTAATGATTCAGTATAAACTAGAGCTACTGACAATGAATTAAGCTTGCCAAGTGTTCGTTAGTACTCGCTTTGAAGTGAATGTCTTGTAAGCATCCTCTAACAAATTTAAACATGGACGGAATCACTTCAGGATGTGTATTATATCTTATGTCAGTATCAGCATGCACTAATCATCAGTTTATATCAGTGGTCATAATTGGTCTTGGCGGTTGGTTTTATTTGGCTGCTATAAGCCCAAACTCAATATATCTTAGATAGTCTACCGCACGAGTTCTATACAAAGTGTCAATAATTGCATGTTCACATGAAGTGACCGCAAAGTTATATCTCACTGGAAAAAAATACGATCCAATGGCAAAATCATTGTGTTGGTAAAAAGCAAAGCGTTAAATTTTGAATAAACATTACATATGTGCAATAGTAATAAAACGTATTCATCAAATTGCTAATGAAGTCTAAATGCCGTATGGAGACCTCCTTATGTTACACTCGAAGTGAACCTTAAGATTTTGTCTTGTGGCCATACATGGTACAATGGCTCCAAATACCTATAGCATCTGTTCGCAAATCTCAATCATCCTATGTAGATATATTTAAGTACATAATTCCGTTTGGCCAAATCTAATAAATCCTAGCCGTTGAGCGGGGAATATCTCAAAGCTGTTTCATTACTTCGCATTAGCTCGCGGTCGGCCACGCAAATCTTCGTCCCCGAGAACGGAGAACCCCCAATTTCCTTCATTACTTACCTTCCGACCGAGACAATAGCAAGACGACGACAAGAAAAAAAATAATAATAATTTCAAGTGGAATAACGCTGAAAATCTTTTCACGGAAAGAATTATTGTTGTTTTGCAAGCGAGCTCCCAGAGACAGAATGCACCATCCTTATTACCCCATTGTTCGGTGTTAGCTCTTAGGAGCTTTATTCATTTTTACTTGGCTCGAGTTGAATGCTTATTAATTTAAGGCCGTGATAAGCCCGAATGCTTTTGAATGAGGAAGGGAAATGTCTCGTATTGTGACGAGTTATTTTACATTTCGTTTAGTCAGTTGCGCGGTGAGGTCTTGCGGATTAATTAACGATGTCTGGACAGAGGTTCGGACAGAGGTTCTTGCTTTTAGAGATGGGCGAATTCGAATCAAGTTGGATTAGAGGTGGCGATAATGGTTGAACAAATTATTAAATTAAAGTTAATAGTTGAATAAAAATATCAGATAATTTTTATGGTTGAAAATATCAGTTAAAATTTTTATTCAAATACAACATATTGATATTTTTATTAGCACCGTTGCGGTTAATATTTTTATAAGTTCGGTCTGTGATTGAAATTATTGATTACGATAAAGTGGAATAAACCAATTTTATCAGTAGGTTACACAATTTATCTATACGAATTAATATCAACTTGAAGTGAATGAATATTTTTATTCAATATAGTATGTGTTATTTTTTATTACTTTAATTTAACAGTTGATAAATATATTCAACAACATTAATTTGGATGAAGTAAATTGTAGACATATTCAAGCTTAGATTTCAAAATCATGTCATACTTATTTATTTATTTATTCTTTAGTACATTGGTGTACAAGGCGGACTTAATGCCAAAGGCTTACTTACTTACTTACTTGAGAGCAACTATGAATAAATGGATAAAAATCATTCGAATAACGAATAAACATTTGACTGTTACCGAACTAATCATTCAGATATTTCGATTGTCATTTTTTTTTAGACTTTTTTGGTTGACTTCAAAAAACGTGATAAGCAATCAAAAGATGCTTAAAAATAACATTAACTTCTACGGGTTTTTCACTTGTACTTTATTACTGAAACACATTTTTCCATATGATGAATGACGTGGTGAGTTCAATAAAGTAATTTATCAAAGAGGAACACAGAAGATACCAAAGGGAGATTGTAGGTACTCTAGTCATCTGCGCGAATTCCTCTTTATTATTCATTTCTGCCCCGACAAAGCAGTGCTTGTATTGCTCTATTCCGGTTCTAAGTACAGACAGGCAATGAAATTACTATTGACTGTAATTCATGTGGGGGTTTGTTATTTGCCAACACTACAAGAGGTACATTATGCTACCAATAGATAATTGTAACTACATACCACCAGGTGAGCAGATTGCTTGTTTTCTACCTTTTTTTGCATAACAAAGTACCTAATTCCATACTACAAAATCACGAACTGCAATGTTCATTTGTTTCAAAAGTTTAATAATTCACTCCGTTCCATTAATTTTCGCGGCCCGTAGTGTGCAATAGCTCATAATATCCATGCAACAATCTACGTAATGAACCCAATAATTGCTTCAAGTACCGCAGCGTATGTATAATTTAAGTTAAACGTACATCACACCAAGCGCTTTATGGTAATCGAAATATGCCGAAATATGTTGTTAAGAGGGTAGAAAACTACCATCGAACATGCAAGGGATGAACTAAGCTTTAATATTTTGCCGGCAACCTATATGCCAGTCAAACTTTCCGAATTTCCGTGTATGCCTCTTTTAAATCGGTCATAAACATTCCGACAAGCTTTGTGGCACTATTTGTATGTGGAACTGCTCGTAATGCAGTCATTTTTAAGCATTTATGTGATGGTTGCGATATGGTTTTTATCTTTATACATATCTTGTATAGAATATTTTGTATAGAATATTTTGAATCCCTAAAATTTTAAATTAGTGGTCGATTTGGCTTTATTTGTTCTTTTGAATAAATTCTTTTAAATCGGGAAACACAATTTTCGTCTCACAAAATTTTGTATATCCTTCAATGTACAGCACTTTACCCAACGAATATTATGCTTGACGCTTTACTTATACAAAATAAGTCTATAGTTTTAAAGAGAAAGAGGAATTATCAGGTACATTTTTTACGATTTCATGATTTTCATGACGCATTTTCACTTATTTACGAAATTAATATAGATACAATAACTACAAATGACTACTAGTATATATCACTAACAGTTATTATTTTTATTAAAAGAATTGTAAACGTTATTTTCATTCACTGTAAAAAACTTCTGTTCGTATTTCCAAGCCAAACAAGACCACTCGAAAAATGGACTTAATTCCTATACAAGCGCAGCAAAAACCTAAAAGGAAAAATAAAAACTTAATGAAGACCGTTCCGAGGAGTGCTAAGTCTTAAATCGTCAAAGCTACGCAAGACTCCCCTCGAGCCGAGTCAAGAGTGATTACGAATTTTAATTATTTTTTTAAGCCACCGCCGAGAGGTGATTCCCCGGTCGAGGCTTATGCAAACAATCGCGTCGCACTTGGAATTAATCCGACTCGAGTTTTTCCTTCGCGACAAGGAATTAACAAGCAAAGAAGTCATTAAGTCGGAAGACATCCGAGGATCGTTTTTAATTGCGGCTTCTCCGTCCGGCTTTCTAATTGGTTCGTGTCCGCGAATAACTCGGAAAAATTTAATTTGTCGCGTTTCCCGCGGACCATTAGCTCTGCTTTTAAAATTGACTTGACTCGATGTCAAAATTTGTTATGATTCTGTAGTGTTTTAAGTGGGATTGTAAGAGATCTATGTATTTAACATCTAGTACGTATTAGATGTTTTGATCATATACATCTTTACGTACTCATAAAGACGAAACGAACCATCACACACGAGATAGGAAGCTAGAACATCCGTTGTATGCAATAAAGGAATACACACCCACACACACACACACACAAATAAGTGCACGTTCCAACGTACCACATGTACCTATAGTACATGTGGTTCTTGTGAGATTCGTAGCAAATATGCAACTCCCATAAAGTACCACAGTGTACGTTGCCAACTTGTGACAAGATGTAAAGTCACGGTACCCAGTAATTTCACTGTCATATCTTACCTTTCAAACCGGAACACAGCAATGCTGCTTTGAGGTAGAAATAGGTAAGACGGAGGTGCCCAAGCAAGTGACCCTAGTACAGAGTCTCACTTCGGTAAAGGACACCGGCATTAGTTTAGTAGATTAGGCCGGGGAAAAGAGTCCCACATACATCAGGCCAGAGTCGCTAACGTCAGGTACATAAGAATGCATTTTCCCCATCCCAAAATGGCACTAATCTGGTCCACTCTTTATGTAGGTAGGTTCCCTAACCGCTAAACATACAGATCGTATCCATTTCCTACGTCATTTTTAGGTAGTCAGAAATCGCTAAACTTCTAAAGCTGTGTTGATACGACCGACCTATTATACAGTACAATGAAATACACAAAGAACAAACACAGTTCTATTATATCGATTGATTGCAAATAGGTACGTTTCATCATAATTCTTTGTTTGCCGCCGCATTTCAAAGCTTATCGATTATACATATAAATAGCATTTTAATTCGATCATTACATCTTTGGAATTGCTGCTGCCATCAAACGTGACATGCACAACCGCTTGTCATTACAGTGCATAACACACCCCCTATTATCCAATTATTTCTAACCTTTCAGCGGAACTGTAGCGTACATAGTTGAACAGTACGTCAATTTCGGTTCTAACTATGTATCCTTTATTGGGATAGTAGGATTACATTAGGATTCTTGAATTAACTTCTCATCACTTACTTTTAAAGTTCGAGATAGCTGAACTGTTGGCAAATTGACTTTAAAGCCTTAAATACGGAAAGTCGAAGCATTGGGTACATAATCTATTTTTAAAAAGTACTCAATATATTTTTATATAATACAAATTTAAAGTTATCATTCTTTTAACGATACATTTGAAAGACAAAATCTTTACTAACTATAGGTGTCCTGCTAGTATTGTTGATTTGGCTCTTAGATAACTTTTAATTTTTATCGAATCCGGTCCTATGAACAATAACATTCTTATTTTGATTTATTGAAATACAGAAATATAAAAGTTCAAAATAAGCATTTTAAGTCTATATTAAATTTTCAGGCGTTTATGTACTCTAATTCGTCAGCATTTCTTTTCATCCTCATTCCACAAAAGTTGATAATGTTAATGTATCTGTATGTTTTGCATTATTGATATTTCGATAGAAACTATGTAATTCCGCAAAGCAAATCGAATATTTATTGCGCATTTCAATGTAGCGCGACACAACTTCTATGTGTGTGTAGCTATGCAGTTCTGCTTTGGCTGCTTATTTATGTTCGTTTGCTTATGTTTTTTTTGTAATTAAGACGAATGAGTGGTGACTAGAGAAATCTGATTGGGGTTTTAGTTACTTTAAAATAATTTTTATGTCGAAATAAATTAAAAAAAGCCTATTATAGGAAGCATTAGAAGATAAGCTGCTGGTCATTCGTTATCTGTGTCTTTGTTTTCAGTGCAGCTGTAATTACCCCCACTCAATGAGTTTAAGTGTCGGCTATGACAGTCTAAGTGATTGTATGAGTTGCGCGGTGGAGGTTCTAATGAATTATTTGTAAATAGCGTGCAATAACCACACTGTAATTATCAATACGTCCTATAAGGCTCTTGAGTGGTCGCGTCAAGGCTGCTACGGCAAATTAACGTAACATTTATTTCGAGGGTTGCTTGAATTGATGACTTTTGCTTGACTTTGATTGTTTGATTAATTTATGTGATAGTTTTTTTTTGTAACACGCTGAGGTCGTACTTAGTTCGATGTTTATTTTTTTGTATATAATCGCTTCTTCAGCCCAGCCGATCACAATTCTGAATTAGATTTTCGTTAAGGCATTATCAAATATTCATTATTCACTATGCTATAGAAGTTTGTATTAGATATTTTTAAATAAATTGCCGTATCATCTAGTTATTCACTTCATGATTCAGTCCTTAACGAAATTTCAAAACTAACCTTTTATGTTTTTTTTTCATATAAGTAATGCAAACTTTTAATGATTGCAATGCATTACTCATATTAATTTAAAAAACGTTTTGGCACTGAAAAGATGATTAATTTTTGAGAATGTGAGTCAAAAGTAAAAAAAAATTGCCTACATACTGATTCGAGCCCCTAAAACGTGAAAACCTCCGACTTTTCAAACTGCGATTCAATACAGCGAAATCGTATCTTGTTCCACACCAACAAAAGAATAAACAAAATGGCTGATTGAGCGTCTTCGTTCAAATGACTCATTTGTATTAACAACCAAACTCATCAATACTTATTCAGTGAGTATTTTTCCACGGAGATCCTCCACTAATTGAAATTGAAATCAGATTTCCTTCCCCTTTTGAACCACTGAGCCGGGGCCGGTGATTAAAAGTATTCGGAAAAATACAAATAATGAAATTACAATATCGTTAACGACTGGCGGGCTCCCAGAAATCCTTTTATATTTTTTAGGAATAAATTAAGGCTAGAAAGGGAACGTTAAGCCCACAAACAAGGGCTAGCGGCTTCTTCTTAATAATTTGGCTTTTCATAACAATACTTTCATTTTTAATGCAGATTACGTAAAACGTGCTTTGTTCATTTTGCTGACTAGATTTTAATATCATAATCGACCGTTTAATTAATTAATGAAATGGTATTAAATAAACTAAGGCTTTTTAAAAAAAAACATAATTTTTAAGGTACTTTAAATATTATTGGGTACCTCTAAATATTTGACAAACGAATGAAACATCAGTAATCAATATTCTTAATATACTTTATTAATTTCTGTGTAACACTTAATAATTTAGAAATGTAACAAAGCAGTTCACTAAAAGATTTCATTTTGACTTTTTCATCATCAGTTTCATATTTATTGGACTACGGATACATATAATAAATTACACTGAAAGCTTATTTAAAATAAATAAATAAATTTTCACCTTTCGAAAGTAGTGTTGACGTAGAGAAGGAATTTTCAAACTTGTGCAAGCACAAACGTTTCTTAATTAAGTCTCATTTTCATCCTGCTGTAGCAAAGCGTTTGTGCTCATCAGGATTTGAACCCAGCACCTTAGGTTGAAATATACTGGGTTGCTCACCACAGCACCAGACATTTATATGTATTGATATATCCACGTGCTATTTTAATCTAACCACGATGTGGTGCTTAAAGGAAACAGACTGCAATATCATGAGATTCCTACTTTTCTGCAGGCACACGAGCATGTGAAGCAGAATGAAAAATTGCCCTATTTTGAGGATGGATGACGGGAATTAAGGCAACAATTACTCATCACAAACCGTACCGGGGCGGAATGTTAATAGAGGGGCCATCGGGAGGGATTTTTCATGCCTACTTATCAAACTTGCCAATTACTAAAATTTTTATGCAAATAGAGTTTTCTCTATTTTACGAAGATAATAATATATATTGTGATATAACTTTAGAGCCTTGAATATATTTTCCTCAAATTTAAGTATGATTTGTTTTTTTTTATTTCACAAGTAGGTAATAGGGAAGAATACTATTTTTATGTCCGATATATAGTTTATTAAAAATATTGAACACGTATTATTTCTTTGATTACACATACACAGTAATCAATGTCAAATTCTTCAAAATTCAATGTCAGATTGCATAGACAAACAGATTGAATAACTTTTTTACGCGACCAATCTTTAAATCGCTATAAAAAGGGCTGTTCATTATACCTAGATTCAGTGGACGTTGAACTTTTGTATGGAGTTGCAAGCGATACCTACAGAATAGAAATTTTTAATACAAACAAAACCCTTTCTAAGTTACTTCTCCTCTACATGGCTTATAATATGATAAACATTATTTTATTTTATAATACTCTAATGTTACCGGCATCATTGGTGGATCTTACTAAATTCCCTGAGTGCTGTTCGATCCACTGGTGGTGCATTAAAAAGAGATGCAGTATCACAGGAACCACCCAATTTGGGTGGATCACAGTGATCTTTAGCGGATCTACTGGTGTATCAGGATGGTGGATCCTATTGGACAGAGGGTTTAGAACGGTCGAAGTGCCACTATATCCATAGATTTCTTCAATATTTGTCTGTCAGGTAAGACATGATAATGTACGCCGGGGTCTTATAATAATGAATAAGGGCAAGGTTGAAAAAATATTAATAATAAAGAAAATATAAATCCAACAAAAAACACCGAACCCTGTGGGAATCGAACCCGCGCGCGTCTTCAGCATCCGACCACCGAGCTCTTAAGAAGACTTCATCCACTGTTAATAACTACGTATCAACATCCAATTCATCTTGAAAGAAAATGTAAAGCCACAACTATAATATGTTTAAGTAAACTTTACTCTTAAACAATTTTTAAGAATTCTTCTTTTCTTGAATTGTGTGTTAATACGTAGTTATTAACAGTGAAAAAAGTCAACTTTTACTTAACAAAGTAGGTACATTAGAGAACAATACAGCTGAACATTTGTCGGGACTAGTAAGAGCTTGGTGGCCCAGTGGTTTAGATGTCAACAAGCTATTTTTTTCTTCTGTTGATTATTCAATAATATAACATGTTTTGTGATATGATATTTAAAAAAACCGCACTGAATATCTTTATAATATCATCGATGTCATATTCCAAACCATCCGTTACCTCCATGTCAAGGTCAAAGCAAATAAGATGGCAGACTTGAGTTACATCGCGTCGCTCATCGCACGCTCCCAAGCCCTCGAATTTCTCCTAACTTTTTCCGCTTGGGGCCACTTATCACCCCCTCCCCTCCCCCCACTTGGTCCATCGAGCTCGACCACTAATTGCGACCGTTAATTAGGAAACGTCATGAGTGTTTACCCCGAGAGCTAAGTGTGAAGTTTCCCCCTAATGCTTTGGCGTAAAATTACTTCCGATGAAACTTTTTGAGAAATAAACTTGGATTAATTAAGCTGATGGACTGGATTAGTGTGCTGACGCTAACGTGATTATACGAGTTTTGGTTCATCTGCTGCTCAGCTTAATCGTGTTTGTTTACACGGCCATGATACCGTAGACTTGTTTTCATTGCGACTGAGTCAGTTTTCTCACAACCTATACTACAAGTAAAAAAATATTATTAAGCCTGTAATTGAGTTATGTTAATTGTTACAGGCTATTGCTATTAGGTCCAAAGCTTTGACATGAATGCAAACGCCTTCTTTAAATCCTATTAATACAGAAGTTGTTATACTTAACCTTCGACCTTTTCTAAACGTAAACAAACGAAAGAACGATTTTTGATTAAATAACTGTTCATGGGGATAGAATAAGTTGACAAAAACTGGGTATAGTGTCAAGACGCGGATCCAGAAGAAGTGAATGATTCAGTTAATTTCGGCACCGCCACAAAGCCACAAGAACTACAAAGCGCAGTTTTAATCCCCTAGGAAGTATGGGGTTCGATTCCTTGCTGGGGCAGAAATCTTTCGGCTTGGTTAAGTTGGTGGTAAGGTCTCTGAGCAGCATCACCTGGACAGCTACCATCGTCCTACTTAAGTTTCACGCCATAGTCACAATCTTAGAAATTGATGTATTCCGAAAAATAGAGTAAGAAGCCAGATCCTTTGTTGTTTTAGAAACTCTTCACTACCGTGCTATAACATACATAAAAAGATATATCATCATAACAGCTCATACACGTCTCCACCGAGGGGCTTGAGCCTACTCTAAGTTAGGGTGTTTAGGCCTTAGACAACCACGCTGGCCCAGTACGGATAGGTTGACTTCTTAAATACCTTTGAATTTCTTTGCAGATACGAGAGATGCAGGTTGCCTCACGATGTTTTCCATCACCGTAGGAGCGTCAGACAAATGTTCACACGTCAGCACATCAGACTAAACATTTCTGTTGCAAAATGGTACTTATTACAACTAAATGAAGATGCCACAGAGTTTACCTTGATGTGCTACGGTCGTCCATACATATGAAATTCGAAAAACACATTGGTACATGGCCGTCTACACACAACCATGGCGGCCGAGTCCAAAGCACTACCGACGATATATAGTATTATTGATTTGGCTAATAAACAAATGTTTTTGCATCATAATGTCAGACGATACCTAATTAAGATTGTACGAGAGAAACTTTCACACACACGCACTTCTAATTAATAAACGCCGTTTCCCTGTAATAAAAATAATTAGCAATCATAGCAACGTAGCGGAGTTGCTAAATATAAGGCACGTAACTAAATAGGGCGGGATAGAAAAACAAAGACGGCGTCAAATGGAATTAATCGGGCGAGCTGCGGCCGCCCTGGAGTAATTAACACGAGGCGGCTTAATTACAGGCGGTATTGAAGGCCTTATTGAACTTAAGTGATATGTGTCATCCGAGTCTATATTGGGTTGGGCTGGAGACATTTTTCCAAATCGATAGCTAATCAACTTTCTGAAACCAGAGCTGTCCAGCTATCTAGACTGATAAGACTTCAAAAATCTCAAGGACGTCACACACAATTGGAATTTTTATTAACTCTAGAATCTTATACCAGGTTTTTAAAGTATTGAAAATTTCTGGAATTTCTTTAAATATTATGTAGCAACGGATTCCATTATTGCTTTGTTGCAATATCATTTATGTACGAGCCTTCTAAGAAAATTAGGTGTCGTTTTAAATTTCTTCTTCTGAGTCCTGGCAGAGATTCTTGTATAGCAATAAGGTCGCCTATTGCCTTTTATGGTTGCCCTTTGCCTTTGTTATTCGTTGTGACATGTAATGATGTATCTTTGTGCGAGTAGTTTGGTTTGCTACTTTCATCTTCACTTTTACCATTTAATTTGACCTTAATTTTGTATAAAGTGAAAATAACATCACAGTAAAGTAACTGCAATATATCAATTCGGTTAATCGAGTTTTAATTATTTAAAAAAACCTATCATTTTTAAACTCGACCCTTGTTATAACCACCATCAAGAAACTACTTTAAGCATTAGACTGCTAACATTTCACAGACATAAAACTAAAGTTAGCAAGTGTTTAGGCATTGCTGAAGAGAAAAATTCTAAAATTACTGAATGAAATCCATCGACAGCCTTTGTTGCGGTACAACAAGACCTAAACCTCACGTGATCGGATTCCTTAGACGAATCCACGCCGAAAGGAAAGCGATGTTGCGAATCCGTCCAACGTGGTATGATTTTGTTTTGTTATGACAACGAGAGTTGGCAACGTTGGGTTCGGCGACCCCACTTCGAGTTTTAATGATAAAAAAATGCGTACAGAGGGGAGGCGAGTAAGTGCCATCGAAGGAGGGAAAAAAACTACGGAGGAAAATATTTGGCGCGACAGGTTGCCGAGGGAGGGGGGTGGGGGTGGTGGCTTGATAAAAATTAAATCTTAACGACGGAAATTTAAAGATGACGCTCGAACGATCAAGAGAAGTGCACATCTGAGCCCTGGGGCGCTTTAATTGGCTGCCCTGGACGTGCAAGATGTATTTTGTTCGTTGATTGATTGTCGTAACGCTGAAACTGTACTTGATATTCATCACAGCACAGCCTTAATTCGTATGAAGTATTTTTATGATGATTTTTGAAAACATTGTGAAAAAATATGTGGATAAGTGTACCTTATTTGCGAATTCATACGACAAGTACGTGTGGTTAATACAAACATGAATAACATCCTATGCACAGTTTTTCAATAAGAAAGAGAAATTCAGAGATTTCCTTAAGAACCCTGAATATTCATTTGTTAATGAAATTTTATCTAATATTTGATGCATTAGGTGCATTAATTTATATTATTTACTAGCTGTGCCCGTGAACTACGCTTCGCCATAATAATTGACAAAAAATCCGGAGAGGGCCAGCCTTCTATCCTCAGACCTATCAAAAATACACAAAAAAAAAATCGGTCAAGCCGTTTCCGAGGAGTTCGATAAGAAACACTATGACACGAGATTTTAATACTACCAAGTTTGATCATAAAGATCATACTTGGTAAAAACATAATACATATATACATACATTTGTATATATTTATCATATAACAAGCAAATAAACAAGAAGTAATTTACTTAGACAGTGTCATATTAGTGAGATTTCCTAACCATTTCACTTCATCAACGTGTGTCTGGATTCTTTTTTCGTATACATTGTCCGAGTTCGGTAAATGTAATTTTTATATTCTCAAAATGTGGCCCAAAGACGGACGAGTCCAATGCTATTCGAATTGGGATGCGCGCGGGGTATTTGCATCGGCATCGAATATTGATTTCCCGGCATCTTGAGGGCGACCATTGCAATCCTACTTGTTTAAACTTTTTATTTCACTCTTCACTCGCGTTTTTTGTTTCAACCACTCACCCCAGGGAGTCCACCCCAGAAGTTCCCTCTTGCATAAAAAAGCTTCTAATCGATAATTTGTGTGGGGGTGCATTAAGCATATCGCCCGTACGCGCTCGAACGGTCCTCTCTGTGCTTACAGATTTTAACCCTCAAGGCTGTTTGGAAAACTTTTGAATGGGCAAGATTTTTTTGTTTAAGTCCTTTGCCATATAATTTATAATTGCTATGCCTATTCAAACTAATTTCCCTACTGAGTGTCTTTGTATAAGTACATTCGTATATAACAAGTTCCTTCATTGTGCCCATTTCAGAGTTATATAGCGTTTATTGTCCTTCCTTCTTATCTGTTTCTATTTCTTGTACAGTATGACCACTTTTATAAGTTAACAAACATATAGACTTTACTTACTATAAAATAAGTTAAAATATTAAATATACCGAACTCTCAGTGCGTGAGTTCAACTTGCCCCTGGCCGCTTTTTTTAATTTTCGATATTTGCTACCATTTCTTAGATACGAACATATGAGTAGTTTCCGATTACACCACGCGCTTAAGGTATATGTAACGGAGAGATCGTTACGTCTTATTACTGGCTAATGGGATATTAATATTAGGCTACAGCTCTATTTCATTTAAAACATGGCCACAAAAATAGGCTACACAAATTCATCCAACTCAATGAACTATTAAATAAAACTCTTGAACGTTCTCATTGACGTCTATCGCTTATGGCAATTTATTAACTATAGCACCAACATTAACTAGATCACAATTGATACAAGCAATAACGTTTGACGGCGATCCAAGATCTAATCATGGAAGATGCACGTATGTGACTAAGTGCCCATATCTGATGGACATTCCATGCCATTGTGTTTGTTCTTTATGCTTTTTATGCGGAGGGACGATAATGTTTTTATGGCCAAGGGGACCGCCTTAATCAGGGTGCGATGTGATTAAACTTGGCAATGTTTTCTTTCGGTGTCCACGCTTTTTGCCGTCACTTGTTTGTTTAACTTAAGGGCAGGATGTTGGTTCTGATGTTTGTTGTTCGTACATATCTTTTCTTATACATATATTCTTTCGACTGTATATTCGAGTAAACCTTTTAAACAAGGCGATACGAAGTGCAGTCGTGTGAGTATGTTAGTGTTATATTAAATAAATTTGAAAATGTTAATTGACTTATAAAGTAAAGCGATTTAAGTAGGTAATTTGATATTGACAACTTTATTTCCTGTATACTTAATGCATAATATGGATTATATTTCACATCAAAGTAAAATGCAGATTTTTGAAGATTTCCACATGTTTCGACAGAAAATATGTATTTACACTGACATTTGTAACAGGATCTTCATGGCATGGAAATCTTGAGACGTTTCTTTCTTTATGAAATAAGGCATTTGAGTCAAGAACATTGGAGTCATAAACAGAGCACCCCCACGGCTTCACCCCTTACACGAAAAACTCACCCCCGCACGTAGAAACACAAAAAAGGCACAGAGGGACGCTACGCATCCCAAGCAAGCTCATTGCTCCTGCAGATGTCTCTAATGGCTTTAAATTATATGTAGAGAGAGCTAACTGCCACGCAGTTACTACTATTTGGAAGTTTACACGCAGTATTACTGGTGATTTTCTGTTTTAATTAACATTTTTGCGTTTTCTGTGACTAGTTATAATAGTCTTATGAACTTGATGGTAATGAAATTCTTTTGCATAGGGGAATTTATCGATACGGAAATGGTATGTTTGTAATAGCGTCTAGTGTTATTTTAAGTTACCAGTAAATGCCACAAGTAAATCTTATATTTACTTTAAAGTTATATGTGTATTTCTGCTACTGTCTTTGGATGCTGGTGGCTTGATGTGGGCAGCGCAGAGGGCGGAGATCCTTAGTGCATTTTCAACGTTTTTATCTCAGATGATAATAGTGATAACTTATAGTACAACTTTATTAGAAAGTGTCCAACTAATATTCTTATGACAATGGTCAAATAATGTATATTAGTAGTTATTGATTCGAGATGGTATTCTAAGGCGGAATTGGTTTTTAGAAATTATTTATGCGCCTGACTTCCTTAGGATTTAACATGAAGTTTCTCAATACTCAATACTTTTATTGTATCCAAAATTACAAAGGATGGTACAGATAATTTTGGACCTTGTTGGGCACAACAACTTAGTAGGTATGTTGCTACATTTTTATAAAAATTATCCACTATAAATAAATTCAAATAGGAACTAGTTTATCCGAACACATTATTAAAGTCCTTTGCGCCTTCATTACATTTAAACTACATTATTTAACATATTTATATCATGTCATTAAAAATTAAAACAGGTAGAAACAATACATGTCAAATCATTATTTAAAATATAAAATTCTTAATCGTCAATATCTAAATGAAAAATGTCAATATTCATATTTAAAATAGGTCAAAAGAGGTCAAAAGAGGTCAATACATAAAATATATCATGTCATTTTATTTTAATACTATGCCAGTTAATTTCAATAAATAATTCAAAATTAAAATGTCGATAGTAAAATAAATGAAATAAAAATAAATTAAATTAAATAAAAATAAATTAAATTTGGAAGTGAGACTAATTATCAAATTTATCGTTAAAAAACTCGTTCAGATTATAATACGCCTTATCTAATAAAAAAGTTTTTAAATTTTTAATAATTTTTTTGTAACATGTCTCGTTTATTAAATTATAAGGTAACTTGTTGAACACCTTTATTGCCATCAGATTTGGACTTGTACTATGCAACTTTAGTTTAGACTGAGGTAATACAAGTTTATTTGCATGTCTAGAGGGATATCGTCTTGGTATATCACACTGTTTTGTAAAATAATTAGCATATTTTTTTATAAATTTAACAAGTTCAAGTATATATAAAGAAGGTACAGTTAGAATTTTATATTTTTTGAAATATGGTTTGCAGCTTTCGGTATAATCTATGTTTGCTAGAATTCGTATGCATTTCTTTTGTTGCAGAAAGACGTTTATAGAATCTGTACTATTTCCCCAGAGAATTATGCCATAGGAAAGCCACGCGTGTGCGTAAGCATAATAAGCAGACATAGCCGAATCAAAATCAGTACCTTTCTTAAGTTCTCTTAGGGCATAAGTAAACGATGATAGTTTTGATTTTATTTTTTCTATATGATTTTTCCAGTTTAAATTACTGTCTATGTTTAATCCGAGAAGCGTGAAGGTGTCTCCGCACTCTAAGGCGGTACCATTATAATTAAAAGTTTATGTTAGTTATAATACGTTATTTAAGAAGAGAGTGAAGGAGTTTTATCTCTCTTCCACATTATAATGTTAAATTGAGTGTTATCCATTTATCAATTTAATTAGTATTTGAGTTTTTGTTTTGTGTTTTTTTTTTGTATAGGTATTTTTTTTTTAGCAGGTGTGTTTTTTTTTTATTTAGTGTACACACCGCGGCTGTTTTTTGTTTTTGAAAATTTTCCTACTGTATGTTGGCTGGAAGAGATTTCGTCAGAGATAAGCCAAACCTTTTTGTACTCATATGTGTGTTGTTTGTGTTCTCTTTTTGTATTTTTGTGTACAATAAATTGTGAAATAAAATAAATACAAAAAAAAAAAATACTTATCACAACATACAAAGATACAATTATTCCAACAAGGAATTATAATTAAGCTAACAATACTTCGACAATGCTTTCTATTGCACAAAAGCGTCCACATTACGAGCGGCGCAACCAATCTTGGTCGGCTGGTTGAGCGCACCGCGATTTCATTACGCAGAAAAAGTATGGAGAAATTGGAAAATAATATCAATTACCATGTACAAGGCAAGCGGTAGTGACTAATGATCGTCATTACGCATTATGGTTACGTAAATGCGGACGATTTCGATGAGAAGTGATGCGGGCCGGCCCGCTACCGTTTTCCGCTTCGCTCGTCGCGTCGACTCGTCAATGTAATCATACCTTTATGCTCTTTAAATAGGCTGTGAATTTTCCTTGGAACGACGTATTCGGTTACAATCTAAACATGCTCTGATTCGTTCTTTGACGTGGTAATGTTTGTAGTAGATAAATTATCTGTACTTTTTTACAATTTTATTTAGATGACAATGTCTTTGTTTTAATAAAGCAACCCAACTGGGCAAGTATCTCTCCGAGGTTCAAGGTTCTGCTCGGAAATTTTCATTTATTGATTTTGGCGTTTTCAAGTGTTTGCTATACCCACGAAATAAATATATTTTTATTTCATTGGCTTCGAGAGTCGATAATGCGTAAATGACTCCAGTCAGAAGCATCTAGAATACGGTGACCGTAAAACATCAGCTGACCTAAGAATGAGCCTGAAATATATATATTATAATACAATTATTATTCTCTATACAGAATATGAAACAGACAAGAATTCAATGACTTTAGATATTAATAACTTGAAGTACCAACCTCCTGTATTAGACGTTTAGTTAGAAATAATACCCAAGAACGAAATTAAGAGCGCCAGAGACATGTTATCAACAGTTTGTAATCAGGGAGCAGGGAGGTCTAATTTGACATATTTCACTCCAGCGCAGTGCAATTTGAGTTACTTCGCTGCTAATGAAGAAAAAACGCCGCGACACTTGTAACTAATTTAATGACGGTCATTTGACGGACGGGGGAAACGAAGAAATGTAATGAATGGATATTGTGTGAAGGGTTTCGTTTTTATTAATGTATTACTTGGTTTGTTGTGTTTAGGGCATCGAGAACCGGCCCTACTTTAGGAACCGGTTCTTTCGGTTCCAAGCTCAAGCAGGAACCGGGTACCCGGTTTTTTCGGTTCTTTCGGTTTTTTGATTAATTCTAGTTGATAAGCTATGCTATCGTTTATATAGATTTTCTACAATCAAAATGAATAAAGGAGAATGGATCTTAATAAAACACACTTTATTGGAAATCACATTATTTATTATTTTTAAAATCAGTTCTTAAAATCACAGTCTTTTCGTAGTTGCGATAATACAACTCAAATCACACACAATTAGGTATCATATTATTGGATGCTAAAAAACAAAGTAATATGAGAAAAGAGAAATAAATAGGTACCTACAACGAACGTTATCAAGACACGCGGGCGCGTGTCCAGCCAAATCAGTGGTGACTCTGGCTGGTGTAATTATTATTCTATTCCGTCCAATATGTTTGCCCCGCTAGAGTGAAAGCGTAATACTTAACAGATTGCAATGACAATCAATCAGCCTATCGCAGTCCACTGCTGGACATAGGCCTCTCCCAACCTGCGCCACAACACTCTGTCCTCCGCCTTCCACGTCCAGTCCATCCCTGCAACCTTCCTCAGGTCATCGTTCCACCTAGCTGCAGGACGTCCTACACTACGTTTGCCGATTCGCGGTCTCCACTCTAGGACACGTCTGCTTCAACGGCCATCGGTCCTTCGACAGATGTGGCCAGCCCACCCACTCCCACTTTAGTTTGCTTATCCTGCGAGCTATGTCCGTGACTTCAGTTCTTTTCCGGATAACCTCTTTCGGATTCTTTCCTTCAAAGAAACTCCTAACATAGCTCGCTCCATAGCTCGCTGAGCGACTTTGAATTTGTGGACCAGCCCCACTGTAAGTGTCCACGTTTCAGCACCGTAAGTCATGACAGGTAGGACGTTCTAATCAGACCTTCGACTTTAGGCACTGCGGTATAGGCGATGAAAAGACTCGACGTAGCTTGCGAAATACTGCCCATCCCAAATGAATTCTGCGGTTGACTTCATTCTTGAAGTTGTGTCTACCCAATTGGATAATTTGTCCAAGATAGACATACTCCTGCACAACTTCGAGTACCGAACCGTCAATGCAATTCGGCCCCGGCACAATATGTTCATTAAACATGACCTTGGTTTTATCCAAGTTCATGCCGAGGTCTACTCGCCTTGAGGTTTAATTTAGGTCATGCAGCATTCCGCTAAGCTGTTCCGGCGACTCTGCGATGACGACGATATCATCGGCAAATCGAAGGTGCGTGATGTACTCACCGTTTACGTTGATCCCTCGTCCTGACCAGTCCAGTGTCTTGAAGACATCCTCGAGCACATTTGTGAAGAGCTTGGGCGATATGACATCACCCTTTCGCACTCCACGACGCAACACGATCGGATTTGTCTTTCTGTCCTGGATCTGGACGGCCATTGTAGCGGTGTCATACAGACATCTTAGCACCTCGACATCGACATATCGCCAATCGATTCGACAATGCTGCAGGCTGTCCAAAACCACCCAGGTTTCGGTGGAGTCGAAGGATTTCTCGTAGTCCACAAATTCCATACACGGCCGGTTGTACTCCTGTGTTTTCTGCACAATCTGCCGAACAGTATGGATGTGGTCTACGGTGCTGTAGCCTTTTCGAAATCCGGCTTGTTCTGGAGGCTGGAACTCGTCGAATCTCCTAGCGTGGCGATTCGTGACAACCCTCAAGAACAGCTTGTATACATGACTCAGGAGTGAGATGGGTCCGCAGTTCTTCAGCAGGTTTTTATCGCCTGATTTGAAGAACAGAACCACCGCACTCCTGCTCCATGCCTGCGCTGTTTAACCTTGCTGTTTAGCGGCATTAAACAAGCTTGCCAGCTCATCCAGAAGTGGAGTTCCACCGACTTTAAGGAGCTCTGTAGTAATACCGTCATCACTCGGTGCTTTGTTGTTCTTAAGCTGCTCGAGGGCGGCTCTAACCTCGCTGCGATCAACGTCGGGGATGTCATCAGTATAGTGGCGCGTTAGTGGGGCTTTGTGGTCATTGCTGCGTTGGTGAGATTTTCTTTCCGACCGCTGAGCATATAGGAGTTTATAGAAACTCTTGACTTCTTTGAGAATCTCGAACTTGTTACCTCTCGAGAGGTAACAATACGGCCATCGACAGTCTTAAGTTTCGTCAAATGGGGCCTACCCAACTGCTGAGCGAAAACTTTCGATCCCCTGTTCTGCTCGATCGCAGCCTCTATGGCGTGGGTATTGGAGCGTCGGAGATCGCGTCGCATACTCGCATCAGATTTCGAATCAGTTGGTTTAAGGCGCTCCGGATCTAGCGAAGACATCTGAGACGGCGGCAACTCGCGTGTTTTCCTCATAAGTTCGAGAGTCTCTACCGAAAGTTAAGACTCCTTCTTGCGTTTCGCGGGGAAGAACTTTCGAGACACATCCTTTAGCGTTTTTATGTTGATATTTAATGACAATAAATATTCTCAATTGATTGATAAAAATAATAATAGCAATATGCATTAATATTTAAAGCTACTCACTTATCTAATCGGCGTCAACAAAACAACAAACCCACTCACTACATTCGTTTGTGTCGAACTAAACAAAATGGCGACAGCGGTTCTACCAGTGTTGCCAACCAGAGATTGTTAACGTTGCCGCATTCCTTAAAAAATTCGTTATTTTCTAACATTAAAATAATTACGTTATTTATTAATTTAACAGTGAAATAACAGTAATTTTGATATCTTTTGTAGTGCAAAAAATTAATACATTCTCGATTCTTCACAAATGTAGCTGGATCCACACTTGTGGAATTAGTTTTATGCCATTTTGTGGAAGAGGCAAGTGAAAACAATATTATAATATGATAATAACTTGATATTTAGCATAAAGAGATGTATTTCTCAATTTATTTTAAGAAAGAACCGAAAGAACCGAAATAACCGGTTCTTCGATTTACAGAACCGGTTCTTTCAGGGACCCCCAGAACCGGGAATTCCCGGTTCTTTTGGAACCGGGAAAAACCGGTTCCGATGCCCTAGTTGTGTTGCGTTCACGGTTCTAACAATGAGGAGCTGGATGGCTTAGTGTGCGTGCATTACTAAAGCTCACATTGAAAACCCTTAAGGTGCAAACAAACTGGGCTTATGTGATGCCACTTATGTGATGTTACGTCCATCAGAAGACATCAGTCTTAATAGAAAATGTATGAAAATCATTATTTAGAACTACACTACACTGAAAAAAAAATTGATAATATGTATCAAGAATTTGTTACCTTCAGTCATGCAACTTATTTATATACGAGCGCACAAAGGTGCATGATTACAGTAATAAAGTATAGTTGGTTGGCCGTAGTAAGATTACTTTTTAATGTCACTATGATGTTTGTGGATTTTATTAAGAACTTGATCACTTTTTTGGCAAGTCGCAAAGCTTGATATGATTAATCATTTTATCTTATTAGAATTAACAATTATAAATGTTTACAAAGGTGACGTCACCAAAATTAAATAAGAAAGTTTATTGATTTGAATATGTTTTTCTTATTAAGCGTTCAATCATTTCAAATTGATGCTCGTAATCATTTGTGGTTTGTAGTTTTAAAAATGTTGATGATTAATTTTGTTATATTTTACTCAAACAAGCAAAATTTTAACTTGATAAGCTACCATTTTTTTCAGTGTAAGCTTACGTGACGTCGTTAACGCGACCAATCACAGGCCTCGGTCTCCTATTAAATGCTATATGCAGCGTGCGACTTCAGCGTAAACGTTGCGATCGACGTCTGAACGCCAGGCATAGCGTCAGCGGTCAATACAGCTCATACGCGAACGACGACAAACAGCGCTCGCGCGTAGTCGAGTCATATAAAATGGATATAAACGCGACACTTTTGACTGCACTTGTGTTACTTGAAAAGGAGGTATAAAACAACCGCTTATGAAGAAAACTTAGGGCAACAAGGCACCGATTATTTATAAAGAGAAAGAAAGGATGTTTCCAGATTTTATTAATGAAACACTTAAAAGACAACAATACTAAATTTATGGAATATTTTTGTATCAATCAAGAACAATTCAAACATAAATTAGAGCTTTGCAATAAAACTGCCATCAAAAAGGCATCCTAATCCCATATCAGCTAACGAAAAAGTTGCTGAAAACATTTGTGTTTATAAATATTATTTTCATGTTCCTTGTCACTTTTATTGTATAATGCACTATAACATTGGACTGATTCAATCAATAATTCGTCTTTTTCTTTATCCAATTTCGACATTTTGTACTGACGCCAAATAAGACGTTTACGCTGCAATGCATGGTTCAAAATAACTAGAGACGCGGCGCAAAGCGTTTCAATGTCGCCTACGGCGTCCACACGCCCGCGTCAGCGTACGAAAGAGACCACAACAGTACATTTCTATAGTAAGCATCGAAACGCAGCGTACGGCGTGACGCTGTACGCGACCGACGGTGTCAATAGGAGACCATAGCCTAACGTGGCGTGGCATCACATAAGCCCAGTTTGTTTGCACCTTTACGCTTGAAAATTGCACCTGAGGCTGACAACTCTGAGGTGAGCTCAACGAGCCTCACTTAAAACTTTTTTTTAACAAAACCTGTTTAATAAACCTACCGTAGTAAAAAAATATATATTACTCTTAAAAATATTTCTGAGAATATCCATGACACATGAGAAACTTAGTCTCAAAGTCGTTGGCGTTACTCAGCCTCTTAAATTATAAAGTGTTATTGCTATACTAAAATGATAAAATAAATTTGAATTTTTCAATCAATTATAACAATGACATTTCGACAGCTCCTTTAAGCTTAATAAAAATTTGTGATAAGAGCTACCTCTCTTCCTAAAACAATGGGCAGGAACTTTCAGGTAGCTTTACCTAATATCTGGTAAAACTTATCAATTGCTGAAATATGTGTATGTGTTCTCGTTAACTTTCGAAATATACAATATATTCATTAAATTCTATCTTAGAGGAAATTTCGAAGTATATGATCATAGTAAATACGAGTATGTTAACCGGGAAATCAAGAGAATCTGAAGTTGTCAAACATAATTTAATAGCTATTGTTATTAAGCCATTTGCAATTTAACAGGTTAGTAGGAAACACCAAAAAAAATATATTCAAAATATTTCTGTTCTCTGCTCTGTTTTAGAAAAAGGACTTAGGTTTGTTTTGTATTCTGCTATTTGCTCTATCTGTGTCGTATCGCATTAATCAATGCGATAATTTTGACGTAAAACATAATTATGTGACCAATAGCTTAGTGGCATTATTAGTAGTGTTACACCTATTGACTTTCGTAGTAAACTTCGCGAATAACGTCACTATTTTAAGGCCTTATTGAACGCTATTATTACAATACAGGCGTTATTGAACGTACGCAAGGGAAAGTTAAATTATTTGTGTAAAAAGCACTCAGTTCAGTTGGAAAGCAACATTTTGACAATAGACCACGAGGCCCATTGAACTGTGATGATTCAAAATACTTCACAAGTATTGTTTTAGATAATGCAACAATACGGCGGCCGTGTACGGTCCATCGCTCATGTGTTCACTTGTTCTATACATCATTTGTGTGGCTCAAAACAATAACGCTTCCTGTGCAGGTTGCCGGCGGTATACCTAAACAGTAAAGATAAAGTATCAATGTGATTGATCAAGCCTCAATCAGAAGGATACTCGCACTCGACATACTCTTATATTGTGGTTGAAGATTCTTTATTGCTGCTCACAATACGTTAGAACCACATTGTTGCTAACATATTAAAGATTGTTAATGACTTGTAACACTACTATATTTATAAATGTGTAACGAGGTACTATATCATTCGAATATAATGTCCTCCTAACCGATATTCAGTCACGGCGGCCAATCTCAACAAAGACTAGCCATCTGCGCAGGAGATATAGTATTTAGTGCACAAGTGACTGCACAAACGCAGGTGCACTCTCTGTTCCTTCGCATTTGAGATGTGGGTCTACATGCCTATATATGCCTATCTATGAGTATTTAAACTTAAACTCAAAATACGAACTGCTTCAGCTGATAATCCAGGGCAAAATTGAGGGCAAAAAATAGCCTGGACGCTGTTGGATATCATGGGCTAAGAGCCTGCGTCAGTGGTTTGGGAGAAGCACAAGATCACTGTTTCGAGTTGCAGTCTTAAAAGAAGAAGAAGATAAAAAACTGTCATTTGGATTCATCGCATTGTATTATAATGTCCTACTCCTTACCGATATTCGGTCACGGTGGCCAATCTCCATAGAAACTAGTCACCTGCGCGGTAGATATAATACGAGTATTATAGTGCACAGTGCACAGAGCATCGATGGCGCTGTGGACTCGGCACTTGCCTTCCAATCGGGAGGTCTGGGGTTTGAGACCGCCATATACCAATGTGTTTTTCGTTTGACGAATTTCATATGTACATTTATCTAACGCTCTTACGGCGAAGGAAAATATCGCAAGGCAACCTGCATACATCTGCGAAGAAATTACGAAGTGAGCTGAGCATGAGCTGTTATGATGATGATGAATATAGTGTACATGCGTCTGCGCAAACACAAGTGTTCTCTCTACTCCTTCTCTCGCATAGCCTGATGGGACCGTTAGCTGACATGACCGGGAAGAAACCAAGCATAGAACCCACTGTATAACGTACCCGCCAAAGCATGGAGGAGCTCGGGATGTTTCTCGTTATTGGTCACCCGTCATAGGCCTGACCAAAGTTGCCTGACTTTGGTTTATGCAAATATCCCTTTTTGTATAACTAAATTAGTAAGCAAGCAAACTGTCCACCTGATGATATGTAGCTACAGCCATCTATAGTACATAAGTGTAGTTCTTGTTTGGTCGAAATCATGAAATAACATAGAAATAGTATGCAAGATATTTCCAACAAAACCTCTTTTACAATATTAACATATTCACTTTTCTTGTGGGAATGAACGGTACCTTCATTTGATCCATTGCTAATTTTGATATGAATTCCATTACAATAGCATTAATTTGTATTTCATTCTTATGACGTTCATAGCTTTTGTCCGTTTATTTAGTGCTCAATGCGTGATGGAAAAAAACAGTTCTCACCGAAATTCACAATCAGGAACTCACCTTCTGCAACAAAAGAAAATTTTGCTATAAAAATGTTGCTTTAAGACAAAATTTCTTTATACGCAATAGTTTATCTGTATTGTTCCAAAAATAAAGCCACCTTTACAAACGATATCCGAAACGGTATCTATTCACGAGGAAACTTTAAAATATGTGCGACAATTATCGTACAAGACATTAATAGGAGAATTACATTGTGACACCAAAAAAAGTCCCCCATCCAAGGAAGATTTATTCGCAAATTACTTATAAATTTCTTCGTATTTTGAAAGTGACAGAATCGTTCCTTCCCTAGTATAGGGATTGTGTACGTTAGTGCCTATGAAAATAGGTCGAGATTGGGTTCCTCTCATTTTTTGTCAATGTTACTAGTTAGAAAGTACATGGGGCCGGCTTATAAAAATGTATTTAAAACGTCTTCGGGGAAGATGATTTATATGATATAGTGTCGTAAATTTGTCCACTTTGAGTTAGACCAAAGGTAATAAATATTGAGATCCCTCAACTACGTTGCGATTATGATTTAGGGAATATTAGGGTTAAATTTAGACATTATATTGATCGTATTAGAAAGAGTATAGAAAGATTTACTGAGTGTATTTGCTATATATTGGCGAAGCGTATATTTCACCTGTCACCCTTAAACGGCATTTTTCATAGCCTCCAGTTTAGTTTTCAGTTAAGCTACGAGTATATAGTGGATGGAATCTTTTTTAAGTTTGCCTAATTCGAGCGCTTTACTGAAAGCGTCCCATTTCAAATATATTATTATTATTTATATATATGGTATGTTAACCGTTAAGATTGTGTACAGAGATTCTAAAATACACAAGGAAAGTAACGGTATTTTATATTCATATCGCACGTCTTGATGAAATTCGCACAGCGCAATATCATATGAGGATAAAAACATGGGAATATTCATAGCCTGCCCTAATGCGCACTTTTAATTTATGCAAGACGATCCTACCTTTATTATAAAAAAATAACAAAGGGCCACGTCAAAAAATCGCGATCACTAGTGTCATCCAACACTTTGAAGGGAAACAAAAATCCGTGAACCCCAGGCTTACGTGTCATTGTGTCCCTTAGATTTGTCACTTAAAGGATTTTTTTGAGGCCAAGGAACAAAAAGCTTCTAATTGTAACAGTTTTTTGCCAAACAGATTTTAAGGTCGATTATTTTTTGTTATTGTAATAGAATGGCGCTGAAAATATCTTTGTTGAAACCCGATGCGGCCGTTAGTAGCTAGTAAAAATATTGATATTCAAAATAAAATTTGGGTTGATAGAGTTAAAAGTAAACTTGTTTCAGGGGAAAAAGATATTTACAACAATGTTTGCCTTATATTGGATGGGAAAAAGGGTAATAAATAAAGATCACATTTTCACGCCACAATGATTCGAACTACTTTTATTTCAATTTAATTCGAAATATTCTGAGTTGGAGATTCTGATACCATTTAAACATTCTTTCCAATAAATTCGTACTAAAAACTCATAATTTGATTCCACCCTGAAGATCTTAGAGATATTTAAACCGAACTACAATCAAACTTATATCCTATATTTACTTGTGAAAGTTCTAGAAGGGTGCGTTTAATTCGATATTTTAATGAGGTCACATGTGCAACCATTGTGAGCCGGGCCCACCTGAGACAGGAGGAAATAACGAAGCATGTTATTAAGCGAATCCGCATCGATCGAAAAGGGTTTCGATTTACTTTGAGAGTTATAATAATTCATCACAAAGGAGATCCGGTCCGAACCGAACTATTATTTATAGTTTCCGATCAGCGTCTGAATACGCCTTAATTATCGGCCGCAGTGTCGCACCTTTATGTAGCGTGTTCTTTGTGAACTTTCGTCTTGAAAATTTCACTACACTCTCACGTGGTTCTAAAGAATGAAGCTTGCACTACGATTTTTTAATTCAAAGTGTTTCTAGTGACAGTCAAACATGACATTTCATAAAGAGGACACACTTGATAATGGAGTTGCAAAAATACATCAATTTGTATATCCTTTAAGAGAAGAATATTAGGCACATGATGGGTGAACAATTGTTTTGCAATTGATTGTTATTATTAACCACAAGCATGAGTTTTGAACTTACTATATTGATCAATGTCATGCACACTTGCAGCAAGAGAAGGAGACAGTGTCGAAAATTCAGTTTACTTTCTCGTAAACGAAATAAAAATAAATAAATAAAGACACAAAGGAAAATAATGTACTGCTTATTTCATCCGAAAGTTTTTGAATACATTGCATGCAGGAATGAAAACTCGAAAAAAGGTAAGACATGACGCTCGGGAGAGTGACCACAGATTTTTTATATTTTTTATTTATTTTATTTTATTTTATTTATTTATTAAAACTTACAAATAAGGCCTTACATATGTACAAAGTCCCACAAAACTGTATATACAGTTTGACTGTGGGATCGGTTCAGTCTCACATTTTATGTCAATATATGAAGTGCCACAATAAAAAGAGAAAAAAAAATAGAGCATCTATTGGACAGAACTGCATGATAATTCATACAATTGTGTCCAGCAGATGATCCCTTAACTTATTTTTAAATTTTAGTTTATGGGTCTCCTGTCTGATGTCCACCGGCATGGCATTCAGGACGTAGGGTAGACGCTTTTTGATAGTTCTATCACCATAATAATTGTTGACCCTAGGTACTTCATACCTGCCAGCGGACACAGACCTAGTCCCGTGCTGGTGCTGAACCAGACACAAGTTATGCTGTTGATTCCCATGGTGGTTAACTGCAAATAAGTATTTATGTTTTAAACCTGCTGGCAATATTTTACAAATTTTAAATAGTTTATTGTAGTTATTTTTGCATTTAGCTTTTGTTTTATTATCAACAAGCAATTTTAAAAATCTAATTTGGAGTGATTCTAATTTCTTAATATAATTTTTCCTTTTTGTCTAAAGTTAATTTTAAAATCTTTCCAATTTATTTTTATGTCAGATTTCAATACAAAAATACCTACTGTATTTTAGATTTTGTTCGACAGTGTTAAAAAATTCGAAAATTAATAAAGCATAAAATTTTGTCGGATCTTTTTTTCAACAGTTATTGATGTCTACGGAAGGGTTGGAGTCATATCACCGAGCTATCCGAAGTGACGTGTTTACCTGGGGATGGTTTTAATAAGCCAGAAATTGTTTTGCCCTGTGTTCGGTAAGCGTGAAGATCTTGCGCGGATTAAGGCAACCTTTGACGTGTGAAATGGGTTCTCAAACCATTAAGTCGAAAGGACTGCGAATATACATATTTGGCAATATTTAAAAAAAAATTTATCGAATGTTAAAAAATACTTTTTGTGACACTATGACGTATTGTCAAAGGTAAAAAACCATGTATTATTTTTTTATTTTATTTTACAATACAACAAAAACACAGACACACGGAAATACTGTACAAAGATACTGATTACTTCTTATTAAAATGTCTTCAAGCATTTGTCACTAATGCCTGGTTTCTATATTCAAACACGATTCGTTTTTGCTATGGACAGTTAAATTTCAACATTTATTCTTGTGGAAATATGTCAAAATATTACTGTGCGTGGCAAAAACGTATCGATTTTTCAATGTAAAAACCGGGCATAAGAGAAATCGCTATAAAATTATAGTTAAGTGTGTAAGACAAACAAACACGTAAATAATATTTATCTAAATGAATCAAACAAAATATAATATATAAATATATATTAATTATTGAATAGTATGTATATTTTTTTATTGTTGCCTTTCATTCCGTGAATGTTGTAAAAGCTGGTTTAATTTCAAAAATACTACCACTCTCTACCCTTTAAGAATAACTTAAATTCTTATCCCAGTTTCACTTTAAAAAATATTTCAACTGTAACAAAAAAAAAATCTGCATATCTGACCTGACCCTAGATAACTCGAGAAAATCTTCTTTATCTGTTCACACTCTCGATCAACGGGCGTGGCGCCCCACGCCGTCCAACTTGCTCTGCCTCCTGACCACGATCGCTCAAAACAATATTAAAACCGCCCTGAGGCCCAATTCTACTAATAACTTACAGCCGAACCGAAACTGAACCGTTGCGATCGACCAATCAGAACGCCACATTATCACGTCATCGAACAGTTGAATGGCAATATAAGCGCTCTGATTGGTTGACCGCAACGGTTCAGTTTCGATTCGGCTGTAACTTATTAGTAGAATTGGGCCTAGAGCGGGATGTCATACGCAGCAAAAGCGGTGACTCTGTTTCAATATTGTTTTAACCTTGCTACAAGCGATCATGGTAAGGTCCCTGGAGTCTGGGCTTACGTGCTAAGAAACTTTAAAATGACTCACACTTCAACGATGACGACAAGGACTTGGCACTTCTTGTCACTCTAAAGTTTGATTGCCACATAATATTTAAAATTATATCTGTTTCCATATCTTTTTACCTTTAGAATGAAAATATGACAATATGAAAATAAGACATGGGCTTTGCAATTGATAATTGGAATCATTAACATTCATATTCGAAATTTAAAATATTTCAACCGAAAGTTTGAGAAGCGATGGCAAATCAAAATAACTCGGTCGCCATTGATTGCTACCACATAGAGCTATGAAGTTTGCTCGCACATTGTACAGTGATATATTTATATTACTTTCATGGACCCCAAGCGAATCGGGCAAACAATGTGAACTTAATCCCTGTACGTTACAATCTTTAACGGTAAGCAACGTTACAAAGACTCAAATGAAACCTCAGGTAGGTAAATATTTGAAAAATTACAATTTGGTTAACTTCTTACTTGTACTTCCTTTTTGTTGATATTAATCGTGTTTGTCTGATGCTTATGTATTGACATTCCCTATTGATGTATCGTTATAAGCATGAACTAAACGAATATTAACTACATGTTTCAATGATTTTAATTAAAATACGAGTTTAGTACAAAAGAAATCTTAGCTTACAAAATTTACATGCTTTGAGATATAATTAGATATGTGAATATTTATTTATATGTTTATAGTAGTAGTAGGTAAAACTACCATTTATTCTATGATTTTTTTTTATTAGTTATTATTACTCAAACTTCATATCTATTACTGTTATTGTGTTTTCTTGATATGGACCTAATTTTAAGGATGCCATCAGCTACCACATAATGTAGTTTTTAAATAAATAAAGATTGCATAACATGCAAAGTCATTTTCCTGTAGAGAAAGGAATGATTTGCTTGCAAGTTTTCATTACAAAAAAACTGGTTCACTAAAGATATTCACAAGCACAAAACAGTAGATATTCACGAAGATATTACAATATCTTAAAGTGTATTCACATCTCGTGTCCCATTAAAACAAAACATAAAATGGTGTCAAACTTTACGACACTATGATAGCGTTCCTGTTATCATTGCCCTCGCGGAAGATGACGTATCGCGAATTCGTAATGTGCGGGAACTAAACGCAGCACGCCATAAAAACACGCGTTCCTGACGTTAGAGCCCCGTAAAAAGGGCACATCCGACTCAGGATGGGTTAAACGGCAATCTGGGTGTATATTAAAATCGTACCGATACAAACTACTCGAGTGTAAACCGTAAAAAATCACGCAGTAGTATACGTGATAGAGTTGAGAATGTGTAGACACGATTCTCTTAATATGCCAATTTATAAAATAGGCACATTGAATTATATCGATAAGCTGAATTGGAATAAAAAAATATTAATTAAGGTTTGTTTACTACATGCGAAAAATATCGAAAAATGGTTATCATTTTGGGTAATAATTTCTTTTTAAAATAATTCTGTATATTTTCTTTTTATTCTCTATAATATTAGCACAGTTCAACAATGCATATTAGTTACGTCCTTCTAATTTAATATTTATAACTTGCAATTACTTGGTAGTTATGATATATTATTGTTGTTTTTAACCTAAACATTATTTAACATATATTATGAAAGTAAAAAACATATTGGTAAAACAAAGATTCCGTAACCATAAGATATTGATGTACCAATCTATATGTTGTTAACTCTACATCAGTGTAACAATATCAGTCTCAGGTAGCGCCGGTAAGCATGTGAAAACTGTGTGTATTGCATCTAAAAACCCATAAATAAGACATTAACAGATCGTAAGGAGCACTTTATTTAATTGTTTACACGCAATTGTTGTTTATGGCAGACATGTTTATGTTCCAAAAATGTCAGCTTAAATATTACTGTAGAATCTATTTAGGGGAGAAATGGATTGCAATATCAAACGTCAGCTAAGACTTTTAAGTACAAATAAAAGTAAAAAAGCAATCTAAAATAAATTTATTTTTTCATCAAGAAATTGAAAAGGATTTTCTGTTTCAACTCGAATGTTTAAGTTGCAGTTTATATTAAATAATTAATATTTATTTGCGAACTAAAGAATAATAAGACAACTTTTTCCACTCTGTTTTTTAATGCACAAGTAATGATCATACTTCAATTGCTAGCACTATTTGGATACTTCGATAGGTATTATAACGTTATATTAAAAAAAGTCTTTGTAAGTATTTGCGGAAACATTATTTAAAAAACCAACAGTTTTGACAAACTTTATTTGATACTTTAAATTAATTAATAGATATACTATTTTATTATTAACCAAATAATTTTATTTTCAAATGCCTAAAATTGACTGAAAAACAAAACATAAAACTTATTTCTCCTATTATTTAAGTATTTTGTACCCATGCATCATTTCAAATATTTTAAGTAAAACAAACAATTAGTGAGAAAAATTCTATCCATCAATCAAAATTAAGACACGCATTCCAGCCGTAGATAAAGCGCCTATTACAATAGAAACACGTGTAAAATGTTATCAGGATTAAAAATCTGGTGTTTGGGGTAAGAACGGTGTCAAAGAGGCGTGGAGTGGTCAGTTGATTGAGAGATAGCGTCCCACCTGTGAAATAATAACCACCTGGTGTCCACTCAATAAACGAGTCGGTAATTCTATACCTTTTTATCGTCTATATGACGTCGACATAACCATCGGCAGCGTAATAATGTTATGTATTATCGTCTAATGATACATTTTTACAGCTATATTTTTTTTTGTAATTAGATTAACTCTACTATTTAATTTTTATCAATAAAATGACGTCAACAATTTGGAAATTGATATTTAAAATTTTTACATTTCAAAATGTCGAGTACATAGTTATCTAAAATATCAAAATCTCCCCTAGGTGATAAGAGTGGCCCTCTTTTTTGATAATTATTTTGGCGAAATGTAGTTCGCGAGCACAGCTAGTAACTAAATAATTATGAGGACTATATTCTGTTCCAATATTAATGAGTCGAGAAATGTGAAAGAACTTCTATTTATTATGAAAGTATTTTTTTACTATAAAAGTACAAAAAATGTTTATTATATAGTCTCAAATTCCTTTATCCACTATGCAATACCCTTTAAATAAAATTTGACATTATTATTTCGTTTGCGAGTATCTTAAGAGGGTTTTAGACACAACGTTACATCTAAAATGTAATAAAAGATTTTTTATCGAATTCCTGTCACACACATATTATTATGTAATCCCAGCGTTGTATAGATATATCGAGCAGTCACATGTTTCATACAATCGATATATCGAGCGTGTGTAGACAGTGGGCCACTCTTCCGGCGTCCGGCGCCGGCTCGAGTGACACTTGTCAATCTTGACCGTTGCGGGCGTGTCCGGTTGAGAGGTGGCGAGTTCATTTGCTCCTTAGTTTTTGATTCAATACAACGAACTGGGGCCGTAGGGACTCAATACCTAAAAAGACTACAGTGTAAAACAAAAACAAAGATTGATAATAAACGTTCAATGTTTAAAATACCGTAACGACACGGTTAGCGCAGAGGTCGAGTAAACACCTAGTGCGCAACGGGTCGCGGGTTCGATTCCCGTACGGGACAAATATTTTGTATGGCCTGCAGAAATTTGTTCCGGTCTGGGCGTATGTGCATGTGATATTCTGTGTTTGTAACTGCACCTACAACAAAGGAGAAAATCCTAGAGTGGGTCGACGTTTTTTTTAAAGAAAAAAAAAACAAGAAAAGATAAGAAAAATATGAAAGTATAATTGTAATTTAAAAAATCATTGCCTATGATGTAATTGATAATTATAGGTAATTCTACTGTATTAAATACTACACGACATACGAGAAAGGTTAATTTCTTAGTGATAATCGCGTAATTCATGAAAGTTGGAGCGGATTTTTGCGTTAAAATCATTAAAAGCGCTAATTATGCCCAATACAATCGAAATTCTAACTCAACAATAAAGACGAGTGAGTGAGTAATCAAATAACGTTCAAACAGTAGGCAAAACAACCTATCTTTTTGTATAACTGCAGGTTCAGCAAGTCAGGGTAGCGTAAGTCGAGGCACAGAATAGATAATAGTACTATGTAGTCGAGGTCTGTAACAGCAGACGGTTTTACACCCTCGTGTCTCGTGTTCTTATATGTCTTTTCAATTTCCAAGAGTTATTGTTAATTAACAAACTCGCCACCCACTATCGACTGTTATAATGAATAGTTGGTGCGACAGTCAACACGTCAGGCCGGACGCGACCCACGTCGGTCACCGTTTTCAGACCGTTCCTGCTGTAAATAATGTCCGACGCCCGACCTGTCGAACGGACCGAGTGGGCGGTGTGTAAGGGCCTTTAGGAATAATTCGATTCATGATTTTGAGACTGTCTCCATTTCTATTGTGGTAATGCTTGTCAATATTTATTTGTATCGATACCGAATAAGAGAATGTTTTTCGACGCTTTACTGTTTGTTTAGTAAAGATTTATGTGAATGGCGCTGTGAATGTACTGTCTATATTTAAACTTTATATACAAGAATATATATAAACTTGCTCAATTTGACAGGTGTCTAACATAATAGCTTAAAAAAATTAAATAAAAAGATTCGAGATATACCTATAATGCTATACGATATGTTCTTCTTAATGATATTTATTATTGATTCAATAGAGCTTTATAGTAGCTCTTAAGGAACTATCAATTATAAAACTTGCTAATGATCATCAAATTATGTCACGGAAAATTTATTAAGCAAACTATAAAGTAAAGATATTTATTGACACGGACTTACACATTTTTGAAAGTCTAAATTCTTACGTCATATAATTTTGTGAAACTTCGTTACAAAAGCGACATGTAAGTGCACTAGCTGTTAATGAGTAAAACTTATATTTACAGACACGAAACTTATTCGAGTAAAAACTTTGTATTCAGGTAGCAGTAATTTAAACTTAATTGAACGACATGCGGTAAAGTTATATACTTATATCAGGAGCCAGTAGCACCAACGCCGTTGGTCATCGTTCAAACAAGAAACAATACAAGCTATAAGCATAAGACTAAATAAAGAAAAAACATTTGAAAAGAAAATATACTATTAGAATTAAAATGATAAAAGATGAGTCTTTGGATTACCATAAAGGTAATCTCTCTTTTAAAAATCAAAATAAAACAGCATAATTTACTTGTTTATACTAATGTAATATTATAAACAAGTCAATTAGTACAGTCAGCATCATAAGAATCTTGGCATCCCACATAGTCAAAAAGATCTGATGGACAAGAATTCAAATTAATATTGTCAGTTAATGTGACCAAATTATTGTACGCATCCAAATTGTTTAAATAATGTAAGCTGCTGAACTTGCCATTAAATGTAAATGGACAATGTGCTCAATATTATATACACGTTCAAACTGCTCACCGGTAACTAGGCAATAAAAGTGGTCAAATAATCTATGCATATGGGAAAAATCGACTTTAAGCCGAGAGGTCACGGTGTATTATGCATGGGGTACTATAATGTAACGAATAAAAAATAATGTTTTCTTTCATAATGTAAGTCTTTCTCTTTCATTTTGTGCATGATGTCAGTGATATGTCTTTTGTTTAGGCAATCTTCATTGACGTTTCATGGTAAATTATTTTTGACATTGAATTCATATATAGGCAACGTAGAACGTAAACAAAGCTATTCCTACGGTTTTACCTGTGTGAATTGGATAATAATATTAAATTTGTATCATTCGATTATGGTAATATCGAGTTTCTTATAACATAGGTATTACAAAACTTAGGTACTATCTTTCTACAATCACACACAAAAAATATTAAATTGCTAAAAGTTTGCAAGGAAAATCGTTATTCTAGAAGCAGTACAACATAAAACTTTGTATTTGGACTAAAATAAGAAACGGTGAAAGAGGTCAAATATGAGCAGAAAGTAGGATTTTGTTGACAAATGAAAACTACTAAACGTAAGTATTTTAACAAATTCAGTTAATTTATTCAGATTTAGATAATACTTACATTTAATATTTTCATATGATTTCAATTCAAACAGATATACTTACAGACAACGTTAGTTACATACACCACGCACATTCGCGCTACGCTGCGAGGTGGGGGGCAATGTGAGAATCGCCTCATGTTTGTGTATCTATTAAAAGTTTTTATTTAATGGTTTTATTGAACTTGCCCCGTTTTTTTTTATTTAATTTGCAATGTATATTTTGCGTATGTTCGGCTCAAATGTTGCAAGTTAAATTTGACCCACTTGCCAGTGTCCGATAGAGCTCAAATTTGGGATACACCTTTCCTTCTGATCAGAATGTAACTGCATTCTTAATACATTCTACATTAATACATTCTGGCGGATTACATATTTTTGTACAACTCCTACAATATGGATATCAAATGAAAAGGCTTGACTTGCCTTGACTTGAAAAATACAGTAGGTAGGTACACGATTAAAAATTAAAACCAAGATAGCCGTCGTCACTAAATAAAAAAAATATAAAATAATAGTGAGAAACAATTTTCAAAATTATTTTGCATTTAAATAAATGTTTGTTTTTACTATAGATTTTTCAGATTTTTTTTATTAATGTGGCGGCTGCTTGGTATTGTAACTGACAGGTCATGCCATAATTTTAATAAGATATACAAAATTTCGAAAGCTGACGTAAGCGAGCCATTAGCTCATTGAACACTGGCTAGTTGAATTATATGCCAGAGGCCCGTGGTTCAAACCCCAGCCCAACTTTTGGGTTTTATTGTGTTTTATATATTTGTTTTTTTTTTTATAATATGAAAGCAAAAATCTTGAGTGTGAGAAATTCTGGTAAAACCGTTACATTAATTTCATACAGTTGTCAAGTTTTCTTGATCCTAAAAGTTTTTATGTTTGATGATTAAGGCAAGATTTTCCTGGAAATCTACGCGTGCATGGCGATTCCTTTATTGCGAGGTAATATAGTTGATAATCGCATAGCTTCTAATGTCGCTTACGCGTCATGACCGAACGAAAACGTTACTTTTTACATGTTTTATTCGATTTTTGGAAAACTGGAGTACAAAATAAAAAATGTATTTTTGCAATTTTCTAGACATTAAAAATGCACATCTATTCGTAACACTTTTATGCCATTTATTGTTTTATTTTCTGATTCACAGCAGTTTTAAAATATTGAACAGAGTAATCTTTGGATTTTTTTCTATTGAGTGAAATATTATTAATCATGTTTCTGTCCTTAAGAATGTTGTCAAAGTCAAAGTCAATATACTTTATTCAATTAGGATTACATAATCGCTTTTGAACGTCAATGCAGCTACGCCAATGGTTCACAAGTCTACGGCGGGAGACCTTGTACTGGAAAGAACCAGCAAGGGCTATTTTTTTCTCCCTGTATTATTACAGAGTCGTCAATTGAAAGCTGACCTCAAAGCAAAAGTTTGAGCTCAACTTCCATTACAAGATTAGATGTGTCAGTTTTTTTCTTAATGTGTCGTTACCAAAATAATATTTGTTTACATAAATAGTTATACACAACAACATGATTCTTTATCTTTAGGTTAACACCAGGATTTAGCATCATTCAAATAATCTTTGACTTTATAATATCCTTTACTCAATAGAGTATTTTTTACATGCGCTTTAAACTTATGAAAAGGCAAATCAGTAACATTTTGTGGGACTTTGTTGTAAAAAGTTATACATTTTCCCATAAACGAGCCTCTAGTTTTTTGAAGCCTGTATGTTGGAACAGCAAGTTTATTTTTATTTCTTGTGTTCAAATGGTGAATTTGGAAATTGGTTTCAAATGTATTATAATTTTTATGGGCATAAATTAAATTTTCATAAATGTATTGTCCTGCTAAAGTCAATATATTAATTTCTCTAAATAAATCTTTTAGAGAATCTCTTGCTCGTAAATTATAAATAGCGCGAACAGCTCTTTTTTGGAGTACAAAAATACTTTCTATACTAGCTGCCGATCCCCAAAGTAGTATTCCATATGTTGAGATAAAATGTTCAACAACATCATAATTATATGAATTTGAGAACTGCATGTTTTATATTCGTGGCAGTACAGTTAATCGTAATTGTATAAAACGGGAAAGTAGCGCCTTAAGCTCAAATAATTAATAAACTAATCTAAATAAGATTAAAATTAATAGTTATAATATTCTTTAAATATTTTTATCCTTTGTATAACATTTCCATTTCAATCTTTTTAGTGAATTTAATACTAGCTCACAGAAACAACTTTAAAGAATACATCTAAGGCTTAATACCTGCAAGGGTCAATATTAAAAAAAAAAATATTTATTATAAGCTTAGCATAGTGGACCAATCTTAATAGTGGACGACGAGATGATGAGTATCAGACGTAAATACCCAGCTTCAGAAAAGGCATGAAAGACGTTGGACGTGCCTATAAACTGACGTCTCCCTTGATTTTCTTGGGATCCCATCATCAGATTCTAACTTGATGACAATGAGACCGCCTCAGGAGTATACTGTTTCGAATACAAAAAGATTTTTCCAGATCAGTTGATAAATGGCGGAAACATACACAATAAAATCTACGAGTCGAATTGAGAACCTCCTCCTTTTTAAAAACTTTTTGTCTATAAATTACCAAATCAGTTCAGCTATCAAAATGCTTTGAATGCCTAGATACCTTTGATCACTTTAGGTGCGTATATAATTTTGAACACGTTGACAGCTTACATTTTTATGAAAGGTCTTGCTTAGATTTATAGAACACTTTGAGTGCTTAGATAATTATGATAGTTTTGAATGCGTACATTATAATGAATTTCAGGAAATGACATAGTTTTGATTATCCTGTAGGCCTAGATATATCTGATGCTGACTGTACAATACCCGTCCATAGATCTCTGATCACAAACAACTTATAACTTTCAAGAGTTTCACAAAGAAGTTTTCACTATTATTTAAAAATTATTTTCAAAACTAAAACTCGACTACTGAAAACTCATTGTCTTAAAGTGAAAACCAAGAAAATGACATTAATCGTGGTCGTATGCCATTATGATCGCTAACAATGATTGTATTGCTTTGTTAGGTTATGTGGTATACGACCACAGCTAAATATGTCTTTTTCTAATTTATTCTTAGAGTGTGCTTTTTCTGTAGTCGGGTTTAAATTTTGAACTTTCTGCTAAGTAAAATCTTTCTTTTTGTTTTGGGCTATACATAGACTTGATTATAAAAACAATTCCCAATTAAAGCCAGTGAAACCCCGAGCAATAGCTAATAATGATATTCTTGATATGTGCTGATTTGATACCCGTGTTGAGAACCAAATTATCATTGATTTCTTTTAAATTCGTGTCTGTGGGTTGTGTAGAGGCCATACAATTAAGTAACTCATGACCAGCAGAGGAGCAAGACGCGCAAAACGATATCACATTTGTCGAATTAGAAAAAAGTACTTTAGAAGTTATGTAGGAGCAGATGAATACACGCACATACATGCCTTTCAAAATCTTAACCCACATTTCAGCCGTAGTCGTGTAAAAATAATAATGAGCTCAGTCAATAGTAAGTAATGGAATTCTTAAAAATGCTTGCAACGGCATGCCAGCTGATTGCATTAAGTAATTACGTTGTATTTAATTACTGCGACGTTAATTTCCGAAGCCATAGAGTGCAGCCTGCACCGCAAGGCTTCAGTAGCTCATTCACACTTGCAACGTGTCTGCAGTTTTAATATATCCTGCTTACATTGTTTGTCTAGCTTGTTTCATAAAATCAATAAAATGATGTCTGTGGACTACAGATGATAGTAGATTGTTTTATGTAGCCGTGTTAATTAATTGTACACACATTTTGTTATATTATTGTTGGATCATCAAAATGTTGACTGCAGACTTGCATAATAGTAACTTATTCTATTTCTGGTTTTTTGTGATTTTTTAGAAATTTTTGTGTGTTATTATTGGATTGCTGAATTGGTCATTTTGTTTTTCCCCTTGCACACCGCTAGCTTTAATGATTAAAAACATTATTTCTTTTCAATGTTAAAGCAAATAGAAAAAATAAAAACCCACTTGAAAAACACTTAAAAGTTAAAAATAATGTAAGAATTCAGATAATAGGAATGTGATGTTGTCTGAATTCTTTTATTATTTTTAACTTTAAGTGATTTCAAGTGGGTTTTTATTTTTTCTATTTGCTTTAACATTGAAAAGACGATTTTATTAATTGTAAAAAAATATTTTCATCTTGTGAATTTAATACCAGTTTGCCGAAGAACTTAACTTGAAATATATGGTATTTAAAAAACTAACCTCTACCTCCATATAATGATTCTTCCATTATTACCTCGGTTCATGATTACAAGACGCAAATATTTGAATAGCTTCAGAAAAATCATGAAACACGTTGAACGTACCTATACAATAGGCAAAAAAAATTTTTTTGCTTTAATAGAAGCTCATTCGTATAATAAACAGAAAGAAAAAATCAGTTTTCGAATAACTATAACAACAACCAAGATATAAAGTATTAAATATTTTTTCCATCTCTTTCTAGCAAAACGGCAATTTACAAGGAGTTTATATGGCCGTACTCAACTATGACGTCACGGTTGATGTCGGATCTCTCTGTCTAATCGCCTTCAAATTAACAACTTAAAATGCTTGCATCTAATGGATCTAATGTATTTCTAAGCCGATTTTAATTCTAATTTCACAGGACTGCATCTTTTTCCACGGTATTTTAATATTTAATGACGTGACTTTAAAATTAGAATTCAGTCATCATCCAAATTTAAGGGTTTTCCTCGATTTTCATGAGATACCATTATCAGATCCCGACTTTGATGACAATAGGACAGTGTCAGGAGTATACTCTATCGAATGCAAAAAGAATTTTTCATTACTCATACTCTGAAAGTAGGTCTGAAGTTGCCTGAGGAGCGGGTTGAAAGTAATACTTTTCAGCCCTAGGGAGAATCACTTTCCACTGACAGCTGCTGTCAAATTTGAAAAAGAAACTAAGTACTTCCTTTTTCACATTTTTATTGAACCATGTTCCGACTTTCTATACAGCCACTCAATTACAGTGCGGTGTAAAATTGAAATAACATAATGTTAAGTATTTTAAGAATATATTTTTTAAATGACTTTATTATAATTTATTTTCAACTATTTCTTTAAAATAACATAGATTTGATTTTTTAAATTATGAAAATGATAAATACTGACTGAATAGCTGGCCGGCCACAGAAAAAAAAACAAAATAAGCGCGAAAGCGGTAATGCGATCTTCATTTGTTTTTTCCATTTGTAGAGCTTTGTTAATACTTCCATATAGCAAAGAGATTTTTATTAACTGTTAATTATATTTGTATAAAATTGTGTTAATAATTAACTCAATGTGTTTATCTGATTTAGGTATGGAGTTAACGCCTGATATTATAAGAAAAAGCGGGCTAAAGCAGAAGTTGTTGATTTATGTAAAATAAAATTTACACGTTTTTGCTTTAGCTAAATCATTGTTTTATTTTTTATTTCCTTGTATTCGTAATGAAAAGCACAGTGTTTACCTCGGGTTAAAAACTTATTTAGTCCCTCGAACTATTGGTGCCCTCGCTACGCTCGGGCGCCAAACACCGTCTCGGGACTAAATAAGTTACTTTCACCCCTGGGGTAACAATGTACTATTGAAAATCGGTCCAGAAAATCGGAGAAATCGCATGACACACAAAAAAATTACACATCGGATTGAGGACCTCTTCCTTTTTCGAAGTCGGTCAATAAGGAGTCAACAGTACTCTGCAAGTTCTTCATAAGTGCAATAGTTATATAGCCAACCAAAATTTTAAAAAATTGCAGAGAAATGACAGGGTACTTTGTCATCCTTTTAGTAGTAGCTCAAAAAATTTTAACGTATATACTCTATTAAAATTCTATATGTATATACCTATGTCTAATTGTACGTATTATACGTGATTTCTTTGGTTGCAAGGATCTTTAATAGGGAAAATGTACACCTATTTATAATAAGCTTTTGTGTTAGTCCTTTTTTTGACTCCCTTTACGAATCCCCCCCCCCCCCCTTTGTATATTTTTAAGGAATGACTTCGGGGATAAAAACTATTATTTATCCTTTCCCACAACTCCAACTATCTCCATACCAAATTTCATCTAAATCGGTTCAACGGTTATTGATTCCCCATACAAACTTCCACCCCTCTTTTCTCCCCTTTAAGGAGTGATTTCTGCGATAAAAGCTATCCCATGTCCTTTCTCAGGCTTCAGACTATCTGTATACCAAATTTCATTTAAATCGGTTCAGTAGTTTTGGCGTACAAGCGCGACAAACAGACAGAGTTACTTCCGCATTTATAATATTAGTATGGATTTTTTTTTAAATATTAGAGAAACAACTCAGTGATGCCATTTTTAAGCAACTTATAAACGAACAATATTTACTAATCTGAAATAACAAACAAGTCAGAGAGATGTAACATGTACTGTGTCGTTACGTTCATCATTCTAATACCTTTACATATAAAAATCTGTTTTGTAAGTCAGAGATGACATGCAATTTTTAATGGCAAATATTTTTTATCTTTCATTGAAAAAAAAACCGGCCAAGCGCGAGTCGGACTCGCCCATGATGGGTTCCGTAGGATTTATGACGTATTAAAAAAACTACTTACTAGATCTCGTTCAAATCAATTTTCGGTGAAAGTTTGCATGGTAATGTGCATCATATATTTTTTTTTAGTTTTATCATTCTCTTATTTTTGAAGTTACAGGGGGGGGGGACACATTTTACCACTTTGGACGTGTCTCTCGCGCAAACTATTCAGTTTAGAAAAAAATGATATAAGAAATCTCAATATGATTTTTGAAGACCTATCCATAGATACCCCACAGGTACGGGTTTGGTGAAAAAAAAAAATTGAGTTTCAGTTCTATGTATGGGGAACCCCCAAAATTTATTGCTTTTTTCTATTTTTGTGTGAGAATCTTAATGCGGTTCACAGAATACATCTACCTACCGATTTTCAAGAGTGTAGTTTTTATAGTTTCGGAAAAAAGTGGCTGTGACATACGGACGGACAGACAGATATGACGAATCTATAAGGGTTCCGTTTTTTGCCATTTGGCTACGGAACCCTAAAAAAACAGTTTCTTCACATTTCTTAGTTTTTTTAAGTATTATGTAGTGTTATTAATAAAGAAATAATCTTCTGATTGTTCCTTTAAACTTTTCCTTTTAAATTGTTCCTTTAATTAAACCTTCAATGTTGTCCATTAAATCAACATCTGAAAAATCCACGTTTGCCTCCCACATACAACATACAACAAACAAGCGCTGCATTCAGCAATGAAATTTCTTTGTAGCAATTAGGATTTCAGCAGTAAAATATTTCGCAGTCATTAACATAGCTGAGGGGGCCAGCTATACGAACGTAATGAAAATTGCTCCATAACAAGCCTAGAAATATACTGTTCTTCGTGCAATATTGACTTCTATGAATAAATAACTGACTGAGCAAATCGATACCTTTGAAATGGCCCAGGGCGTGACTCAAACCTGCGGTCTTTCGCTAATTGTTGCGTCGAGGCTCATTTGAACCGAAGTTACGAGTATTATTGTACTCAAGCTTACTGTGTACATTATAAAATTAATGTATAAAAAATGTAGCTCTTTACACGCTCGGCGAATAGGCTGGAAGAGATCACCTTCAGAGATAATATGTGTTAATTCTTTCCATAACGTAGAATGTGCAATAGAAAATTGCTAACTGCTACTGTATTAAAAAAAAGCTTAGTTTCCCTTTCCCGCAGGCTTTATTTTCATTTCGCATTCACATTTCGAATGCGATAAACCAAACGATCTAAAGGCAAATTCACAGTTTCTAATGTCTAAGGCGTGAGAACTAAATCGTGTGATGTCGATTACTTTCACGTACCTATATTAGATATGTAGCAAGATTTGTACGTGAATTCTTATGCGTTGTACGTGATAAAGTATTGTTACTCTTACAAAAAATGAATGGAATAAAATAGTGCTACGATAAGTAACAATACTAGGAATAACATTTTTTTATGTAGAGTCTCAGCAATTTATCTGTGAAGGGGCCTATTTTATAGAAAAATTATTTATTAAATAATAATAATCGTTATCATTATTTCAGCTAAAAGACTCCCACTGTTGAACATAGGCATGCCCAGGGATAATATAGTATAATAATAATATACTCGTTTTGATGTAAGTACGTAGTGTTTAAAAACTAATAATATAAGTTTAAAAATGACTACTTATCATATTATACCAGTAAGTTACATAATTTTATTGAAACGTGCATCAAAAGTTAAAAAACTACCCTGTAAATGTGTCTTAAAATATCACTGAATAAGAATACTCTTCGATTAACCTGTAACTTACTGCAATATTATGATATTTACTAAATAGATAAATTAGTATCAGTGATGACTGCAATCTTCTGTTAATCCTAGGGATGAAAACTAAGAAGAATTAATATTCTCTGTTATATTTCTGTCGTTTTATCGATGGCTTAAAATAAGTAAACATTTATGTACACAGTCACAATACAATGGTTAACTATTCTGTGTTTAGTCAGTGCCAAATATTACACGCCTGATAAAAACATAAGTGTGTTTAATGTTAGTGAACAAACCCAAACACATTGCACATATTATTTAAAACAACATACAAAAATATTGCAAAAGTATTTTAATAATGAAAGGTAAACTATCAAACACAAAAATTTATTAACGGGAAAAATAAAGCCACTAAAATGATTAAACCACTTTATGGTTTGACGTGTAGCTCGTGCTGTCTCCTCCATTGCTAGTCATTACCATAAGAGAGGGTTAGTCTAAAGCTGTTTTTATGTAGTCTATTAAAAAAATCGATCTAAATTACAAAGCAAGCGCGTGCTAGGACGAGTCGCTTCGAGTATGGAAATGATTTATCTTTAGGTCCTCGCCTATGCTGGGGCGATTATCGGCCACTCATATGCAAAATACTGTCCTTAATTTTATACAGCATAACACAGGATAATATGCGCGAAATCGCGCTAGCTTACCTGTGAAATATTATGGCAACTTTGTTAGCACGAGCCTTGCATTTCATCGGGAGTGTTGCACGCAGTATGCAAAATAGGATCAAGTTTAGATTTCCCCATTTTGTTTGGGTATAAGTAGTTAATACCAGTCGTTTCATAAAACTGTATTATATAAATGTACGATTTCTTTTTGTCTTACATGGGCTTCTTTCATTTTATGAGGTTAACATCCATCTATTTATTGTAATATAACACTTACGACGAATCAGGCCAGAACGATATAGATACAATTAATAATTAGTCATGGTTAAGTAATGATCAATTTTTGAAGCTCAGTTATTAATGATATAGAGGTGGCATTACTCATAACTACACTAAAACCAAAACACAACTGTACAAGTTAATTCACCCGCGCTCACCAACAGCTCAAAGCAGCTGCTAAACTGAAAGCATATAAATTGGAACGACACTTAATAATGTTCCTTTAATTAGCAAAGCAAAACGTGGGACGTGTAAAAAGATCAAAATGGTGTTGCGTTTTGATAAATTCTAGTCGATAAGTCAGTGCCAATTATGAAATGGTGTCCACCGTGAAATTGATATTAGACGCTACGAGAATTGTCATAAATGGAGCAATGACTGCGGCTCTACATCGCTATGCAAATAAACGATCGCATTTCTTGCTCCATTAAGAGACGATTTTAGCACTCACCTGAGGGTAGAGACTTGATCTCGATATCTTAACATGAGAATGCCTCAGCACGTGTCATCAACAATACTTAATGCAAAGAATACATTAAAATTTTGATTCGACCACCATGTGTTATTTTATGTAAATATTGTTATCTAGTATGTTATTTTGTGTTGTTTTAAATAATTAAGAAGATCTCCCATCTTCTTAATTATTTAAAACATTACCATAATTCAAAGTTTAATCATTTGGACTTAAACTTTGAATTATTATTATTGATATGCTATTGCCATATTAATTGCAATAATCATACAAGTTTGTTTGCCTATGGTGTTTTCTTCATTACATCCTTAGTGAGCTTCATTCTACATACAGCTCTAGGATACATAGGATCGAAGTAATACTAGTAATACGTTTGTCTTTGTCATAATGTCATCTTAGTATTTATATTCTATGCTGATACTGCTTCACGCATTCCATCTGTTCTTGTGTCGTCTTCTGACCGTTTTTTATTCATATTTCCATCCACATTCATTCCCAAATTTCTTCTAGTAATAAGTCTCTCATAAGCTAACCTGTAACTTTTTACCTTCTCTATCACTGGCGATGCTTTCAAACTTCCTTTTTATTTATTATTGTTCAGTAAAAAAATATTTCATCATACGATTACTATCTAATTCAATGCATGGAAACACTTCCATACATATTTTGTCAGGTGGACTTTTTCCTCAACATTCTCGTTACGACAAACTTATCAATTCCAGCACTCCTTATCTCTGTGCAAGTAAGAACAATGGGCATTCAGAAATATGCGCCGAGGCGCCGGCACCTGACGTGTGAGCTCTGTCTCTAACAATTATTTCATACGCTGAGTTAGGTGTTGTTCCACTGTGACGTTTTGTTTGAAATACATGAAAATAAATGTCACTTAAAGTTTTATCTATAAGAAGGAAAGTCGACTTTTTTAAAGTGTCTACATTATACGAGATACAAAATCAGACTAGTCATTATTGCGATTAATATGATTTATGCGTTCCTTTCAATTACACTGAGAAGATTTGAATTGTTTAAGAACACCATTAATGATGTTAAATTTTAAAGCGCGTTCCTGTATAATGAAAAAGGTTTGTTTATTATTATTAATATGCGCATAAATAATGAAACTTGTGCTCTACGTAATGCTCACAACCATTATTTATAATCGAGAATTCTATTGTCAAGCCAAATTACTGTTACCGTAACGGATCAATCGAGTGCCTCTAAACAGTGAACATTTGAATATTTTTTCAATCAATAACTGATATATGCAAAAGTCGAAATGCGTGTGACAATGAGGCGACCGTTATCGCAACAAATAGAAATTTCATCAAAGGTGCACCAGAAATAATAATTGATCGAAGGGTATTGTTGCGAACGATATCCCCCTTCCAACTTGGAGAGGTCGGGAGAATCCGAAAATTAACCAATGATAGTACCAAATTTAATTTTACGATCCGATACCTGCCTCAGACGAATAAAAGTTCAGTAATCAAATTATGCAGCCGATACCATCATTGTTGGATACATGCATAAATTTAAGGCGCAGCATTGTAGATACGTCAAAGGGTTAGAATCTTTCAACAATGAAAGCGATCATTGAACGAGTCGAGTCCGTGTGGGAAGAAGAAGACGAAGGGACGAGATGATACTTATCAGATAATTGTTACGAATTACGCATCTGGAGATAAGTTCGTATCAAGGACCGCCGTTTGATCTCCAACTGATTTAGAAATAGAGCTATAACCGCTGCAGTGTTTCTATGAAAGCGAGCTCTTGTTTTACATTGAAATAGTAATACCTCGTTAAGGCCCAAGAAATTCTATCGGCAAAGAGTCACGATGCCAATCAAACTCGTAACAAATCTCACCCTTAGTGGAAACAACGCGAATATCGCGTTACAAAAAGTTCGTTATGAAAAGAAAACCGTTACTATTGCTAAAGGGTATGACAGCTAGCAAGAGGGCGATCCAATTTAAGTGAAATTCTTGGAGCAGTAATGACATCGGGCACGGGCGTTGCATACTTTAGCGGGGAAAAGAAATTTCAGAGACGATATCACATTGATATGTAGATGAGATGGCACCGTGTACCTGACTGAAGGCATTAGCGAAATTAGAGATGCGAAATTTAGGGCACGTATCACATATTGGCTCAACGTAACGTAACATTTGCTAGACTTCGCAGGGTAAAGTACAGAGCGCAACCATGAATCATTCCATTATGAAACAGATCTTTTACCTGGATTACGACATGTCTAGGAGATACAGTATAAAATCTTTATGTAACGCATGTTTCTGACTAATACATGTTACGAGTATATGTAAGTTTGTCCCTTCTTTAACATGCCAACGTACCTGAATTGTGCCTTGAAACGAAGCATCCTGTGGTATTTTATATACAATTTCAATGATCAGACGTGTAAATCTGCATGGAGCAAGCGTATCAGCATAAGAAAAGGCATAAAGACGCGGCCTATTAGCCACTTTGCATATGAAGAGTCCACGCGCGAATTTGCATACCCATATCCCCGGTCCAAAATCTAAGCTTATCTATTTATTCTTTCTTACATCCATTAGATTTCCCTCAGCACGAGGCGTGTCTCAAAGGCTGCACGCGCTAAGTAAGGTAAAGGTAATTTGCATAAAGTCCAGCACGAGCTAATGTTTTGCATAAGAAGATAGTTCTTCGATTTAGAGGAACGTCATGACACACGTTCAGGGGGAATATAAACTTGTTGACATATTATGATCACTAGTTATAATTATGCAAATAGCGTTGAATGCACCTATTACAATAATACCTGTAGTGGTTGTGAATTTGAAAAAGTTGTAAGTAGACGGAGGCAGCGGGAGTCCATTTGCAAATATAAATATTTTCGTGGGAAAGGAAATTTGTAATTTAATATCGCCTGATACGTCAACCAGTAACAAACGGTGTATATGCAATTAAAAAAACAGCGCTTAAAGCAGCGACGCTGCCAAACCGTTTCCCTGTTTAGTGGAAGAGTGAAAATTCGATAAAAAACGGTAGCAATTTGTCAGAGCCGTATCGGGGCGGGCTCAGTCAATAATAAAAATTTCCTAAGTCTTTTTCTCTTTTTCGGGTAATACTAAACACGCAACGCTTTACCAACCAACATTTATGAGCTGGAAGACGGTGCACATTTCATTATTTACTTATGACAGAGTGAAACAACATTGCAAAAAACTATATTAATTGCCGAAACTTCCCCAACTGGCGACATAATTTAATTTCTTGTGAAAGTTCACAGCGCCGCAGTCGGTTTTGTTTATATTCACAGATACTGCGGCGTTTCCGAGCTGTTTCTAAGTTTCGCTTAATTATTGCATCAATTTTGTCTTTGCTTTTTGCTGTGAACATAGTTTTTAATTAGCAAGTTCTCATTTTTTCCATGTCAGATATTAAACGATACTAACAAACTTTAAACAAGTTTACAAATTTGAAAATCTAGTAAAATGACTGTAAACAAGTAAGTATTGCAAATGTTACACCCAAGTACTATTACAGGTATTACTCTACCAGATCAATGTTGAGGTATTTTAACGTTATCTGTATTATCAGTTTTATAATAGCCTCATTAATAATAATTATTATTATATTGCTTTCTATTAACGAAAAGCTATAGAACGATGCCAGGACTATAATTTTGCATAGATATGAAAGGTTCAGCACTAACATTTTCTGAATTCAACATTTCCTCAATATAAAACTTCTTGCGCCGTATGCAAATGTGAATTCATCAAACTTGAAATTGCGAAATATGAAATTGAAAGTCTGACGATTTGAGCTTCGAAATTACAACGAGTGTTGAAAGTATTGAAGCAATTTATACGTTTTTGATAATTTCATTTGGGAATTTTGACGGGATAGAATTACATTTCACAGTTGACTTGACATTTGACAGTTGATTTTTTTTCACGTTTTCCAAATAAGTGCCACTACAAAACATGTTTCATGTACCGGATCATTCTGCGGCGGCGGGATAAAAACGAAATGAAACCGCGGAAGTCTGCGCAAACACACATGCAATCCCTGTTCCTTCACTCATATAGATAGTCCGAGTCGATTCGTCCGATATAGGAAAGAGATCTTTGAAAAAATATGTAGAATTCAAATTTGCATTCGAAATTACCCTTATGAAATGAGTTGTATGACCCTTACAATAAAATGTTCATGTAAATGTTTTGGATAATGAAATAAAATAAAATTAAATAAATAGTGAGATTAAAATACGAATTTCTAAATTATTACATTACATATTCATTTCGTGAATTCTGCAATGAGTGGTCCCACCCACTCGTTTTGAATATACGCAACCTCTATTATTACTAGATGTGCCCGCCAATTTTTTTCGCGTGGATGTCGGAAAATAACACGTCGTACATTTTTTACCGTTTTTGTAACATTTTTCATTGATGCTCAGCTCCTATTAGTCGTAGCGTGATGTTATATAGCCTATAGCCTTCCTCGATAAATGGACTAGCCAACACGAAAACAATTTGAATCTGTAGTTCCTGTGATTAGCGCGTTCAACCAAACAAACAAACCCCTCAGCTTTTATTAATATGTCTGTGGCCACTGCTGACCTTGTTTAACTGTTGTAATCGTTGGCTGAACGGACACGACACTGTGCAGGGAACTCATCCGAGCAGATATATAGAAGAATGCCATGTGATTAAATTACTAAAACAGATCAATAATATCTTTACCGACAGATTCAGATTTAAGCGAATAGTATGCATCAAAATTATCCGAGTGAAACTGTAAGCTATCAAAGAAAATGGGGGTATGCTTCAACGTACGGAACAAAGTGTGGTGGATCCACGGAACAGAAAATAATAGAAGTGGCATGTTGGCGTGCCATACGTGCCATAGGTACGCGTAACTCCACAAAACTGATTTTGTACCTTCTTCGAATTAAGTTCTTCATCGTGATTTATGACGGTGTATTTTCGATGTACCCCATCAAAATTGGTCCATTCGTCTGGGGGCTACAAGACCACAGGCAGACACAAACAGACACGTTAAACATATTATGACACCTCTCTTTTCGCGTCGGGGGTTAAAAATAATACCTAGAAGTCTACTAGGAATATATGGCAAGGTGCAGTAAACGCTACGTCAAATTTACATTTGCATTACGAAAACCGCCTCTATTACCAACCTACGAGCCACATAGGTAAGTGGTCCAAAGTTCAAACAGTATAACTTGACGGGCGTACTGTACCGACTTCACGAAGATGAGATCAAGTTTTTGCTTATTATTTTTGTCAGTGAGAGCGTCGGTGGCGCTGTGGACTCGGCACTGGCCTTCTCATTGGGAGGTCCGGGGTTCGATCCTGCCATGTACCAATTTGTTTTTCGTCATGTACATTTATCCGACGCCCTTGGTTAAGGAAAATATCGTAAGGCAACTTGTATATCATCATATAATCCGCACTGGACCAGCGCGGTTGACTAAGGCCTTAACACCCTAATTAGGGTAGGCTCGAGTCCCTCGGTGGGGACATATATGAGCTGTGGTAATAAAAGCGTTTAAGTTTTTACTTTTGTGTTTTTTGAACTCGGTTTAACTTTGTTCGACATTTTATTTAAATCATAGTAAGTCTTTATTAAGTACTTGCTACTGTCAAAGATATATAGTTTTTTATCCAATCAATTATGTCTGTGGAAATTACCGATCAATTCCTTTCCAATGAATAAAAAATAATTGAGCAAGGGCAAACGGCAAAAAATTAATAGAATAAAATAGAAGCCAATTAGCATCTAATAGGTGAATACCAATGGACAAGGCGGAATATTCCTTCGTGGATAGCTAGAACAACCAGGCCACTACTCTAGCACAAATTAATCAAATCAACTAACCCCAACCCACCACTTTCCGATATAATTAACGCATACTTGTATGTGTACGGCTTGTGTGTGTGCGTCATAATGAACGATTAGGAGACCTAGTTTACTTAACGTACTTTCTTATTTTATCATCGCGTATTGAACCTTCCCATGTATGCGTTACGGTCGAGGATTGTAAAGTCGATGGGTTATAAAGCGTTTTGTGATTGGGTGTAGTTTCTTCATGTTAGTTGATGAGTCACATTTTTTTTGTTTCGTGGGTAAGGCGCGAGGGTAGCCCGCGTGGGGTGGCGTACCCCATGCTAACCCCATCTTATTAATCAGTGAAGTACCGGCCGGCTCTTCACATGTCCGTTTAAGGCGTTTTCTTAGTAGATATCAGATGTGTTCTAAGTTTGAATTGTTAATTATAGACCTTTTGGCATCAGAACGATTGCAACTCAAATATGCTTAAAGCAGTCTGCTTTAAGACTCGTATGCTTCAAAACATATTTCAAGACAGACAAAATTTGAAAAGCAGCTGTTCTAACTACAATCGATCGATAAATTTCGAGATGTGTTGTACATTGACATAAATTTATTTATTTGTTAGTTGATTGGTCCAATATCTACTAAACCATTTAATATTGATGGTATGTCATTGTATCACATATTGCCTTGCAAGAATTTTCTTTTGTAAATATTCACTATAATAGATGCATGTATAATCGTTCCAAATTTGGTTTGGTACATTTTTAATTACCTACATTTTACGTCGTGCGTCTAACCGATATTCACAATTGTAATGAATTCAATGTTTGAATACCAGAGCTTCTCTTGGATGATAATTTATTTAAAAAAAATCAATATTTAGATTTGGTTTGAATTAGAAATGCTTTTGATAGCTACTAATAAGTAATCAAATGCAATTGAATTGTTGCAACTTGCCAGTAAGCCTTACTTGTTCTATGTTCCTCTACTGCCACTCAAAAGCTAGCGGTTTGCGATCCACTTAAAAGATTCAGCAGATAATCTCGTACACACTTGGACTCATGCAATATTTATAGAAATTTAAATTTAAAAGGGGCTTTGTATATATTTAATAACTCATATATCAAACCCTCAAACATAGGGAGAGGAGACGATATTAAACTATAAGATGACAGACCATTATTCATTTATTTACTGCTATACACATTTTGAATTACCTAAAAATCTACAACCGTTTAAGCAAGCGTTTAACCGTTAATAAATTCTTATCAGTTAGCTATCAGTTAATTGTATTTTTTTCATTACTGAAAATTCTACGACAATTAAGCAGCGCGACAAAACAATACAACATGGAATTTAATTTCGATAAAAGTTTCAACGGTGGAAACTTTGTCGTGTACAAATGAATAATTATGGTAAATTATAAACGTCCCCCGATCGCCATTAATGTGTCAAACGAGGTGTTCGTGGCTGTTAGCCAGTTAGGGCCACATTTGAAGGCGCAACTAGTATCGATTAAACAGATACCCTGATCTATAGAAAAGAATACAAAAGCTTGAGTAGATAACAGCCCCCCCTTCGAACGCTTGCCTCCCTCGCTCATTAATAATATCGACCCTATCCACTAATTATGTGAGTTGCGAATGCACGTATCAAGTATACGCGGCGTATTACACGCACACGCGTACATTGCTAATTACGTACTCTATGGTTCTGCGTTAATGGCTAGCGAGCAGTTGGGCTTAAAAAATAAATCGATACTTTCGAGTTTATATCAAGTCGAATTTAGTTATTTTCTTTTGTTTCGTGAGCCGATCGCGTGCCTCTCGGCTGTTGTGATTTCTGAAATGTTAATCGGTGTTGGAAGCTCGGGAGATTTTATTAAGGGAGACTAGCATTTTCTACGAATCGAAATCGCGTATTAGCGATTTTATGGGCTTAGGGAAGTTTTATGTGACAAGTGGTTTTTGGGAGTTCATGGCAATTTTAGTTTGGGAGTTCACAAAAATTATGAACATTATATGTCGCGCGTACGTACGCATTACGTATATTTGTGGGCCCGTTAATACAATGTACAAATATAATAAGTATTTGGGAATTTATACCTACTCTATAAAATTTGTCAGTTGTTACAAGTTCTACCAACAGAGTTTACTAACATGCGTATTCGCGTAGACTATGGTTCGCGTGCGTGCAGCGCGTGTGTGGGTGCCTTGAGCAAGGTCAGGGTTGCTCTATCTGATCAATGGTCAACCCGATTCGCGAGCGAATGCCGAGAAACGATGTGTTGCGTTCCAAATTTAAAATTGTTTCTTTAAGTGTCAGACCTGTCATTTAAATACTTTCCGCTGTTTTGAACTAGACGATTATCAGAACGGTGTATAGACAAGTATTAAAGTCTTACAAAAATATGTCAACAACTTAACAACGACTCAATGATTTTCATGACGCAATAATCTTAAAAGTTTATTTGTAATACGATAAACACGGTATACAGAAAAACACAAACAGCAATTAGTAAAAATCCTCCAATTGAATTTATTTTTAACAACTCAAAAGCTTCCAGTTTTTATACAAGGCTCCGTTAATTATTCCAATGATATTTGGTTTATTTGATGAGTAGGTAAACATTGAAAGCCCCGACAAAAAACGTCGGCGGCCGTGTCCTAATAGAAACTGTATAATTAATCACTTGATTAATCAGTGCGACGAATAAAAACAGTGTAATGACCCGTTTCCTTGAATCGATCGACATGACGTCATCAACATTCGAATGCAAAGTCACTCTGCACAATTCGCCGGTATGAAATTTATCGATAAAATAACATTAGATTTCATTCTCAGCTTTCATTCCTTTATCTTTACTTTTTGTTACTTTTAGTCATTTTAAAACTTGATACCAAACTAACAGTGCCCCTTGAAGGAAAACATACTAAATATTCAAACATGAGGTTTGAATATTGGTTTGAGGAAACCATAAAAAATACCTAATAAACATAAGATATCAATATTTTTGATTCTGTATTCTTAGTGATAACTTAATGTTTAGACAAGCCTTATTTAGGCTTATAGACAATTCTTAAAATTAAAACTTTTCATATTGAGTTTTTTTTATTTCTTAAAATAAAAGTTTGTTTGAGCAAAATTTGTAAATTATTTAAGACGGACCCTCCAAGGGGCATTGGCTTGACTCACCTTTGTAATTGTTTATTATCAGAATATTGAAGTAAATCAATAATTTTACCACATTGTAAGCGGCTCAAGTCTATAAAAAATATTTAATTCTTTCAAATAATAATTTGAAAGCCCTCAAATATTTTCATACTTTGCTCCAAATTACCCGTATTATTCTCAATACTGAATTAACACAATAAGATTTTGATCACTGGGACTTGCCCGCGACAAGTTGGTCAACGAGTTTTATCGATAAAATCAAACAACAACACTAATGTAGGATAGGGTGGCGTCAGCTTCTCGTGGGGCAGAAAAAAAGTGAAAAGCAATCAGTGTGGCATAATTAGTGCGTGCGTAAGTATGGGGCGCGTTGTCATGGAAACGGCGTCCATGTCGATACCCACTGCTTACCCGTCGCGTTAATTTCGAACGGAATTAATCGAATCAGACGAACGTTCGATATCGATTTGTCTGATTGAAATAAAATTTGACTTCACGAGAGCGTGATGAGTTTGCGACGTCGCGCTTTTGTGTTGTATGTCTGGTTTGGTATAACGTAAATACGCCGCCTTTGTTTAATTTAATTGTGAAAATGAAACAATAGTAATAATATTCATATAAGAACTAGTTGCGTCTGCTTGAAAGCTTATGAGACAGCTCATGTTACATCAAAGGACAATTCATAAAATACATTTGAGTGGCCATTTTAGATATTATCAGTGTGAGCTGTTTAGATGAGTATTAGAAATTTTGTAGGAAGAGCTTAACAATAAACAGTTCAATTTCATGGAGGTATTCTGATATTGACCTAGAGTCTAAAAATAATAATTAAAAAATATGCTATGAGGTTCACTTTGTAAATAAACAGACTTATATACTTTTGCCCAGTATCGCTGCTAAGTCGTCTGTGCGGGTAACTCTGTCTTGTCTCAAAATCAAAAAAAAAAAAATTATTTATTCAAATATGACTTTATAAAAAGAAAGCTTCTTTGAATCGTCCAAATTTTTTACCTACCACCCATTCAGGACATCTTTTTGCTTATAAAAAAAAAGCGCAAGAAACTTGTTACCTATCTATTTCTACTATAAAACAGTGGTAGTGCTTAAATCGTTTTTTTTCCAGTTTCAACGGCAAGGCAGGCAATGATATTACCGGTAGATAACAAGATGTTTCAAGTTTATTGTGGTCCTTCTAAGGGTTGCAGATTTAAGAATCTTACAAGAATCACACTTCCCATCAATGGGCATTGATCGACATTGGGATTGTAATTTTTCGTATGCTCCAATAGCAGCACTAGCGCCTTATTTGATCCGTATCTTGAGAAAATTAAATAACACTGATTAATGGTATCAGGCGTTATTTTTCGGAAGTCCATTACTAATCGTTAAGGAGTAGGTATATAGCAAAATTTCCGACAAAAAATGTCGGTAGTTAGTACTAACTACGCAGGCCAATGGCGCACCGCCCTCCCCCAATCGAAGGCGACAACATCTTGAGGATGCCACGTGGAGTAGCGAAACGCGTCGAATCTAAGTATTTGCATGTTGGTTGTAATTAGTGGTTCCTTTGTCGCATGCGATTAAAAAAAATCACGACAAACATGATTAATACTCATGTTTTTAAGTGTTTGATGTATTTAAGTAGGGTAAGTGTACTCAAGAGTTTCCACTTATCCCTACCAATAGGGATTCTAAATATGGTATTGATGGATACAGGAGAATATAACCATGGCTTAAATTCTGCCTAATATCTTAAATTCTACAATTCATTTGTTCCACTGGAAATTGGATCAATAATATGAGAATTACCTGATATTTGTGTCATAAAATTATGGATAAAATTGAGAGGCACATCACATCTCACTAAATGTTATATTTTTGGAAATTTAATATAAGATCAGCTATTGAATAATCTTAGAACTTCTTTTTATGGTTAGATAATGATGATAAACTGGAAAAAATGTATTTGAAATTTTACATGAATATAAAGCAACAGTTTTAGAGTAAAATTGAAAGGTTATAAAAAAATATCTCCACAATAACTTTAATAATGCAATCATTATTAAAAATTGGAACAACTCTCGCCTCGTCCCTGATTAGAATCTATACCAAGCAACAAACTACTAACAAAAGCTTATACCTTTAATCTACAAATAAAAATAAAACAAATATTTTTAATCATACACGCAGTAAGTGTAACCATAATTAAAGATGGCCTCCTTATTCACCTTTTGTGTTCAAAATTCGATAATTTATTGCCGAAATAATATAATTACGGTCGACTGACGTGAGCGGGACGGATTGGCCGCGGCCGGAAGCACCAAATTACGAGAGAAATTAAAGCGGAAACATTTGGCCGACGCCGCTAGCAAGATGGCGCGCCGATTATCGTGACTGTCGATATATGAATAATTATTGTGTCGCGTCACTAAATTCTTTGCTATGATAATTATTTATTTTTCAATTGTGCGCGCTTAAAATAATTCTTATTCGATGTGGTAAAAAATTAAGCACCATTGAAACAATTGTTATTAAAGTTGACACCACGAAAGTAGATAACGGAACAAAGGATTTATAATTTCTTTTATTATCGGTGTTTAATTTGTTTGTAACTAAAATATGCTTACATGTGTGGTCCTGTATTATATTCTTACTATTAAGAACCTTTTATAATTTATTGGATGAAAGGACAGAAACTAGAGTGGAAGAATTCTTGAACTACAGAACATCTTATTCTCCTCTGACGGACATTGTTGTTAACATTAACGGCAAGGCGGTATATTTTGAAAAATATTGATGACGTTTGAGTTATAATCTAATTATAATAAATCGATGTTGATACTGCTTATGATAAATTTATATTAAAATTGACAACTTAATGGCACAATAAATAAACAATAAGTCGCCAAACCTTAAAGCGTAACTATATAGCATCGATTTACGAGAGCTCGACTGTATTTTCTCCCATTTCAGTTTGGTAGAAGCCTAACTAAATTACTTAATGGCATTAAAGCTTCAGCGCAGCCCAAGCTGTTTAATCAGAGCAGACTTCAGTTGAAAGCGAACTGGCATCGCGTGTAAAGGGGTTGGTGCATTGACTCCTAATCTGAATCAGACACAGAGCTTCGATAAACTTCTGCTGAAGTCGATTTCGGTAATTTGTTACAGAGCGTCTTTTTGTAACTTGTATATGTTTCTGATAGTCAGAGACACAAAAGTATTTACAAAAAAAAATATTTTGCAATGACAAATGTTTAAAAGAAAATTGCATTCAAACTACCTGAGTTCTGTCGATGGATAGGTTATTTAAACCTTATTTGTATACTAGCTGTTGCCTAATGTGTGGCTTTCAATCGTGTAGAGTAGAGACTTCAGTTACATCCCGTGTTCCCTAAGGAACTCATCAAAATACTGGATATAAACTAGCCTGTGCCCTTTCTCAAGGCTTAATCTATCTCTATAACAAATTTCATTAAATTAGATTTGGCAGTTTAGGCATGAAAGCGTAGAACAGAGAGACACTACTCATAATTATGATATTAGTAGGGATTGTAAAATAGTTTGTAACTCTTTTGTATTTTTAAAACGTCGTTTTTTAAAACAACCTCCAAAATAAGCATGTAATTAAACAGCTCGTCTGACGTCGAGTGGTCATCATATCCAATTCAGCTTTTGGGCAAAACCCTTAGCTACAATCACCTACTTCTCTTCAATCACACTCACGTGCAAGCTCACATCAATGTTTAAATGCCTTAGATTCCAGATTCCATTATTATTCACAGTTTCACGATTTCCAATTTGCATATACTATATATACATACAAGCAAGGTATGATTTGCAGAGGCAGCTTAGAGAGTCTTGAATCTTGTAATGGTTTCTTTTAAAAACTTCCCAAGCTTAATGTTGCCTTCTTTGTAGTAATTGTATATTTTTGTACTTCACTGTAAAAAGCCCATAATGTTATCCTAATATTGCCACTTATTTGCCATCGATCACATGCATGTACATATTTTCATAATTATTTTGCTATGATGAAATACAATTGTATTGTGTTGTAAGTGTCGGTCAAAAGTTATGTCGCTCAAAACTACGTCGGTCAAAATTCATATCGTACAACTGTGGTGTCGGTCGCAAGTTACATCGCTCATACGTCTGGGGGCAACGGCTCGTCGAACAACAGTTCCATAAACATGTTTCCATCCACTATTGACCTCATTCAATAATCTCCGCAACACTTTAATTTTTAGCGTGTGACCGCTTATGTTGAAAAAAAAACCTAATATTCATTAATAAAATGACATATTTCATCGACTGCGACTTTAAAATGTAAACTTGGAAGATGCATTTCCTAAGCACTTGCGTTATAATCACAAAACGATTCATATACATTCTTACTTGAATGTGCTTTAACGCAATGCGTGATTCCTTTAGTCGCGGTAACGTACTTTAGTATAGTCATTGCGACAAGAACCTTTGAATGGAGTATCTAAAAGAAAACGGGTAGCATTTCAGATCACTCACCTGAATTGATGAAGCGTTGGTGCACGCTATCATTGCTGGTAATGTCTCTTGAATGTACATCTACTCACAAACACTATTTCTTCTAATTCGAATGAGTCTAGTTTAAAAAAAGAACAAGTTTCAATTAGAAATTTTGGTTAACAAGTCTATTTTAAGTATTGCAAACAAGACGTGTAATGGAACGAAAAAAAAATACGATCTCGAAATAAGTCGATCGGTTCTAGTTTCGAGACGCAGCCGAGTCGGCGCGGGCGCAGTCGTGCGGTGGCCGTATTTAATAAATCATACGAAAATAAATCACTCGCGACTCCGAAATGTGAAATACTTTCTCTAAACAAAAGGGCATTGTGTATGCAAAAGTGCATTCCAACAGGAATACTTTTCATCGCCTGCGTTCAAATCGATTTTTTCGATTTTCAATCGAATGAGGCGATGTTTCGCGATTTATCGATATCTTTTATATGTGAAAGCGTCGTGTTGGTCGCTCACGATTGTTATCCTATGTCAATAAAATATAATGATATATAGTAAAGATGTCAGAAATAATAACTGGGCGCATTTAACTTTTAGTGGCTTGATCTTTACGATTCCCGTCTATGGTGCGCGTTAAACGTGGTTATGAACACATTCAATTAGTGATTTTCCATTTGCATTAATGTTTATTGTGAATTAATAATGGATCAGATTTAATAATATTACTGAGCTGTGTTCATATGGAAGATTTGCTGCTGAATGTTAAGTGGGTATTGTTTAATTTTTAACATTTACTATGAGCACGGGAAATATCACGAAACAGTTTTGTTAATACATTTGAAGGGAGAAAGACGACATATCACTTGACCCAAGAGTAGTAGATTAAAATGAGATACTTCAACAACAAAACACGAATGCACCACTGCGAAAAAACAAATGAACGTAAACTTTTTAAATTTGCTCCCTTAAATTTTTAATAACTGCCAGCCTATTCTTAATTTGAGTATCAGAAGAAGATTTATTCTCACATTGATGGCCTATAAATCATTTGTCGGGCTAATTAAATGTGCCCTTTTGTAACAGCGGAGTTGCGAAGCTGCGAATAAAATTTACGATATTATCTGATCTCCAGTCGGTGCATAAACTTTCTAATTATCCATTTTAAATGCCGACTGTTGCTAATTTATATTGGACCATAATAAAAACAAGGCGTTTAGATAACAATAAAATTCTGCCAATGGTGAGTTGCTGAGAGAGCTTGATTCTAAAAGTCCAAAATTCTTTAGAAGCTGGAAGTGTCAGTTGTATATGGTCTGATTACTAATATCTATGTATGGCGGTAATATGAGTACTTCTATAATTCCTGTAAACTTTTATATTGATTTACTGAAAAAAAAATTTATGAATTATGGAATGATGAGCTTTCCTACCTCATGCTGAATTCTCTTATTTCTTATAAGATTTTTTCTTGTCAAATAAGAATTCGGTTTGCGCGTCACTAGACCACACCTACGCGTGTTGTATGCGTTTTTTTTCCGCTCTGACCACACCCGCAAGAACGGGAACCGGCCCTTAATGCCTGTCAAAGGAGCAATTAAAGATGCCCGGTGTTGCCATAAACCGAGAGATTAATCCTTAAGGTTTTACGATAAAAAAAGATGGCTCTTTCGCACGTTACTCTGTGAGGGCGTGTTTTTCTTTATTTCTTTGGTTTGTAAATAACATTTCATTTTTGTTTTCATTTTCTGCTGATGTCATTTCACTATATTGCTATGTATGTATTCTTAATTTGTTATTTTTAAAAATATAATTGGGAGATAACTGACACTTCTCTTAAAGCAATCATGTAATAAATCAAATAGGTAAGTAATTAGTCCATCTCATTAATTTTTATTTTCTTATTAGAATAAAACTTATTTTCAACGAATATGAATGTGTGTTGAGTATGTTAGCTACAAAATTCAACGTTAAAATATTACTAAATATAGATATTTCATTAGTTATTTTAACATTTCTTGCGATCAACCATGCCAAGAACCATGTCAATGATGCATAAGCAAATAATATTTCGGATAATAATCAAAATATTAGTTTCATCTAATTAGAATCAAACGTCCAACTATTTCTTATTCGAAAGTTTTTACAACCTTGTAGCTTCCTGAAACTAATGAAAATAAGATTCCCCCATATCCACAAGCACTAGATATCAATAGTCAAAAGTAAAATTGTGATTTTCTGTAAAATGTTGCTCTAACAAATCACGCTAAACGAATTTTAGATTGAACAGGTTTATGAGCGATTATAAAGAAGGATAAGCTTTTATTCAATGAATCTATTTAATAATCGCTTTTGACACTTAAAAACCGTTTAACTTTGTAAACAAAATTATGTCTTATTGTGTAAGTAGAGAAGTAAGATGAATTATGGATAATAACTTTTTTAAAGAATAATTTATCATAATATTCTGTTTCTATTTATTTAACAAGATCCAGCAAATCGCAGAAAGTATTATTATTGTGTGCAATTGATTTTGTTCAGTGCAAGTACCTATCTTATGTTTATTTAACGATTTCGGTAAAACGAAATAAACATATCCTCCTCATTTATCTAATCTATTTACTGACATGCGCACTTATCCAAATGAAGTTATTTGTGTTCATTTTACACACGAGATAAAATATTCACCCGCGATTATCCGCTCCGAACCCAAGTAATTTAGTTTTAAGGCTCGTAAAAATCTCACTGTTTAAGCTATAAAAACAACATTTCAGCTGTTACCAACACAGGCCCATAAAGCCTTCGGAAATCACTTCCCAAACAATGTCGTGACACACACGAGTCACAAGCATTGATACTAAAAGTGCATTAACACATAACGCATTTTCGCATACTACCACTCACGACAGCGCGCCGCGGCAACCCGTTCGTTCGAGAATCGCCGACGAAACGAGATGAGAAAAGTTGAAGAATACGCGGAAGTTAATTATAAGCGGAACGAAAAACAACCGTATCTGGTGGCGAAGTTTGCCGTTCTATCGCGGCCAATGGTACAAGGCACTCACACAGCCCTCGCCGTCTCTCTAGGCATTTGCATACCGCCCGCCCAGCGCCCCGCCGCCCTGCACGAGCGACAGGGACAGACGACGTTTAGCATGACACGACGCCCGTTCTAAATTTCAAAATTGGAAACTTTCGCAATACTGACTCAAAAACTAAGCTCTGTGATAGAAGCGGAGGCTGGCGGATGATGATTTGATTAAAAAAAAAGATGCGTGCGGTTCCGCGTATGCAAATTAGATTGCGTTTCGACGTGAGAAGGATGAAGGTAAATTTGTCGCCGTCGCCGCAGTCACTCGGCTGAGATGTTTAGAAGCCAGTCATGAATGAGTTCAAATACGATTTAACGTAGCAGTTACGACAATTAGTTTTAATATTCCACTTATATTAAAAATGGAAAAGTCTGCACGAGAAACGCTTGCTTTCCAAATATCACGGAAACGAGTTTGGACGGATACGGATTCGGATGAAATTAGATGTTTATAGACTGGATTATGTTGATAGGTATACATTTATGTTATATAGGTATTAATTTAGATAATGTTGTTCACTTCTTTGGAATTGGTACATCTACCTCTGAATTCTCTGCATCGCCCAAAGGTTGACTGGCAGATAATGCCCCTTGCTTTAAGTCCGCCTTTATACACAAACGTACATGATGAATAGATAAATAAACTAGCAATAAAGAGTCGGTATTAATGCTAACAGACTCGGTGACTTGCTTTCTGAGAAAACTAAAAATTTAAGAGTGAGTTTTTTATTTGTATTGTAATTTGTTGTCTATACTTTTTACTGTACAGAATAAAGCGTGTTTAATTTTATCTGTCATCTTACGTCCATCTAAGCCTTAAGTATAGTAGCTGTTACTTCATCAATTGTACCTAGTTCGTCATTAAACATTGATGAAAAGAAATCATACATCCTGAATAATTTCAAAATTGTGAAAATTAGTCAAATTTAGTAATATCACCGAAGTGTTTAGTTATAATTTATTTTCACGTTTAAATTAATAGTATGAATATTGTGTATGGTTGATGTATCTGTATGTAATCTTTGCATTGTAGGTCCTCGTATATAAATAAACTGATATAGGTAATAACTTATAATACTTTACTGTTGAAATTGTTATTGTTTATTGTCGAAGTTTCAACAATTAGATTATATTTTTATATAATTATGTATAATAGTTTTGTAACTCTAACAATACACTTCACAACTTATGTTTTAATTTTCTTACAAATAAGATATTTTTTTTATTTGACAACGGTTTTGTTTACTGTCATTTTTCTTTCCCAGACGAAGTTACTTTTTTGCTATAAAACAGTACGTTTCGTGAACCTTTAATGTTTTTATTCAAAGCATTCACAATAAAAGTGAAGTCCTTGACTACAAAGAAAGACTATTGCGGTGGGTATATTTGATAACTATTGTTTAACCTTTAATAAAATGTACCGAATTCTCATGTGGCATACATTTGTTAGCCCTGAAAATGTTTGTCTGAAAAGTTCTTCTCAATGCTGAATCTAGGGACGCCATTTTAAGATTCGGTCATACCCTAAAGTTTGATATAAAAGTGCATAGAACCAAAAGCTCTTTAAAGAAACATCTAAGAAGAGCGAGCACGCCAGAGCAACTCACAGCATTCAAATTCAGTCATGAAATTCATTCAATTGTAGCAGTGATGCATTTAATTCTATCATCATCAAAATCTACTGATGTCAAGTGGGAGGTGAGTAAGACAAATAGCAGAAAAACTTTTCCACATATCTCTATACATGCCGGCATGGTGCATGTTTGCAATGCATGCATGCATTTGCTTGATGAATTAATTAGGATAAATGATAATTTTATCATACCATACTTATGATTTTAAACTGCTTTATTAGTTTTTTTTTGTTAGTAATTTGTCTGTAGAATTGAGGATATGGATTTCAATCAGATATTAAATGAAAGTTCGCCTATTTGTAAAATTGAGCTCATTTCATTAGATGTGCACAGGAGTACAATACTAAAAAATTTGACTGTGGTCTACTGCGAGGAAGTAAAGGTGGTGGTTTTCTTATAATAATATTAAACGCAATGTTACACTTTTCTTACACCTTTTCGATAAGTTTCTCTTGTATGTTTGTGATTACGAAGTTTTTCCCCTTTTTTAATCTGTGGTAAGAGAATTATGGTTCGACTAAACACCATAGTACTGTTTTTCAAACAGTATATCTACTGATCCAATGGACGGTTGCAATATTGTAAGGGCCTATAACTCGTGACGTGAGCGGCCAAGGCTGCTTAGCAATAAAATTACAGGTGTGCTGTGGTTCAAATCTTCGAAGAAAGAATTAAAAGTGCTCCAAAGATTTATGATTGAAATTATAGTTACGTATATAATAAACCTACTTTACTCTATGTCGATAATACATAGGTAAGCATATGAAGGCAAATGTAACAAATGAATTGACCTGACCTGTCATATACATAAAAATACATTTATTTTTAAGAATCTTTACAGATGAATTGATAATGTATATTGATTCATAATTAAATAATAATTTATTGCTTATACATGGGTTACCACTATTAGCGTCGAGCAAAGGCGCACTAATATAATAGAAACAATAGTATCGATAATAAGAATACGTATTGTTATTAAATTGTATAATACGTATTGTTATTAAATTATTATTTATATATTAATGTCGATAAAATTTCAATGTGGCCATTATATCCATTATATTTTGACAGTTCATATATCGGCGTATGTACATGTGATATTTTATGTTAGTACCCTGCACCCACGACACAGAAGAAAATCCTAGTGTGGGGCGACGTTTTTTTTTAAAAGAAAGAAAAAGAAAGGAAAGTTATCGTTATATCATATCGTGTTTCAGTGTTCATGCTACGGGGGCAGGAGGATTGACGGACAAGGCTCTAGCGCTCCCCACCATCCGTGCTCGGCCACCGTGTTGAAAGATGGCGCAAATCTCCTTATTGAAAAGACCATGCTCCACGGTCGGTGTATTGTATATGGCTAGAATGTTGATGATGCAAGCTAACAAAATTATGGGTATGAATAATGGGTATGAATGTATATGGGGTACCAATAACAAAAACACAATTTATTTTTTTTTGTCTGTCTGTCTGTTTGTTCCCGCTAATCTCCGGAATGGCTGGACCGATTTTCACGGGACTTTCACCAATAGATAGCTAATTATATAAGGTATAACATAGGCTACTTTTTATCAAGATCGTTACTATTCCACGCGGAAGTCGCGGGCACAGCTAGTTTACAATAAGTGGAACAGATTGCTAAAATTCTGTTACACGTAGGGAACCAAACAAAAGCGCAGTCCAGCTTTTTTAGAACGCCTACCCCCTAATTATTAGTTCATACTAATGAAAGAACGTGGACATATCTCTCGACCTTAATGAAAACACACAACAGACAAGAACATTGTAATTACGAAGAGTGCAAGATTTATTACGCGGGGATAGGAAACTAAACACACGTGACCAGTCGCCATACAGGGCCAAGTAAGCAGCGGATAGGAAGGACGAAAACCCACCCTAATGAGACAGTAATTAGCACCAATGTTCCTTAATGAGACCTCGCCTTACGACCTTCCTACGTCTCAGCGTATGTGCATATGCATTCTTTCCAAATGTGTGCGAATACCACGAAACGGGCACATGTAGTAGTTAATTTTTGCGCAAAGCTAGTGCGAGCGAGAGGTGTGCTCATTTACAACTAGTTTGTCAGTGTTAGAGCGAGACAGACATGTTGGGGGTTAATTAATGAACGTGGAAGCTTGCGCTCTTTATTGCTTTCGTGGCTGAACGCTAAGACGTTGCCGGTTAAGAACTTTTCCTTCAAGAAAATAAATATATGGAAAACGGTTGTTTTCAACTATTGTTAACTTATAAACGTCTGTACTATGATAATATTTGCGTGCACTTTTTACTTAACAGTATTATTTACCCTATGTGCAAGTGTTACTAAAAATATTAACTTTTTGCCTTTATCTCCGCTGACGATAAGTGACGGTAAAGCCGCAGACAGAACCGAGCTTCCCCTGGTTTCGAGCTTCTACTACTGAGGTAGTGGTTATCTCTAATTAAACACAATACAACTTAAACTTTATTGACATTGTTATTATAGCGACAAGCATAGGTATGATGTTGGAAGTTAGTCGCGAGTTGAGAGTTCCACAAACAACCCCAGCTCCAGATCTCCAGATTAAAAGCAGGCGATTTCATCCATTAAACCACAAAGGTAGCGGAACTGTTTTATCTAATAAAACACTCTTAATTTGTAATTATATGTATTTAGGTAAGGTAAGTAGCAATCATGCACAGAATTTGTAATAATTCTTATATGAAATACACAACTACCCGCATACTTCACTAACATAATTTGACAATTCAGTTTAGCAAGTACCTACCACACAATATTTAACAGGATTTGACATTTTTTGGTCGCATCGTTTTGAGTCTAAACCGGGCACGCCAGTCTGTTTGCCCGCCATCATAGGGTATGGTAGCCACATAACATCTTGTTATCTATACAACGTGTTTAAAAATTGCGCAAAACTGAATACAATTTGTTAAAAATCGAGAGTAGAATCGATTCAACTAAAAAAAATACTTATGCATCAGATTTTATTCCAAATTAAATTTTCAACTAGGTACGTCGCTTTTTAAATTTACTTAACTCTGTCGTGTTTACCTCTTATCGGCGGCGCGACGGCGGCTACGCGGTATTCGTAGGCGCGCGACCATAGAGTTTAAAATTGAAAAAGACTTGCAACAAAACAAAAAGATGGACATTATCTTTGTAAGCAATACGCGAGAATTTAATTCATTAATTTATATAATTCTTTTATAATTAAAATAAGCTGGGTCTTATGTGTGCTTGCGTAATTTAACTTACACGTATTATGTACGTAAAAAATACTTATTGTTCTAAAAGTACAATATCCCTTCCACTATCCATTCCCACTCCCAACATCTATTTAACGGCATTCTTCTGAGAAACTTTAATTGCAACGGAAAACAAACTCTTCAGCTCTTACAGAGCAATCGGATGAAATTGAGAATGCACCTTGAATCGTTTCATTACTTACATTCTTAGAGCAATCTAACTCGGCCGGGCTACACCCCTTACAAATATATCCATAAATACTGGCCAGTTAATGTGCTGAATGTTTTCTTAATTTCATCCCGCTGCGTGTAAGTGTAGCGCCACAATGTAAAAGGCAAATCCAGTAATGTAAGTCTAATAAACATAACATCTTAAAATATCGCTCAACTTATAAACGTTTAAATAGTCTGTGAAAGTGAAACAGATAGCTTGCTAGCTAATAATTGACTTAGTTCATTGAACAAACAAAAGGTATTTCTTTGAAATTATATTTCAATTAGAAGGTAGCCCGAGTTATTAAATTTAATAATAATGTATTTTTTTAAAGGAAAAGTCTGTTTTAAGTTCATTGAAAGAGATCTCTATCTCTATAATGATCCATTATGGTTAAAATACTTCACTAAGCCATGACTAAAAAATTAATTTATTGTTATAACAGCTATCACCTAGAATGGATATGTGAAATATATTTGCTTAACTTTCCAATATAATAGTCATGTGTCAAATTATAAGGTGTTGTACCTTGATCTGTGCAACTGGATATAAATCCATTATATTGAAATCTAATAATTCCTTATACCATGTAATTTTATGTGTGGTATTATTTGGTACCTACTCCCAACAGTGAAGTAAAGTAGGTCCTACTTTGCTTTCAGTGTTTATATTATTGTATCAAACCATATATATATTTCATTTCTTGCAAAACCATACCTATATTGGCCTAGAAGTAAACGGTTAAACCTATAAAGGTGTAACAAACATACTGCTCACTTTGTAGCATTGTGGTGGTTAAGAAATTAAGAAAATGCCGCAATGTCTGCGCGGCACTTAGGGCGGCCGACTAAAGCTGTATTGTCTTTTCTGATGGTTTTGTTCTAATAAACCCTTAACGCTTGTTAATGAGGGTAATAACTACTTTTTCGGTATGCTTAGAGAATAGGGATATTGCTCCAAAGAGTCCCTGTAAACGAAAACTCTGTAATTAGCTAATAAGCTTTATGGTTAAGAAATAACAATTATCAGTATTTAGGAATAACATTATCCCGAAACCTGGGGGGCTACCGCAAAACTCATAGCGATCACTCGCTATCGCTTTCGTGACATTAGAACAATAGATCTAATGTCAACTATTGTGCTAATATAGAGAGATAGGCGGTAGGGCTGCGGATTATCAGGCAGATGCAGAAACTTATATAATTTTTTTGTCTAATATCGACTTGTACAGCTATCAATACGTGAAAATGCGTGTTAGAATCCACTTTGTGCAACTGCCCGTAACTCTTTAAACGGAATAATACTCAGAAATACAGATTGGAGAAGATAAGGGAAAAAATCTGACCAGCCCCCAGAGTGACAATTCTACTTTTTACAAATGCACTATGGCTGTTTCAGCCATAGTGCATTTGCAAAAAAAATATCATCGTCGTCTGCTTGGGTACCTCCGTCTTACCTATTTCTGCCGAAAAGCAGCAGTGTTTGCATTGCTGTGTTCCGGTTTGAAGGGTAAGATATGGCAGTGAAATTACTGGGTACTGTAACTTTACATCTAATGTCACAAGTTGGCAACGTACACTGTGGTTCTTATGGGGATTGCACTTTTGCTGCGAATCTCACAGGAGCCACATATATTATATGACTGTTACCACTTACCATCAGGCATTTTGCTTGTTTGCCAACTTAGTTGCAATAAAAGAAAAAAACAACATTTGGTAAGTGATAGATCCGAAAGTGAATTATAAATAATAAAAAAATATGATCACAAAATTTTTTATCATGAAATTCTGAAGACAGAATTCTAGGTAAATAGTGTATGGTTAACTTATATAGTTATAAGGTAAATTATAATATTTAAATGTCAATGAAATCTGAAACGAAAACTTAAAAACTAATTAACTTATTTGCGTATTTATTATAGACTTAGATGTTTGCTCGCTTGCTTACAGAAAAATCTTTATCTGTAATGGGTGAAATATGAGGCGCCATTAATTTTGAAGTTCCACCAAAACAGTTCATTATGCCTATTGGGAGGTAATTGAAACGAATTTATCTTGGACATCTGACCGTGGTGTGTAATAGATAAAGTCAAGAGTCATATTTTAGCGGAATGCAATTATAACAGGCGGGGGTGTCGGCCGTCTAATAGTGTTCGCACACACTGTCGCCACACTCGCACATTCAAATATGTGAGCCGTACTCGAGCGTAGGGCTGCCAAAAGCAAAATAATATTTATAATAACAATAACTTATTTTTCTTTTTACTTTTCACGGTCTACAGGTTGAGATCACCCGGATCTGATCTAGGAACCAGGGTTCAGTTCATTGTGGGGATTGATTTTTTTTGCTAATGGCAGGATTTGTTCATCAGGCTACAGTTACCCGCGCTAATCCAGGTAAAGCGGGTTTCCATCTTCAGTCTTGACATCACTCATCATCAGATGTAAATGCCAAGAATTTTCCTGTTGCGGTGAAATCAAAACAGTTTTAAATTATCAATTGGTTGCATGTTTCTATCGACAGCCAAAATTTATACAAGTAGTAGGTATATTTATCTAACAAAGGACTGAAGTGGCTTTCTGCAGAAATACTCGTATATGTCGTCAAAGAAAATAATTTTAGTTATCAATAATCAATCAACTACATGATGTTTGATATTGGAAACAATGGAAATATTACGTTGCGACTAGGTTCGTTGTTAGTACAAGTAATGATAATTCACTTATACAAGGTTATTTTTGGTTAGGCATGACCCAAGCTTTGTGTGCTTGTTCAGACAAGCAAACTGAACCATGGGACCAAACTATGGGACTGATCTTGAAATCGCAAAAAAAAAAACAAAAAAATATCTGTTCAAGACATCTGGGTTCTGTAGATATTGGAGATTTATATCGAACAGCAGATTTTTTTGCGATTTTAAGACTGGTCCCATAGCAAAAGTTGTTGAGTTTGCTTATCTGAACAAGCACACCAAATTCACAAAAAAAAATGCCTTGTAATTATTCATAGATTGTATCTTGTATATTTGATAAGTTTGATAGATGAATTTGGAACTAAAATTAAAAATGACCTTATAATAAATAAAACACGAAGACGTTTCAGCCGAGACTTAGAACATAGCAATAATATCTCCATATCTAAAACCTATTTTTATTGAATGTCTTATTACAGAGTGACAGCCCTATTAAATACACATACGTGTAACCGGACGTCACCCCTAAGGATTAGTAGCGTGGCTATGAGATTACCACATCGGCCACAAATGAAGAATTACTGATTGCAATAAATACAAACCGGCATCTAATAGACTTTGTTCATTTACTAATTAGGTCTCCTATATTTAATTAATATTGATAGAAGTACGTAACGCAAAGTCGTAATTTTATCATTTCTTGTTCAACTGTTGACTTAAATACTTATATTATGTGAGCTTTCAAGAATAAATTTATATTGCGATATAAATTATACGCGAGTATAATATGTTATAGCCTCAAATACGAAAGGTATACATAGGTACTTTTGTTTCTTCTAAATATTACTTATGACTAAATTTGTCTTATAAAAATGGATTTGAATGTCTGTTATATGCTCACATAAGTGTGAAGTAATATTAAGGCATTGATGGTTAAATATTTAAATCATTTTATTCATATGCAAATAACCCCCTATTTGTATTTTTGTCGAGGTAAGTTATGAACTTAACGTCAAGCAAAATGAGATGTTAACACAAACTGTGTGCTCTTAGCCTACAAAACGAACTACACAGCGCTACTTACTCATACAAAAATAATCCAAACACGGGTTTCCCTGCGAACACTAAGCGGCAATTAATTTTGCATATTAATGCAAGTTCATTTTTCGCGTAACTCTCGCATTGCACGCCGTAAACAACGCGCTAAATGAATTCGTTGCGACAAGCTGACTTTTGTTTACATTTCAGACGCGAAACGTCACATGTATCTGTATTTTGACAGATGATCATAAAGCTAACATAACACAGGCGCAGTCACATTTGCATGGCTACGGGCGCGTCGCCGCTGCGCCGGTGGATCGTCCGCGCGATATTCTGTTTACTTTTTTGTTTTAGATACTTTTTGCGTTCCGTTTTCAGCTCGTTTTCCGTGTGTCCGTCACACAGTTTGCGTTAGTACTGACCACAGCTTAGGGCGACGTCTGTGTCGGTGTGCGTGTGTGAGACTTTCTGCACGCGATCTGGCCGAGCTTAAGCGAGTGGGGCGCGCGCGTGTGTGCGTGCAAAGTTTACTTCTACAAGCGGGCTAGACTCATTGACTGCGAGCCCTTATTGTATGAATGTGGAAAAATTATAGTGTCGAGTGTTTTGCCTGTGGGATGCGTATTGTTTATGGCCTTCGAGGCACTTAACTCTCCCAATTCGCGGTGAACGTTAATGTTCGGAGCTTTGTCCTGAGAGACATTATTTCTTACAAAGTACCGTAATTAAAATCCCCGAGACGGCACGGCGTTGTTAATTTTTCTTCTTGCGCTTATAATGATTTAGGTGACGCTTGCTGGTATGGCACTTAAGAACGGGCTTGTGCACTCACGTAATAAAATTTTGGAAATAACATTTTTTTTCATTATTATTATGTTAATCCGTAGTGTTATAAATGTTAATATGTAGAACTAATGTTAATAATGTTTTGATGCTGTATGTGTCCGTTTATGGATTTTTGTATAAAAAGAGGAGAAAGAGTAAAATTCATATCTTACATAGACATGTTTACAGATTAAAAATTTGTCACCAACATTCAACATATACATGTGTGTTCACTGCGTATACATGCCAATGTAGAGTCGAGGTCTCGCTACGATAAAAACGCCTACTACGGCACGCTAGCCAATTCAATTGGTTGATTGCGCTATGTCCATCGAAAGATATAGCGACATTAAAATTAATGTACAACTGTTGAACTCTCTATAATTTTAGTAGTTATGAAGGCTTATATTGCCTACAAAATTCCTGAAACTAAGAAAAGTTCTTACCGCCTCACTAATAGGCAAGTCTGTGACATCTATATACTTACTTACTTACAAATATTATAAAAGCTGAAGAGTTTGTTTAATTGTTTGTATGTTTGGTTGAACGCGCTAATCTCAGGAACTACTGATTCAAATTGAAAAATTATTTTGTGCTGGATAGTCCATTTATCGAGGAAGGCTAGGCTATAAAACATCACGCTACGACTAATAGGAGCTGAGCATCAATAAAAAATGTTACAAAAACTGGAAAAAATATATGGCGAAACGTAGTTCGCGGGCACAGCTAGTATTTGATAAAATCATAACCTTGTTTGAAGTGAAAAGCTATATTATATATTTTTGAACTCAATTCTATTTTTATCGTGGTTTACTTTAAATTTCCAGTTATTGCATTGTATGTAAGTACAAATCTCGGCCATGACTCATTGAATAGTTAACACAACATAAATACATATATCATGGCCGGTCAAAACTCTGCGTCTGCACTCTGAAAGTTAAAATTGGCCATTTATCACACACGGCCATGCAGGATAGTCCATTAGTAGATTTTTCTCACTCATAAATCTCACTTCACTTCATCTGGCTACGATATAAGAGATACGGAGTAAACGGTGTTCACGTATTGTTATGGTTTTTTCTTTTTCTTTTTGTTTGGGAAGCATTAAAAGTGTTATTGTAGGAGATTGTTTCTATATAAATAAACGTTTGATTGATGTGTTATATTAGTCGATGGAATGTGATTGAGCTCATTTTTTTCCTAAAAAAAACTAGAATATTCTAAAACGTACGTAGGTAATATTATTATTACGAACACAGCTATGTCATCACATCTATGGCGCTTTCAAGAACGAAATATTTTTTACATTATCATCACAATCAGCCTACGTTCGCCCAATGCTGGACATAAGCTTCACATCCTCATCCAATGGCCATTAGCCATTTGATGGTATGTCGTCGCTCAGTGCTTACCCGTAGTAGGTACTACCGTTGGTTCTACTGTTAGTAATACTGGTAGCACTATGGAAAAAAATTATGCTCGTGGTACTCACTTATCCGGTAGTACTACGGGCAATTTATTTTGCATCTCACACTACTTATTATTTTGCAAATAAAAGAGTACCTTTTTAGCTTAAGAAGACCTATCAGTTATAATCTTCTAATACATACATATATAAATATCTCGAGTTGGCTTGACCGATTTTTAGGAAAATTTTTGTGCATATTTGATAGGTTGTAGACAATTTTTTTTATACCTCTAGGTGATAAGGGTAGCACTCTCCCTCCCTCTAGGTGATTTTGTTAAAGAATTTTTTTATGATTTAGCATCAAAAAATTTTTATACAAAAATAGAACCGACTTCAAAAACACTGAAAACTTAAAAATAATATAAGAATAGGTACAGACAACATCACACTTCTATATTGAAGTCGGCGCCAAACGATGATCGCCTAGAAAGTGTTAAAATTTGTCACCGACTGGCTGAGCTGGTATGAGATGGTATTAAATTAGTGTTTTACTTGATTTTCTATTGGATCCCATCATCAGATCCTGACTTTGGTGACCACCCTTGCAGTATACTCTATCAAATACAAAAAGAATTTTGGAAATCGGTTTAAAAATGACGGAGTTATGAGGTAACAAACATAAAAAAAATACAACCGAATTGATAACCTCCTCCTTTATTGAAGTCGGTTAAAAATATATTCAAATATATTTCACCCTTCTACTGGTGGTAGAAGGGTCCCCATTTTTAATAGCGATATTAGTATTTTTACGGGCGAAACGTAGTTCGCAGGTACAGCTAGTATTTAAGTATACCGGGTGTAACTGACCACCCCAATAACATTTAAGGGGCATATAGGTTAGATACTAAATGGACCTTCGGTGCTTGTCTGAGACCTGGAACCCCAATACTTTCAGAGTTATTTGATTTTAAACTGAAAGCAAAAACTTTCAAGTGACAACGATAATCAGCTCTTAGCACAAAAGAAATTTAAACACAAAACGACACGTGACAGACGTGAGCATAGTATTGCTCCTACGCTTACGTAGGGCTCTCGGCACTTAATACCAAAAAATAATTTATTTACTTTGTATGACGTGAGCGTAGTATTCCTCGTACGCTTACGTAGGGTTGTCGGCACTTAATACCAAAAAATAATTTATTTTCTTTGTATGGGAAAAAAGTAGGTTTGTTAGCCCTAATATTTTTCCTACAGAATCTCTACTTTTGATGGATACATACCCTTAAATGTTATTGGGGTACTCAGTTACACCCCGCATATTTCAAAGAAACTAAAGTACGTCATAATAAAACTAATTAAAATGATTTATATTTTTTATATTAATTAAGTTGCCATTGTGCATGTAGTGCACGTGAGATTCGCAGCAAATCTGCAACCCCGCACAGTGCACGTCGCCAACTTGTAACATAAGATGTAAAGTCACGGTACTCAGTAATTTCACTGCCATATCTTACCCTTCAAACCGGAACACAGCAATGCAAGCACAGCTACTTTGCGGCAAAAATAGGTAAGACGGAGGTACCCAAGCAGGCGACCCTGGTACGGAGTCTCCTTCCGGTTTTATTAATTATTCATTGCATTTGTTTAGATATAGGCCGAATATTCCTTTTATATTTGGTGTATTCGAAATGTTTACCGAATATTCTTATTCAGCTGAATAATTTCTGAATAGTATTATCGGACACGTGAGTGATAATACCACGGGCAAAAAAATACCCGTAGTACTACCAGTAGAACCAAGGGTAGTACCACGGGTAACCACTGCGTCGCTCCATCTTGCCGGGGGCGTCCTATACTACACTTGCCAAGACGCGGTCGCTACTTTATGATACGCTTACTCCGTCCACAATATAGAGAACGATACAGTAGCCCGACTCAGGCGTGTCTTTGAAATTTATACCTAAAGCTGAACTGGGCGCTAGGGTAAAAATCGATGAACGTATACGTACACGCTGCGCGTGAGCGGCGCGGCGTGTACGTAGAGCACAACAATCTCGGCCACCGCGTGGCGCGTGACACTGCGTTGCTATGCCGTTCAAGGGATCTAAAAAGGCCGCATCGCAGAATCATAATTCGAATCATATTATGATTCATATTATGAATGGAGTGCAATACATCATAAGCAATTACTTTATTTGTCAGCTTAGTATGAATATTCATAAAATGGTCCACAAATTAGGCATTGCCAAAGTGTCAATTGGGACCATTTTACGAATATTCATACAAAGCTGTCAAATAGAATTTGCTTATGATGAGTTGCACTTAATTCATAATATGATTCGTGTTATGATTCTGCGACGCGGCCTTTTTAGATCCACAGAGCATGCTTGGCGGCCGTGTAAACGACGTTAGTATGTGTGCGTGCGCCGATTGGTCCCTTTATATGGAGTCGGGCTACTGTATCGTTCTCTATATTGTGCTCCATCAGTCGTAAGCTCTGCGACGGGTTGTTACTCGTGGTTCCACTACTTTGCCCCACTGGTGGGACCACGAGGAAATGTGGTTCCTCGTGGTCCCACTGGCTAATGAGACCATGACCAATGGTCTCTCTACTCTACACAACCAAATGATCACTCTATTCCACCATTTTAGACACTGTGTCACGCTTAAATTTCCATCTGGTTGCATCAAAATGACTTACTTCTAACAATTTCAAATATACCTTATCCTTCGCATAACCATCATAAGCATCGAAAACGTTTGCCTGAATGGCGTAATCAATAGTGGAACTCCCATATTTGCTACTTTTTAGAAATTTGTGAAACGTTTATATCGCTGCAACCGCCGGCCGTTAAACTTCGAAAAATTGAGGAACTAAAGCGGTATATGAATTGGCATTTAAATGTATACGCCCTTTCCCAGGTATTATAAATAAAAAATTGAAATAGAATTTTAAACTGAAGGCATGTTCAGAGAATAAAATTGTTGCTTAATACAGAAATTAATTACGGCAAAATAAAAAATAACAAACCATCAATACCATTGTTATTTTATAATACATTAAATCGAGTGTCATCATCATTCCAACCCATATATCACTGCAAGAGGAGAAATCTCCTTCGACGAGAAACAATTGGCTTTCTATGAACACCATCACGCTGCCCAGAGGGGATAGTGCTGTTTATTCATTAAATTGGGCTTTCACACTAGGCAGAGTTTCGAGGGTAGTTAAGATGGGTTACCAACTCATTTTCAAAAGACATTTTTGCGTAGTCCATTTCTACTACGCCATATCATCGAATAGCTATTTAACCGACGGGATATTTGATCGATGCCCCATTTCATCGAATGGCCACATGCACGAACTCCCATATCACCGATTGTACATTTCTTCGAGTGCAACATGTTCGAAGGTCAAATAAACACTATTTTTTAAATCAATATGTTTTATTTATGAATCACCAATAATTATTATAATATTTAAAGTTTAATGGAATATTCTCTTGCAGCCATTCTGCGAAACAGAGTAAATATCTCGGAAAGCCATGTGGAACAGCCGTTGGTGGGCTGTAGTACTGCGTCATAGGTCTAGTCAACTTAGTCCAGCCCTTAGACCCTTGATATCGTTATACATATATTAACATGTCTTAAAAAGGGATTTTGTTCCAGTTTTCTATCTCATTGCAAAGATCATCCACGAGAAGATAAGTGGCGTTACAACCAAATCCAGTGTATTTTCCGAAAGTTCGACCAATCTTGAGTTTTTAACGTATTGTAAAGAAATGTATCCAACACCGAATACTGTAACTTTGTTAGAACAAAGCGCGCTACACACGACACTCGTCTAGACTTATTACGAATAAGAAAACTTCAACAATTGTGAAAAATTACCAATTGAACGTTCGCACTCGATACAATGTCGTTGTATTTGCAACTGTTTTATAACACATCAGTCATCGTCGAACAATGGACGAGTTTCAACCGTTCTTTTTGCTAAAAAATACTTTAAAAATCCTAAAGACGGCCACCCCAGTGGCCGACGCATCCCAACATTTCGACACTAAAACATTGATTTACGGCTTTCGACCGTCGATTGCGCACTAAAACAGCACTTACGTCACTTTCAATTTTAAAGGAGGTTTTTATCACACCAGCGTGTAACGCGGTGTAGGTTTTACGGAGAAATGTGTCTATTTTACGATGACCTTACGTTGATGAAACTAGATCTTTGCTATGATTGAATATACATTTAGCATTCCATCAACTTTGTTGACGGCTATTAAATTTTGTCTCTTTATTCCAGATTTAATTATAACTTTTGTCGAGTGACTTGCCAACGCTTTACTACAAAGTAAAATAGCTGTTTGCCATTTGGCAAAATGTATGTCGATCGTAGCAGAAATATCTCTACACATATTTGTTTATTTATAACACAACATATTGTTTTTTATTTTGTTGTGATTATTTCTCACTTTTTTAATGCTATTTTTCAATATCCCAAAAAGCATTGAGCATCATTTTACCCATTTTTGCAATAGAGTACCTACGTTATATTGCATTTACAATCATAGAAAAGAACTTCTTGTAACGTTTTTTGTTTATATTATTATGTTTCATATCCTCTCTTTATTCACTTCTGTGTGATAGTCGGCCTCATCGCGATGCTTTTTAACCGCCCCAGCTGTAAAACTCCTCACGTCTCGACTGTCCGTGTTACGCAGTAAAACATGGCAAAACGCTCTATTCTTAAGTTCAACACTAATGTAATGTCCATAATCTAAGTGTTTGCTCGTTTTTGCATACGGGTACTACTTGTCAATAAAAATACCATCATTTATGTGAGCTAAATAAATATTTCAAGTAATATGTACATTTATTGCGATATTTGTCTCAAAGAATTTTATTTTGATGTGGGACTATTGAATGTTGTATAATTTATTTTTTATTATGAATTTGGTGATCTTGTTTGCTTTAGGTTTATTATTTAAATTCGGTATAATCATGTATTAAAAATTATTTAAATTTTAACTCATCAATTTTACCTATTTTTTAATAACTGTATCACAATATAATGCAAATATTGTTAGGATTAAATAGTGAAACCTATTTCATTTCTTTTAATTGGCGATATTCAAGTTATTTAGTATTTATTGCCAACTCGCCCAAAATGGTTGTATAGATTAAATTGATGTAGAATATCTGTGTTCTTATTTATTAAACCAGTTACCTACAGCAAAAATAAAATAACGATCGACAGCAAACAAGTTATACAATCAATTTCTATAAAATATTTGTAAACTAATAAAACTAATTTTCGTAATGAGAGGTTTCTACAGCAGTCAGTACTCGCACAAAGGTAAAGTAAAACAATGGAACATTACCAGAATCACCATTAACCGCAATGAAAGTAACAAAAGAATGTCCTACTATTGGCGAATTACATTACAAACACGAAATATTCTTCACCAACCATCGTTTATTTAAAATGGAAAAGGACATTTTTATTCAAATAGTTGAATCAGAATAATAATCGAATATTCCACAAAACAAAATAAAATCGAATAAGAGCTTCGTCAATCGGACCCTCCGGATGGTGGACATCAAGCGTTCCTCCATTGTCTTCGCAACTGGTCAGTTGAAAGAACGCGAACATTTCATTATAATATTAAAAAACTGACACACGATACGCACTTCCGCTCGCCCGCCATCTGGTGGCGATCCTATTTAGAGTATGTTCACACGCACCGCAACAACTTAACCCGCTTCTAACTACAAAAGTGGTCAAGGGGTGGTTATATAGAGATAGTGTCGCCGCAGCTTTTTGCATTTGTTATAAACGAGCGGTTTTAGTTGTAATGTTGCTTGCGCATTTGAATTTTACATTAAATTGGTATGTGTCAATTATACAATTCATCTTCGCGAGAATCGGCACCCGCTCATGGTGTTGCTATACTATAACGTCGTTGTGTTACGTGTGAATCAGGCCTTAGCTTTGTAGCTCGGTGGTTATGTTAATGAGCGAGGCTTGCTTCAATGAGTGCTAAGTATAAGTTTGGGTTTTCCGACGGCTGGGATAAAGTGTAATAACTCTTTGAGTCGTATTATTCCTTTGTTAAGGTATGGATTTAGTTACGTGTTTCCTTTGTCGCGCTGATTTTGTCTGGAAGTCAGGAAGTGGTCCAGGATTTTTGTAAAGTAGAAAAGCTGTGTATTAAACACCATCGTACTATAAATGGTTGATGGACAAACGATGCTTAAGATATTTATTTCCAATATAAATTTTTAGTGTATCTTTTTGAAGAACAATAAGTAGGTCACTAAAATGAACTAAGTACATACATCATCATCACAGCTCATATACGTCCCCACCGAGGGGCTCGAGCCTACCCTATGTGAGGCTGATTAGGCCTTAGTCAACCACGCTGGCCCAGTGCGGATTGATTGACTTCACATACACCATTGAATTTCTTCGCAGATGTAAGCAGGTTGCCTCACGATGTTTTCCTTCACCGTTGGAGCGGGACACAAATGTACATATGAAATTAGAAACGAAAAACACATGGATACATGGCGGTCTCGAACTCCGGACTTCCCGATTGGAAGGCAAGTGCCGAGTTCACAGCGCCACCGACAACTACATACATAATTACTTTGAATTAATCAACCTTATCTATACCAATTTTGTTTGTTTGGTTGAACGCACTAATCTCAGGAACTACTGACTCAAATAGAAAAATAACTTTTTTGTGTTGGATAGTCCATTTATCGAGGAAGGCTATAGGCTATATAATATCACGCTACAACTAATAAGAGCTGAGCATTAATGAAAAATGTTGCAAAAACGGGGAAAAAGTATAGTGCGAAACTTAGTTCGCGGGCACAGCTAGTAATCCAATAAAAAGCCCTTTATTTTATAGTTCACACACAACACAATACAATCGTTCTCTCTTGATCATTTCAAATATTGAAAGGACATCTAAACAAACCTGTCTCACAAGTTCAATTCAAAATTTTAATTACTTCCTCCCAATCGCCATTCATTGAGGGCTCTTATAGGACCATAAACAAAGAGTTTGAGCCAAAGACAGCCGACCTCAAGATTTACTGGGTGGGGAACTCTGACGTAAATACAAATCTCAACAAGCAATTAAACGAGGCAGCCTATAATTAGTATGAATCAACGGACAACAAAATGAACGGGCAAATAAAATGTTGATTGAGTATTCAATGCTTTGTACTACGAGTGGCTGGCAATCGTACAACGATTTTGTTTTTATTTGTATAATTATTGTGTAAAAAGTGTATTCAATTTGTTCAAAAGTATTCAGTCAAAAGCTCTATCAACTTTTTCAGACGTCCACCGTTGGATATAACTCCAGTGGGCCTCTTCCCAGATTTCCCCGCGTTCAGCAACTAGCGACAAAATATGACTTTTACATCGGTCCACTTTTGGAAAGTTTTCTAACGCATCGTCTCTTAATACGACGGCCTCTAGAAGGTTTATCTGGTCCCAATGGCTGTCAGTCCTGCAAACAATATGCCCTGCCCACTGCCAGTTAAGGTTTAAAGTGAAAATACCCCTGGAAGTGTCCAACAGTAGCCAACAGCAGCTTTTTTGTGCAATGATTATGTAAAAACAGTAGTAAATTTGTATAACACCAGTCAGTCAAGATATCTTTTAACTTTTTAGGGTCAGACGCTATCACAATCATGAAACGCCTACTGTTGGACATAACCTCAAGGGCCTGATCGTTTCCGCGTTCAGCGCTCAGCGACAATATGCGACCACCACAAAATCGTCGATTCACCTTGTAGAAAGCTTTCTAATGCTTCTACCTCGTAGCGGTCACTAGAAGATATATCTGGCCCCAGCAGCCGTCAGGCCTGCAAACAATATGCCCTGCCCACTGCCAATTAAGGTTTAAAGTGAATATACGAGTACATCTGGAAGTGCCGAACAGTAGCCAACAGCAGCTGACATAATCATAGTTTTTTTTTTTTTTTTTTTATTTATTTAATATTATTAACACTAACGACATTTACATTACAATAAGAAAAACGATGATACCCGCAATAGTGTATAACACTGTGTCGCGTGCATCAACGCCCTCCTCCGAAACAGTAGCAATCAAGAAAATTTTAAAATAATTACAATAATACTTAAATAACAAAAGCAAAAAGTGATTAGACTGTTAGAATATCAGAATATATGAATATGTAGGTATGTGTGTATGTGTGTATGTGTGTGTGTGTGTGTGTGTGTATATGCGTGAGTGTGTGAGTGTGTGCGTGGGTGTGTGAGTATGCGTTTATGATATAATTTTTAGCAGGTCTTCAGTCTCATCATATGACAGTGATAGCAGCCATTGTATACATTTTGTTTTGCATTTAAATGAAGAGAGTGGATAAATATGTAACTGTTTGTTAACTTTATTATATAGTTTTGGGCTCAAATAGCAATAATGATTTAGTTAGTTGTTGTCAAGCTCAACTACAAACTTTAAAGGAGTTTGTAATATTTTTAATTACTTTTCACATTGCTGTCAGTCTGTGACTTCATTGGTGTCTCCTGAGAATTTCTTGGTAAATAGTAGTAGTCATAAATTTACTACATTTAACCAGAAAAAAACGATGTAATGTGTATAATTATGTAATCACTTTTGATTTTAACGAACAACTTTGGAGTTTCATTTGCAAGTATTTTTCAGTATTTTCTTAATGACTTTTTACAAGGGTTTGTGTTTTATTTTATGTCATTAAATAGAATTTGATTGTTACCACTGACCATATCGACTAGATGTTAGATGTTGTGATTTCCGGTTGTATCACTTATATTAATAAACGAAGTAACGTTTCGTTTGTGTTCAATTTGCTGCCATAAATATTTAGAATACTCTTCTTTCAGTTGAGTTGTGTTTTATTTCCATCCCGTCCCTATAATATGATGTTAACTATAGGGCACGGAGGATATACCTCATGCCATGGTTATTGGCTGAAATTAATTTTAGATCTACGTACGTGGACAGTCTTCAATCTTAGCCACCAATGACAAAGTTGTCGTCGGTCTGTGGTGATTAAATTACAAACGCTCGTAAAACAATGGCCGCAAACCACGAACGCGATTCTCGAAATTAGCGCGGCAGTATCATGAGATACAAATTCAAATTCAAATTCAAATTCAAAAATCTTTATTCAACATAGGCCTTTACAGGCACTTATTGACGTCAAAACAAAGCAAAACAATCTAATTTAAAGAAATTATATTAACCTTGTATGTGCATACATCCTAAATATACTCAAGATGTCTGCAAATACAAGTAGGAATGAAAAAAAAAAAAAAAGTTGATTCTACACCTGTTCGGAAATTGGGAGAGCCTTCTCGAGAAGAACAGGCAAGAAACTCGAAAATGTATAACAACAAAAATGTAATACAACTGTGTAACTGACATTTAGGTCGAACACTTGCATAAGGCCTTTGTATCAAATTATATGTCAATATATTCAAATAGATTAATATGTTAATCTAGCACCGTCCTGTTTTTAACCGACTTCAAAAAGGGAGGAGGTTATCAATTCGGTTGTATTTTTTTTTTGTTTGTAACCTCATAACTCCGTCATTTTTAAACCGATTTCCAAAATTCTTTTTGTATTTGCTCACCGAAGCAATATACCAGCTCACCCGAAGGTATTAAATTAGGGTTTCTTTCACTAAAAAGATTTCATTCACTAAAAAGTTAAAAATTATTTTTTTTTACAAAAAATAGAACCGACTTCAAAAACACCGAAAACTTAAAAATAATCTTCTTCTATATTGAAGTCGGTGACAAATTTTAACACTTTCTAGGAGATCATCGTTTGGCGCCGACTTCAATATAAAAGAAGATTATTTTTAAGTTTTCAGTGTTTTTGAAGTCGGTTCTATTTTTTGTAAAAAAAAATTAAGTTGATTAACATATTTTACATGACAGTCAGCTATAAATAAATATTGGATATTCGTTAGACTTTTACCCATAAATAAACATAATTTAATGTTAATCTCGGTGAACTTATTTTTTTAAAGTTTTACTCAAATTTTTAGATGTTATCGTCATTTCTATGTTCTCTCTTTATGGAGGATGTAAAATGTGTGTAAATAATTTTACTTAGTTGATTAAATAAATATTTTCTTTTTAAGAACATTATAACATTTGCTAAATACAACGTGTCAATTAAATTGCGCAAAACATTAATATAGTTTGTTCAGAATTCAGAGTGGACTCGAATCCACTAGGCAATAAAAATATGCCTCAAAATTAATTCAAAATTAAATTTTCAACTACGCCGCTTCTTAAATTTAGTTAACTCTGTCGTCTTTACCTCTTATCCACGGCGCGACGGCTAAGCGGCAACATCGTCTTGGCAGGTGCGCGATCACAGAGTTTCAAATTTGCAAGTTAAGCAGCAAAACAGAAAGAAAGACATATCATAGTAAACAATCCGCAAGAGTTTAATTTATAAATTATTATAATTCTTATATAAATCAATATACTTATACATATTAAATATATAATTCTTATATTAGACACCATAAAATTATTCGGGGTACTCAGATACCCTTATTTGCATTTCGATTTGCATTTGATTTGCATTATTTAATTAACAGGATAAGGACTCAAAACATATATATGTACATAAAAAAACATACACAAAATATATATTTGAATAAAATGTCTCAAGAATGGTTTTTCTTCTAACTGTTAACAATTTCAATGGTTAATATATCACACCTCTATTTGTATTTCCACTTGTATAAATATTGAACATCAGTTAATACTTTATGCAACTATAGATCACACTAAGCTTTATTTATAGCTCGCCTATGAACGTATTTGTCCCAATGACGGATTTAAAGTGAAATACCGCTTTTACGACGTAGTAAACTCAAAGATTACGTTTATGTATTATTAAATAAAGTTATGATGTATTGAGACAGCAATCTATTGATGGACAATTAGATTGTCAGATAACTGTATGGTGAAAATTGAGTTATGAAGTGTTACAAATAGAAACATGTATAACTGGGACAAACATTACAATAGTAGTTGTTATTGAAATTAGAATAATGAATATAGATAATTCAGTTTTTTGTAGAACGTCTAAAGCTCGTTCCAGCCTTTACCTACAATCCTCGTAAGTACCAATTTTAATAATATGTCCCCAGTATTAGTTTCTTAGTGTGGTTACGAGGCAACTGCTGTTATTTATTATTTCTTCACAGAAATATACAAATGGCCCTCACATTAGACCCTAGATGATAATTATACTGAATAATTAACTCCTCATCGGCAATACATTTTCTCATGTACACCGTTTTACTTTTGAGCACTAACAACTATGTTTTGTAGCGTGTATCGCGATCTTAAATCGCGAATTGATGGCCGTCTCAGGTGGCCTGGTTAAATTCGTCCCTAGCCGTTCATAGACCAAGCTGTGTACATAATGGTGATATCGTAAAAATACACCAATACTGAATATTCAATAGTGTAAGTGAATTATAGCGTAACACTTTACGAAAAAACTACTGAATGAATTGGTTTGATGCTACGTGATGTAGCTTCATGATTCAGAATTCATTATTAAATTTTGTAGTACAAACATAACAATGGAAATATCTATGACTTTTATTGAAGTCGGTAGTCTGTTTAAATTACCACTTACTTAATTATTTTTTTACAAATACCTTAAAAGCAACTTTTATCAAATAACGTCACACTTTTTCTTTAAATTTTTCATTACAGCTTAAAGAGCACTGTAAACTCACCCTAATCGAAATGTTGCAAGTAACGTGTGCATTAATTGTCATTTTACAACTTGGGAGTGATGGTAACAGGAGATGAGGGGTAGAGTTACGCGGAAAGCTTAAAATTCAGTTCTCAGTACACTTACTTTTAAATGTTCAGTTTAAGTATCACACAACTATGATGTAGCGTTAAAATAAGATAAAATGTCATTCGGACTAAAGTAATTCGGACGTATTGATAAATTACCCATTATAGACCTATGTAGCCTTATAATACTTTTATAAGAATACGTACGATAAAAGCGTTAATTCAAAAGGGTTGGTTGGTTGGTTGGTTGGATGGACGATGGATGGAAGATGAGTGGTTTTATCGGGATATGCGTATGAGTCGTTTGCGGGTAGCCGTTTGCGAATTTATAGCTTTATTATTTTCATCATGTTTAGTTTCAGTTCTTTCAGATAGTAGTAAACAAGCTTATTTCTGTGAAACCATTTGTACGAACAGTTTAGGTTAATATGGAATTATAGTTAAATCATTTAATACATCTATCGAAAATATTTGATAATTAGTAGGAAAATATCTTAAGATTCCTCTGCAACAATTTCTAAAGAATCTCAAATAATACCGACAATCGCATTGTTCTCTCTCTCATACGCATACTATAATAAAAAACGTACAGAAATCACCTTAACTCATGTTTGACGTTTACTTTGTATAAAACAAAAATAAAGATAAAACAGTAAAAAACACAAAACAAATTCACAATCGTGAATATCACACGGAACGTGCTTTTTGATTCGCACTACATCGCAAATAAAACAAATGAATTTTGTAGAATCAGAATAATTCCATGCGAAACCTTAATCAACCGTTAAAATGAGCCTGTGCCGATTCGAAAACGCTTTAACACGTGGAATGAGTCACGTCAAAGCCGACACATGCGTTAATGAGAGTCAGAACACAAAAGGCAATAACGCGATTCATTTAGCCTGCGGTTAGGTAACGAACTGATGTGGCGATACCACAGTATAAGTAAAATAGTAAGCCGACCGACAAAGCTACACACTCTACTTGGTTTGTATGTGCGGTTTAACCAGATGTTGGACACACAAAATATTCTTCAAGTGGACTGTAGTTGGTTGGTAATTTTGAATTTAGATACTTGCGGCTTGATAGGTCGGTGGTTCCAATTTGCTAATGAAAAGGCTGATTTTACTCCAGACAAATACTGTATTTTCAGTTATCAATTATTACAATTACAAAGCAAGCTTAGGTCGAACTATACTTAACACGATTAATATAAGTAATGTAATGTGAAGCCCGGGAACCGGAAACAGGCACAGATTAAAAATGCATATTTTAGATAACAGAAATATTATGTTGTCTGTGATGCCAACACCAGATATGGTTGTTTTTATTTATAAAATAAGTAAGCAAACAAGGATGCTACCCACCTGATGGTAAGTGGTCAGTCGCCTAAAGTACATGATGTGATTCCTGTAAGACTTGCAAATCTACAACCCCTTCATGGACGTCAATCACCTTTTTATAATAGCTCATATACATCCCCACCGAGGGCCTCAAGCCTACCCTAAGTGGAGCCTATCCGTGGTAGACTAAGGCCTAACCACCCTAGATGGTTAGGCCTTAGTCAACCACGCTGGCCCAGTGTGGATTCGTCGACTTCACATACAACGTTGATTTTCTTCGCAGATATATGCAGGTTGCCTCACGATGTTTCCCTTCACCGTAAGAGCGTCAGATAAATGATATGAAATTTGGACGCCAATGTACGTTGCCAACTCACACACCCGTACCCAGTAATTTCATTTCCTGTCTTACCCTTCAATCTGGAATACAGCAACACAACCAATGCTGCTTGGCAGCAGAAATAAGTAAGATAATTATCATAGAGGTACCCACTCATGCAGACGGCTCTGGTAGGTACACAGTCTGTTTCTGGATTAACATGTGTGCTGCTGTATATCATAGTATTGCTGTACGTCCAATATTTCGCTGGTACTGCTTGATTTTTACCTAAGGTCGTTTACATGCGATTTACATCGATAAACATGCTTGTTTGCATAGCGACGATATCGCGTTTACATCGCGACTGTATCTAGCCGAACGTAACTAGGGCTCTACCTGCAGCGATATAGTAATTTTTTACTTATTTCTTTTTTTTTATAAAATTTATTATTTATTATTAAAGTTGCCTATAAAGTGTAAAGGGCTTAAAGGCGTCAGCCCTCTCCGTGAGACTATTATTGCGAGCACGGGACTCAAGTCGGTTTACATTTTTGCTTATACTATGGCGATACGGTGGGCTCTGATGCGTTTTCATAATTGTCGGCTTAGCTCGTCTCGGCAAATATTGCAATGCACCACAAAAAACTGTGAATATGAACGTCAGGATGAGCTGAATCGTTACATGAACTTCTTCATCATCATCATCATCATCATCACAGCTCATATACGTCCCCACCGAGGGGTTCGAGCCTACCCTATGTTAGGGTGATTAGGCCTTAGTCAACCACGCTGGCCCAGTGCGGATTGGTCGACTTCACATACACCATAGAATTTCTTCGCAGATGTATGCAGGTTGCCTTACGATGTTTTCCTTCACCGTAGGAGCGTCAGACAAATGTACCTAAGAAATTCGAAACGAGAAACACATTGGTACTCGTACATGGCGGTCTCGAACCCCGACCTCCCGATTGGAAGGCAAGTTCCGAGTCCACAGCGCCACCGACGCTATAAATATTATTTAAAGACATACAATGACCATACAAAAAATCACTTCTTTTAAACTTTTTCTTTGCTTCAAGAAGTAATCGCCTCCGTGGTCTTGTGGTTGAGAGCACCCGGTTCGGATCTGGAGATCCGGCGTTCAATTCCCCATGGGTGCAGCGGTTTTCTGCATGGTTTGTTTGGTGTAAGACCTTCTAAGCCCACCCGGCTAGCTACCACCGTCTTACCTAAGTTTATCGCTTTAATAGCAATCTTTGTCACTTTGGTTGTGTTCCGATAATTGGAGGTAAGATAGTCAGTTCCTGAGTCGTCGAGGAGTCAAATGAAGCTCGCTTAGATCTTCGGCCTCATCGTCACTTATCATCAGGTGAAATTAAGGTCAATGACCTCCCCTGTCGTGTATAAAAAAAGATTCTTCCTTAAGATCTATCCATTAGGACTATTTTATTATAATCAGTTTCGTAGCATATTCGTGAAAATTTATAAAGGGCGTGAGATGCTTGCGCAATATTATTGTGGGCTATCGTTCCGTTCCGTTTTACTAAGACTAAAAATAACTTCACAATATTAGCTTTTTATAATGGCTGGCGCTTACTTTGGGATATCACGAAACTTTTGTATAGAACAATAAACAGGTTGCTGCACGTATATTCCCCATACAACTGAATCTGATATCTTTTAAGCTTTAGCCATTCATCATAACTGATTAAATTTTATTGATACTAAGAGCAGACATGCCCCATACATCGAATTCAGAATGCTCCACTTTTTGCATTCTCAGCCTTCGCCATAAAGACACGACAAATGTATTTTATACTCGCTCACACTTAACGTTTTACATCGCCTTATAAGTAGATCGAGAAATAATAAAACTAAAGAACGCGAACATCAAGAAAGCAATAACATCATTATCATAGCCAGTCCGCCATCTCTTTCCGATAGGTCTCACCCCTCCTACGGCTCCGCCCATCGCGTATCGCCTATGTCACCTGTATATCTCGAAACATTACACATATGCAAAGTTCGCGTCTTCGCTCACGCGAACGCACACACTGGCGTGGCGTTGCAGCTGCAGGCCGAGTTCGGTAAATCTGTTAGATAAAAATTGCGCTATAGCGCCGTAGGACTTCGTCTGAATTGTTAGGTTCCTAGCTACTACTCGTTTGCACCCAGCTCGATATATCATCGATTCGGAGATTTTGAACGTCATACGTGAAATGTCAACCGATTCGTACGCTCTATTTCGGAGCGATTACCTCGTGAACGATTCAGTCACGGGACCGCTTGCAATAATTATTCGCATTGTATATGAAATAGTTACTGCACTGCAATTATGCCGTTCTGATTCTGCATTGTTCAAATATCAAAGCAAAAATGTTTTAAACGTGCTATGATTTCGTTGCGATGGTTATCGCTCGACAGCGCAGTGTTGTGATCTGATATTATTTCAGTCGCTTTGTTGTTACAGTCTTTTCACTGAGAACTGTTGGTTTTAGTGAATTATATCAATTGACTTGCACGTAATTTGGTTTTTCATAATTAGATATCCTGACGCCACCGACAATACTCACCAAAGCATTAATCACTTTTTCGATAGTGTATATCAGTATTATATGATCTTTGTACGCACGCTAAAATTAAATTACCGTTAAACAAATAAACAAAAAAAAATACCCTACGAACCCCACCAAACAGCTATCTGGTAATAAAGTGCATAAAAAGAATCCGAACAAAATATCAACTGTACTATTAATCTACTTTTACTTTGACAAGGCGAAGAAAATTTTACTCGATTTTAATAGCTTCGTATCAACAAAAACAATTTATTTATTATTCAATTTATTTAATTAACATTTTTACAGAAATATCTAAGTCACAAGTGTAAAATTCATCACTGTTATTAACAATGCTTAGAGCATCCTATCCTATCCAAAGAGATATTAAGAACACAATTGGAAAATAAAGTAATATTTTTATTAGAACTAAGTCCACTTGGGTATTTAATTTAATTTAAACTTCGTGCACGCTTGCGCCTCCTTCCTGTCAATGTCAACGCGATACGAGAGTCAATGGATAAAAAAATAATTACACCTAAGAATCTCTGCATGTTTTTACTAATTCTAAGTATTTCTAAAAATTTCAAAAATTACTTCAATTCAAGCGATTATATTTTTGCACAAGATAAAACTTATTTTTGCTTATGTGCTTGCATTACCACAGGTAAAGCACACGGCTGTTTCTAAATAAATAAATGTGCACATATTCGATATATATTTTAATGCTATACACATTTTGTTTTCGTTCTGTTATCATTAAAATTTTACATCCTCATATTTTAGTTTTCCACCTCTTTAACTTAAAGTCGGTTTATTATTTTATGAAAATCGTAACTTGAAATAGAAACTTCGATATGATGATGAAGGTTCAATTTAACCACTAATTCCATACAAACCATTAGCTATACGAGATTGATATAACTCTTAAGCTTAAAGCTCTCTACAAACTCGACAATGAATTAATGACGTCAACACCAATTAATCTTAACAAACACTGGACTTTGAACGAACCCTGATTACATAGAACAATTCATTTTTTCACCTACTAATTACAATTGTAAAAACGGTGGTACTGGCGTGTAATATTACTATAATTACAATGTTTAGACCGAACTATACCGCACAGCCGATGATTACGTCCGCTTACCGTTCCTGTAATTAAACATTTTAATAACTAACTTAAGCGCAAGCCTGTGTTTTGTTTAAAATCGGGCCGAACGTGTTTTTCCAGTTCTTGATTTCGGATAATTACCGCTTTTTTATGCGCTTTATTGCCGGCCAGCTGTTTGCTGGGGTTCATAGTGTATTTTCATCGATGTACTTGCACCGAAATTGATTTATTTTTAGCCGACTTTAACGAGGAGGTGCTATTTTCGACTGTGTCTGTATGTTCGCCGATTTCTTCGTCTATTTTGAACCAGTTTTAAAAGTTTCTTTTTTTGTATTCAAAGGAATATTTTCCTATGGTGGTCCCATTGTCGCCATGTCTGGATCTGATGACGGGATTTCAGCTGACGCTAAATTTTATACAATTATTTACTTGCCTTTGGTAGTCATCATCTTATATTGCTGAGCTGATAATGGAGGTTCTTGACTGATGAGAGTCAAGAGATGATTCTAAAAATATTATAAATCCTAAGTTGTATTCTTTCAAGTTAGCCCAGCGATCTGGTGATGGATGGTTCAATTCTTTAACAGTTATGCGTTAGGGAATAACTCTTTGAGTACCGTTAGTCGTACTCTATCACGCTGTTTTCTTTCTTATTTTGTTTACGTTTGATGAAAATAATTGGATTCATTAAAACGCATAAGTAAATGAAATTAATTAAAATGGTCGAATTAAAAAAAATCACAATAAAATAACAATAGTAAAAGTCGAGTGCAAAAACAGAAATATCTAAATAATAGTTTAAATACAAATTTATATAAATATATTTGGAGACTAGTACCACGCAATCACTACTATTGGGAGGTCTTAAAAATAGAAGGAAATTAATTTAGTAAAAAATCAGTTATACATATAGCATAGATTATAGTAGGTACAGGGAAAAGGATTAAATTGAGAACATTCGGGCTGTGGAATGGCCAATCTAGTATAAAACATAAAACCTCTGAAGGTTTTCTATAAGGTTCTTCAAAAAATGCGTGAAAAGGAATTTAAGTTTTAGGCCGGTAACGCGCGAGTAATATGGGATTACTCAAAAAGGCATAAGTTCAAGGTCGGCAACGAGCATGTAACGCTGCAAGTGACTGGTGTTGCAAGTGTTCATATGAGGTGGGGTGATCGCTTATATATATTCTTTATTGTACACAAATTTTCATACATTTTTTATATACGTGAGTTAAGTACAAGGGCGAGCTTATCTCTTAAAGAGATCGCTTACCATCAGGCGACCCACATGTTTGTACGTACCTTTGCGGTATAAAAAATGGAATGCCTGGAATGACTTAAATTTTCTCGCTAAAGTTTGCATCGGATAAATGTACTTATGAAATTCAAAAAACGAAAAACACATTGGTACATGGCTGGATCGATGAACGGGCCTACTGATTAGAAGGCGAGTGACGAGTCCACAGCGCCACCGATGCTGCTACGTTGAAGGAAAACACCGTGAGGCAACCTGCATACATCTTTTTTTTTTATTGCTAAAGGTGGCAGACGAGCAAGTGGCCCACCTGATGGTAAGTGGTAACCACCGCTCATGGACATCTGCAATGCCAGGGGCAAAGCTCAGTTGCTGCCTACCTGGAGAGAAGTGCTCTTTTTAAACCTCGTTTGAAGTTGGACATATCGTAGCGCTCAGGAAACACCGCAGCTGGGAGCTCGTTCCAGAGTCTGCACGTCTGCGAAGAAATTCAAAGATGTATGTGAAGTTGACCAATCCGCACTGGGCCAGCGTGGTTGATTAAGGCCTCAACACGTGGTTGACTAAGGTACAAGTCAGATTCGACTTAAACTATAAATTTCTTTCAATTTATCTTTTAAATCCTCTGAAAAACCTTTTTGATTCCTAAAAAAAATCAAATATCAAATTTGAAAGCTGTCAAAAATTGGAATCACACGACCCATCTTTTTGAGCATTTTAGCTTTTCGTGGCAAAAATGTTTAAATCGAACACACGAAACCAGTAAGAAAAGTTAACACCAAAAGCTAATGAAACGCGTTAATGCTAAAAATGTTGAAAAAACTGCGCCGTGCTTATCTGCAACGCGCCTCTAGTTGCCGAAACAAAACTGTTTTGTTTGGCATTGTGGACAGACGGACAACGGAGTGATCCTATAAGGGTTCCGTTTTTCCTTTTGAGATACGGAATCCTAGAAAACGAGACCCTCACAGAATCACTAGGTCGACTGCTTGGGTACCTCCGTCTTACCTATTTCTGTCGCAAAGCAGCAGTGCTTGCATTGCTGTATTCTGGTTTGAAGTTGGCAACGTACACGTTCTTGTGGGAGTTGCAGTTTTGCTGCGAATCTCATAAGAGCCGTATGTAGGTGTTGACGACAGTTCGAAGTGCCGGGGACCCAGAACTAAGCAGCGGACGTCGGCGAAGCCTATGCGTCATAAAATAATTCGGACCCTTTGATTGGTCCGCGGGCGGGATGTCCCCCCGCGGACCGAGGGATAGCTTATAAATATAGGGCCAAATTCTGTCAAATTGTAGTCAGTTGTAGTCGGTCAGTGGAAGTCGTCTTGCAAGAAGTAAATAAAGCTGCAAAATTATCACAAAGAAACCAGCGTTTAACTCAAGTACCTACATATAATCCACTCTCAACAGTAGGTATTATAAGTGACTGTTACCACTTACCATCAGGTGGGCAGTTTGCTTGTTTGCCAACTTAATTGTATAAAAAAGAAGCCTCAGATTAAGAATATTTAAAGACAATTATTTTAAACTTTAGAAAATCATGGCAATATACCGTTCACAACACTCAATATAATATGTCAATCAACAAAATATGTTACGGGTCAACAGGGCACGTTTTGTCCTGTTGTACCTAAGTATGTCACATGCGACAGCCGTACCTGTACCATAAACGTTACGCTGTTAACGTCACGCCGCGTATTAAGCGCAGAGTAATTACAAACGACAATTTATTTCGCATTACCTCCCGTTCGACCTTCGTTTTTCGTGGAGCCAAAACGTTGCAACGATTATTTTATTGCTAACAGCTCTTTAATTACTAGCGTAAGGTTACTTCTTTAATTATTATAACAAAAGTTTTTTGCGGCACCTCGATGATTGTGCGGTAGTCCAATTAATTGCTGCGTGTAAAAACCAATGTTGGATAAGCGTCAATTATGGTGTCGAAAAATGAATATCTCTTTTTTGTTGGCATCGCGTAAGCGCTTTTTTGCTTAGTCAGTCAGCATAAGGTGAGCTTTTAGTCGCTTCCTTAATCTAGTGGTTGAGACTGGGTATTGTTCTGTGGGGCTCCGATGTTCGATTCCCCGTGGGGGCAGAAGTATTCTGCTTGGTTTGGTTGATGGTAGGACTTCTGAGCCCACCTGGCTACCTACCACCGTCTTACCTAAGCTTGTCGCCGTAATAACAATGCCAATAACATCGTTGTGTTCCGATAATTAGAGGTAAGACAGCCATTTCCTCAGTTGTTAAGGAATTTATATGAAGCTCGTTTTCATCATTGGCCTTATCATCACTGTCACCGGGCTGAGAAGGCCACGAGCTTTCCTGTTGTATACAAAAATATACTTACTATTAAAATGGTTACTATTCGATCCTTCCATGTACCAATGTGATTTTCGTTAACATCGTTAAGCAACCTGCATAAATCTGCCAAGAAATTCAAAGGTGTATGCGAAGTCGACCAATCCGCACTGGGCTAAACACCTGTGATGATGATGATAATTAGACTATAACGCTTATTTTTATGTTACCATACCCTTGATTACAAAAATTTATTGGCTATTCGAATGGGTTTAATTTTAATTATGCCATGTAATTTTCATGATAAATTTTTCAATTCATTATAACTCTGCTAGCAATGTTTTTTTAAACTAAGTTGTCAAACAAGCAGGCTGCCCAAGTGCTCACCTTTTTAGGGTTCCATAGCCAAATAGCAAAAAACGGAACACATAGATTCGTCATGTCTGTCTGTCTGTCCGTCCGTATGTCACAGCCACTTTTCTCCGAAACTATAAGAACTACACTGTTAAAACTCGGTAAGTAGATGTATTTTGTGAACCGCATTAAGATTTTTACACAAAAATAGAAAAAAAGCAACAAATTTTGGGGGTTCCCCATACATAGAACTGAAACTCAAAATTTTTTTTTTCATCTAACCCATACGTGTGTGGTATCTATGGATAGGTCTTCAAAAATCATATTAAGGTTTCTAATTATTAATAATATATTTTTTTCTAAACTGAATAGTTTGCGCCAGAGACACGTCCAAAGTGGTAATATGTGTGTCCCCCGCCTTTAACTTCTAAAATAAGAGAATGATAAAACTAAAAAAATATATGATGTACATTACCATGCAAACTTCCACCGAAAATTGGTTTGAACGAGATCTAGTAAGTAGTTTTTTAATACGTCATAAATCCTACGGAACCCTTCATGGACGAGTCCGACTCGCGCTTGGCCGGTTTTTTACTTAGTTGGCAAACAAACCTTAGCCTTGTTACAACGAATGCTCCATTCTGATTTTATAAACAACTAAGTTGGCAAACAAGCAAACTGCCCATCTGATGGTAAGTGGTAACAGTCACCAATAACCCACGTGACTCCTGTGAGATTCGCAGTAAAACTGCAACCCCCACAAGAACCACATTGTACGTTGCCAACTTGTGACATCAGATGTAAAGTCACGGTACCCAGTAATTTCACTGCCATATCTTACCCTTCAAACCGGAACACAGCAATGCAAGCACTGCTGCTTTGCGGCAGAAATAGGTAAGACGGAGGTACCCATGCACACGACCCTGGTACAGAGTCTCCCTCCTGATGGTAAGTGGCTACAGTCGCCTATAGTAATACATGTGGTTCCTGTAACACTAACAAATCTACAACCTTACAAGGACGCCGAATTACGTTGCCAACTTGTGACATAAGATGTCAACCACAGTACCCAGTAATTTCACTGCCTGTCTTACACTTCAAACCAGAACACAGTGATGCAAGCACCGCTGTTGCCGGCAGAAGTAGGTAAGACAGAGGTACCCATGAAGACGACTAGATAAGATAAGACTCATCTGAGTGAGCAGTGGAAAGCGTTACTTTGTACGGCATTGGAATACGAACGAGAAGCTTAAGTGGTTTTTTGTAAATAAGTGCTTAAGTATGATGAGAAAGATGTTGAAATCCTATAGTCCTAAATCCTATAATTATGATGTGGAGGCTCTATCATGAGTTCGCGACAAATCAACTATTTACAGCTTGTTGTACGGTCGCCTTCAGAAGTAGATGGATATTTTAGGACCATATCACATCAACTAATCCTTTTATTTAGTACGGCTACACCTATATTGTATTGCCATATCGTTATAATGTTTATTCGTTATTAATACTATGTTTATTCGTTATAATGTCAATAATCGTGGTGTTGTGTATAGCTACTGATGTTAACAAATATTGTTGTCAGGAAAAGAACTGACACTGATTTTGAATCAGACCAAGTTATCATATTATGTTTGGTAACAACATAATTTATTGTATTATGATTAGTGTATAAGTCTATAACTTATTTTTTGACATTTTAAGCATACCGATTGTATTTTTTTGACATTTTAATCATACCGATTGTATTCTTTTTAACATTCAATGACTATGTAACAAAACCAAAATTGTAAATGGCGATTTAAAAGACGAGATAATAAATTTGACCTTTCGAGTTTCTTGCCTGTTCTTCTCGAGAAGGCTCTCACAATTTCCGAACAGGTGTAGATAAAACTTTTTTTTTTCATTGCTACTTGTATTTGCAGACATCTTGAGTAGGTATATTCAGGATGTATGCACATACAAGGTTAAATATGTTTCCTTTAAATTAGAATGTTTTGCTTTGTTTTGACGTCGATAAGTGCCTGTAAAGGCCTAAGTTGAATAAAGATTTTTGAATTTGAATTTGAATTGTTGACAGTTGATGGGACATGGTACTAAAATACTTATGATACTTATCTACTTTTAAAGCCGACTGTAAAAGAGGTATTACTGTATTTATTCGCTTTGGTGAGCTGATTGACTGTGGTACCAACGTAAAGCCCAAACAACTGGAGCAAGAAGCATGAAGAAGATGCAAGGGTTAATTGGCTTATACGGGATTACTTTTTTATCACCTCGCAAAATTAAAGGGACGCTCCAGGAGACATCCATTTTTATATCAAACATAAAAAAATATTAAAAGAAATTAATATAGAATTAAAAAGGTGAGTCATTATTTTTATTAATATTTAAAACTAAACTACTCTGCTTTCATAAAACGAGTGCATCAGCCCCAATTGAGTTTCAGCCTATTAAGCTTCACTCTTGTGGAATGCGTGGGTCATTCTTTCCGACTTCTGTATTTTGCCAATGTGAGGAAGTCAGTAGATCACCAACTACCCGCTATCTGGGGGTCATCCTGGACGAAAGACTTTCCTTTGCGGTACACCTTGAAGTTACTAGTGCCAGAGTACGCAAGTTGATCCACTCTATGAAGTTACTTAGAGATGTTGCTGATAAGTCGCTCTGAAAAACCATCTACTTGGCTTTATGTGAATCAGTGATCACATACTGTATCGTGGTGTGGGGTAAATCGGCGTCCTGTCACATGATCAAGCTTGAGAGAGCACAAAGAGCTGTTCTCAAGGTGATGCTTCGAAGGCCTTCTTATTTTCCCACTGACTCATTGTACAAGGAGGCGGAGGTTCTCAACGTTCGTAAACTATATATCCTAAAAGTGGCAATGTAGTGGCAATGTAGTGCTGATTTTTGTACCCTACTACCAGCTCATAGAAAGCATTGTGGCTTACCCCGATTCCAATTGTCTCCGTATGTAGCCGGTGGACTTCCTGAGCTAGCTCGAAGGAAGTCGCGGCTCCTGAAGTTCTGCAGTGGATCCACCGGTGGAGACCGGAGCACTACAAATGCCTATTAGGCCACCACGGCTCACACACGCGATTTTGACACCTTTGCACAACACTTTCTTTTTTTGGCGGGGGCTTTCGCACCCCGATATTAGGTGCGCCGCGCAAAATACAATTTGTTAGTTATATATTCCGGCCCGCATATCATTATAACCTAATTCAATGTCGTGACATTTCGACTCGACTCAACTGACATGTTACATGCGGCCGGCCGCCAAAAAGACTGTCACTGCACAGACTAAAATGCTGTGTTGCCACTCGCTCTTCCTCGAGCGTGAACATCCCCCCGCTCCGGACAGTCCCGGACTGTCCGCCAAATCAGTCTAAGGGGAGGCGAGAAAGAGTAGCGACCGCGCGCTTCAAAACAGAATCCCCAACTAGGACCTCGGCAAACCTGGGCACACCATCAGACCCTAGAGTAAGTTGGACAATGCGTCCGCGACGCCAACGTAAGGGTGGCAGGTTTGGGTCCTTCACTAACACGAGGTCTCCAACTCTCGGTGGGTTTGTCTTATCTGACCACTTAACGCGCTGTTGCAAAATGTGTAAATATTCAAGGTGCCAGCGGCGCCAGAAACTCTGGGTAAGCTGCTGGAGCAACTCAAACCGCGAAAGGCGTCCTGGATTGATATCTCTATAAGGATACTCGGGCAGGGCGTTAAGTGGTCTGCCTATCAAGAAATGGCCCGGCGTGAGGGTCTGCAAATCGTTCGCGTCGGTAGACAACGGACATAACGGACGCGAGTTGAGAACCGCCTCAATCTTATGAAACATCGTCGCGAGTTCCTCGAACGTGAGAATAGTCTCCCCAATAACGCGGCGAAGGTGAGTCTTGGCGGCCTTTACAACAGATTCAAAAATCCCTCCCCAGTGAGGGCAAGACGGCGGGGAGTATCGCCATGTTACCCCCCTACGGGAGAGTGTGGATCCGATCTCAATATTATTTTTATCTAAAAATTCACAAACTTCTCTTATATGTCTATCAGTGCCCTTGAAGTTCGTCCCACAATCGGACCGAATTAGAGAAGGCAGTCCCCGGCGGGAGACAAATCTGCCTAACGCTGCTAAGAAAGCGTCCATGGTGAGTGCACTCACCACCTCCAAATGAACGGCTTTAGTGGCCAAACAAACAAACACACACAAATAAGCCTTTTCAGTCTTAGCATTACGGAGTCGCGACGTTTTTATAGTGAACGGTCCCGCAAAATCAGTTCCAACTCCTAAGAAGGTCATCGATTCATTGACACGATCAGCAGGCAAATCACCCATTTGGGGCTGCATCGTCTCGGGGCGTAAACGATAGCAGGGCAGACATCGAAAGATAACAGATCGGATGATTCTTCGCGCTGACAAAATCCAAAACTCCCGTTGGAGGAGCGCGGTCAATGCATTACATCCGGCATGAGCATTCTTCACATGGCGATCAATGATCAACAATCGCACCAATATGGTCCGTCCTTGGGGAGCAACAGGGGATGACGTGATCTATAAGGCAAGTTAGCGTGCCTCAATCGGCCTCCTACACGCAACAATCCCTTATCATCCAGAAAGGGAGTCAAACGCACCAAGGGTCCCTTCAATTTGGACGTCCCGGTACGGAAAATCTTAAGTTCCGGTTCAAACGCTCTAGACTGGGTCATACGCACCCAATGCAAAAGAGCATCTTGGCGCTCCTGCGGTGAGAGGACCGGACCCAAATCTTTGTCCTGAGGCCGGCGACAATTTCGAATAAATCTTCTTATCCAAGCGGTCACGCCGAGCAACTTGTCCAGAGAACTGTAGCGGTCTAATAAAAATTCCCGCTCTGGAGCCGCCATAGTCTCGACAGCGTGAACACGCAAGCCCGGATTTGGTACCTTCACCACAGCTGGTGTGGAAGGCCAAGACGGCTGTAACAACCATTCGGGACCCCACCACAGAGTGTGGTCAATAAGCTGAGGGGCTTCGCTGCCACGTGATGCACAGTCAGCAGGGTTTATTTCACCTGGCACGTGGCGCCAAATCAACGTGGCCTTCGAGGCCTGTATTTGGGATACCCGATTGGCCACAAATACTTCCAGGGAGTGGACGGAGTTTTTAATCCAACACAGGACAACCTGACTGTCGGACCAAGCAAAGAGCGACTCAAAGTCCACACTACGTCCCAGGGTGTCAACAACGTGGTTCATCAAACGAACCAGAAGAATAGCTCCAGACAATTCTAACTTCGGAATCGTTAATCGAGTCCGAAGTGGAGCAACCTTACTCTTAGCAATTAGCAAGTGGAGCTTAACAGCTCCTCTATCATCGACCGTCCGGATATATACGACGGCTGCGTATCCACTCTCAGACGCGTCACAAAAGCCATGAAGGCTGGCCGTAAACCGTCCCTTAGGCAGTATATGTCTAGGGACACTAACACGGTTAATGTCGGGGAGAGACGACATGAAGGACTCCCAATCTCGCAGCAAACGGCCCGAGAGGGGCTCATCCCACGACACTTCGGCTGACCAAAGTTCCTGTAGGAAGCACTTCATCCAAAACACTACGGGACTAATCCAGCCATTTGGGTCAAAGGTACGAGCTACTGTAGACAAAACCAACCGTTTCGTCCAGACCTTGGGGCTTGGCAGCTCCAATCGATAGGTGAACGTGTCCTGGACAGGTCTGTATTGCACTCCCAAAACAGACAGTAAATCTGGAGTGTTGGCATTCTCAAAAATATGAGGCTCCTGCTGGTGGTCGTCTGGCAAGTCACACAAAAGCTGAGGTGAGTTGGACATCCACTTCCTCAGTTCATAACCACCAGCCCCGAGAAGAGCAATTAGTTCATCTCGCAAAATCAAGGCTTCCTCGACACTAGAGGAGCCCGTACAAATATCATCCACAAATGCATCCTCCTTGAGAACCAAGGATGCGCGAGGGTATCGTAACCGCTCACGTTCAGCGAGTTCCACAAGTGAGCGAATTGCCACAAAGGGGCTCGAACGCAAACCGTATGTATTGGTGTTCAGCTCGTAGACCAGCATGGGATCTCTGGGATCCTCCCTCCATAATATGAGCTGATATCGCCTATCGTCCGGGTGAATCACAGTCTGCCGAAACATCATCCGGATATCGGTCACAAGACGACGGCATGGCGACGGAAGTTGGTCAATACATCACCCACCTCGTGGTGCAACTTCGGTCCAGCATGCAGACATTGATTCAGCGAAACTCCGGTAGACGTGGGAGCTGACCCATCAAAAACAACGCGTATCTTCCCGGTGGAAGGTTTCAAAACCGCGTGGTGAGGAAGAAAATTATGTTCCTCGTTTCGCCAGTCCAGTCGCGAGACCGACATGTACCCCAGTTGCTCATATTCTCGCATGAAGTCGACATACTTCTGTTTGAGGTCGGAGTTCCTACTCATACGACGCTCCATGGACAGCAGCCGCTTCTCGGCCAACGGCCGGGAGCTGCCAAGTGAGGGGCGAACTGACAAAAAGGGCAAACGAGTGATCAGCCGTCCCGAGTGAAGGCGACCTGTATTGTTCTGGTAGAACAACTCACACTCCTCGTCCAAGGGGTTCACTCGCTTCACGGTAGGTGGCTCTTCCACCTCCCAAAACCGTTGTAGGACATCCGATAAGGTGGAGCTAACAGTTATGTAACTGTCCACCGATGGAGATGGTGGGTTATGCCTAACTGGTCCCATCACTACAAACCCAAGCGATGTAGATAAGGCTACCAGCCCACCCTTCTGTAACTCTCTCCTCTTCCCACAATACACGCGGCCTAGAACATCGGTACCGAGCAATAAGTGAATCGGACCGGTTCGGTGGAAGGAAGGGTCAGCCAAGGTCAATCCTGATGTCGCATCAACGACAGCGCGCGAAACGTGCTGTTGCGGAAGCTGACCAACAACCTTCTCATAAACAATCGCGGTAGCGCCAATTTTGGGCGCTGAAGAGAAGTGGGGGGAAAAGGAGAACAAAACCTGACCGATCGGATCCGGGATCCGCAGGTCTCCGATTCCTCGTACCGATTCAAGGTATGGAGATGTGTTCAAACTCAACTGCCGGACCAGCCAGCTGGAGGCAATGCAACCCTGAGCTCCCGTATCTAAAAGGGCGCGAACTAAAACAAAGGTGCCCCTCGGGCCCCACACCTGTACGGAGGCTGTTGGTAACAGCACCTGCTCCTGTGGGGGGGTTGCAGCCGACAGTTGGTTTAATGAAAATCCTCCCGCATTCCCCGCAACGGGGGGGAAGGGGGGTTCAAGGAAAAATGCGTGCGCGGCGGAGGAATAGGGCGCTCAAGGCGCTCGAGCGGGTCCCAATCCGGCACGTACTGGCCCCGATCAAAGCGGCATCGAGGGGCCGGGCGGTGCCCATGATGGGCGAAAGTTGGGGGAGCCCGTGACAACCGGGGTCTCTCCATCAGAGGGGGAGAGAAGCGTATCGGCTCCCGACGTGGCTCCCTAATAACCGCGGCCCAATCCCGCAGTGGCGCCTCATAAGCGGCGCGTCGATCCCCCCCGCCCGTAAGGGGGGTGGGGCGCCCAATCCTCTCACTGGAGGGGGGGCGCCTGTCCAATCTCCGCGGAGGGGTGGCACGCCCCTCCGATCTCCTCGGAGATGTGGGTGACCTACGAGAGCCCCCGCCCGTGTGCGAGTCCCTCTCTCTCACCACCTCACGAGTGTCTTTATTATTAAAGCACAAGAGGGGGTGATGGGCCCCTCTACAACAGTGACAATCTCGTGGGTGGGGGCAAGCCCCAGACAGCGGTAGCACCAATTGCGCTGCTTGGCCATATTCCTACGCCCCTCGGTGCGTAGGCCAACAAATTTGGGACAGGCCGGCAAACGATGGCCATCCCGCTTGCAACACTTGCAAGGCATCGGCCTCTCCCCGTGTGGAGAGTTCTGCCGCACTGCAGTATACTGCTTGTACGGGCGGCGCTCTCTCCGTGGCGCTGCCCGGGTCGCCTCATAGCGGCCTGTACTCGGTCCCGGTATAGGAGCCAGATCCAAGTGGTCGGTCATCCGACACTCATCCTCCAAAAATCTGAGGAGATCCGAGAAGGGGGGGAGGTACGAGGCACTATTGCCCCCATACCTTTGTTCAAAGCGCCCCTTCATCTCCATGGGAAGCTTATCGAGGATGAGGTGGAGCAAAATAAAGGACCACTGGTCCACCGGTAGATCAAGTCGTTTGAGCGCGTTAATAGCGCTTAGCAGCGGGTTCAAAATCTCCTTCCTCAATGAGGAGACCCGCGATACTCGTGGCAGCCCTAAAATGGCAGCCACATGTGTGTCCGCTAGCAAGCGAACATTCTGATACCGGGCGGTCAACAACGCCCTTGCATTCTCATAACTGTCATCGTTGACAGGTAGATGCTGGACAAGCACACCAGCCTCTCCACGTAAGGCAGAGAGCAAATAGGCCAATTTCTGGCTAGGGAACAGGTCGTCCCTCGAGTGAACCAGGCTATCAAAGAGGTTAATGAACCCCATCCAAGAAGCCAGGTTCCCATCAAAGGTTGGGATGTCTAAAGTGGGCAGTCTGCCCAGCAAGCCGGCCGGGGTAGGCTTGACCTCCCCGGTCGTGCACGACTCACCCCTCCGGGCGAATAGGATAGCCTGAGCCTTGTTTATAATCACATCCGCCTGTTCAAAACACTGATCATAATCGGCATTAAATTGGTCGACTGCCCGCAACTCAGCGGCACCCTCGGCTGGGTGGTCGAGCAGATATTGTTGATGAGCAACGAAAAGCTGCTCCAATTCCTTCAAGCGAGCAGGTACTCCCTCATGCCGAATTAACAAGGCCTGTTCTCGGTCTGGTCGGTCTACCAAAGCGACGGCACTAGCAAACCATCTCAAAATCTTTTGTGCACCCGCGCGGGCACCACTAAGCGGGCTGACTGGCGGGACCATTTTGCACCAAAATTAATAAACACTATAATAATACACGGACAAACAGACCGACAACCGCAGACAACAAAACAGATCGGGAGGAACTTCAAAGGCAGAACAAAATATATAAACAAACCAAAATCAAGTGTAAATGCTAGAACTTAACTAGAACAACAAAGGCATTTAACAACAGAATTTTTCAAACAAATTAAAATCAAGTATTAAGTCAATAACTTAACAAACATAATATTCAGAGGCAAACAAAACAAAATCAAATGTAAATGCTAAAACTTAACACAGCAAAATAGTGTATTACAACAACAGCAAAGTCATTTAGCAGCAAAATTTTTTTTTAAACAAATCAAATTCAAGTATAAGTTTACAACTTAACAAACAAAATAGTCAAGGGCAAAACAAAGATATGAAAAAACAAACCAAAATCAAATATAGGTAAATGCTAGAACTTAACTAGAACAACAAAGGCATTTAACCCCAATTTTTCATATACAATGACAATGACAACTAGTTAGGGAGATCGGTCCACAAATGAGATTGTAGTCGGTTTAAAATCAGCAATCAAAAACCAATTAATATGTATTGCCCATTTGGACAACCAACAAGATTACAATATTAATTGTACAATACTATTCAACCACTCAAATCTAAAAACCACGCTCTGCTACCAAGAGATGGTGGTGCCCAAGGTAGACACCACCACGTCGGCGATTCACCGACTTGGGGGTTGCTGATTTTTGTACCCTACTACCAGCTCATAGAAAGCATTGTGGCTTACCCCGATTCCAATTGTCTCCGTATGTAGCCGGTGGACTTCCTGAGCTAGCTCGAAGGAAGTCGCGGCTCCTGAAGTTCTGCAGTGGATCCACCGGTGGAGACCGGAGCACTACAAATGCCTATTAGGCCACCACGGCTCACACACGCGATTTTGACACCTTTGCACAACACTTTCTTTTTTTGGCGGGGGCTTTCGCACCCCGATATTAGGTGCGCCGCGCAAAATACAATTTGTTAGTTATATATTCCGGCCCGCATATCATTATAACCTAATTCAATGTCGTGACATTTCGACTCGACTCAACTGACATGTTACATGCGGCCGGCCGCCAAAAAGACTGTCACTGCACAGACTAAAATGCTGTGTTGCCACTCGCTCTTCCTCGAGCGTGAACAATATGCATAAAAGTGTCATCAGCTCCCCGGAATATCAGGAGACACTCGACAAACGAGTCTTCAGGGTACGATCAGTTTTCGTTAAAACCACCTTTGCCCAACGTTTTAAAAAATTTACTTATCCCTTCATCTACAACCGTATTGTGAATTTATGTGACATAAAGAGATCTTCACTGGGAACTGCGAGGCTCAGAATTCGCTCACTTCTATTGACGTGGGGTTTCAAATTCACGGAATCCTTCTTGGAAGTTTTAAAGTAGTTTCGCGAATGTAACGCACCTTATATATTTCACATTTATACAAATGGCACCCGTTTAACTTCTACATACGTATACTTGACCGCCACAGGACAGGCAGTGCCTAGTGTGGGGTCATAAGAAATCGTAGCCTCATATAAAATTATGCTTACATTATTTAAAAATTTTAATTGTATCTTTTCTGTTTTAGTTATGTTTGTGAGCATTTAACTAATAAAAATATTTGTATTTGTATTTGTATTTTGTATTTAAATCATTCTACTACCGTGTCCTGAAGAGTCCCTCAAATTTTCCAGGGTGATAAAAAAGTGACTCTGTATAGGCAGGCACCCAATAAGAAAGGATGTTTTCAAACTCCCTAAGAAAGCTGAGAAATCCCCATCCAAAAATAGATAATGAACAGTGTTGAGCTTTACTAAAGCGGAACGTAGTGGCCGGACAGAGTCATATATATCTATACAAATAAATAAAATTGAAGTGTCTGTTTGTAATGTCAAAATAATAAGTTTTTACTAAATGGGTATAAATGTATATCGGATTCCAATAACAAAAACACAATTTAATTTTTTTTTGTCTGTCTGTCTGTTTGTTCCCGCTAATCTCCGGAACGGCGAGACCGATTTTGACGGGACTTTCACTAATAGATAGCTAATTATATAAGGTATAACAGAGGCTACCTTTTATCAACTTGAACAAAAGTTACTATTTCTCGCGGACGAAGTCGCGGGCACAGCTAGTACTATATAAAGCCAAACCTATACGATAATATGAATCTGAACAGTTTAATTCGCACGTTTATCATTACACAATTCCACGTGACCACCTCATCAGCACCCTACCGTAAGGGCCCATTTACACGAGCCTTTTGACCGCACCCCACACCAGCTTTTGTCTAAGTGGAGTTTCAATTCGTCCAGCCATTGTGACGACGAGTGGTCGTCGTTAGTGGAATTCCCGGCCGGAGATAAGGCCGGTACAAAGGAGATTGGTGTAATCGCCTGGTGCGCATTTAGCGAGCCTTTGTGTCAAGTGTGACGTCATTTTTTTAGTCGCTACTTTTGGGTGACACCTTTGATGAGCTTAAGATTGAGAGTTGTGATTTGTTATTTTTTATGAATATGTGATAGATAAGCTTACGCAACTCGCTCAATGCTGGATATTTATTGGTTGCCTACATTTTCAACGAAACATCAGATAATGTGTGAACCTTAACGGCCTTTTCTGTGTATTTGAGTGATTTTATTATACGTGATAATTATCATCATCATCATCATTTCAGTCAGGAGACGCCCACTGTTGGACACAGACCTCCCCCAATGATCTTCAAGCTGATCAGTCCTCTGCTTCTCGCATCCTGTGCTTTACCGCGACCTTTACCAGATCGTTAGTCCACCTTATGGGGACCTTACCTACCTTCCACCTTACCTACCAACGCTGCGTCTCCTTTCCAACCTTTCCGCCTTAACGACTGTTAGTCCAGCCGCCAGCGCCTTGCCCACTGCCATTTAAGGTAGCATCGGATAGCATCGAATAAAAATTATCGGAATATCTTAATTCCAACAAATATTTCATTCTAGCTTCTGCCCGCGACTTCGTCTGCGTGGACTTCAGAATTGGGTCTAAAGCTTCGCTCGTTAACAATTTTTAATCTTCCCACGAGAATTATTTGAGAGATCATTAAGGAAAATAAAGTACATGTCCTTTTCCATAGTATAGGTGACATGCATACCAAATTTCAAAGCTGTCTGCCCGCGGCTTAACTCGTAAACAATTTTCAATTTTCCCTCGGGAACTACTTAAGGAATCGGGATAAAAGGTAGCCTATGTTTTTTTCCATGTCAAAGGCTACCATCATCATTCCAACCGTCTACCCCAATGTAGGGGATCGTGACCACAGTCAGTCAGGTCGTGTCATGTATGGGAGGCCGGGGTTTTATCAGCTTGCGCCAGTTGTCCCTGTCAGCAGCGGCGTGAGTAGCAGCGTGCAGTTGGAGTTGCAGATGTTCTTTGGTGACGTCACACCAACGTGCCGGTGGACGACCCCTTAATCTCTTCCCCATCACCTTTCCGGTCATGATTAACTTTTCGAGGGACTCTGGACCCCTCCTAGCTTGAGCGTACGGTGATGGCAGACGGGCGAAAGACGAAGCGTTATTTTGAGATGCTTCAGAATTGAGACGTTTGTTCTGAAAGCAGTCCAGGGAACTCGAAGCATTCTACGCCAGCACCACGTCTCGAAGGCGTCGATCCTAGCTTTCAATGAGTTGGAAATGGTCCACGTCTCGGAACCGTATAAAAATACAGAGAAGACAAGTGAGCGAACCAATCGAACCTTAGTCTTCCTCGATATGTTGCTGTCTCTCCATATTGTGTCCAGCTCGGTCATTGCAAGTTTTGCAATTTGGATTCGGCTGGCAATCTCCTTTTCACATGATCCATGATCAGTGATAAGAGCGCCGAGATAAATGAAGCTCCCGACACGATCGATATCACCGAGCATGTCGGACCTGATCAGAGTGTCTTGTCGGTGGATGGACATGAGCTTTGTCTTAGATCTGTTTATGCGGAGACCGAGTTTAAGACTTTCAGACTCCACGCGCCTAAATAAGTCTGCCATCTCTTCTTCGCTTGATGCGATCAGAGTAGTGTCATCGGCATATCTGAGATTGCTTATCTTCTTACCACTCACAGATATACCACCCTCCCATCCCTCAAGGGCTGCTCTGATTATATGTTCGTCATAAATATTAAATAGTTTGGGTGAAAGTATGCAGCCTTGTCTGACACCTTTTTCGGGGTGAAAGGGTTCAGAAGTGTCGTCCTCCAAGCGAATCCTCGCAGAACTGTCGGCATACAGGTTCTGGATTAGGAAGGTAATGTGGGTTGGAACCCCCATTTCCACCAGTATGTCGAGCATCTTAATCCACACCACGCAGTCCAATGCCTTGGAGTAATCTATAAAGCAGATGACGACAGCTTGGTTGTACTCACGACACTTTTAAATTATTTGGCGCAAGTTGAAAATCTGTTCGCGCGTACCTCGGCCCGCAACGAAACCTGCTTGTTCAGGTGGGATTTGCTAGTTGAGATACTGTGAAAGTCTGTCGTTGATGATATGGAGCATCACTTTACTAGCGTGCGGGGTCACTGACAAGGTTCTATAATTACCACAGTCGCGTGTGGAGTCTTTTTTGTGGAGTGGAATTACAATGGATTCCGACCAGTCATGTGGCCACTGTCCAGTCCTCCAGATTTTGTTACAGAGATAATGGAGGCTTTTAGTAGCCACCGGTCCCAAGGATTTCCGAAGAGAATCTGGAATTTGATCATAGCCAACGGCATTGTTTTTTAATTTAGATACCGCTCTCTCAACTTCCTCGAAGAGTATGTTTGGTTCTTTAGGGTGCTCATCCCATCTGAGTATTAAGTGGTCGATGTTATCTCTGTAAAGGTCTTCAGTGTAAGTGCGCCATCTTTCTAACACCTGGGCTTTATCCGCGATGATACAACCATTTTCATCTTCTACAGTCCATGTCTTCGGTTTAATAGTTCCTGTAAGAAGTTTGACTTTGCGAAACAGGTCTGCAGTGTGATTCTTGTTGGCATGTAACTCTATTTCATCACAAATTCTGTCTATCTGGAGAGCCTTATATCGACGACAGAGACGTTTTATTTGTTAATGTAGCTGCCAGTAATCACTCCGAGAGGTGTCACTATGTATACCTCGTTGTTTGAGGGTTCTTTTTTCCTCGATAAGCCTCCAGGTTTCATCAGATATCCAGGGTTTACGGTTGGATGTCACCGTCCCCTTAGTGCGGGCAGCCCTAGCAGCGCTATGTATATTCTCCTTCAGTGTAGTCCAAGCACTTTTGCTGTCTTCAAAAGGATCTGAGGTAAGTGTGTTGAGGTTATTGGTCAACACTTCAGTAAAACGACGCAGCTCTTCTTTATGAAGTGAAATTTGGAACTTTACAACTTTCTTTGGAGCTCTGAGACGGAGTTTTATATTGGCAACCAGGATTTGATATTTGTATAGCAATATAGTCGATTTCGTTTCTAGTTTTGCCGTCAGGCGATGTCCACGTGTAGAGACGGCGAGGATGGTGTTCGAACATTGTGTTCATTAGAACGAGGTCTTGCTCAGAACAGAACTGTAGCAGCTCATCGCCTCTAGTGTTTTTGTGACCTAGGCCAAATCCACCGAGGAAGTTACGACAGTTGCTCTTGCAGAAGCGTCCTACTTTGGCGTTAAAGTCACCAATGACCAAAGTTATCTCACGCTTCGGAAGAGAGTTTAGAACACAGTCGAGCTGCTGATAGAAGTTAGCAGTGGCTGTCTCCGTTATTTTTGGATCGGAAGATGAGGCAGGCGCGTATATTTGGACAATGTTGATTGCGATCGGATTTGCGTTGAGTTTTATCCATATGAGTCTATCGCTGACCGCCTCATAGGCCAAAACAGAGCCGTAAAATTTGCGCGACAGCATGATATCAACTCCATTGCGGCTGCAATCACCATTACCAGAGCAGAAGATGGTATTGCCAGAGTCTGTATCAAAGTGACCTGACTGCTTCCAGTGAGTCTCGCTGATGCCAAGGATGTCGATATTGAGACGCTCTTTTTCCCTTTCGAGTATGTCCAGTTTACCAGGTTTGAGAAGTCCACGAGTATTCCAGGTCCTTATATTCATAGGCTTTCTGAGTGATGGGGATTTCGTCGGAGAAGTGTGTTTCGTCAGAGCGGTGTTGCTCGTCGTCAAGACCTCAGTAGTATTATTTCCACCCACCGCCTGAAAGTGCACGATGGGGTGGCCAGTAGCATATTTCCCACCCCGCGTCCTGGAGGTGCGGTGGCTCCGGGCGTTGGCCGGATCGCATGACAAAACATCACTCTCTTTATACTGTCTGCTCATAGTGGTTTTCTTGGGAATTAGTCGCAGTGGTTTCCCGTTGCCTTCTGCGCCTACATTTAGGGGTTGATTTAAAACCCCAGGCCGTAGGCTGCCTCTTCCATTCATTGAATGGGGTAATGGTTATACCGCCATTGACTAGGGCGTCATTGCCTCGTTGGTTATCTAGCAGAGGGACCACGTGCAGGTGAGGTTGACAGTTGGGCCGGTAAGATCTAGTTCTGTTCTCCCCAATACCCCCTACAAAGGCTACATGCATGCCAAATTTCATCCAAATCCGTTCAGCCGTTTTTGCGTAATTAAGTAACAAACATCCAAACATTCACACTTTCACATTTATAATTTTAGTAGAATTAATGAATTATATTGTGTGCTATAAAAAAACATAAAATATCTGTCTGTTTGTCAAACTAGCCTTATTTGTCCATCCAAATATCTTGTGCTTTGTTTGAACCATTTTTGGTGAATCCATTTTTATATATTATAAATGCGAAAGTAACTCTGTCTGTTTGTCTGAATGTCGCGCTTTCACGCCATAACTACTGAACCGATTTAAATGAAATTTCGTACACAGATAGTCTAGAGCCTAAGAAAGGACATAGGCTACTTTTATGTTAAATTAGTGACTTGCTGATAATAACCGAATTCTACGCGGGCGAAGTTGCGGGAAACAACTAGATAGAATATAAAGATGGGATCTGATATTGTAAAAAATACCACCAAAGGTACACAGGTGGTGCTAAATTATCAGCACCAAGACAATGTCTATAGTGTCTTTAGTCAACACTTTTATTTGTCGTAGGATCAGAGATAAGTTTGCCAAACAAAACATGATCAGCTCTTCGATTTTCCAATTCACTATAAACGTACGACCATTTACTTATATAGCATAATCATTTTGTTCTCGATGAGAAAATCGAATGTTATCGGCGATTGTGTCTAAATCGATGATATTAGCGCTCGGTAAAGTTCCGTCGGAGACATTCATCGATGCTACGGAGACATAGTATTCATTAGGACACGCACACAAAACCGATTTTTTCTCACACTCATGTCAAATATTAGTCGTATGTACAAGAAAATCCCTGATCTAGAGAAGTTGGAAGTGATTATATATAAGTAAGAGTTTTGGAATGAAATGTCACTTTTTATCTTAAAAGTGCCTATATTTTGTGTTATGTATTCTTTACACACTATGACATACGTAGAGACTCTTAAGCAAGACGTGAATATATTTGTATGACTAACAATCGAATTCAGATAACACGAAACTTTGTCGTACAAAAATGTATTATACATTTATATTACGAGTATATAAAAGCTTAATTTTGTATTTCATTAACACAAAAAAAGCAGAAAAATATGCAGTCTAATCAGTTATTTGGCATAAATAGTGAATATGCATTGTTTGTATTAAAAACTTGAAAATTATTTACAGTAAAACGTAACTATATTTAATAACGTGACTATCTATATTTTTTTTTTATATAATTATATCACCACAGACTCGTGGTCCGTGCCCTTTTAAGGCTGTATTTTCGTTTTGATCTTTTTTTTTTTAAACTTAATAAGTCCGACTACTCTACTCTATATCTAGGGTGAGTTGCGCATCACCTAAAGTGTAACTATCCTACATGTTTATATATAATACACACACGCTTATACATCATATATATATTTATACTCATACATACCTATTATATTCCTATTACATTGTATACTTACATATTACAGATTTTTGTTATTATTTATATTATGTTTTAACATACATTAATTATATATTACATTATATTTTTACATTAAAATATATTATATATGTTGTATTTTTATTATTATTAATTTGTTTGTACAGCCGGCTCAAAAAGTAGACAAACATTTTAGTTCCATGTCACACCAACCATTAACAATGAAATATAGGTGTAACCATACCAAATAAAATGAATAGTTGGTGTGACATGGCACCAAATTTGCTAAAAGATTGCTATCCACTCTCGGAGCCGGCTGTACATATTCGATATTTTTATACGTGTTCTATCTATAAATTATAATTATTTATTTTTCTACGTCCGATTTAGTTTCGACAAGGCAACTTGGCGCTTCCAGTGAGTTCGACCTTCACTCCGATTCTTGTAAGCCATACTTCAAGCGCGTAATCAAGCAATATTCTTCTTAATCAGCCTCACCCACTGCGACGGGGGTCGATTCAACCAACAAAGGAATTGATTAAGTAACTATACCACGATATTACCCCGACGTATTATTCCACTATAATAAAGAGGGATCGGTAACCGTGGTACTTAATGAGAGAAAACTCGATTAGAATTCGTATTAATCTTGTAATAAGTATAAGAAAAGTTGGTTCGTTAGTCCGCGACGTCGACCGAGCAGGTTTCGCAGCGGTAGGGGTTGAAGGAACGAGGAAATTTCGTTATAATGAATACGCATTCTACAAAGGAAATTAATGCAAGCGATAGCGACTTAATGTTCCGTAGTAAATTACTGACGTGCAATGATTAAGTTTTGTCCTGTTCAAAAATGAATCGAAGACAACGTTTTGATCAGGCAGTGTATTTTTAGATTTAACTCGTACGTTTTGAAGTTACTAGCATTAAGGTTGGTACAATATTAACTCCTTGTGAGACACCACGTTCTTTACAAAGCTCTTACGGTTAACATTATATTTCTATTCCACGAAAAAATCAAAATACTCGTATGAAATTAGTAAAAATATCGTAAGCGTTCTAACATTATTAAAAAATGCACCTCTATTATTTATAATAATATTTAGTAACAAAAACATATCAATATTTACAATATGTAGTAACATAAATATATCAATATTTAAGGTGACAAAAACGAAAGTCATATGCAAAATACAAACACCATACAGGTCACATACATTCACACAACGTTAATTGACTTCTTAAACTTACGGCCGGTTGCACCAAGTTTTACGTTTTACGGTTTCGTAAAAAGGAACATCGCGCTGTACATGTAACCTTTTAAAACGTGAAGGATAAAATAAAAGTACAATTGAAACTAGATTATGGTGCAATAGGCTAGATGACTAAACATTTTTTTTGCCTTAATAGAAGCTCATTCATATAATAAACTAAAAGAAAAAATCGGTTTTCGAATAACTAAAAAAACAACCAAGATATAAGGTATTAAATATTTTTCTCCGTCTCTTTCTAGCAAAACGGAAATTTACATGGAGTTTATATGGCCGTACTAAGCAGTGACGTTACGGCTCATGTCGGATCTCTCTGTCTCATCGCTTCCAAATTAACAACTTAAAATGCTTGTATCTACTGTATTTCTAAGCCGATTTTTATTCTAATTTCACAGGATTGTTTCTTTTTCTACGGTATTTTAATATTTTATGGCGAGACGTGAAATTTAGAATTCAGTAATTATCCCTATTCTTTGGTATTTTTAACGTTACTTTTACGAAATCGTAAAACGTAAATTTGGTGCAACCGGCCGTTAGTCTATTAAAAATTTTCAAAAGCAATTATCTTGCTCCATCTATTGCTCCTTCCGAAAGAAGACTTGCATTAACACTGACGCGGCATGTAAGGAGAAGTTAGCTAATTACTTTTCCGAGGGTACACATAAAGTCTCTAAAGTTAAAAAGCATTAGAAGCGACGCCTGGAGCGCAACTTTGCTCAAACTTTATGGCGCAATTAAGACGAGATTATTCTTTTGCGCGTTAATCTTTAGCGGGCTTGAGGTGAGTGACTTTTAACGTAAAAACAATGTATGAAAGCTGTCCCAACAGGAATCATAAAAATTAAAAATTTTAATAAGTATAAGAAAAGTTGGTTCGTTAGTCCGCGACGTCGACCGAGCAGGTTTCGCAGCGGTAGGGGTTGAAGGAACGAGGAAATTTCGTTATAATGAATACGCATTCTACAAAGGAAATTAATGCAAGCGATAGCGACTTAATGTTCCGTAGTAAATTACTGACGTGCAATGATTAAGTTTTGTCCTGTTCAAAAATGAATCGAAGACAACGTTTTGATCAGGCAGTGTATTTTTAGATTTAACTCGTACGTTTTGAAGTTACTAGCATTAAGGTTGGTACAATATTAACTCCTTGTGAGACACCACGTTCTTTACAAAGCTCTTACGGTTAACATTATATTTCTATTCCACGAAAAAATCAAAATACTCGTATGAAATTAGTAAAAATATCGTAAGCGTTCTAACATTATTAAAAAATGCACCTCTATTATTTATAATAATATTTAGTAACAAAAACATATCAATATTTACAATATGTAGTAACATAAATATATCAATATTTAAGGTGACAAAAACGAAAGTCATATGCAAAATACAAACACCATACAGGTCACATACATTCACACAACGTTAATTGACTTCTTAAACTTACGGCCGGTTGCACCAAGTTTTACGTTTTACGGTTTCGTAAAAAGGAACATCGCGCTGTACATGTAACCTTTTAAAACGTGAAGGATAAAATAAAAGTACAATTGAAACTAGATTATGGTGCAATAGGCTAGATGACTAAACATTTTTTTTGCCTTAATAGAAGCTCATTCATATAATAAACTAAAAGAAAAAATCGGTTTTCGAATAACTAAAAAAACAACCAAGATATAAGGTATTAAATATTTTTCTCCGTCTCTTTCTAGCAAAACGGAAATTTACATGGAGTTTATATGGCCGTACTAAGCAGTGACGTTACGGCTCATGTCGGATCTCTCTGTCTCATCGCTTCCAAATTAACAACTTAAAATGCTTGTATCTACTGTATTTCTAAGCCGATTTTTATTCTAATTTCACAGGATTGTTTCTTTTTCTACGGTATTTTAATATTTTATGGCGAGACGTGAAATTTAGAATTCAGTAATTATCCCTATTCTTTGGTATTTTTAACGTTACTTTTACGAAATCGTAAAACGTAAATTTGGTGCAACCGGCCGTTAGTCTATTAAAAATTTTCAAAAGCAATTATCTTGCTCCATCTATTGCTCCTTCCGAAAGAAGACTTGCATTAACACTGACGCGGCATGTAAGGAGAAGTTAGCTAATTACTTTTCCGAGGGTACACATAAAGTCTCTAAAGTTAAAAAGCATTAGAAGCGACGCCTGGAGCGCAACTTTGCTCAAACTTTATGGCGCAATTAAGACGAGATTATTCTTTTGCGCGTTAATCTTTAGCGGGCTTGAGGTGAGTGACTTTTAACGTAAAAACAATGTATGAAAGCTGTCCCAACAGGAATCATAAAAATTAAAAATTTTAAGATTGTTTCATAGTTGCTTCATAGTAACAGACAGGGCGACTTCTCACTTAGATCGACACTTGGGTCTTAGAATGAATTAGGAACTTTTTTCTCAATGAGATTTTGTCTCATGATAATGAGTATTATTGGTCCTTACTGCACCGAACATAACTTATTTATTATATGACATTTCTAGCGTACTTTATTACTCTAATGTAGCTGCAAATGCAAAAAAGATGGACGCAAAAAACTGCACTTCAAAACATATTATTTTTTTAAGGATCGAACTCTTACACAATGACAGTGGACGATCATAGATCGAATATAAATTTCGCTTCACTCGACAATCAGAGCTTGGGATTGAGAAATTGTTTTTCCGAGGGAAAAAGTTATATTTCACTAGAGGAAAACAACCACTAATACATGTGCTCTCTCCACCACATTAACACGCTGTGCTTACTCCGTACGTGCTGTGGGCGAAGGAACCATATACCTATGAGAAATGATGAAAAACTTTAGGAATCAGTCCTTCTGTTAATAAATAGATTAGTAAAAATAAACTCTGGATATGTACATTACACACAAAACTAAAAAAAGTCTTGTTTCGTACATAAAATTCTAAAACTTGAAGCCAATCTGAAAGCTACAATATTGGATGATAGTGATTTAATATTGGAACCTTCCCTTACACCTTTGTACTTAGCCAGGTCGGTTGGAGTATCATTCGCTTGTCATGAAAGCTCAACAATGTACACTTAGAAGGGAACTTGTCTAATTATCTTGGCCGACGATACAGCCAAGTTGGATTCGTTAGGAGCGGCGCTAAGCTAGCTAACTCCACGCGTGTTAGTCTCGAACTTACGGTGTTATCTAAATGAGACCATCTTTCGTTATGTAAGCTAACTTAATTAAGAACTAGTAGATGAGAGTGGGCGCCGTCGGGCGGCGGGGAAGCTGTGTTGTAAGTAGCCGCCACTGCTCAAATGTAAGGGATGTTGTTGGACAAACAGAAACAATCGCAATTTAGAGTATTTTTATATGATTGTATGTTTTGAATTTCAACACTATACACGGTGTTTCATAATAACCAATAAATATTTTATCGTTATCTAAAACTAATTACCTATTAAATAGTTTTTCCCGTAATGTTATTCAACCCAAAATTTTCATGTATATCATAGTATCACCATCATGTCTATTATTTACATGAAAATTTTGGGTTGAATGACATTACGGGTAAACACAATTAATTAATTAGTTTTAGATAACTAATATTTTATATTTATTGGTTATTATGAAACACCGTGTATAATAATGTTTAATTACGCAATTGAAAAATCTTCAAGTCAACTTCTTTTATTTCATTAACTTAACTTTTTGATCCATAATATTCGAAATCATCTAAAAAATCATTGTGTGGTCTTATGAAACCATGATGCAAGTGAAACTTATTTCGGATCGTAGGCATTTAACTGAAAATTTTTGGGAAAATAGTCGAAGATCTAACGCCATAGACCAATCCTGGCCTATAGGAAAAAGTGAAATTAAAGATGTCATGTTTTGTGGATAGATGGTCGAAAAATTTAAGGCGATGTAAACAAAGTTTCACTTAAAAATGACATTCAAATATTTTGAAAAAAAAACGACTGCCTGAATATCTTTGTTTATGATATTTCGTTGGTTTCGAGACCCTGTCGTGCGCGGTTATTTACTGATTATATTATTATTTATTAGTATTTTGTACATTTATGTATCCATTTTCTGGGATTACAAATACTAAGTTCTCGATAAAATTTAATAAATATTATAAAAGCCGAACTATTACTTTAGGTTGTTAAACCAAACTAAGGAGCTCTTGCATCAAAAGCTTCATTCATTCATTAAGAGAAAATATCCAAAATTCCGAAAATGTTTATTAGCCATACGCTTACCACATCGCTTCTCACGAGGCCGCTAAACTAAGTGCCGACACTTATGTGTGTGTTTTTGCTTGGAAAAACGGTTCCAGTGTGTGTGCGTGTTTGTTTGTGTGTGTGAAGTGCAATGGATTAGTCTTATAATAAAAGTTTTTGTAACAGATGTCCGATATTAAACACAGCTTCATATTAATAACGGTGACCCAGGAAAAATATATAAAAAGTTAGCAAATTAGCCCCATATAGCATAATTTGTTTTGCTCGTTGCTTCTGATTTGTTTGTTTGCTACGAACAAATCGTGTTTATTAACGGTCAGAATATTAATAAATTAAGTCTGTATTTTTTCATACGAGTAGTGGGACTTTAGGGTGATAACCTTGCATTTATTACACATTGTCGGACATTTGTTAAGATTGTGATTTGATAAATTTGTTTTATGTTTTACTGAAAATTATTTAATATCGTTGACGTTTAGTTATCTCGTAACCATAACTGCTATATGAGTACCGTTTCTCATAAATCATGTTGTCATGTTCATATCATTAAAAATTTATGTCAGAGAAGTTTTATGAGTTTAGAATTCTTTAAAATTTATTTTTCATTAAATATTGTAACATCAAAAAAATTATAGGTATTGAGATATTTTTTGATAACGAACTCATAATTAAAGAAAATTTCAAAATAGTACTATTCATGTTTAAAGTGTACTCTGACCAGTGTAGCCATAAAAAAGATGAACAAAACATGTTTACTGTAACGATTATCCAAATCAAATTACTATCTGTCAATTAAAAATCCTTATCTAATATCGATCTCCGTAGCAACTGGCACGATCTACGATACTACGCCGTAGCGACGTAGCACGTACAAATAAGGGCGTCTGCAAACTCCAATCTATCGCCCCTCGATGTATGACGCGGACTAATTACTTATGTAAACGGCACTATTTGCGTCCGAGACTGGTTTGTGAATGATGTAGCAAACATGGTTCGTATTAATTTTATTGGCACTCCCTACAACGTATCGACGAGAATATACGAGTTGGTCATAAAATACTGATCAAAGATTAATTGGCAACTTCTGTTTTTATCTTTACTTTGATATGATCTAAATTATTTTTAAGTCATTTTGGCCAAAGAAGTGGAAGTATTAGGTTATACTTGGTAGCATTAATAGGTACGAGTTGCCTGTAATCGTATTTTGAAAGACATGAGTTGAATTTCGCTTACTGAGTAAGCATTTTGAGGTTTCGAGATAGTACTTATGACCGTTTTTGTAAAATTACAAGTTAATTTTGTTTTTTTTTTATAACACCCACATTCTTGCTATGAGCAATATGATTTTATCTAAATTAAGTGATAGATTTTGTTCATCGTTTTGTTATATTTAAGAACAATTTCGTTACAAATTCGAACTATGATCACTTCAATAAATTGTTAAGGAGGCATCACAAGGATATGTGTTCAAGATTAGAACTCGAGCCGTTAGTTAATGTTGTTGGAACCCGCGGTCCTACCGCCTAACTCACTCGCTATCGTTTTAACCCTGACATAGATGAACCTGATATTTTTTCAAGTAGCAACACTGATACAATGTCCCCATGTAGTTTAGTTCAACATGGTGATTTTGATACTTTATAGTAAACAATTTCATAATATTTTTTTCTTAATTTCTGTCGAAATATTACAGATATTAAGTAATTTTAACATTCATGAAATCATAATACATCGATTTCTTATAAAATGTTTATTGTTGGAAGTTCATTGAAACTAAACATTACCTAATATTTAATTTTAAAAAAGTATCAACTCCTTTTTTTTCGTACTATATTCAGCAGAATATAGTAGAAAAAAAAGGAAAAAAAGACAATCCTTTCACAAATTTAACATTCTAAATTACTACAAAAATAAAAAATATTTAAATATTTCAAGTATCGAAATGTATTTTACCTTCTGTATACAGTATTACCAGAGCTAGAATTTTTGAATTTGCCACTTTTTTCCAAGCTCATGTTTCGTGTGCCAGACTCTATGATGTCATCCTGTGATTTCTTTTATTTGAATTGATTACCGCCTATCATAGCAATTTCCGTGAAATTAAAACGATAGCGAATGCCTCGCCATCGCGGTAGCGCATCGCGCATCTCTAAGGGTCTTATTTAGAGAAGTTAATATTGACTTTAGCAGGACAGTACATTTATGAAAATTTGATTTATGTCAATAAAAATTATAATACATTTGAAACCAATTTCCAAATTCACCATTTAAACACAAGATACAAAAATAAACTTGCCGTTCCAACATACAGGCTTCAAAAAACTAGAAGCTCGTTTATGGGGAAATGTATAAGCTTCCACAAAGTGTTACTAACTTGCCATTTCATAAGTTTAAAGCGCATGTAAAAAAGACTCTTATGAGTAAAGGTTACTATAAAATCAACTATTATTTGAATGATGCCAATGCCTGGTGTTAATTTGCAGATAATGAATCGTGTTGTTGTGTATAACTATTTATTTAAACAAATATTGTTGTTTTTGGTAATGACATAGTAACAAGAGAACTGACACATCTAATCTTGTAATGGAAGTTGAGCTCAAACTTCTGCTGTGAGGTCAGCTTCCAATTGATGACTCTGTAACAATACAGGGAGGAAAAAATATCCCTTGCTGGTTTACTTGCTGGTTATTTCAAGTACAAGGTCTCCCGCCGTAGACTTGTGAACCAATGGCGTAGCTGCTTTGACGTGCAAAGGAGATTGTAAAATCCAATTTGAATAAGAGATATTGAATTTGAATTTATGGGCTGGGCGGTAGGACTGCAGTTTGTAATCGAAGTTTCTCTATGACTACAAAACAAAATAGTTTTTTATCTCTTCCAAAATACAACTGGTAAATTGCATAGCAAGTGCAATTATTTTAAAATTACGCCACGGTGCACCTAATCCTTTCACACATAATTAACCTCACGAATGGTGTTGAGATACTCATTTCACGTGACAATTATAGGACAGTGATGGCGGGTTACGTCGTCGTTAGCAACACATGTCGTTGAAGGGTTAACACATGGTTGATTTTCGAGTGGTAATAACAATTATTTCTTAGTTGTGTATATTCACAAACGTCTACTGATGATGAAACGTGAAGTTATTAGTGTCCTGCATTACCTACAAACTATTACTTGTTTTTTTCTTTTTTTAGCGTTATGTACCTCGAAAGTACGCCTCCGTGGTCTAGTGGTTGCGACCACCGTATTTCGATCAGGAGGTCCGCGGTTCGATTCCCAGTGAGGACAGAAGTTTTTCCGTCTGGTTTGGTTGGTGGTAGGGCTTCTTAGCCCGCGTGGGTGGCTATCATCGTCTTATCTCAGTTTTTCGCCATAATAACAATGTTGTGTTCCGCCAATAAGAGGTAAGATAGCCAATTCCTCAGTTGCTGAGGAGTCCAAGTGAAGCTCACTTCCATCTTCGGCCTGATAGTCACTTACCAATAGGTGAGATGATGTATCTTCCTTTTCACACCGTACCAAGAAATTCCAAGATTCCTTCTTCTGTCGTTCATCCCACACTTGGAATTCTCTACCTGCGCACGTGTTTCCTTCATCCTACAACATGAGTTCCTTCAAAAGAGGTGTGAAAAAGCATCTTTTAGGCCGGCAAGGGGCGGGCAGGTAGGATAGTGGATGTCGTCCCTACTCTATCTGTCAACTCATTTGGGCCTCTTTCACCGCTTAACATCAGGCGGGAGGAGGTCATTTGCCGGGCCTTACATAAAAAAAAAATGAAGGCCAAGAGCTTCCCTGTGACCATTAAAAAAAGTAAAAAACGTACCCTTATAGGATCACTTCTTTGTCCGTCTGTGGGTCTGTCTGTTACGAACGTTTTTCCCGAGAACGCGTAGAGATATTTGAAATTTATATCAAATATACGGATTTATGGTCACATTTAGGTATCTCAAATTTTGCGATTTCACAAGGGAATCAAAACCTATAAGGGTACTTCCTATTGACCTAGAGTCATGAAATTTGGCATGAAGCAAGGTCTTTTAACACATGTTAAGGAAAAAATTTGAAGACAATAAAGATGTACATAGTTATAATTTTGTTGGGATTTTTTTGTTATGATTTTTTGTTATATCAGGACTTGCTCGATTTTTAAATTTGGGAACACTGTTGCCATTGTCGGTGGATCAGTTTAACTTGAGAGGTTTTTTCATAGAAAAATCTAGATTCAATAGAGCAATAAGCTCAAATAATCTATTTGATTAGGGTATTATATACTCTTCTTTTGTAATAATATACATAATAATATAATAAATAAGTATAAATAAAACAAACTTTTACGAATCACCATTGTTGCCGCGCGACGCTACGACAAACCGATTGTTTCTTACTTGTTTCGTTTCTTCACAATACCGTTACCAACATAATTAAAGTGATGTTAGGTGTAAAAACCGGCGAGGTAACGACATTTTAATTGTGCCCGTGATTACTGGGCGGTGACGTTGCTCTGTCGCGCTCCCATCCTGCCATTACGCATAATTGCATTATGCTTCGTTACGGTGGAAAAAAGAGCAAATTGTTTTAATTGACGACTTTCTTTGTCTGACATGTGGTGAGTTCGCACGCGGCCGGCGGTACGCGACATGCCTTAATTGGTGATTGGTCATGCTTAGGTAAAACCAAAATATTGTGTGCTATAGATTGACGTGTACGGTAAACTTTGGTTTTCTCGAAACAATGTTGGTTAGTTGCGGATTTAATATAATTACAGCTTACATAAATAATACGCTCTAGTTTGTAATTATTATCTAGCTAACAACAATAAATTGTGAAATTGGCATTGGTGTCGTAATGGGGTGATAAAAATGATTTAGAAATCGATAATGATTAGAGTAATATGAGATAGATTAACGTGTGCTCTTAACATGATGGTAAATTTTTTACTTTATTGCAGAATAATATGGTTGTTTATCGCGTGGCTTTTAGTGTCGCTTGCGAGCTGTGACCGAACTGAAACGTTACTATTTGCACGTTTTTAATAGATTTTTGGAAAACTGTACTCCACAGGTTGGAAAATGTGTTTTTCCAGTTTTGTGGACGATGAAAATGTACGTCTATTGGTGGAACTTTTATGTCACCCGTTACTGTATATTCTGATTCACAGCTGTCTTAGGGTGTTAAACAGAGCGATCTCTGGATAGGTATTTTTATTTTCTCCTATCGAGTTATATTGTTAGTCATCTGTCTTTAAGAATATTTGAATGGAATACTCAACAATTTAATGGCACCAATTTTTTTGTATTGTTTTGTTTTGTTTTGTTTTGTATCGGTATGTTGTATGTTTCGATCTTATGTATTTCTCTATATTATTTTGTATGATTCTGTATTCATTGTTTACACACTTTCACCTCACTTAGGCTCGGCCAGAATACCAGTGCTGTATCAAACTTGTCTGATGCAGCTTATGCTGAGGTCGGGTACTAATTGGCCATTATGTGCATCTGTTTTTTCGTGTATTTTATTGTGCTTGTGGTCAATAAATATTTTCTTTCTAAATATCTAGTTGACATTTTGGGTAGAAATTTAAGATTACTGTTCGAGTCATGTATCATCATTACCACAGCTGTTACGTCCCCACCGAAGCGCTCGAGCCTATTTTTGTTACGGTGATTAGGCCTTAGTCAACCACGCTGGCCCAGTGCGGATTTGTCGACTTCACATACACGTTTGAATTTCTTCGCAGATGTATGCAGGTTGCCGCACGATGGGTTTTCCTTCACCGTAGGAGCGTCGGACACATCATATGAAATTCGAAAAATGCGAAACACAGTGGTAAATGGCAGGATTGAACCCCGGAACTTCCGATTAGGAGGCCAGTGCCAGTCCACAGCGCCACTGACACTCCCACTGACGCACCGATGCACCGATCCTTTTTTTGTTTTTTGCATTCTGGGCAAAATGTTGTAATTCTTTTTCATTTCTTTTTTGATATAAAGATAAATATTTTGATTTCCACTTCAATTTAGACACACATTGTATTATGAAATTGACTATAAAATAGTTAAAAACAAAAATGTCTGCACTACCCGTGTCTATTAGAAGGACTTGTTCTACGAATATTTGCCAAGAACACTGCAAGTAAAATCAAATATTCACGTATTAAAGCTATCAATCAATTTGCTAGCTATCTTTCTAATAATAAAAACTCATAATTACGCACACAAATACGACGTCCCACGTCAAACACGAACGGAACACGTTCTAAATCCATTGTAAGCAAAAAAGAAACTTAATCATGAGAAACAATATAACGAATTCTAAGAAATTAGACCTGGTGTAAGTACGGGAGCCACGCAACTAAAACTTACTTGTTATTTTTTAATACCGCACTCAATGCATAATCGCCTCAAATTTGATAGCAATAAAGGATATTTTGTCGTGTGTATGAGTGATGATTTCACTATTGTTAAGCCTGTATGACTATCAATTATCTCCATAGTGCATGAGAGCATTGTGATCGAGCAGTAGCTTTCGTTCGGACATTGTCGATTGAAATTTAAAGAACCGATATAATTTGGGCTGCACTAGTGATGAGAGGTGTCTATTAATTTAATAAGGAATGGCTAAGAATAGCTTGTTTGAATAAAGTCTAAACTAATGAAATAATAAATAAGAGTTTAGGTTTAAAAAGATGGGAAGCGAAGATAATTAAAGGAAATGAATTTTACACACAACACTTTATTGCATGACAAAATTACTTAACACAGTGAATAAATAGAATATGAAGCAATAAGCGGCCATATTGCTGAAAAGCAATCTATTGAAATAAATTTTAATAGATTGTGTTGCGATTGTCTTAATTTTTAAATATTATATTGTAAAAAGAAATTAAGTATTAAAACAGTTGAAACGACTGGTTCCTTTGAAAAATTCGATTATAATGTCTAAACTTGACTGAATTATTGTTATAGCTAGTTACAACAATAAAGTGTATATATGCTAAGAAACAAAGACATTGCTTTAAAATTCACAAAAAATTCAAATACGTAATGACCATTACTCCGATAAACTCTAACTTTCAGAACATGATAAAGTCTTATCAGTCCAAACATCGGACTACTGATACGGTTGATTGAATTATACAGCACTCCACATGTAAATTATTATAATGTATCGATAGTCTATAGTTCCCTCACTACAACCGGCATTAACACGTCACTCTAGAGATGATAATAGCCCAGGAGCTGTGCCCCAGTTAATTACTTTAATAACTTCCTGTGTCAAAATAACAAAAGAGCTGAGCGGTATTAACAAAACGAATAATGACGATCATACGACGCAAGCCCCTGAACTATATAACGATTGTGGCATTTGACAAGTGAGCCGTTTGTACAACAATCAAAATTGTGACGGTTTGACAGTGTTTTGTAAGCAATCAGGCATCATCGTTCGCGAAGAAAGCGTGTTACGCAATGATCGTACTCTAAACAACATCAAAATGAGACCTTGTTAATATTTAAGGCCGTTTGTTTTAATTTAAACAATGTTTTTTTTTGCTGGCTGCACCTAGTTCTAGCCAGCTAGAACTAAGTGTAAGTGTACTTTGACTTTTAGCCGCAACATATAGATAGACTATGTAGGCGGATATTCATTACTGTTGAAGCCAAACTTTATCGCTCTTATTACAAAACCTGGTTTAAACCTGGTCTAAAGTTAGTCTTGGTTTAAATGTAGTGCGCTTTCACTTGTGTCAATATACATAGATAGAGACAGCGTCAACTTAGTCCTGGTTTAAACCAGGACTAACTTTAGTCCATGTTTCCATGTTTTGTAATAAGACGGTATAAGACTACTAGCTGTGCCCGCGAACTACGTTTCGCCAATTATATTTTTTTTCCGTTTTTGCTACATTTTTCATTGATGCTCGGCCCCTATAAGTCATAGCGTGATATTACATATATGGCCTAAAGCCTTCCTCGATAAATGGACTATCCAACACAAAAATAATTTTTCAATTTGAATCAGTAGTTCTTGAGATTAGCGCGTTCAACCAAACAAACAAACTCTTCAGCTTTATAATATTAGTAAGTAAGTAAGTATAGTATAGTATAGATTAAGTATTAAACCAATCTGTCATTTGACTGCAACGTCTTATTAAAGATAAGGCCTTATGATTTAAGCCATTTGTAAACTATTTTCAAAGTTGAGAACTTTGTAAGTGAGCGTTAATTTTTATTTTGTAAACATAATTAATCTGATCAAGAATAATTAAAGTTAGCGATTACAATCAGGAATAACCTCGTCAGCATTTCAGGCTCCAGTAAATGCGATGTTTGAAACTGAATATCTATTTACAAGATAACTATAAATCAGAACGAAATGGCGAACGAAAATAATATAAAGAAAACAAATACTTTAGACATAAATATTATGAACCATCCAGTCCCCTTGCTGTAACATAGATTGTAATACAAAGCTTCTCTTTTCAAACCAACTTCAGAATCCATTGCCGTTTTAAAAAAGAGCAACAGGAAGACTTAACTTCGCAAGACGGTCATGGAGTGCCACCAGATATTGCAGCCGCTACAAAGACGAGAGGTACAGGGACATTCGAGCTCCGCGTTTGACATTGAACAGCACGTGTGCATGACTAAGTACCTAGTTCAATTGACAAACCTTTAATTACTACCTTTGTTTGCAATCCAGTTCACACGTGCTCACACGTGCATTGAGTAATGTTGTATACCTTTCGAGGACTTCGAAATATTTAATGCTCCTGTGATGTCATTGTTTCTGGATATTTCTTTTGGATGTAAAGGTAAGGATGAAGTAGCCTTAGGAAGGGTGCTTTGTTGTTACTCTTGTAACGATGCTGGGGCTGTTGTTTGTATTTTGATAGTAGCATTGTGCCAGAATATTAGTTTTTGTTCAGCAAAGTATGCAAGTATTTAACCAGTATCTTTCTTGATGTGTTATTTTTAATTTTTTGTATGATATGATAGATTCGGTGGTGGTTTGATCGTTCTTCGAATTTCATATTTACATTTTGTCCTATGCTCCTACGGTGAAAAAAAATATCGTAAAGGCAATCTGCATACATCTGCAAAGAAGTTGAAAGATATATGTGAAGTCGACCAATCCGCACTACGCCAGCGTGGTTGATTAAGGCCTAACACCCTAACATAGGGTAGGCTCTAGTCCTTAGGTGGAAACGTATACGAACTGTTATGAAGATGATAGATTCATACCGAACATAAAAAAGCATAAATAAAGTGACTGTTGATGAAATCACTGTCGGAAATGATATGATGTCATATAAGGATTAAATAGTAAGTAACACAAAGTATATACGAAGCTTGTTGCATACACCATTTTTGTTTGACTTAGATACGAGTTAATCATAAAACTTAGTATGTACACATTACATTTTGTTTTATTTAAAATTAAAATTGAAGTACAGAAATCCTTGTGAGACATATTTAAAAGAGAAAGCCTTTCAATACAAAACGAAACTTGTCAACCTATCATCAACTTTCACCAACCCCTACATCCGAGATCCTTTGACCGTAAAATTATATAGCGTCTTGCAATGTTTGTACAATGAAGACCACGCACCGTGATTGCGATTAAACCATATACAATTACAAGACTTCAGCCATTAACATAATTGTGGACATTTGTAGTATGCGATGAAACCTCCGTGGTGAAATTACAGCTGGCATTACGTACAATAAGTGCTAATTGCACACAACAAAACATGTATGTGTACTGTCTACTTATGTTTCATTAAAACTTAACACACACTTAACGGCAATTATCCCGGACTAATTTATTTTTGCGGCCAGTTAAAAGATTCAATTGGATTTTGAACTTAACGCCTTAGTTATTAAGATTGTACCTACTTAAGATGGTTCGAATACGACGCAGTCGAATTTAAAGAAAAGGGGGATATTCTTGATGAATAACAATAGAATCCTGACGTTTCCTATACGTGTAAGGTAATGTGTTTATAATTTGCTCGTTTTATTGTCTGTTTTGAATTTTACTACGTCTAATTGGAGCTATTCTGACTGTGGAATCAATGAGCCGTAATTAGGGCAATTTGTACGAGTGTTTCATTTGCATTTTATCAATTCAATCAACAGTAATTGTTTGTCCGTCGCGTAGTTCGAAGATACACGGTGCTGCCCACTAAATATTTCGAGCTACGCCGCATTTTTCTGTTGGAAGTAGTTGGAACTTCACCAAGTGTTGTGTGAAATTACAATTTAGTTCAATGCCAAGTAGGTAAGATACGTAATATTAAATAATTAACACTAATGTCTACGAGAAATATTCTTAATTTATTTTTGCTGTGTTTCAAATACGAATTTGTTTGAATAAAAACGGATTCACAACAGAAATGTTTAAAGTCTAAGTGTGTATATCTGTCTAGATCGGTGTTCGATAGAAATAAATAAAATCAAAAAGTAATAATGACTACCATATTTGACTTGTTATGGTGCATTGATGCATTCAAATGCTATTTCTTGATTTAACGTACATAATAAAGCGCTGTGCTGACTGTATACTAATTAAATTTTATAATTGGACTTTTCAAGATTAATGAATTTGGAAATTATGTGGAAGTGCAAAATTAAATTGACACGCTTTGAACTCAGACAAATCACCGGGAAAACCGCACGATACATTAACGAAAGCAGCACAAAGGTAGGAAACGAGGCGTTTATTAAAAGTCAAAGTAAAGAGTCCTACCTCCAGTTTAATTGAGGCTTTCCATCGGCCACAAAACGGCTAATTGTAGCTTAAAGTGCTTATTGTGAGAGTTTGCGATGATGCTAACGATACACTGGATGTGGCAAGGAGAAATTGGGATGATGACTGAATTCTAATTTTTACGTCTCGTCATTAAATATTAAAATACCGTGGAAAAAGATGCAGTCCTGTGAAATCAGAATTAAAATCGGTTTAGAAATACATTAGATACAAGCATTTTAAGTTGTTAATTTGAAGGCGATTAGACAGAGATCCGACATCAACCGTGACGTCATTGTTGAGTACGGCCATATAAACTCCTTGTAAGTTGCCGTTTTGCTAGAAAGAGTTGGAGAAAAATCTTTAATACCTTATATCTTGGTTGTTTTTATAGTTATTCGAAAACCGATTTTTTCTTTCTGTTTATTATATGAATTAGCTTCTATTAAAGCAAAAACATTTTTTTTGTCATCTAGCCTATTGTGATATGGTTTTTCGATTTTAGGTTTGTCATCGAAAACTCGGTTTTACAGCTACTAAAAATACGGTTTAAAACTGTACTGTATGTTTCATATTATAAACATCAGATTATAATATGCATAAGGTTTGGATAAATTAAAATATTATGGCAATATATCGTATTATATTTGTTACTGCAACATTAATCAGAAGAAGTATTAATAATTTTAATTTGCAATGTAATTGATTACTATTCATTAATTAATTGTGAATGCTATTTGTTTATTATTATGTAAAGCCGCCAAGTCTTGAAATAACTTGCTATCCCCGTATGTGAAAAGCATAGTTTACAAAGTTTTAATATTGAAATAAAAACAATAATGCAAAATAAACAGAAATCCAAAAACTTATTACTGTAAATAATGAAAATAACAGAGTATCAACCTATTACAATTATTATACCTTATGGGCCTCCGTATTCAATTTTATGTGTATGTGCTCTATATTATATAGATATTTAGTTGAGAATTATAGTAGACAACATTCAGACATTAAATGTGTTTTTTTCGCTGTATAAGTTAGTAGTAAGTAAGTACGTCTTTCAGGCTGCGAGAACCACTTAAGGCACTAACTCAAAATTGACGCTGCAGTTAGATATAGCATTATGTCGAGCTAGAAGCCTATTGAACCCACACATGCAATTCGCCCATCACTTGTATTTTTTTATGTTTTCCTTTTTTAACTTAAATGTAGTGTTTGTGTGTGTGTCTCAATAAATTATTTCTATTCTATTTATTCATAATGACTTGAAAGATCTATGATTACTATATAAGTTTTAGGCTTAATAAATATTAAATTCTATTTTAATCATCGAAAGTGATTATTAGAGAAGTCACAGGTCATATTAGAACAACTAACATCACCAAGGTAATATTGTCACAAAAAATTTCAAGTTATTGCATAAGCCATCAAAATATCAAAAAATCTCTAGTATTGCAGATGTCTAAGATCTGGGTTTTACGTACTTGTTTGCTTCTTTTTGGTATGAGTACCAACAATGAAGCCACTTCCAGCTACGGTACAAATTCATTGTTGTGTCGCCGTGAATACCTGATTTCTGCAGGTTCATATCCCCGGGCAAATTGTGTGTGAGACCGCAACAAGATTCTGCGTTGTAAACTTGACTATTATAATGCAGGAATGTAATCAGCTCGACAACAATGGGGGATTCAGATTTTTTAAGACCTTTGTTTTGTGGCTTGACATATTAAAAAGTTTTTATTTTGCCTTTTTCGTGGATCTGTCTCGGAATCGGGCGCGGAGGATAAGGATTTTGTCAGTTAAGGGGGCACAGTCAGCCCACTAGTGCCGCCATTCGTTTTTATTAATTATGATGAATTAAACTCGTTTCTACAAAAAATCGCACTGTCAGGAACTCAATATAGATACTTCAGATTTATAACGTATTTTGTACATATTAACCGTATAGAATAGTCGAAACCATAATTATTGCTTAAAGTGGCCACTTTTAACAATAATTCTGATTATAATTATTCGTATACTTTTAATCTATGCCTGAATATCTCCCAAACATCTAAAATATATATCAGACTCAGACTCAAGACATTTATTTCCACAAAAACTACAACATAATATAAAGGTGGAACAAAACAAAAAAAGAATACAATAAAAAGCGTAAAACACAGAGAGATAATTTTGTAAAAAATAATAATAATAAATTATTATTACGCTGTAGTGTGATGCGAAAATAGGACGCAACTCAGCATATGCTGTGGCCTGCAGAGCCACAGCGCTGGTTTTCAGCTGAAACCTTAACAAGAAAAAGCGTGTACTTACGCAGCTGAACGCACAGTGAGAAAATGTTAAATGCAAAAATAAATAAATTACTAAAGTAAAGCGATGGGATGAATGACTGTGCCCCCTTAATGACGGCACTCTATTCTCAAGAGTCAGTTCAAAGACTTGTTTAAGATACCTTTTAAAATTTGAAATTTCTCTTGGAAACAATCTTTTTTTTATTATTACACATATTGTCATTCACCGCCGCTCTTATTATCAAGCATCAAATTAACCAACACAACGCATTGTTAGTAGAAACACACAGCCTGCATTGTGGTTTTAATTGTATTTCATAATTAGGGTGATTTCCAAGTGCGGTTTTGGAGCACGAACGGCATGCCACTTCTGCTGTTATTTCGTACGTAAATTATTTTTCGAACGAAACCATTTGGCATCAACGAGACTAGTTATTTAATACAGAATTGTTTATTAATTTACGGTTTAAAGCTGAGAGGTTTGCGGTGAGTACTTGAATTGTATTCGATTTAGGTATTATTGTGTTGTCTTTGTATTGAGAACAGGACATCTCATATAGAAGTTAAAGATAGAAAATTTTCGTTGTTGCTTGCTAGAATACATCTTCCTCTCTAATTTTACATTAACTTTGCAAAAACATTGATTTTGTTCAACAAGTTTAACTAATTTTTGCAGCGAGTGCTGATTTAAATTACAAAATAACGAAAAAGTCTACAATCGGGTCGCGAGCGTAGCAAGTGATATTGATAATTATAGACTACCTACTGAGCTCATTGAGTGATCTAAAGGCACGAGTCATAAAAATGATCTCGAGTAACACCTCACACCTCGAATAGTCAGCAAAATAAAGGTCAGATATTTATACGAATTTAAAAATATCGTGTTGGAAATTTGAATTTATTTTACTCACGCTAAGTTTCCCACTCGCAGCTAAAAGCTATTTTGATCCCTGTTTTTAGGCAGCAAAGGGTCCTTTTCATGCTAAAGAGGCAGATAATACACAGATGTAAGTCTGCATTTTATTAAAAACTGCAAGATAAATCCCAAACAACATTAAAGTCAATACATGAAAAATTATATGAATGAATAATTATTAATAATATTATATTATACCTCGGGCAGGGTTCGAACCTGCGTCTAACCAAGCCACCAAGCCACTAATGTCCAACGTTAATCAAGCAAGCTCTAGGACAACATATTCTAGATTAAGTATAAACATTTCAAAGCGACAGTACGTAGCGACGACAACGTAGTCCCAACTTTAGCCGAACAGATATTAAAAGAAACGACTTCATTAAAACAAATGAACGTACAAAATGAATCAGCTCACCAAACAAACAAACAAGTGAAGCAACTATTAAGGGTATGATCCGTCCCAATTGCGACTACCAGACAATGTCTAGCCCCACCCCGTTATTACGGCCCGCCACTATCTTACCCTAAATCGCGGAGGCGGCACTTTAATGACTGCTAATGAGTGTTTTTATTATTTCACTGTTGTAAAATAATTTCTTGCATGGCGCCTCTTTATACCTAGATAAACATCGAAACTCGCTTCACACCTCCATCTGATAATCGAATTAATACTCTCATACCATTTCACGCTGTTTTATTGCCTTTTCTGCCGTTAATGCGAGGTTTTGACTCGTAATTTCGGGTTATCAGTGCATTCGATTGAATTGATCTGGTTTCGGCGTTGGGTTTCGGTGATACGGAAGTTTGTGATTCGCCGAAACCGAGAGCTTTGACGGTCTGATTGTGATCTGATTCTCGCTGATGGATGAAGTGCTCTGCTTTGTGATTTTATGAAACTTTCGGAAAGTTGTATTCTAACATAACGTCTCATTCTTCAATATACGGTACTGTATTGTTTTTTTATCTTGGAAAAATAAAAGTTGCAATTTTGTAGTATGCCCTCTATGTGTTACTACCTACAAAGTCTTCTCAGCTGACGAAGCTTTTATTAGCAGCAGCCTCAACCGCCTCTGTGGTCCAGTAGTTAAGACCACCCTTTTTTTTCTCGGTGGGAAATGCGTAACCGCACCGTACCCGCCGTTGCACGTTGGCTAGACGGCGAGCGTGTGTAGAGCTCTTCCGGCAGAGTGCCAGGCCTACCCACTAAAACCACCCGGTATTCTTCCTGTCTTTATGGGCGCGCTAGGTAAGATCCAAGGCCAAGGCCAAGGGGGGATTGCCCGAGAACACCAGGGCAATCCCCAGACGGAGGGCCTTACGGCGGCGTGCACAGGGCCAACAGTGCACACAGGCCTCCACGGCAGGGTCATTAAACGGACATCGCTTGTGCGAATGCCCGTCTTTGCCTGCCTAGTTGAGGGTATTCTGGAGGTCCGGCGTTTGATCTTTTGTGGGTTGAAGTTTGGCCTGGTCAGCTACCACCGTCTTACCTGATTATCGCCATAATAAAGTTGTAATATTATTGAGTTCCGATAGCTGAAGTCATTCATCAAGTTTATTGCCCATATAGTCTGTGCTCACCATTATAGTCATAATTATGCGAATACTGTCACAATGATCTTTAAAAGTTCATTCGACCTAAAAAGTATTTATTATTATAATTTCAAACGACAGATCAAAATTATTTATGACGTGTTATGACTGTACACCGTGAGTCATGTAATTTAAGGGTAAAGTTTTACTCAAGTCTTAATTATATCACAAACTTGGTACCAGAACGAAGCGATCAGGGTTGCGATCAAGATTGAGCCACAAGATAACACACCCTGAGCCCAAATAGCGCAAGAATTGCCCAAAACGTATTATAATGAACGAGTCTTTAATTCGGACTGTTTATCTTTTGTGTTATAACGACCGTCGGGTGTTGATGTTGCTTAATAACATGTAATTTCATTTCTCGATTTCCGAATTGTGTTCGGCATCGTCTAATTCGTGTAATAATTTTCTGGTTTCATGAATTTTTATAGTTGTAAAAAAAGAAGATTTTTTTTGTTAAGACACGGGCCGGCTGCAAAGATTAAAATCGCATTAAAAAAAATCAAAGGAGCTCCATTCATCGACAAATGACAGATAGGTACTCGTAAATAAAAATGTCGAAACGCGTTCCGATTCGCGGTTCTAATTTTAAATTTGTATTTACATTGAGCTATTGAGAGCGCGTAATTAATGCAATCTTTGTTAGATAGTAATTTGCCAGAGCTAATGCCGGCGTGTGTAATCTTCAAAGGGGATTTAGTAACAGGCGTTCTCATCTATTTTAGTCGTGTTCTGAAACAGAGAAATATTTACAATCTCTGCGTGGAACACTTCGGCGCATCCGATGGTCGTTACGCGCTAACGCATTGATTTTGATTTCTGAGTCAGCTACGAAATATGATTGGATCGCTCCAAATGAAGATGCATTCATTAATGTTTATGAGCGCTCGCATACTTGACATCTCCGTCGTGCCGGGTGTCTCGAAGTAGCCACGTTATGTTTGTTTTTGAAGGTACGATAGTTAAAGTTTAACATTTTTGTTTTTGTCTAATATAACATTTTATAACATGTAGAGGCAGAAACCGTTCTATGTTCTATCCTTAGAAACTTAAGACGGAGTAAATATGAAGTACACACACGCATTGCCAGTAGGTCACATAGTGGTGTTTTACCGCTTACCAGAGAAAAAAATCACATATTGTTACTCAAGATGTCTATTAAAAAATGAGTATCGTCTTCAGCGGATCCTGTCATAGACTATCAAACTAAGCATAAAAAATATGTTGTGTTTCATTTTCTCTTTTGTCGACGAACCCTTGATATTTAAATAAAAATATGAAAATAATCGTTTGAAGATATTCAGGATTGTGAAATCTCTTATTGGCTGGAAACTACAGAACGATATTCGATCTTTGTTTATATTAAGATCTGGCACTAATTGGCAGAGCAGAGCTTTTTGAATCGCCAGCTAAACGTCCACGTAAATTAATGGAAACTAATCACTTCAAAGAAGAATGTGTGAATAAAAACGACCGCTTACAATCAACCAGTGGCCAGATTGAGATGTCTTGTTCGGTGTTATGTGCGATTTGTCATGTGTTTTAGATGTAATGTCAGAGACAAAAAATTAAAATTAAAATACTCAATTTAAAATTAAGATTGCTAAATAACTAATAATTGAAATTACAAGTACCTAATAATTATTGAAATTATATTAAAAGTAAAATTTTGAATTGAAGTAACAATAAATAAATAAATAATAATTTATTAAATTAAAATACTTATGTATATATATTTAAATAGAATAAGGATTTCAATGCAACTATATACCTATATGTCATTTAACAGTTTTAATTATTGATTAACAACATTTACAAAAAGTTAAATTATGCTAGTTAAGTTATAAAAAATATTATGTAGTAACATGTAGGTTCCTGTCCGATGTATAGTCAGTACATTTACTAGTGTGCTAGGACACACTAGTAAAAGTACTTAGAAATATGAAAGTGTAAAATTGCTGTCTTGATATTTTGCAAACCCTTAGCGGTATCTCAGTAATAAGTACCTATTTGCATATTATTATAACACCTTGTAAACACTTAGTACGCAAATAAACATTTGAATTTGAAGAAAAAAAAATAGAGAGCGTCATTAAACTTGCCCATAATACAGGGGATGATATCAGAATGATTGCAAATCCTCATTTTGGAACAATGTTCAATTCCACAAAATAACTCATGTCATTTCCATTGCTGCCCACGCTAAAATATAATTAAAAACGAAAATAAACACCGCAACGAACCGTAAAAAATATCTACGTCAGTTATAAATGAGTACAGATGAACATAGAAGCAATAAAACTGATTCAAGTCACAGAAATAAATCTTTCGAGGCTACTGAAGCTATAGGTGAGCCGAGGAGAGTTGGCCATTTGCTGGAATGCTTCGGTATCCATGCCAAAGCGATTTCGAAGGGTGCTGTTAAAATAAAAGAATACATTCAAAGCGCCACGTGTTATTGATTGGATGATAAGTATGTTTATGACTGGCAAATAAAAAATTGAATAGGAATCTATAATAAACAATGCAGGAGACGACGAAGATGTTGAAGATACTTGTAGTTCGAATCTTAATATATTGCCTTATAAGATTTTATTGCGTCAAACATTGAGTGGTCAATCTATTGATTTAAAATTCTACCATTGAGTGCATTGCAACCTGTCATTAAGTGATTCAGAGGGTCAATCATATCACTATTTCCAAAGCATTGCAATAAAAATTGGTCCAGATTCCACATCGAAAATAAGACGTTTTTTGGTCGCCTGCCAAGTTCATTATGAGCGTTCATGAAATTTCACATTTGAATTATTTTACTGTCTGACTTATGGTCGTTACTTAAATATTTGGTAAACAGGAAAAATATAGCTCTGATCGATCAAATTTAATGTGGTTCACCGAAATAGCTGCTTTAAGTGGATTGAGGCATTATACAACGAGACTGAGGATCGAATAATTTTAAGAACTTTTTACTGCGGTCTTTAAAATGGGAGGCGTTTTAATGGTTTGTTGGTTCAATCTAGTTGTAGTAAACTACATCATTTATGACAACTTATGTGAATAGGTTATTGGAGATTATTTTTAACAACGTAAGTTTATTATAAGTTAGTTCTCTTGTATAATATTACAGCACGGGAGCTGATCATGGACTTTTTATTTTATACAAAAAAAGTTGGCAAACATGTAGCCTGCCCACATGACGATAGCTAGCTACAGTCGCCTATAGTACATGTCGTTACTGTAATACTTACAAATAATTAATACTTATAACCCCTACACGGCAACTTGTGACATAAGATGTCAAGTCACAATACCAAATGCAAGATCCACTGCTAGCCATCAGAAAAAAGGTAAGTGGTACCCATGCAGACGACTATAGTACAGAGTCTGCCTCTGTTAAAAGTTGTTTTAATATAACAAAGTTCATATCATTCTTGCGAATGCCATACTTTAGCTTACAACAATCAAGAAACGAACCACTATAATGTTTTTACAATCTACAGAAAGGCTAGAATATTGTCTATAAAGAAAATTATATATTAACGAAAAGCTTGAACAGTAAATTAAGAAACGCTAACCGCAAACATTTATTACATAATGCCGAACAACAAAGCAATGGACATTGCATAATTCCAGTATTGCAGTGCAAGCCAACAATAGAACAGAGCATTATGAATCATCTTAGACTGATCCATTCGCCGGCGAAGATTATCGAAGTGGAACACCAACACTTGTGGGATACATTAAAACGCACGTGAACCTAATTTACGCCAGCAAATCCCCAAGACCCAGCCAACTTTAACAAAGTCGTTGTTGATGCATCAAATGATATGACATTAGTGGCTAATAAGTTCGTCACCGATAAAATATAGCCCGCCTAAGAAACTATGTAAAATCTAGCGATACCTGCGCTAGATCTTCCTTATTTATAGCGAACGTCTGTCAGTCTCTAACTGTTACAGTTTCAAAATCAAACCGTGCTTTAATTGGATTGTATTTTTGTTTAAAGTGCCTAATAAGATGGCGAAGCACGCACATTGTTACAGAAACAAACACATCGACACGTGTTTATGTGCTCGCAATTAGAACATCCATTGATGTAGCCTCAGTAGATGCGTGTGCTCAGGCGCACCCGCTCGATTGAGAAGTAACACGGGCTGGATCTGGAACTGATTAGCGCTGCGCGTGTGTTGGTCAATGCGTGGACATGAATAGACACGTATGTGTTGTTGCGCATTAAGTATGCTTTAGATTTTATTATTTAATGATTCATCTTGGGTTTATAGAAATAGTATGGAATGCTTGCGCTGTTCGCGCTGAAAAGCCAGTAATAATAGAATATTGGCGCATCTGCCTCACTGTATATGTTTTAATGTTATTACTATTCGTTCTTATAATTCCAGTTCTGTGTTATTTTAAGAATGTTTTATGTTTTTAATTGCGATTCGAGGATTCTTTATTTGTGCCACTGTCATCTAAAATTTTACAGCTGTTTTTATTTCGCCGATCTGGCCGATGACAGAATTAAGATTTTTATGAAATCTCACTGGATTAAATTGTAAGATATGGTTAATATATTAACGTTCCAGACATGTTACTATCTTAATAATTTTACAATGTGTTGGTGTATGACTGAACATGATTTGGCGCTGCTCGAAAACATCAGAAGCTGTATTAATATTTCATGAAGAATTATTTGTTTACATGTGAAGTTTTTCGGATTTAATAAACTCTCATTTTATAAGTTTTCGTGTTAGGCAATAATTCATAACGATGTCGTTTGAATAAGATTTTGTGATATATCATATCAGCCAAGAGACGCCTACTGTTGGACATAGGCCTCCCCCAAGGATCTCCATACCGATCGGTCCTGCGCCTCCCGCATCCAGCGGCTTCCCGCGACCTTCGCCAGATCGTCGGTCTACCTTCTGGGGGGCTTACCAACACTGCGTCTCCCGGTACGCGGCCGCCACTTGAGGACCTTTCCGCACCAACGGCCGCCAGTCCTACGAGCAATGTGTCCTGCACACTGCCACTTAAGGTTTGCAGTTCTTTGGGCTATGTCGGTAACTCTAGTTCTTCTACGGATCTCATTATTTCTGATGTGATCATGTAGAGAAACCCCGAGCATAGCCCTCTCCATTGCCCTTTGAGTGAGTTTGAGTCTTCTTATGGAACCCATTGTAAGCGGCTACAGCTCAGTTCCGTATGTCATCACTGGCAACCTTCTGGCAACACGCACGAATTGAAGACTTTCGTCTTGAGACACTGTGGTAGATGGGCCTAGAATATGCTGCGTAGCTTCCCGAACGCTGCCCAGCCGAGTTGAATTCGTCTATTTACCTCTTTCTGGAAGTTGGAATTACCGAGCTGGACTATTTTTGTGATATATTTACAATTAAAATTGTTTCAACGCTGAAATTAACTGATAAAAGTAGCTTGTCTATGCTATGTATCTTAGCAGCAGTTATTACATTAACGTCAAGAAAAGCAAGTCTTTCATTTCAATACAAATCTACATATCTTATTATTATTGATTACAGCATAAATCCATTCATAGCTTATAAGTCTTATAACAGCCAATGTAATGCAAATGTATTGTCAAACTTAACCTTTATCGCTTCTAACAAAAATTTACAATGCGTAATATGCGTAACCAACCAACCCGAAACTATGTTACGATACAACAATTCGTGGCACATTAAATGTAATCACCTCATTTTAATTTACATAAAATTAGTATGGAAAAATATAATTTGTTTCAGCTCAACTTGCCAGTCAGCGCTCATTTACACAATCACCTTGCACTTTATTATACTCACAATAGAATGACCGTTTCGAAACCATCACGAAAGCGCCTAAATCTGAAATTAACGTGTACAGAGAAACCAGTGAAGCCTGACCGCTCGCCTCTCCCGCGACGTGAAATATTTACGACGAAAAAGGGTATTCACGTAGGAAACTCGTGTGCACTCCTTCACTGGTCGGTCTCTCCTAAGCACAGCCTAAAGCAGTGCCATTAATGTCGATCATTAAATATGAATTATAAATATAAAAGAAAGCACAAGAAAAGCAATCAGGCTGCCCATTATTAGATTAAATATCTCGCGGTTGTGTACAACTGGCTCGCTCGGGAGTGTGCGTATTCGACGATGAATAATGAATGTGATGATTTCATTGTGGTTCTTTCTGTAATTTCTTTTTATGAAGCTTACATGCTACTTAGTTACGTGGATAAGAAAAATCTTCTGTTGCTGGTCTCGCTATAATTTGCTTATGCATTGAGTTCTTGTTACTAAGACAATTTTAATGAGGCCGTGTAAGATGTACTCTGTCGATCTCAAAAGTGGACAGTCGACTGGCATAGGCTAAAATGTTCTTCATCGTTGGAGTAGATGTGTCTATGTTTTCATTCGTTTATCAATGACGTGTTTTTATTTGTTACGCGCCACACCGCCTCAGCCAATCGCAAGCCAGCCGAAGCCAGCCAATCAGAGCCAAGCACGTGTTGCCATATGACAGCCAGCCTAAGCCAGCCAATCAGAGCCAAGCACGTGCAGCAATGTGCCAGCCAGCCCAAGCCAGCCAATCAGAGCCAAGCCAAGCTAGCGCCTTACTATCGGAGAAACTATAAAATGCCGCGCCATCTCATATTTAGATCACTTCTGGAAGTTGGAATTACCGAGCTGGACTATTTTTGTGATATATTTACAATTAAAATTGTTTCAACGCTGAAATTAACTGATAAAAGTAGCTTGTCTATGCTATGTATCTTAGCAGCAGTTATTACATTAACGTCAAGAAAAGCAAGTCTTTCATTTCAATACAAATCTACATATCTTATTATTATTGATTACAGCATAAATCCATTCATAGCTTATAAGTCTTATAACAGCCAATGTAATGCAAATGTATTGTCAAACTTAACCTTTATCGCTTCTAACAAAAATTTACAATGCGTAATATGCGTAACCAACCAACCCGAAACTATGTTACGATACAACAATTCGTGGCACATTAAATGTAATCACCTCATTTTAATTTACATAAAATTAGTATGGAAAAATATAATTTGTTTCAGCTCAACTTGCCAGTCAGCGCTCATTTACACAATCACCTTGCACTTTATTATACTCACAATAGAATGACCGTTTCGAAACCATCACGAAAGCGCCTAAATCTGAAATTAACGTGTACAGAGAAACCAGTGAAGCCTGACCGCTCGCCTCTCCCGCGACGTGAAATATTTACGACGAAAAAGGGTATTCACGTAGGAAACTCGTGTGCACTCCTTCACTGGTCGGTCTCTCCTAAGCACAGCCTAAAGCAGTGCCATTAATGTCGATCATTAAATATGAATTATAAATATAAAAGAAAGCACAAGAAAAGCAATCAGGCTGCCCATTATTAGATTAAATATCTCGCGGTTGTGTACAACTGGCTCGCTCGGGAGTGTGCGTATTCGACGATGAATAATGAATGTGATGATTTCATTGTGGTTCTTTCTGTAATTTCTTTTTATGAAGCTTACATGCTACTTAGTTACGTGGATAAGAAAAATCTTCTGTTGCTGGTCTCGCTATAATTTGCTTATGCATTGAGTTCTTGTTACTAAGACAATTTTAATGAGGCCGTGTAAGATGTACTCTGTCGATCTCAAAAGTGGACAGTCGACTGGCATAGGCTAAAATGTTCTTCATCGTTGGAGTAGATGTGTCTATGTTTTCATTCGTTTATCAATGACGTGTTTTTATTTGTTACGCGCCACACCGCCTCAGCCAATCGCAAGCCAGCCGAAGCCAGCCAATCAGAGCCAAGCACGTGTTGCCATATGACAGCCAGCCTAAGCCAGCCAATCAGAGCCAAGCACGTGCAGCAATGTGCCAGCCAGCCCAAGCCAGCCAATCAGAGCCAAGCCAAGCTAGCGCCTTACTATCGGAGAAACTATAAAATGCTGCGCCATCTCATATTTAGATCACTTCTGTGTTTTACTGTTTCTAAGACGGAACTCTGCCCTATTGTAAATCGAAATTAAATCAGTGTGATTCTGCAACGTCTACTTTTTATTTTATCCCGTTACATATCAGAAGTGGGATAAATATAAAAAAAAAACCTAAAACGTAGTTAATGCGTCGAGTGTATGCCGCCTGGTCCGTCCGCACGAATGGGGCAAATCTCCGCGTGAAGATTCATCCGAGACAACTAGTGAAAACGAAGACAAAGTTTCGCCACCAGCCTCGCCTTCAGCTCGAAAAATCCTACGCAAGCTTTTGAAATCAGAGGTACAAAAGGCCATGAAAAGAATCCCGTGCAACCTTGCTAATCCCCGAGTTCGACCCGGATAGCGAAGAGTATACTACTGCGACAGCAAGGCTCAAAAAAAAAATTGATCAACTTGGCGAAATTCATATGGTTGGTGCGAAAACATGAAGTCGTTTCATCTGCAAGATAGATTAAGGAGGTCAAGCAAGAAGATGGTACAACCGGCTGGATGAATACGATTACTCTTGGGAAGACTGGAAGCAAATGTTGATACGTGCATTTCCCAGACATCGCAAATATGGATTCGATGACCAAATATTATCAGGACAAAGTCGCCATGTGTTTTCGGTGTAAGTTGTCAGACAGCGCAGTTGTCTCATGCATCATTCGCGGTCTACCACCAGAGCAGAGCCACCAGCTGCACTACTACACCGCCTTCGGAGGTTCAGGTTAGCCCAAATTATTTTATTGCACTACCTTTGTAGCCAAAATAATCTATTGCACACTAGCCAAGCCAATATTAGCACAATCGGGGCATCATATATAGAGGAAATCAGTTCAGATCTATTGAATAAAAAACGATTATGATTATTTGATTGCTTTACTAATCAATTTCCCTGATTATTTTGCGAGTAAAACACAAGTTAACAAGTGAACAGCCTATATACCGTCAACCTTACAGCTTGTCGCACAGTCAGTAGTTAGATCCAAAGTGTCTGAATTGCTCGACGCAGGTATAGTTCAAGAATCTGGATTATGTTTTGCTTCTCCCGTAATTCGTAAAAAAAAAGAACGGCGATAGTAGACTTTGTGTTGACCCTTGCCTAATATCGATCATTAGGTTTCCAAATTAGCCGTTAGGAATTTCTTTACGAGTCTTAATTTGGCACAAAGTTACCATCAGGTCAAAATCAACCCTGCAGATAACCACAAAACAGCCTTTATAACGCCACATTGATATTTGAATATACGCGTGTTCCGTTTGGCTTAGATAACGCACCGTCTGTTGTTATACGAATAATGAATAAGGTTGTAGATTCAATACGAAATTCCAATCACAAAAGGCGGTAGTTCAAAAACCCACAATGACTTTCCCGATAAATATGAAATGTTAGCATTCTTAGACAATTTGTTGCTACCCTTTTTTGATGTTCAGTCAGGTTTAGATATTTTACAAAAAGTTCTTCATATATGAAGATCGGAAAATTTAAAGTGAAATGTGAGTAAGTGTTCATTCTTATAAAACAAAATTACACCCTTAGGACATGAGATATCTTCGAATGGCATTCAACCAGGTGAATCAAAATTGTTAGCAGTGTCGCAGTTTCCTACCCCTAGTAGTGTTCATGAAATACGTCAATTTATAGGGCTATGTAGCTATTTCCGTAAATTTATTAAAAGCTTCGCAATTTCATTGCTCGCCCTTTAACAGATTTAACAAAGAAAAACGCAGTTATGGAAATGGGGCACTGAACAAGTCGAAAGGCCAATACTGGCTTTATATGACCCTGTATTACCAACTGAGATTATCGCAGGTCATGTATTTCAGTAGGGCAACGAGTAAAGAAGAAAGTATATACTACAGTTACGAGCTTGAAACGCTTGCCGTAGTAGAATCTGTGTAGGTTTAGAGTGTATTATAGTAGGGATACATGTTAAAGTGGTAACTGACTGTACTGCCGTTCGCGCCAGCCTTACTTAACGTGACATTATCCCACATATTGCTAGGTGCTGGCTGTCAATACAAGATTTTGACATGAGTGTACAATATGGCCTGGGGAAAAAAATTAACACGTAGACGCATTGAGTAGAAATCCCGTCGATGCTATTAATGTCAACCGCCTTGAAGTGTCAGACGGGTTCTATACAGTCCAGTACCAGGATGACAAGTTAAGGCATATCATTGTTCAGCTTAAAAATAGCTCAGCTGCCCCTGATATAAACAACAACTATGTGCTCTCAGATGATACTCTATAGGAAGACATTGTATGGTAATCGCCTCGTGGTGTCTGCATTGATCAGATAGACTAGTTCAGATGCACCACAATGATATAAGTCATGTAGGCTTTCAAAAATGTATAGATTTAATGAGGGAGTAAATGGTACATTGTTCCCTATTCCGAAACCCACAGAACCCATGGTCATGGTTCATGTCGACCATATGCCCCTTTTAGAACAACAAAAGGTTATCAATATATGTTTGTTATTACAGACTAGCTTCTGCCCGCGACTTCGTCTGCGTGGACTTCAATTTTGAACAATTTTTAATTTTCCTTCGGGAACTACTTAAGGAATCAGGATAAAAGATAGCCTATGTCGCGTTCTTTTCCATGTCAAAGGCTACATGCATGCCAAATTTCATCCAAATCCGTTCAGCCGTTTTTGAGTGATTGAGTAACAAACATCCAAACATCCACACTTTCACGTTTATAATATTAGTAGGAAGTAGGATAATTTCTCTAAATTTGTTATTGCTGAGCCCACCCACAGTCAATTCAGTAAAAAACAATAAGAATACTTTAAAAAATATTTAGTTTATTGGTTACCCTCATAAACTTGTCAGTGATCATGGCAAAGCTTTTAACAGCATTTATTAAAAAAAAAATTCAACTGACAAGCAATTTAAGTACATTTTGACATCTGTTGCATGTCCACGAGCCAATGGTTAAGTGGAACCGGATCTTACTGAATGCGTTACGTGCGATTGATCCTAGCCAGACTTCAAATAATTGGGCCAATAGCTTACCTGACATTATTTGGGGTGTTAATAATACTGTAAATAAAAGTACAACATAGTCGTATAGCCCTATGATTTGATGTTATGAAAGTAATAATGAATCGGTTGAAATCAGACGTAATAATAGATCTAGTGCGCGATTAAAATTAGAAAGCCATAAGATGAAGCGTAACGTCGATAAAAAAAAGGAAAACTAGTCGAATTTACAGAAAGGGAGATTTAGTTCTTAGGCGGCAAGCACCCACAAGTAGTGTAACAAGAGTGAGCACTAAGCTTGATGATATTTACTCTGGCCCATATATCATTACTAAGGTGTGGGTAATGACATATACAGAATCCTCAGTATTAAGGGGTTCCGAGGCTACAAGGCCTTTACTAGCCTGGTTGCATCGGACTCTTGAGGCCCTATCACAAAATCACAGTACCCTATATCATACAGTGCCAGTAGCTCTGATGACCAGCTTGAAACCGAAGATCTCATTGACCTACTTGAAAGCTAACCACGTGTTTTTCCATTGCGGGAGCAATGATTGTTTCAGGACGGCCGACTGTTACGCGCCACACCGCCTCAGCCAATCGCAAGCCAGCCGAAGCCAGCCAATCAGAGCCAAGCACGTGTTGCCATATGACAGCCAGCCTAAGCCAGCCAATCAGAGCCAAGCACGTGCAGCAATGTGCCAGCCAGCCCAAGCCAGCCAATCAGAGCCAAGCCAAGCTAGCGCCTTACTATCGGAGAAACTATAAAATGCCGCGCCATCTCATATTTAGATCACTTCTGTGTTTTACTGTTTCTAAGACGGAACTCTGCCCTATTGTAAATCGAAATTAAATCAGTGTGATTCTGCAACGTCTACTTTTTATTTTATCCCGTTACAATTACTATAATTTCATTTACTTTGACAGCACATTGCTGACGTCAAAGTAAATGAAATTGCTGACCCTACTTTGATTCACATATCTATGAAGTGTGTGATTTCCGATCAGTCATTTTTATTCATAGTGACGGCAGTGAACACCCCTTAGTGATACTGGATAAAGTCACACAGCGATATGCAGCGTAACAACAAACATGGGATTCCTTACATAATATAGAGCATAGCACTACTGACACACTGCGAGTCCAAATATGATAACTATTATCCAAAGCATTCTCGCAATTTTGCTTTCCCAGAGAAGCCACATGAAGTATTCTGTAAAAGACACACACTTCATCAGAGCTTTACAGTCCTCAGTTCTTAACAGGAAGACATAGTTTTCATGTTTCTGTGCAAACAAGATGCTTTCTCTGATTTTTTCACTCGCAAAGTCTAATGGGATGGTTAGCCAATTCGGCTGAAATGTGACCAGGCCCCCTATTACGTATCTCCGATTGCCAACTTCAAAGTGTCATTTTGAAAGACATTTTATATCCATAACTAGTTTAGTGTATAGGTTAGTTTCGATGGCATTTACCATAGCAGCAATGGATATAATGTTTATTTTAAAATGACACCTTGTAATTAGCAACCTAAGATACGTTAAGGAGGGTAGACGCAGGACCCACTGTTTATTGTGTCTTTCGAAGCACGGATAACTTCAAGGTGTTTTATATGTTTGGTCTAAAAACTCTGCTGTTCCATACAAATATTCAACATTGACTGAACTTAGATGTATGAAACAGCTGATTTTTTTCGGGATTATAGATAGTAAAAGTCGTGAAGATTGCTTGTCTTAACAAGCACACAAAATTTAGCTGCGCTTCAAAAGTAACCCTGTATATGGTATCTATACTATATTAATATATTTTTTTTATTCTTTTCTTATTAATATTATAAAGCTGAAGAGTTTGTTTTCTTGCTTGTTTGTTTGTTTGGTTGAACGCGTTAATTTCAGGAACTACTGATTAAAATTAAAAATTATTTTTGTGTTGGATTGTCCATTTAGTCCAGTAGAGGAAGGCTATAGGCATATTATAACATCACGCTACAACTAATAGAAACTGATGCTCAGTTTGAAATGAAAATTGTTGCAAAAATGGGAAAACAATATATGGCTAAAACGTGGTTCGCGGGCACAGCTAGTTTTAAATAAAATGTACAGTCACAAATTAAAAATATTGACTATTTCAGTATACGTCTTAGTCGCCAGTTTTTATTATAGATATGTCGTCGATAGCAGTAAAATATCGTATGTTACTTGGATAACACTAATACCATATTCGTATTTCTGCGATTTCCGTCACATGTTCTAACCGGTCCTTCCAGTATATAAAGTAGTTAGCGAGTAGCATCCGTCAGGCCCAATTCAGCTAATAAGCTACAGCCGAATCGAAACTGAACCGTTGCGATCGACCAATCAGAACGCCACATTATCACGTCATCGAGCAGTTGAAAGGCAATATAAGCGCTCCGATTGGTCGACCGCAACGGTTCAGTTTCGATTCGGCTGTAGTTTATTAGCTGAATTGGGCCTCTGCTATTTAGCGGCATTCTGCAATATTGTGAATTTCATCGGTATCTGTGTAATATGAACAGATCCTGTCTTTCGTAGTATAGTTGTAAAATGATGCTGTTCATAAAAGTGTTTATTGACTACATAAGTGCCTAAGTTAACAAGAAAGACTTTATATTTTGATTTCTATAATAATTATTGGGATAATAATAATAATAATTTCTTTATTCAGGTAAAAAGGCTACCCACACATTTTACACGTCACAACACAAATATACTTACCAAAAATAAAACTCAATTATACAACAAAATTAACCTAAATTATTTGATATAGAAATAATGATAAATAATGATAAAATTATGATAAATATATTAATAATTGTAATTTTTCGTGGTAATTTTGCACTCACGACTATTGGCGTTTTGATCAGTAATTTATGTATCTATGTAGCTCTAATAGTAAATAGACCTGGCATCCTTTATTCTGTAGGTACATTATGTAAAAAATATGTTTTGAAATATTCCACAATAACCTTATGCAGGTTAAATAAAATATTAATACCTAAATATGATGGATAAAATAAACAAATGCAAACTTACCTACTATTAATATTACATCTATATCAAATAAACGGATTATATGAAGATTATCTGCAACCCTACACAGGTGTTAAAGATATTCTCATAGTATAGCTTCTGTAACTTGCTTTTAAAACTTAATTAGCTTGATGACTTTCTGGTGTCAATAAGTGCGAAAAAAGATTGACTGGACTAAGAAAGAAGAATGTACGATATCATATTTTTGTGGAGGGCATTTGAGGAGATTATTAAAGGTCAAACGAAGGGTTCTATCATGACAGGTGCATAGAAAACTAAAGTACCTACTAGTAAATATTAGGTTTTGATAGTTCAAGTTATTAAGTAGATGGAATTTCAGTTTTAATCATACTACGATTATTTTTTATTTACATACATATATCGCAGGGATATTTGATTCCTATCGCTCGATGTCCCAAAGATTGGGTTGACACTATCACAGCTCAATACGTCCCCACCGAAGGACTGGAGCCTACCCTAAGTTAGGGTGTTTAGGCCTTAGTCAACCAGCACGCTGGCCCAGTGCGGATTGGTCGACTTCACATACACTTTTTAATTTCTTCGCAGATGTATGCAGGTTGCCACACGACGTTTTCCTTCACCGTATGAGCGTTGGAGAAATGTACATATGAAATTAGAAAAACGAAAAACACATTGGTACATGGCAGGATCGAACCCCGGACATCCCAATTAGGAGGAGGTGGACATTGCCGAGTCCACAGCGCCACCAACGCTCGGTGCAACCGGAGTTGAATAAATACGGTCTAAAACAAGGTTTTGTAAGCATGTTTTCTTTATAGTGTAGTTTGCCTTAGCAAACAGATATTACGACCGCGTATTCAATAGATCGAATATCACACACAACGAATTACAATCTATTGTATTTACTCGCTACTACATATTTTAATGTCAATTTATCCACAAATTACTTTCGGAATTTCTATAGGGACTATTCATTTGTATGTTCCACCATTTATAATAACTCTGTCACAAAAACGAATCCACTTTCTATTGTAATTACTTTTATAAATGCCAATGACCATAATAGCCGCCACTCATAATCGTGAGTGGTCCATTGCGTTACACTGACTCATTAAGCGACCAACGAAATTATATAAAGTGTGACGGAATCTGATAATGTTCGGGTACAGGAGAGTCGATTAAACCGTGGTAAATAGCGCAGGCGACGGTGTGAATGTAACAACGGGACTATGTTTTATAGAGGCAAGTAATAAATTTAGTTACAAGTGTTGAGCTGATGGCATAGAGTTATAGAATAAAGACGGATGGAATGTACAGAATGTGAAGAGATTCATTATAGGTGCTCTACAGAAAAACGATGACATATTATGAACTGATCACGTATGGATTAAGGGAATATAACGTATTTTCATTATAGTTACAACAAATTATTACTAAATTAAATATAGTTACAAGTGTTGCGTAGCGTTATTGAAATAAAACGATGTGAAGCAACTCATGATACAGTTCGGAAAAAAATAAACTGTGCTCTACAGAGGAGACGAAGAGTACGACATATATGAACTATCTCGAAATAATTCAGTGAATACAATGTATTTTCATTGAAATGATATAAACATAGGTACAGCATATTAATGAAACATTTTGCAACAAAAAATATGTGAAATTAATTATGTTTGTTATAGTATTGTTTGGTAAAAAATGTATTTTAAAATTTCCTTATGTTTTTAAACTTATTATCACCTTATATGGGTACTTTGGGTCGTCTTTTTATTTTATAATAAAAAAATATTATGAACCTGCGTACACACGATGACAATTAATAACATACCAGATGTTCATTCCAGTTATGTGAACAAAATTTCGTCCATGGTTTATGTTACATTGCTGCGTACATTATAACACCTTTACCAATAAGTAAATGCTAATGTGCCATTGGACATTACCGCGAATGTACGCCTGAAACCTTTCAACCTAAAAAGGCTTTTTTGAGTGAAATAGCTAGGTACTAATAGTAAAAGTATAATGTTTCTTTATTTTTCTTTTGTTGGTTTATTGGTTGGTGGAGGGTAAAAGTTCAACAAATTTGGTAAGTATATCACAAATTAACTTTCATATCTTTCCACCTTCCCTTGTAAATCAACCTAAAAACTATAACATGTCTCTGCAAGAAGCTAATCTTAAAATTAATATAGACAACGTAGTGTACAAGTAGGTACCTGTAAATAAAAAATGAATTAATGTTAGAAACATTCTATTAATAATTTATCTACTGTCTTCTATTTTTAATTTCGCTTCACTAGCCCACTCCGTTTTTCGTATAAGTATAGTACTTCATCACGTGGGCTGGGATTGTGTTGTACATGAACAGATTGAGAAATATGTACTCAATCACATTTGCATAGGGTTCAATTTAGACAGGAATGGCATAGCAATAACACAGAATCTAAATTTCCAAATTGTTGTTAATGTTAAAAAAGCATCGTTAAGTTTTTTTTTTGCAGAAAATAAGACAGACAATGAACGTCAAAAAATTCAGTTCCTTGCTCTAAATTTGCACTTATTAGTTAATAGTTTCATATTTTTAGTGGTAATATGAAGTGTACCTACATAAAATACTATCGTTAATCATGCAGTTTTTCACGCTTCTCAAAATTGATGACTTTGACATACATGGTATTAGAGATTCAACCACGAGATGCTGCATTATTGCGTTCGTAGCACGCGTCGCGCTATATCTTCTGCGGGTAATTTATTAATTTCGCCCACTCTTTGTTAGTTTCATGACCAATTCTCCCCCAAACGTTTCCAATGATAAGACTTTTGTTTTCGTGATTGCTCTTTCTTAATCATACTTTCTTAATTAAGGAAAAAGTTGCGCCTAATTTGGGACGATCGGCCGATAAGGAATGAGTTTGATGTTTGGTTGTGCTAATGAGTTCGTTCGGAATAGTTTGGTTGAGTGTCATTAATGCCTCGAAGGGTCGCGTTTTGAGTTATTGTGTAAATATTTTTGTTGCAATATACCTATGCTTATGTCATATACTGCCAAAATATAAGCGTGAAGATTTAATATTACGGACCGAATTGTTTTTTTGTAATATCGTATACATATTTTGATAGAGTTTTTTTTCTAATTTTATACTTTTTATTTGCGCACTTCATTTGTGCAGTTATTGCAAATGAAACGAACATTCTAGATTTCATTTACGTATATATTAGACTAGATTTTAACTCTGCACACATTCATCTAAATAATTAATAGACATACTTTTTATTGTAAACGTTTAACTTTATACATAATTATTAACTTAACGGTGCAATAATTTATTACTTAAATTAAGATAACTTTAATTTATGGACTGAATACCTTTAAGCATACACATTGTGAAATACATGTGTCCTGAGATACTTAAGTGCTAATAACTGCGACACGCTCTCTCGACTAATACACAATGACAATAGATTGAATATTTACAATTGTTTGGTTAATAATTACTATTGTAAATATCCAATCTTTTGTGTTTCAAATAAAACAATTATTAAAAATATATCAGAAGTGCTTACAGCCCAAAATTAGGTAATGTTTTATGACAATCTAATAATAAACGGATTTTTCTTTTCATGCAGCCTCCACCAGATTATACCATCGCATGGACAAGTCTTACTTTCTGTAAAACTTAACTTTTGAAAGTGGACGAATGATTTTCGTTAAAATGTGTTCATTTTAGTTCCACACTTTATTTTTCTTATTTCACAACTTCGCCTGTTTACAATCAGCAAAACATCTAGAACGAAAACAACAATACCTCGAGTTATCTCCAATAGAAACAAGTTAACATTCACCGTTGCACGGAATAAGTAACATTATCAAAAGCGATGTAAGCCACGACTCAACGAAACAAGGAAACGAAGGCACAAGTGGCAATTGGCGCACTTTTAATGAATTCCCGCATAATGCAAACTTTGCGAGCCCCGCTCCACAATGCGGCGGCCGAATCCTTAGCCGTGGGGCTATTCTCCTATCAATCTCGCAGATGATAGCCCGCTATCTCAGCCCGGGAACTCGAGATGCATAATGCTCGCTCAGATAGCTGTCTCGCGCACGAAGCCTCCAAGCTTCGCAATTTATTGTTTCACGATCTCAAGCCAGCTCATTATTAAAACGGTTTGATACGTTCGGAGGTGTTGCTGACGCCCGAGGCTAGCTTGCGCCAATTACTCCAGCACAACCGTGCCCGTTCTTGTTTGACTTGAGCTCGCGACTCATGTTGCGTTTGTCTCCTAACCACTCCTCATCTCCTGGTAACTAAGTGAAATAAACGAAACATACATCACGCAAACCAAATGCATTTATTATTAACGCTGAATACAAATTGAATACTAAACTTTTCAATAAAACACTGAGGTCATACCCAACAGGGAATCCATTAGGCATAAACGACACCTATTAAACGTCAAAATAAAAACAATTTTCTTCAACTTCAACAAACAGAATCGATTGAAGTTAATTGCCGGCTGATCAATAACTAATTGTGTTCACCACACGTACGGCTATAAAGAATAATTACTGGCTGCCGGCCAAATGAATCGATCTACATCAAAACGCGAGGTTAATCCATCATTTAGATATTACGGAGCGATTGAAGCTTACCGTTTTTAATTTCCAAAATTACACTCGCCGTAGAGGCGCGTAGTCGCGTACACATAATTACTGTGTCGTAAATTGTCGAACATGAGTGGGGGGCTAGAGCCACCAGCCCACCTCCGACCTGTCGCGTTATTTCTGTAATCACTTTCATTCCTTAAAACGCGACATTAATTAAATTTTAGTTTCAGGCCATTAGTCGCCATCGCGTTCCTTCAAGTTTCATTTTTTCCGAACTGTAATTATGGAGCGTGGGTGCGAGGCTAAATGGGCAGGGTAATGATAAATAACATTGTATCGAATGTAGCCACGAATTTTCTATTCGAATTACTATAACTATCGTATTTGTAGGCTCTTGATCTATCTATTTTGTAATAAGTAGAAAAACGCTTGCAAGTTACCGGAGAGAGACTCCTGTACCAGGGTCGTCTGCTTGGATAACTCCCTCTTACCTATTTCTGCCGCAAAGCAGCAGTGCTTGCATTGCTGTGTCCTGGTTTGAAGGGTATGATATAGGCAGTGAAATTACTGGGTACCGTGACTTAACATCTTGTGTCACAAGTTGGCGCGTACACTGTGGTTCTTGTGGGAGTTGCAGTTGCGAATCTCACGAGAGTCACACGTATTATAGGTGACTGTTACCACTTACCGTCAGGTGGGCAGTTTGCTTGTTTGCCAATTTAGTTGTTAAAAAAAATCAGAATGGAGCATTCGTTGCGACAAGGCTAACACAAAAGCCATCAACTCCTAAATAGAATACGCTCAAGTTGTAAACAGGTTTGGCTTAGGCTCGTGACTCGTGAGATCTCACCAGTAATAAGGCTGTGTACACTACGCCGGGTTATTAATTAACAGGTCGACAGTAAACAGTGAGCGGCTACTGGACTGCGCTACGCACACAAAGAGTATTTACTCGGCGAGACTTCGCCGGAGCGGCATGCAGAGCCTCATTACCGCGATTCTAGGAAAAATGAGAAGTGAACACGCAGGGATATTTCTTTTGACAGCTATTATCACACCACTTTTGTGTTGGTTAGGGGTTCTCAGCAGCGCAGCAATTTGAGAATCACGCTCACTGTCTTGGTAATTTTAATAGACACCTATCGTCTATGTTACATTCATTAGTTCAGTGAATTGGGCTTTTCAATGGGATTACATTCCATTGCATTGGAATTGGGAATCCGGACAGGCTACAGTTTAAGATATTGGGTGGTTGGTGGGTATTCCCCGCTTTCTGTGGGGGATGCTCAATATGCCTACCCGCCTGATTATCAAATACCAGGTCACACAAACGTGACATCATAAAATGATGGGTTATTTGGATTTTACACAAGCTTCGCAAGGTTATATATACTAATGAAGGAAACGAGAACAAATTCTATGAAAATTAAACAATGTTAGAGACTGAAACATTTAATCTATCAATTTCGTCATTATTTAATAACGAGAATACTACACACTCGCTTTATAGAAATTTTAAAACACTTTTTTTTCACCGATTTTCTGTAACATATTAATTTCATACAAACGTTATCTGAGCATTTCCTACAAAATAGTGATACGCACAAAAACATACTGGCAATTGATTTTGAATAGGTGTACCGAAACGTGGTCATTATATTTGAAGCCGCTGTTCCCCGAAATCGAAAAATAATATTAGCTGCTGCATATACATATTTCAACCGAGTTAGTCTTATGGCCGATTTCACCAACCATTACTTAGCTTAGGAAGCCCCTTAGACGTATGCTGTCAATTTTTGTCTTTAATGAAAAGAATGTGACAGCATTCTACCTAAGAGTCACCTAAGCTAAGTAGAGGTTGGTGAAAATGGCCATTAAACTTTTGTACAAAACAACTACATATTCCTTACATTCCATAAGATATTCATAACATAACAATTACATATTCGCCAATTCAGAGTTGCTTCCATATAGTCGCTCCCATGTTTAGTTTGATGATATTTTTAAATATTATATTTTTTGGAACGTCTTTAATTAAAAAGATAAAAATTCTTACGTTTCGACTCATTTTAATTACTTCATGCGTGGCACATGTCGAATGCAGTTTTTATATCGTAGTAATAACATATCGTGGTAAGTTGTATTTGATGGAGTGGCCTATGTGCAACAGTGGATCTTGGATCGTATAACTATGAAGACGTGTAAGTGTACTGCATTAATTATTATTCTTGGAATGGACGTTAGAGGAAATTGGGCAATTTTTGCAATACATAAGTTCAATAATCGGGCATTTGATGCTCCAAACATTGGACTCATTTAGTTGGGCATGATTGGGCATACTGATGTCTAATAATTAAACGCAGGTATGTCACAAGAAACATTAAATGTAATTTGATACCTTAAGCACTCATTAAAAAATTAATATTTCCTCTAAAATTTTACTTATATTAAAGTTTATAGGGTATGTCAGATAAATTATTTAATTTAATAACGGACAATGCTTCAAAATAGTTTATTGAAATAATGAATACTGTTAAATATAAAACCTACATGCCGACCTAATAAATTCGTTTATACATCAATAATGAAGTTGTTATAACTAAAAACTGCTGTTACCAGTTCCATAAAACCCTAATAGCAAATATTCACGAAGCTTTACCTGTCCTTTGTTTACAATGAGCCAGAACATACCTCGACACCTCCGAAAAAACAGTGGAAGGCGATTTGTAGAAAAAAAACTTCTTGCCCCGCTATTGACAACACAAACATTTGTTCACTGCAAGCAACCGAAGTTCGAAACTCGAATCTCGCTTCATTCACACAACACGGCACGACACAGTTTCACTCGGCGAGACAAAACTATCGATTACTCGAGAAAGTTTGATTGAAATTGCACTCGATTAGACGCGGGATTACGATTCAGGAGAAAGACGTTCGTTACAATACAATGTATCGGAAAATCGCGCGATGGGCGGGCGGCGTGGAAGCGTGCGCGGGCGCCGGCTACAGATCGGCTTTGGCGTCGTGTCCAGATACGCGTGTTTGTTTGTTTGTTACGAGTATATGGCTGGATATGTTCAGTATGCTGTGTTAATACGATAGGGTAATCCCGTATTAAAGTTTGAGTTTTAGCAAAACTTAGCAGATTAAAAAGTAAAACTACGCTATGTAAGGTACTGTTGTTGTAGTAATTTTTATAATACACCAAAATTAAAAGTTTTTCGATTGTGTAAATCTGTTAGACAAGTACTAGAGATATGTTGTAGCACAAAAAAGGTATTTATTGTACAAAACAAAAGAATATACATAGATATAAAGAAAAAATATTGAATGTAAATAATTTTCAGCAGCATTATTTTTGCTTATCATTTATTATTTCTTTTGATAAATATTATTACATTTACAAATTTGCAAATGCTTTAGAAAAGAATGGCTTTATTAATTTCCTATTCACCATCAGTAGGACACGCTGAAAAAGAAAATAAAAAATGCGTAAATCGTAACTGATGACTCCATTGCTATTTTTTATCGGCTCGTGGAAACTTATAATGAGATGGTGTCTATTTTGAAAACACTTTGGATAATAATACAACGTCGTTATCCCACCAAGATTCTCTCGACCTTGGCTGTTTAATCGAAAGTGTTGACACAATACAATATGATTTATGCTTTTACGTAAACTTAATGCTGCCGTAATAAATTAAATATTTCTGTTGTTTCGTGCGAATATTTGAATTAAGGCACCGGCTTTTTTGTGGTTTTCATTTTGTGATTGAACGAGCAATATCTCCAAGGAGTACCGTTATTAAATCTTTACCTATATGATATAGATAGTTTGAAACATTAAGAAATAAAATTGGTAAACAATGTTTTTAAGTTAAACGGTTTTATTGACAAGAAAGATAATGAAACGGTGTATGTAGTGTAAGTATGATATTACCGTGATAATGATGATGTAGAAATGTACCTAAAGCTAAAAAATAATAAGGTTGGTCCTAGGCGCCAGTCATCAGACCACTCTCCCCATCAATCTGGGGCGGACGTACCTAATCTGATATGTTAATAATATGTAAATTTCACGCAACCCACGATTTTACTGTTGCGTCTGTTCAATACCCAAGATTTATAAGACAGTGGTACGATTATTGGTGCCTTCTTTTTTTCGAGGGGAATGCGTGCCCACAGCGTACCCGCACTTGGCTAGACGACAAGCGTGTGTGGGGTTTTCCTGTCAGAACGATAGGACAATCCCCCAGACGAAAACGATGTACGATGGCCACAACCATGCTTGGCAGCTAGAGGTAGAAAAGGCACTCCGCCCAGACCGGGGCTCCGTAGAGTACCATCGACAGTATCACACCGTGATAAAGTCGACGGCACGCCGATACTGGCTCTCTCATATTAGGAAGGACCCGCCCGAGTGGAGTGAGGAGCTCTAAGGCCCGTATTAATAAACCGCACTCAGCTCTGAGATAGAACTTGAGAGCAAACTTGAGATACTGTGCTAATTAATACACCATACTTGAGTTCACACTTGAGTACAAAGTATCAGCTGAGTAGCGACGTATTAATAAAACGATTTCAGGACTCAAGTGCACTCTCAAGATGCTACTTAAGTGCCTGTTTTCTGAGTGTGGTCGGACCATGACTTAAGTGCGCGTTTTGGCGGTTGTTTCAAATGTCATTTGGACATTGGGCATTTTACTATGGAAAATTTACCCACGGTGAACAAAAATAAAATTTGGTTAGATGTATAGGTTTACATCTAGATTATAATGGGATAGGTCGCATATCTGTGGGTCTTGGGATTAACACGAAAATGACCATAAAGAATAAAAAATAATAATAATAGTATTTTTTACTTGTTTTCTTGCAAAAATCAAAAAGATAGAGGAAAAAAATATTTTTCGATTCATTTTTATTCTGTTGCATCCAAACACAAGGCACAGGGAGATAACAGTAGTTAAACAGATCACACAACGGATGACAAAGTGACAGCTTTTCGCGCGCGGTCGTCGCGTCGATCTCGCGCCCACTCATAACCAGAAACTCATATAGTTGAATATAATGTGGCGATCGTCACTCAATTTGATTCAATCTAGTGTAAGTAGATGCGTTCCGTTACACTTTTGTTTTTTTTGTACATAAGACAGGGAAGCTCTTGGCCTTCATCTCACCTGATGGTAAGTGAAGATGTGCTCGAAAGAGGAAGAAAGCTTCACCTGGACTCCTCAACGACTGAGTAACTGGCTATCTTATCTCTAATTGTCGAAGAACAACAATGCTATTAACATTGTTATTATGGCGAAAACCTTAGATAAGACGGCGAGCGGGCAGCTAACCAGGCGGGCTCAGAAGCACTACCACCGACCCAGCCGAACAGAAAAACGTCTGCCCCCATGGGGAATAAAACCCCAGACCTCTCGATCAACATCTGGACCACGGAGGCGGTTGGAGTTTATTTGTTATTTTTTTACTGTCTTAAAATTAGGTAGGTTTAAAGAGATATTATTATTATTATTCTGGCAACGCTGTCAACTGGCGCAAGCGCACGCGACATAACCCGTTTTATGAGACTATGCGAGAGAGAGAGAGAGAGAGGGAGAGGGAGTGAAGTGAGACGAACAAAACATTTCGACCGCATTACAGGTAATATTCAGATGGTAAAAAACAAACGACGAAGTGATATTTTAATTTGCTGGATGGTCATTTTTAACAAATACTAGCTAAACGCTCGCAGCTTCGCCCGCGCTATTTTTGTTCTCCCGTGGGAATTTTATATTTTCCCTTAGGAAAAATAATTTTGTAGCCTATGTTCATCAGGAATAATGTAGAATTCTAAATGTGAAATAAATTTTCAAATCGGTCCAGTAGTTTCGGAGCCTATTCAATGCAAACAAACAAACAAACAAATCTTTTCTCTTTATAATATAACGAGTAGTATATAAAAATCAACGAAATACTCGCATGATATAAACACTGGTAATTTCCGTTCCCCATTGATCTGAATTGAAATAACTACAGAAAATGAAAGCTTAATAAAAGCAGCAGGATCTAAAAGTATTTTGGTTTTTGTTCGCGACTTTTCAAAAACCAGGTAAAAATGTCCAATGTCCATCAGGTTTGACGACTTTTGTTGTTCACACAAATCGATCACTATGACGAAATAGATTATTAGGTATAAGTATATCTTTCAGATAAACGGGCATCGAAATCCATAAAAATATATAAGAGATACTCAGAATACTTTGAAATACCGAATGAAGACTTTTGACATGATGACTACCATACGCAAATACCTGAATATCTTTAAGAAAAGACATGAAACACATTGGACGTGCCTTTCAAATTTAAGGGTTTCCCTCGATTTGCCCGGGATTCCATCATCCAGATCATGACATGTGGTGACAATGGGACCACCTCGGGAGTGTACTATTTCGATTACAAAAGGAATTTTGAAAATCGGTCCTCAAATGGCGGAGTAATCGGTGAACATACATAAAAAGTAAGAAAATACATACAGTCGAACATAGAACCTCCTCTTTTTTCGAAGTCGGTTAAAAATTACGTTTACTTGAGATCACGCTCTTAAGAGCGCGATCTTGATATAATATCTCAAGTGATACGCTGTTGATGTAGGTTTATTAATTAGCGGCAATCTTAAGTGCGTGATCACAACTTGAGAGTGACTCGGCTAAGTTCGCACTTGAGAGCAGTCTTGAGATCGCTTTATTAATACGGGCCTAAGTGTCGCCGGAGTGAGGAGCTCTAAGGAGTGCCGACGCCACGACAAGCGTGTCGTCGGCGAAGGACACGACCTCCATTCGTGGAAGGAGGTTGCCTCGCAGAACCCAGTTGTACCCCAGGTTCCATAGTAGAGGACCTAGTATAGAACTCTGGGGTAAACCTGCCGCCATTGCCCACGTATGGACGCTCCCATCCGGCTCCTCGTAGAAAATTGATCTGCCTTGCAGATAATCCTACACAAGGGCGCGGAGATACGTAGGTACCCGGTCGCATTTGTGGGGCAGGCTATTGAAGGCATTGTGGATGTCTAACGGTACCGCAATTACAGTCTCCCCGCGCGCCGTGGCCTCCTCGGTCCACCTCCACCGGGTCCAGATTATTGGTGCCTAGGACCTATCTAATTATTAGCTTCTTGTTTATTATCTACATCATCATTATCTTTCTTTCCATTAAAATTGTTTAACTTATAAAAAAATAACCTTTTTTTATTAATACGATACCTTTACTAACTTAATATGATACTTTTTGATGTACTGCATTCTGCTAGTCTAAGTAAGTAAGTAAGTAAGTATGTTTCGTGAAAAATAATGTTATCTGCCATTTTGTGGTGGCGACTCAATGATTCTAAACATACCTAGTATTATCATCAGAACTAAAGGGGTATACCAAATAACAGATTAATCGGTCAACGGTGAAGGGGTAAAATTTTACTAGACTTGACCCAGCAACAAAAAGGCAAGATAAATAAATCCTTTTAAAAACTGAACAAGTGCGTGTTCCGAACTATTATTATTAATTCTGTTATGGCTTTATTTTTTCATAATTTCACATGATTATTTAATATATATTTACTACTTGTTGATTTTTTTTCTCTATATACGACAGGGAAGCTTTTGGCATTCATCTCATTTCAGACATGGTAAGTAATAATAAGGCCGAAGACGAACTAATAACTTTATCTAATTTTCAATGGTTTTTGATGAAACTATTTGTTTTAGTTTTAAGGACAAAATTTTAAGAAATTCGTCAAATGTTTTAAGAATAGAATTTAAATTCTTTTGGTTTGATACAACAACCTCTATTTATTTAGACTTAATTGCACAATAAAAACAAATGTACAATTGGCGGACTTAATGCCATATGGCATTCTCTACCAGTCAACCATTGGATCCACCAGAGAGTTCGTGGCGGTGCTTCTAACAACATATAAATGTTAATGAAATTTTGTTGATAATATAAACATTACGTATCTTGCTTATTTATGCCCACAAGCTACGGTGCTTGAATTGCTGTTCCGGTTTGAAGGGTAAGATAGAGAGTGAAATTACTAGGTGCTGTGACTAATGTTACAAACTGGCAACATACATTGGGTTCTTGTAGATGTTGTATACATTTGTATATCCTACGGAGCTACAAGTATGTACTATAGGCGACTGTAGCACTTACCATCAGGTGGGCAGTCTGCTTGTTTGCCAAACAAAGCTAGGTAGTTCTTGTATAAAAAATCGTACATTGCCCTTTCTTTCGCCTATCATATTAACAGGATATACGGTGAGACATTCAATAAGAGTGGCTAATCAAGGTCTCGATCGCATTAATTAACCCAATTACTTGTGACGGGTCATCTTCGCTAATTGTGCCAATTCTGCCCAAGCTAAATCTGAACGCTTTTAACAAGAGGCAATTAGGAGTTCGTTGTTGAGTTTGACGTGACATTTTGACAAATTATCACGTCCGCCCAATCTTATATCATAACTATACTTTTTTATACAACAAAGTTGAAAAAGAAGCAGAATGTACAGCTGATGAAGCGGCTTTAGTCGCTTATAGTATCATCATCATCACAGCTCATATACGTCCCCACCGAGGGACTCGAGCCTACCCTAAGTTAAGATGTTTAGGCCTTAGTCCACTACGCTGGCCCAGTGCGAATTGGTCGACTTCACATACACCTTTGAATTTCTTCGCAGATGTGTGCAAGTTACCTCACGATGTTTTCCTTTACCGTAGAAGCATCGGATAATTGTACGTATGAAATTCGAAAACGGAAAAACTCATTGGTATATGGCAGGATCGAGTTCCGGACCTCCTGATTAGAAGGCTAGTGTCGAGTCCACGGCGATACCGAATCGATCGAATATAATACATGTATCATAGGATCTGAGAGCACACCGAAGCGAACTGAATACACTTCCTTCCAACCAACAACTGAAGTATCATCTCAACCCTAAGCTAGTCCAAACTCGGTATAGGTCTCAAAGATTTGCAAATATACAAAGTATACCTTCAAATCGAAACACAGCAATGTACTGCAGCTTGGCGGCAGAAATTGGTACGATAGAGGTGCTTATAGAGATACCCATAGAGGTACCCATAGAGGTACCCACGTAGACGAGTATAGTACTGTGTCTTACTCCAGTGAATACTTTGTGAATTTCAGTCGTACCCAAACAAATAATCTTACAAGTTTAGTCATGTGCATGTATACACAAACTGTCTCAGCTTACTTCTCCTGTCTATTGACTATACCTCAACCGATATACCTTTCCACTGCTAGCCACATAGGCCGTTCCTTAGCTGAGGAGGAATTTTCTTATTGCATCACCCTGACCAGACGGTCTCGCGCCCACTCATAACCAGAAACTCATAACTGGAATAAAATGTGGCGACTCATTACTGACTTGAGGACCCACTCATAACCATGGTTATGAAATATATTTTAAACTTATTAAATATTTAATTTAGAGGAGTAACTCATAACCGATCATAAAAAAAGCTAATACCTAAACTGTGAACTACTTTAAAGTACATTTAAGACTAATAGTGCTTGCTTACTATTATATACTTGCATACTAATTTTAAAGTAAGTACTTACTGTTTTATTATTTCATACTAAAAAGAAATATTTAGTTACAGTACAAACGGCAACACAGTCTTAACTGTCATTTCAAGACGAAATACACAAAAAATCCAGTGCTTACCCGTGGTACTACTCACGTGTCCGGTAGTACTACGGGTGATTAATTTTGGCTGTAGTACTACTTATTATCTTTGACAATCAAAGAACACCATGTGGGTAACTATCGGTTTTAATGTTTATATTATATTGAAGAAATTAAGGAACGCTTTAATAAAACAATTTTAAAAGCAACTTTAACGCAACTTTTAATTGCGAGTCATTTCATTTTTTAACCGACTTCTTTATCATTTCCATTGTATGTTATTTTTTTACGTTTGCTACCTCATAACTCTCTCATTTAATAACCGATTTGGAAATTCTTTTTTTGTTTGAGGGGGTATAGTTCTCATTTAGTCTCTTATGTCACCAAATCCGGGATCGGGCAACAAAAAATACCCGTAGTACTATACTAACAGTAGTACCAACGGTAGTAAGTACCACGGGTAAGCACTAAACAAATCTTAGTGCGAGGAAGGCATAAATAGTTTCTCTCCGTGACATCTTCAACAAAAATAACAATTTTGAGGAGTGATTGAGAACTAGTTTGTCCTGATAGCTACATCTCATCTACTCTTTCAAGCGCCGCATAAGAGAATACTATCTATCCAAGTCCTAATTATGATAATATTCATATTATTTGTGTAATAGGCATTTCTACATATTTTTTATTTAACGTATGTTGTATACTTAGTATGGTTTTATTTTTATATTTTTTTTACAAAGTATTTGATCGCCTTTTAAGCTGCTATACACGCAAATTCTAATAGACTTATTACAATTTCTCCTTTCGCAGGTCTGCTGGATGAAATTTCATTTATGAAATAAGCAGATCCTTTTTAACGGACTTCAAAAAAATAGATACAGTCGAACATAGAATCTCTTCCTTTTTCAAAGTCGGTTAAAAAAGGGGTTCTCAGTTTGACCTGTATGTTTGTATGTATGTTTGTCCACGATTATCTCGCGTTTGGCTAAATGGATTTTGTTGCGGTTTTCAGAAAAGTATTTGTTACATTTAGGATAAGGTTTTAAATTACTTAACTAAAAAGATTGAAAAGAATTTTTACAAAAAATAAAACCGACTTCAAAAACACCAAAAAGTCATAAATAATCTGGAAAATCTTAAAAAATATAAGTACTAGTTAAAAGACACGAACTTCAATATAAAAGTGTGATGTTGTTTGTATTCTTATATTATTTATAACTTTTTAGTGTTTTTGAAGTCGGTTTGATTTTTGAAAAAAAAAATACATTTTGTCTTCTGTATTGTTTGTGCTGTCTAATTTTAATGCGGGAGAGATATTACACAACGCAATAGCCACCCTCACCTTGCCGACCAGCAAGATGCTTCTTTACACATCTTTTATACCGAGTTTTTTACTTTGATTTTGATGAAAATATATCTTTTATACCAAGCTTTTTACTTTTGATGAAATATTATTCACCCTTTTTTGTTAATGTTGTTAGTGATTATTAAAGCGACTGTACATAATTGTGTAGTTGTGTTGGTTATGAGTTTCGTCTTCTCACATCAGCAGTTATGAGTGGGACCTTTACGTATTGGTTATGAGATTTTTGGTTATGAGTGGGCGCGAGACCACCAGACTGGTTGATGTAGAGTTTTGTTCGAGTTTTCTATCTCTGCGCAGATGTTAATTGCTGTCTTCCTTAGCCCACTCTTACGACATACGTGGGAAGAATGAACCCGCACGGATAACTTCCCTTGCTCAATTACGACCGGTTTTTATCTATCTCTGGTTTTGTTTACTGGAGATAGAATTTTGACGTATTTTGTATGGGGCTAATGTCAAATACCTACCACTAGTATGCTTATCCACAGACAGATAGAATATTGCAACCGGCCGTTAAGCTATGATAAGCCCTGCCTGCGTACAGTGGGATAAATATAAAAGAAGCTTAGTGATACATTTTTTAAATAAAACTAAGCTGACAAACAAGCATACTGTCCACCTAATGGTAAGTGTTAACAGTCACCTATAGTAGGTGACTGTTGTACCTGTGTGTACCTACATATCATGTGGTTCTTGAGAGATTCGCAGCAAATCTGCAACCCCCGCAAGAACCACAGTGTACGTTGCCAACTTGTGACATAAGATGTAAAGTCACAGTATCCAGTAATTTCACTGTCCTATCTCACTCTTCAAACCGGAACACAGCAATGCAAGCACTGCTGCTTTACGGCAGAAATTTGTAAGACGGAGGTACTCAAGCAGGCGACCCTGGTACAGCGACCCTCCGGTAAAATACATATTGCAACGCAATTAAACTCATTAAAAAATAATCGGATAAATATTGAATATGAGAGCGAATGTACGATGGATAAGAGTGTCGGTGGCGCTGCCGCTGTAGTCTCGGAATTTGCCTTCCAATCGGGAGGTCCGGTTCGAGACCCCATGTACCAATGTGTATTTCGTTTTTCGAATTTCATATGTACATTTGTCTGACGCTCCTACGGTGAACGAACACATCGTGACGCAACCTGTATACATCTGCTAAGAAATTCAGAGGTGTTTGTGAAGTCGACCAATCCGCACTGAGCCAACGTGGTTGACTAAGGCCTAAACACTCTAACCTAGGGTAGGCTCGAGCCCCTAGGTGGAGACGTAAATGAGCTGTTATGATGACAAAATAATCGTTAGTTGGTGATAAGATAAACCGGAACAGCGACAAAACTGATTATCTATAGTATTTACATACACAAGAGAAATGATTTGAGAGAAAAACAAGATCCTTTTTGTCTTTTATAAAGTAAGTTAAACTCAGTCACTTCAATTGTAGCAATCGAGGCTGTGAGTTACGACACATCGAATAGAAAACACACAGACGGCCCTCAAACAATAAATTGTGATTTACCGAAGGTCAATTAAAGTTTTAATCACGACAATAATGTGCGATACGCCGCGTTAAGTACACAGTCTCGAAGCTAGGGGACATAGAGCTATAATCATCTGAAATAGGCGTAATGTTTGTTTTCTGCAATATTTTCACGCGAATTTCACCTTAACGGCAACAACTAATGTTACTTACGTTATCTTACAAAATCTTGTATTTAGTGGATATTTCCATGAAATTAGTTTTTTATTATTTTTTTTTAATCCACAGACTCTTAGTTACATCATACTATTGTACATCATATTATTATATTGCCAAAGTTTTCCTTTCAAGCTCCTTATTAAATATGTATATAATATCATGTAGATACTCATCTTTTTTAATTTGCGTAGCTTATAAATTAAAATATATACAAACATAAATTACAATAATAAACTGCTATATATTACTTTACACAGGTACATAAGTAAGTAGTCGAATAACTAGGCACACTCTACTGTATTAATAAATATTTTAGTTTGTTCCCGTCACGTGTTTCCGCAAGATTTCAAAAGCATCCCTCTTCGATATATCCATTATCATTGTCAGCCTAAATAAAATAGGCCTTTCCAATTGCACGCCATTGAGCACATTCGAGGCAACTCTCATTTAGCCTTTGCCAGCCACCTTGCGAAGTTTCACGTCGCCTAGTTTGGAGACGACCTGCATTATGTTTGCGATACGTGGTCTTGACTCGAGAACTCTTTTCACCCAACATTAGCCAGTTCTGCTGTTAATGTGACCAGTTCACTGCCACTTCTATTTGCCTATTCAACTGACAGATCGGATCGAAACTGACAGATCATCTTATTTCAGTTATGATCCATCAGAAGGAGTAAAGGTATAACCTTTTCCATGGCTCGCTGATCGACTTAAAATTTGTGAACCAGCCCTACCAAAAATGTCTATGTTTCGACTTTCCATGTCATTCACAAGTTATATATAAATCAACAATATTCGAGCTTACCTAAATCTATGTAGTATGTGCCAAAATACGAATGGCATAGTACAAAATATTTGTACTAATATGCGAATCATGTTATAAGTCAACAAATGCTAGAATATCGGACACACAACATTTATTTTTTTTATGAGAGGGAAACTCTTGGCCTTTAAATCATCCCATAGTAGGCCGTAGAAAGTAGCGAACTTCGCCTGAAGTTACAATAGAGGAAGCCCAAATAACCAATCAGAAAAAAAATCTGTCCTATGGCGAATTGAACCATGAATTTCCAGATCAGAACCAGGCGGTCTCAATCACTAGAGCACAGAGGAGGTTTAACTTGAACAGTGCTATGGTGGAAACCTAATATCATTATTATTGCATGAAAATAACAAGATCCCAAACTCAGAGTACAAATTAAAAATGAAATGCTTTTGATTGTGAGTTGTGAGAGACAACAGACTATTCCACTTTGAGCTCCTGGGTGATATCACCCAGATTTCACATTTTTGTGTACTAAAATCACCAGGCAACAAATCACCTGGGTGATCAAATTCCTCATTAGTTTCATCATGTCTCCTAAAATCATTTGGTAAGGTATGATTTAATTATTTATTTTTACGTAAACAGTATTTTTAGTCCACTATATCGTTTCGTCGTCGGTGGCGCTGTTATACTACACTGTGGACTCGGAACTGGAATTTAATCGGGAGGTCCGGGGTTCGATCTTGACATGTACCAATGTGTTTTCCGTTTTTCGAATTTCATATATGTATACTTGTCCGGCGCTCCTACGGCGAAGAAAACATTGTGAGGCAATCTGTATGTGAAGTTGACCAATCCGCACTGGGCGGCCTGGGTGGTTGACTAAGGTCTGTACACTCTAACTTAGGGTAGACTCGAGTCGAGACCCTTGGTGGGGACGTATATCGCGTGGGTAGTGGAGTCGCAGTGTGGACCTTACCTAGCGCGCCCATAAGGGCAGGGAGAACACCGGGGGGTTTTAGTGGGTAGGCCCGGCAAAAAAAATGGTGGGGACGTATATGAGCGGTGGTAAGTGATATCCGTTTCGACCAACACAATCGATCAAAATCGATTAGTTTTTTTTATTGACATGAGCGGCTATGGTTTGTCACTGCGACCTATAAGATCTATTGTGACCGCCACTATTACAGTTCTCCCACAAGCCCTGCATCTTTTAAGAAGTGCAGTATTTTCTTGGGGGAGAGGTGCTTGACCTCATCTGGTAACAGTAAGTGTTTGCCCAGATGTAGGCTGCGTTTACGCATCAGTGGTTCACAGTTTGTGAGCAAGTGCATAGGCGTCTCTTCTGCTTCGTGGCAGACCCTGCACTCTCTGCACTCGCGCAACCCCATGATGGACATGTGCTTATTAAGGCGACAGTGTCCAGTGAGGGCTCTGACCAAAGTGCGTATGTTGTTCCTGCTTAATCCTTGGATCTGTTTGCAGGTACTACGGTCATAGGCTTTTATGAGTGCCTTAGAGTGTTTAAGTCCTGGCATATGCAGCCATGCCTTGTAGGACTTGTTCAAGCATTAGACGGGTGAGGCTTTTGGGTATGCCACAGAATGGTTCAGGACCATATTGCGTTCCCTCGGACACAGCCCTGGCGAGCTCATCGGCACATTCGTTGCCAATGATTCCCGCATGCCCTGGAACCCATCTAAGTATTACTCTGTTCCTGTGGTGTCCCAGAGTGATTAAGCGGTTCACACAGTCAGCCACTAGCTTTGAGGTCACGAGGTTACTGCTCAGTGCCAGTAAAGCTGCTTGATCAGTTCAGTTACCTATTGATACTCTAGTAACTGATAAGCTACGTTGATGGTTCTGATTCACCAGACATTTCGACAACAAAGCAGTTAGGGTATGTTTTGATATAAAATATAAATATACCACACCAGGTGATTTTAGGAAACAATAAAACTAATGTGGAATTGAATCACCCAGGATATTTAAGAAAACAAAATAGGTAAATTAAAATCATGTGAAATTTGATCACCCATTTGATTTGGTGCCAGGTGATTTTAGTACACAAAAATGTGGAATTTAATCACCTGGGTGATATCACACAGGAGCTCAAAGTGGAATAATACGAGACAACGCGGCGTTCCAAATAAATTTAATTCCTGATGTCACTTCTAAGAATTCCAACTCTACCGTGATTTCGAAATGCGGGCGTCATCCGCCTAATTGTTGTGAATTAATTGTTACATCCATTTAAAAACCACAACCGACAGCCATTGTGTCCTATACAATTGTCGCCTTCATCTGAACAGATTGGAGCGGTAATTTCTCTCATTGAATTGTCCGATGAGCTTAATTGGCCATTCTGATTATATGGGCTCGTCCCGCTCGCTATTGTTTGTTCTAAGCGGATAAGAGACAATGTGAATATCATTCGATGTACGTGTCATTTGACATATGATTAATTTGAGAGCTGAGACTGTTCGGAGTACCTATATCCTATTTAGCTATTGCCAGCACGCTGCCTGCACCAAGTTTTACGTTTTACAGTTTGGAAAAAGGAAAAAAATAAATTAATACGTAAAAATGTATACACGGTTGTACACGGTTAAATGTACCTTAATGTCTACTTTCTTACTATTTCACTTATTTTTAATTAACGCTATGCTTCTGTGCCATGAACAGATGATTTGAAACAGATTCCTTCATTTCGGAGTAAAGGAATGATCACTAAAATATAAATTACGAGACATAGGATTATTTTCTTACCTTTTTTAGAAGAAAGATTTTTTACCTTTAAGATGAAGTATACTTTATCTTAAAGGTAAAAATCATTTTTCTTTGTTAAGCACATTTTTTTTGAGTGACCTTAAATTTTAGAGTACACAATAATTGTTCACAACCTAATCCACGGACGAGAATCGAACTCGTATCTCTTTCGTGGTATCTGCGACTGAAGCAAATTAAAAATACATGCAACGAAGTTCATCAACCTTAACCCAAATGCAACGTTTGTATAATAAAATATTATTTAAAATGTCATGTTCCTGAACCACCAGAGTCGTGTGCGTTTCAATAATTATTTAAAAATAAACGAAATCTTAGCGCCATTAATTTTCTTCACACAAAACGTTTCGCAGTCATTTTTCGCGGTCGTTACGTGAAAATAACGACGTGATTCTAGAAAAATGAAAATTATAAATAAGTGAACGTGATCAACATCAAAAGAGTATTTGAACAATGAGTTAGTTTGACTTGCAACCCTATGGTAGGACATTTATTAAGTAGAAGATTTGAAGAGTCATTGTTCTTTAAACAATTTTTATGACATTTGTTTCTTAATCAACAGCGCTCGAGACTACATTTTTTGCTAGAATAAAAATGAGCGACAGATATTCATAATAAGCTGTCTGAAAGACAATTCATTATCCAGCAGTAGGATACATTATGTCAAAATAAAAAAATTGTATAACCTAAATACAGTTAATGTTAATATTATTAATAATCACTTTATTTCTCCAACCTACAGCCAAGGAGCCTATTACGATAACTAAAAATAATTTTAATGGCACGAAATGGAATCGAATAACATATTTCATTAGTGTTTATCGCTCCGAATTCTTTGAACCAACTCATTATATATCACGCTGCTAATTGCCGAAGTGTTACTATTTTTACACTCGGTCAATGAAATGGCGCGGACGCATTCATCAAGAAGGATTTCCAATCCAGCGCCTGCGTCACGTCCCACGTGAGCTGTGGAAACGCAAAATAAAAGCAATTCTTTCTAATTAACTCGGGTCCGAATGAGTCGCGACCGAAATAGACGCGAACCGACTGATTTACGCACGGCGACTGCTCCAACGCATCCGAATAATTAACATGCAAGTATTTATTCGATTGTTTTGATTTGTAACGATTGATACGAGCGAGTCGGCTCAGCCGTGGAATGCGATACGTCGAAAAGTCGAATCGGTTTTAACGTCCCGATTCGAGCGTGGAGTGTTCTATTTTCGAATGACGCACGAACAATATAGTCAAGTGTCATAAATCGTGTCGATTTTAACTGTGCTTGTTAAGTCTATAGATAATCTAGGTATGTATGGTAAAAATGAGGTGCTTGATATTTCCAGTCGGAAATTATGGTCGCTTTTTGCATAATTAATCCGTTTGCAATAAACCGTTTATCGAAATGTTGTTCGATGAGTATGGCAAATGAGGAAACAGAAGAGGAGCTTAAATTTAATAATATTATTTTGTTATAATACTATTATGACAAAATCAGGAACAACAATTCAAAATTAATAAAAAAGCAGGTCATTAAAACCAACAAATTAAATGTTTAAAATCACCTACTTACTACATAAATTACGAGGTATCTCCGTACACATACATAAAATAGTAATTGAGTTCCGAAACAAGTCGTAGCTTATTTTAAAAGTTCACAGTAAAAAAGTGTGCCGAGTCGTAGCCAACTAGAAGAGTGAATAACGTCATTCAGATCTGTTTTAGGCCTAAAACAGCGCAAGCATATTGTAGAAAGCATAATTATGTGTCCGCAACGCTATGCCAAGATCATTAATTGTTCATTTCATCGCGGCCATGTTTCATTAATATAAGTACAAAACTATATTTACCGGCACAACGCGTGAATGCCGAGACGAAAGACGTAATTGATTGCCAATAGTATAAGATGTATAGATACAAAGTGAATGTAAACATAGATAATATAATACACTATGCATACATTGACATTGCAACCAGGAGCCTAATTTAAAAAAATATCTAAACTAGATTTTGCCTGCGACTTCGTACTCGTGTAGTTTGTACGACTGTGTATCACCAAAAGTGAGTACCTATTATAAATAATTCCAGATACGCTAGAAAAACGGATGGTCTAGCTAAATTTAAAAATAAAAAACAACCCCCCCATATAGTATGTATAATATATACTGCCCTTTGAAACTTTATTGATTTCTCTTTACTTTATTCAATCAAAGTAGACCTTACTCGTTGTTAATAATAGCTACATAATTATCAACATCTAATTTCGAAATTTTACAGATTTCGTGTAAATTGGTTATGAATTAAAAAGTTATATTTTGTTTATATGCAATGATATGAAAGTGGTTGTATGGATTTGATTCTTTTGCCTATAATTTGATATTTATAAAAAAAATGCTTTTTCGCGGATACTTTCTTTGATATGACATAATAATAATAATTCCTGCCACAATCACTTGGTTTACACGTGCACGTAGTTTATCACGGTGCTTACCCGTGGTACTACCGTTGGTACTACTGGTAGTACCACGGGTATTTTTTTTTTGCCCGTGGTACTACTCACGTGTCCGGTAGTACTATGGGTGATTAATTTTCCCCGTGGTACTACGTACTACGTAATATGTAAGCGACATATTACATAAGCCAACGAGCCCCTGTACCGAATTTTATGCTCCTAGCCCCAGAAGTTTGGGCTCTACGTTGATACCTCAGTCAGTCAGTCAGTCACCAAATACAGATTAACCATAACCTTTTAGAATCCAACTACTAAGTTGTTAAAAAAGTTTTTGAACGCTCTGTTTCAATTTAGACACTGTTTAAACATGATGCTGTCACTATCTATCCTTTTAAAACAAATGAAACAGCATCATGTTTAAACACTTTTTCACTTTAGACAGCTCTTAAAAGCTTTACGCAGTAACACCGATACTTAATTTTGTGGGGGTTAAAGTTGCGTGGAGTAATCCAGTGAAATACGGGATGAAACCTCATAAAAAAATTTAATATATAACCAAGTACATTCGGCATTACGAGTAGAGACAACTGTGTTATTTTTTTACGTTGCTAGGTTACCTAAAATCATAGAGATACTTTAACACGCTCCCTTTTTAGGTAACTTTATAAAATACAGGAATACTAAATATATCTAATTTAAATACGCATTCATTTGCTTAACAACCCTAGTCCAGCTACACAAATATTATGTTTTATTTTTGACAAACATTTGGTAAGTATATCGGCCACCATACGATCAGTTGGGATATGTTTTAATTTTATGTAACCCTTTTGCAGTACATCCCTTATGTAATGATATCGTATATCTATGTGCTTACTTCGAGAGTGGAAAACGCGCATACTGTCTTCAGCTAAGAATATCGCTCCCTTGTTGTCAGCATACAACACCACTGACGATAACTCACTTAAGCCAATCTCGTTTAACACACTATGCAAATATACCGCTTCTTTCACACTCTCGGACAAACTAACATACTCAGCCTCAGTAGTCGAAGTGGCCACACACCTTTGCTTCTGCGATCGCCATGAAATGCTGGAACCTCCAAACATAAACACGTATCCCGAATAAGAATGCCTATCTATCTTGCAGTTGCCCCAATCCGCATCTGCATAACCCTGAATAGGTATTCCGGTTTTCTTAAATACAAGAGCGTAGTCTTTTGTTTTCTGTAAGTATCGAAGCACACGCTTCGCACAATTCCAGTGTAATTCTGTTGGACATGAATTAAACTGAGCAAGTCTAGACACTGTATGCGATATGTCCGGTCGCGTTGCAACACTTAAGTAAAGTAAAGCGCCTATCAACTCACGATAGGGGTATCGCCGTTCCAACGATGTTTCCTTGTTACCCACATCAAATATAATGCCTGGCTCCATAGGTGTAGCAACACTATTACAATGCTCCATATTGAACCTTTTTAGAATTTCACCAACATACCGCTGCTGTGATAGTGATATTCCTTCTTTGGTACGTTCAAACTCAATACCTAAGCAATACTTAACATCTCCATAATCTTTAAGCTCGAACATACTATTTAAACTAGATTTAAATTCTTGTATCACATCTACGTTTTGACAGATTACTAAAATATCGTCGACATACACCAAAACAAACAGGCACTCACCATTCATATACCTTTTATAATACAAACATGGTTCGTTCACTGTAGGCTTTAACTGCATTTTTAACAATGTCCCACGTATCATTTTTAAGTAGACTTCTAACTTCAGATATTATGGCTTCCTCCCAGCCAGCTCTATCCTCGCCAGATAAAGCCTCTCTTAAAGTAACTTCAGCAGCACCGACGAAAATATCAGGACACTGACCATCTTCACTCAGACTTTCAGGATTATCAGTTGAGTTCGGCACAGCTACCATTTTATAAATTTTCTTGGGTCTGCCTACCTTACCCTTTTCCAACGCTGGTCTTCCCGGTGCTCTCTTATATAACACCTCAGTATTAGGAACAGTAGCATTTGGAGGTGAAACTGGAATAACACTACAACTTGGACTCTGTGCAACAACACCTTCCCCTGATTGATAATTCACCATATTATCCAAATTTTCAATCACTACCTGATCCTGTACCTTTCCATTATGCATGTCATGTTCAAAGTCAAACTCATTAACTTTCGGTATCTCGTTATCCTTTTCTAGCTCATTGTGATTCTCATTACTCCTGTTACCGATTCCAACTTCATTGTGAAATCTAACATCACGAGCTACAATCACCTTTCTTGCTTCAGGTAACCATACTCGGTAACCTTTTGTTACTCTCGGATAACCTATAAATACACCAGCAATACTCCTGGAGCTAAATTTATCCTTATTGATACCCTTTTCTAAAACATGTACTTTTGTGCCAAATCTTTTAAAATAATCTAATTTGACAGGCCTGCCGAACCATTTCTCATAAGGAACGCCCCCAGACAAACTAGTCGTTGGACAGCGATTGCGTATATGACATGCTGTTACTACTGCCTCCGCCCAAAAACCTTTGGATAAACCGGACGACAACACCATGCATCTCGCCATCTCAACCAATGTCTTATTCATGCGTTCAGCCACACCGTTTTGCTGTGGCGTATGCGGTACCGTTAGCCTACGTTCAATACCGTGTTCCCTTAAATACCTATCAAAATCCTTATTACGGTATTCCCCGCCGTTGTCTGATTGTAAATATTTAATTTTGGCATCCGACTGTTTCTCTACATAAGTTTTATACATTTTAAAAACATTTAGTACATTACTCTTTTTACTCAGCAAATACACTTCACACCATCGTGTACTGTCATCAATAAATGTGACAAAATATTTTGCCCCACCTATTGAAGTAGTCTGCATTGGACCAACCACATCAGAGTATATAATCTTAAGTTTCTCGTCGCATGGGCCACTTGACTTGGAAAATGGTAAGCTACACATCTTGGATTTTGCACAAACTTCACACTCACGTAGAACTTTCATGTCATCATCTGTCATCCTCACATTCACACCTGACATATTTAACACCTTCACTAAATCTCTAGCATTAAGATGCCCCATACGCTCGTGCCATAATAACAGATTCACATCATTCCTACTTGAAACCACACACACAGCCGCACCATCATCACGCACACAATACAAATCACTTTTACGATCCGCTTTCACAACAACCTCTCCATCTCTCTTCATGACTAAAGCATAATCCCTTTTAAAAACGACCTCATAGCCATGATCTGTTATTTTTGAAACAGATAGGAGATTACTGCGCAGATCAGGTACATGTAGAACATTCTTCAAGTTCACTGTACCATTACACGTGCCGTTGTATGCTGACAACACTACAGTGCCCTTACCTTTCGTGTTTGTACTTACGTTTGTAGCCAATTTTAGTTTACCCGAAGTAGGTACTATTCCGCGAAATTTTGTCTCGTCATTGCATAAATGGGATGTACAGCCGCTATCTAATATCCAATCCCCCCGTTTTACAGCAATTACATTACACTCATCTGCAAAACAATTATTGGTTAGAAAGACATTATCATCATAGCTATCAACATTGTCATCACTATTTGCAACTGAACACTTAACATTTTGACGTTTCGTGTTTTTGACATGACACTCCGAAGCTTTGTGTCCTACAGAATGACATTTGAAACATTTAAATTTGAAGCCTTCTTTCTCGACGCCATTTCGACTCTTTCTTTCCTTCTGATGTCTTTTATTTCTTACTGTCAACGCTCCCTCATGCTGTTCCATACTTATATCCGTATGCCTTCTCGAGCTATATTCCTCCATTACTTTAATTTTCAGGATCTCTACACTTGGCAACTCATCGCGTGTCTCGATTGCGCAACGGAAATTTTCAAAGCTTGCTGGCAAACTATATAAAAGCAGGATCGATAATAAATCGCCATTTATATCAACACCCATTTCTCCTAATTTATCCACCGCATCGAAAAATTCCGCCATATGTACACGGATATCGTCACCTTCATTCATCCGTTTTAATGTCAGTTGTTTCAGTAACGTCGCCTTTTTCGCAGGTCCTTTTGACGCATAGATAGATTCGAGCTTAAGCCACAAGTCACGTGCAGTAGCACATCCCCTCGTATGTCTTAACTCACTCAGACTAATCGCGAGTACCAACTCTGCTTTCGCCTTCTCATCACCATAATCCCAACTCTTTTGTTCATTGGGGTCGGAAGGCCTAGGTCGACTACCATTGACGAAACACCATAAATCGTTTTTAACTAACAATGCCTGAACTTGAATTTTCCAACCATCATAATTATCCCGACCAAGCAACTCTATTCGTACGCTACTCATGTTAGACATAATTTAATCCACGTACCTTTCTTGCAAGCCCTCGATACTATACAGTCTATTTTTCAAAATTCTTGTTGTCAAAGTTTTCACCTGTATACCTCTGAACTACGCGTATCTGGGCCCATAACCTTTGTGGGGGTTAAAGTTGCGTGGAGTAATCCAGTGAAATACGGGATGAAACCTCATAAAAAAATTTAATATATAACCAAGTACATTCGGCATTACGAGTAGAGACAACTGTGTTATTTTTTTACGTTGCTAGGTTACCTAAAATCATAGAGATACTTTAACAAATTTTTAAATTAAAGATCCATTATTATATTTTTAATGATTTTGATACAACAATTGAAATGGCGTGTTTGTTTTTCACGTTAATCATAAAAATATTTAAAATGTTTTATTTTTAAAATGATTAAATAAATAATTTTAATTTTGCAATCAAGAAGTGAAATATTTGTAAGGTTTTGTAGAATTATCACAAATCACAATTTATCTAATATATTGTCAAAATCACTATTATACTTATTCAAAGAGATCATTATAATGTAATCTAGACAGTAATACTTTCGATAGTCAAATTCAACAAATCATTTACATATTCGATTGGTTCGAAAAAATGTTGAAATAGACAACATTAACATAATAAAAGACCAGTCACTCTAAATTGGATTCGTTAAGAAACATGTCCTTTATTCTATAACAATAAACAACTCGTGTTATTTTTACATAAAAACCCAATAAATCGATTACTTATTTGCACATAACACACTGACGCGTCGGATTTTGTAACATCAAAAAATTCTTGTCCATTGTTATCGTAAATCACATTGAAATTATGGAATTGGATTAGGCTAATTTAAATATTGTAAAACTCAACGACACATATAAATATTAGATAAAATATAGATGTTACGGAGGCGGAAAAAGAAATTCGTGTTGACGTCATAACTTCACACGTAGATGTATCGATTACATCTCTAAATCGAGTCGTTTCGGCATCTCGTTTACGTGACACTCAATTTAGGATGAAAAATGTCACATCAAAATAACACCTCCGATTTTAATCGTGCACCTAAAATTTTAAAATCTCGAATTACTAATCGATAACTAATAGCCCTAAAACATCGGATCGCGTTTCTGTTAGACAGTTCTATCGTGTGTGGCTGCTATAAAATACGACGATTTGCATAAACACAACATCCGACTCGAGATATAAGTAACATATTAATCACACAGCTTTCCTAACATTGGAATCTAAAGTTGATCCCCGACGCATCGAAGTTCGGTATTTTGATGTCTATTGACTCGAATTAACATCGAATAATAATTAACAGAGCCAAGTTGTTTTCGTCAACTCTTTCGTTGGCGTTTCTTTGTGTTTTCGGGTCGGACTAATCATTATATTTTTATAGATGTAGCGTTAATTACTTTCTTTATCTCTACACTGACAAACTTTGGCCTCCTATAAATGTAATTAATGATTGAGGAAATGCCTAAATTAGGGCTATACCTTATACTGCCGTTAGTTAAAAGCTTGTTAGTTATTTCGAACAAATTTATTGTCGTTGTAAAATCTTTGTCGGTGAATCAAACATATAGACTAAAAAGAAGAGTATTGGGCAAGTTTACAAAGGTAAAAAATGAATATAATAATCAAAACTTTAAAAAATGAACAGATGAATTTTAAGTGCAAAGCAGAGGATCTGTTTGTGAATTGGATAGACTTTTACGAGAACCAGCGTGGAAACATGTGAAATATTTTAAAATAATGTCAAACTCAAAAATTTTTATTCAATACAGAATAAACGACCTTTACAGGCATTAACGCCAAACAAAACACTAAATTCCAGTTAACTTAAAGTTATTTAACAGTTAATTTTTTATCCTTGTATGTACAGTAAGCTTCCATTCAACATTACACTACTTTACATTTACACTACAAAAACCACCACTATTACGAGTGACATAAGAACGGTCCAAAGGTCAAATTGTATAGCTTGACAAGGAGCTTCCTGTACATACACCACAATCGTAGTTAAGATGTATGCAAACCCAACTAAAATAAAAAATGTTTTTTTTACAAAAAATAGAACCGACTTCAAAAACACTGAAAACTTAAAAATAGTATAAGAACAGGTACAGACAACATCACACTTCTATATTGAAGTCGGTGCCAAACGATGATCTCCTAGAAAGTGTTAAAATTTGTCACCGACCTCAATATAGAAGTGTGATGTTGTCTGTACCTATTCTTATATTATTTTTAAGTTTTCAGTGTTTTTGAAGACAGTTCTATTTATTGTAAAAAAAAATATTTTTAACTTTTTAGTGAATGAAATCTTTTTAGTGAAAGACACCCTAATTTAATAACAGCTCACCGAAGGTGAGTGTTTTCCTCGATTTTCTATGGGATCCCATCATCAGATCCTGACTTTGGTGACCTTGGGACCACCCTTGCAGTATACTCTTAGAGTTATGAGGTAACAAACATAAGAAAAAATACAACCGAATTGATAACCTCCTCCTTTTTTGAAGTCGGTTAAAAAGTTACCTTTACGTCTGAAATTGAAAGAGCATTCTTGAGAAGAACGGGTAAGAAACTCGGAAATTATGACTCTTCGACAATTTATTGATATGTGAGCTCCATTGCAGCTTAAAAATCTAACATGATCCTAAGAAATACTGCGGTGGTAACAAGGTCAAGGTCATTTTTATCTTTTATGCTTAGTAAAAAAGTGGTGTGAACCATTTTGACATTGGGTAAGACTAATTTTTCTACACCACAGTCAATGCAGGTATTAGAAATGCTAGTAAGTATTTGGAGATATTGCCTCAATTGCTGGTTAACTAACATCAACGGAATTGCCCTACGGGTCCATAGTTTCTTTTTTATTTTAACCTTCAAATGACTTTGTTTTATAAATTTCATTAATTTGTATAAATTTGAATCTATCATCACTACCTTTTACATTATATTTCATTATAGATTCAGCAATAGCGGGGAGGAATCCAATGACTTTGTGATTGAGACTGAAATGTCCAGTCAGTAAACAACTTTTTTAATTCTGCAACTACTTCACTGTCGACTGTTATCTTCTTACCTTCAATTTTTAAGCAATAATAATCTTATATTGTTCGCTTTTCCGGTAAATTGCATCTAATATATAAAAATCTCGTGTCACAGTGTTTGTTATCTAACTCCTTCGAAATGGCTTGACCGATTTTTATGATTTTTTTTTTGGGTATATTTGGTAGGTCTGAGAGGTCGTGGGTTATTTTTTATATCCCTAGGTGATAAAGGTGGCCCTCTCCAGATTTTTTTGGACTAATATTATGGCGAAACGTAGTTACACGGGTACAGCTAGTATCTGTATAAACGTTATCAATACATGTGGCAAACAATTGGGTTGTTCTTGTTGACTCCAAAAATAAGTTTTTGGTTTAAATGTCCGAAATAAAACTTTGATTTAAGAAGATAAACAAGATTTTCCAGAGAATATATATTAAATCACCACAAACAATAAGCCAGGAGGAGGCCTCTAATACTTAATATAGCAATTGAATCCAGCTTCACACAGACTTTTCTATTGTTCGCTCAACCGAGAGGCTCTCAATATCCTTACAATCCTTAAATTTAAACTTTTTGTTTGGTATTATTAAAGAGTCACCACGAATGACATTTTCTTAACTGAAAGTAGTACCAACCAAGTGATTGCTGAAATTAAACACGAACCGATACTTCTACGCTAATGCTAAGTTACACAAAAGTAAACACAGTTCAAACTAAAGAATATGGCACATATGTAAAGCCTGACCAAAAAAAATAAAAACCTGCTCTGGGGGCGCTTAAATCACTATGATTATGGCAACACTAAGTAGAGTCATACACATGCGAATTGGCTAGTGTACAAATAAATTGTGAAAATATAGAAAAAATATTATGTTTTAACGTATTGTGAAATAAACTTCCATTTAAGTAAAACTGTAGTCGTGTTAAAAACACAAATTTACGGTTTCGTTATTAGATTTATTTATTAATCACCAAACTTACAATTTACGATTTCATTATTAGATATTTATTAATCACCAAACTCACAATTTAAATAGGTACTCAACAGATTCGTATGACATTTCATGATCAGGTTGTACTGGTTCAATTTCAGATATATCGGACGTATTGTCAGTTGTAGGACAGTTATGTTTCACTATCACTGCCGCCATTATCAACTTTAATAATTTTGGGCATTTTAACGGAAAAATAACTCACTCACTTCAAGAAATAAACCACGCACAATCGAAACCACACTTTGACAGAAATGACAGACGACAATAATGATGTTGCCACTTATAGAAATTAGTTCCAATAGTTTTCCGCAATATGGCGAGGATTTTTATTTTATTGTTCGGGCTTTAACAGTGTTTTCGAATGGTTGAGTTAGCTAATTACAACCGCTTGTCCCTTGTCCGCCATATTGGAATCCGATAAAGTAACAATTAAGCATTAAACGGCCAGCACAATGGCCGCGTGCGCCCGCGCAGCCTGATAAATGACTTCACCCGCGAGACGCTAACGGCGCGTGTTTGATTTATAACATTATTTGAATAAAAAAACATAAGAATTGTTTATTCAACCGAGCAATCGATACGAAAGATCGTAAGGAATGCGCGCCTCTTTAATTACGAGGAGAATCGACTATTGTTCAATCAAGATTGCTGGCTGCTTGCTTATAACTGCAATTAGTTGACGTCTGACAGTTAGAAGAGTAACAAGTCTTAGGGCTAGGAAGAGAAAATGCGAGATAATTTTTGTATCGCCTGCATTGTAAAGTGAATTTTAGTTAATTTGAAATAGGATAAATCAAAAACACATGGGAAATGAATATCAATAAATAACAACAGACTTCCGCAGCTGAGAAGCAAGTAGGTATGAGTATATAACCTACTTGTTTCTCGCCTGCAGCTTTTTCCGCGTATACTACTTAATTATATAAAATATCAACTTCCTTTTAAGATACCTTATGCTGTGACCATTAGAACACCGACGAATCACCAAGTCCCGTGAAATTTTTATTAACTGTTTATAATACTAAACTATTAAAAAAAATATCCCCGATAGACTGTAAGTAGCCTGAACTCTTCGCCAACCCATGTAAGGGGCGTGCCTATTGCCATCTTCTGGGGGCCTAGACAATGTAACAATTGGAAACAAACTTAGATAGGTAACAAAGTTAGAAAATAACAAAATGTATGAGAATTACTTACATTGCCATCCGATACCGAACACAACGTAGACGAAAGGAACACAAATAGTACTTTGACTACAGGCCCTGAACTGTAAATAAGAATCTGTAAAAACTTGTCTGACCCGGGGATCTAATCCAAAACCTCGTGATACTGTGACTGCTATTAGTGACCAATCAGGTCAACGAGGCAGTTGCAGTACTAAAATAAAGTAAGTATTAGCATCTAGTTTCAATATATTTACAGATGTTGTGAAAACCGATGATCTATCAGTAATTGAGGTGAAATTTTTGTAGCATTAAAAAAGATGTCCCAAGTCAAGGATAAAAATTAGGAGTCCATATTTGGTCGCTTAAGCCTTAAAGGGGCATAATTGCATAAGGCAACATAACGTTTTTTAGCATTCTCACCGTTTCGTATGACGATCGTGGAAAATAAATCGTTGGGCATACTTTGTTTCCTCATAACTTCTTTTAAAATACTGGTGTGTGTATTTGAAATAATCGAAGAGGGTTAAAATGAAAGAAATTTATTATAATTTGTAAGAAAAAGTTAACATAGTCATCACCATGTAAAATGGAGTGTCTACGTGAGGCTGTGGTAGTATATCTTCAAAAATGTTGACAGAACCGACAGATTGACGTTCACTTGTTTAGATTATTTTTTTATTAGTTCTCTTGTTTTTTTAATTTCGTAAAGGGAAAATAAGGCCTCATTTTCTTCAGTAATAAGTACACAAGTAATTCACAAGTTTTGTAATTCACAAGTTTTGAATAAACAAGATAATATTTTCAAATAATTGAATAACATTTTAAAGTATATATGAAATATATTTAGGAACTAACCACGAGCGACCTCGTATCAACTTTTAAAAAGGGTACGCGTTCAATTTTATGTTCAACATAAATGCCACATAAAAAAGGATAAGGAGTTTTAATTTCTCTCGCCTTAAATGAGACGGCGTTAATTTTAACTCGCGCACATATAGGGTTGTCACCAACCTTACAAAATTAATTTCACGTCTAGTGACGGTAAAATCGGTTAATATTTCTTTTTGTTTATTTGTTTATGCTTCAAAACATAGACTAGAATTTATTTATTTATTCTGCATGATAAGTACTCGTCCGTAATATACTGTAGTATTATATATATTTTTATTGATATAAACCTACATAAATAAACGGTTACTATCTACTATACACGGTTATTTTTTTATCACCCTGGAAAATTTAAGGGACGCTTCACGACATGGTATTAGAATGTTTTAAATATGAATAAAAAAATAACTCATTTACTTAATTTTGTATTAGTTTTCTAAAAAATCCAACAAATGCTGCACTAGTTGAGAGCAGCATTTTTTGAGTTTTTTTTTATTTCATTTCATTTTTTTATATAATAATGGATGTGTCCTTTTTTTTTTTTTTTGTTCTCGGGGGCAATGCGTAACCGCACCGTACCCGCCGTTGGCTAGACAGCGAGCGTGTGTGGGGCTCTCCCGGCAGGGTGCCAGGCTGGAGCGTCCCTAAAATTTTCCAGGGTGATAAAAAAATTACCGTGTATATTGTAAGGAATATTGTGAAACACAAAAATACGTTACATAATTTAATCTGTTCCAATTATACACACGAGAATTTAAGTTACGTAGCGTATTTGCGATTTTAGTGGTATGTATTTAACTGTTGATGTATGTATAAAATTTCCAAATCCCTCCAAAAACTCAATGCATTGCTGTTAAATTAATAACTAAATAAAATACTTATGTAGACAGCCCTACTTAGACTTTTGTATGTATATGCTTTACACTAATTCTTTGTCGTTATAAGGAATTTCACTTTTTATTCTGTCGCATAGCTGAGTGTCGTAAATAATCCACAGTTATGTCTGTTGGTTTAAGTTAAGGTGTTTCATGTAGATTAAATTCTAATTTATATTGTGGAAAGTGAACAATTGTGACAAAGATTGTATCATGTTATTTTTGAAAATATGGAATTTGTTGTTTAATTCTTTTTATTCTTTATAATAAAAAATTAAGTAGAATCTTTTATTATTATTGAGGGAAAATAAATCTTACTGTAATTAATATTTTGAATGAATGCATGAAACGTTATAATGGTGTAAGTATGTGACGGAGACATGTGCAAATATTTAATATGAGACTTATCAAGAATCCGAATTCAAGCACCGATCAAAATTCTTAAAAATCTTGATTAGAATTTTAGAGTCAAAAATGTCACTGTTAGTTTGTACCTACACGTCCCCAAAATCCGTGGTGTTATTAATTTATGTTCAAGCAGTGTCAATGGCTTAAGAGCTCACAATATTTTAAGCTGCACTAATTTGCCAGTTTGTAATTAAGGTCCCTTTTAGCTTTTATCTTTATTGAGGTATTTATACCTGTGAATTTACGATAAACTTTATGTAAATTCCTCAATCCATTGTCAACGATTTGTTTGATTTAGAATAAAGCACCACAAACACCTAAATAACAATAATCGATTGAAACCAAAAGTAATTATCTACACATAAATAAGTGTAATATATGTAATATCGTAAAGCTAGCTCCAAAAATTTGGGTTTTTTATAACTAAACAGATCGGTGGCGTACTTTTTGGTTACTACGTTTTGGTTTCGTTATTGAAAAACAAAGCAACTTTCGCTATGATTGGACCATGGATAGGTGACAAAAATTTACGACTTCCAGCCTCCCGAACAAGCCGGATTCCGTAAAGGCTATAAGTACCATAGACCACATTCATACACTGCGGCAGGTTACACGGAAGACCGAGGAGTATAATCTGCCATTATGCTTGGCGTTTGTGGACTATGAGGAAGCCTATTCTGTCGAGACCTGGCTCGTGCTTAGGTCACTGCAAAGGTGCCAAATAAACTAATGGTATATCCAAGTGTTGAAGTCATTGTACGAAAACGTCACTATATTAGTCCGCCTTCAGGACCAGAACTCGAAACCAGTACGGCTTCAGCGAGGTGTGGGGCAGGGTGATATTATCGCCGAAACTGTTCACAGCTGCGCTGGAGGATGTATTAAAGTTTTTTTGACTGGAGAGGACTCGGATCAACATAAGCGGCGAGTACATGACTCACCTTCGTTTTGCCGATGATATCATAGTCATGGCTGAGGCCGTGGAAGATCTAGACACAATGCTCGAAGATCTTTGTAGAGTTTCACAAAAGTGGGTCTTAAAATGAACATGCACAAGACCAAAATCATTGTGAATTCCCATGTAGTACCCACTCCTGTGAAGGTTGGCGGCTCTACACTGGAAGTTGTTGACGAATATGTTTACCTTTTTTTTTCGAGGGGAATGTGTGACCGGTACGGTACTCGCCATTGGCTAGACGACGATTGCGCGTGGGGCTCTCCTGACAGAGTGCCGGGCCTACCCACTAAACCCCCCGGTGTTTTCTCTGCCCTTATGGGCGTGCGTGATAGGGTTCACACTGCGACTACCACTACCTATAGAAATATGTTTACCTGGGGCAAATAGTCCAGCTCGGTAAGTCCAACTTCCAGAAAGAGGTAAATCGACAAATCTAACTCGGCTGTTACCCAGTTCGGGAAGCTACGCAGCATATTCTCGACCCGTCTACCGCGGTGTCTGAAGACGAAAGTCTTCAATTCGTGCGTGTTGCCAGTGATGACGTACGGAACTGCGACTTGGCCATTTACAATGGGTCTCGTCAGAAGACTTAATGTCACTCAAAGGGCAATGGAGAGGGCTATGCTCGGGGTTTCTCTACGCGATCGCATCAGAAATGAAGAGATCCGTAGAAGAACTAGAGTCACCGATATAGCCCAAAGAATTGCAATCCTTAAGTGGCAGTGGGCAGACACATAGCTCGCAGGACTGACGGCCGTTGAGGCGGAAGGGTCCTTGAGTGGCGGCCCCGTACCGGGAGACACAGCGTTGGTAGGCCCCCCCACAAGGTGGACCGACGATCTGGTGAAGTTCGCGAGAAGCCGCTGGATGCGGGAGGCGCAGGACCGATCGGTTTAGAGATCCCTGGGGGAGGCCTATGTCCAACAGTGGGTATCTCTTGGCTGAAATGATGATGATAATGATAAGTTTATTAAATTTTTTGGCCTTTAAGAATATAAATCTCTGTGCTAACAAAGAACGGGTCCAGTGGATGCTATTTCCGTCCCAATTACGTGTATCAAAATTAATGAGTACGCATATCACTCCACAGTTTTAATTCGTCAGGCCACTTATTAGTTTTCTTATTAGACAGTTTTAATAATATATTGTTTTTTTTCAGTAATAGAGATATTTCTGCAATTATAAATGGTCATTCATAAAAAGCGCTCGAAGTTTGACATGGAATAAGTAACGTGCCCTGGTGATGTTGTCAACTTTTTTATGAGACATTCGATGAAATTATTTTTTTTCTGTTTGTTTGAAAATGACAAAAAATCCATTGAACTTTGAATATTTTGACAGTTACACAATCAAAGCCTTAAAATGTTTAGTCATGTGAGCGGCCAAGACCCGAAAGATATGTTTGTATTAGAATCCATGCGGCTCTCCTAATATGTGATGCTAGACAACTTCGCATAAATAGGGCTCAGTTCCATGGGGAACGCAAGTTGTATTGACTTTCTGGGTGGCAACTGTATGTGGTTTGATTACAGAGACCAGAGATTCTCACATAAAGTAGTCGAGCGATGGTGAGCCACACGATGTCGGTGGACAGTTGAGGTCACCACCACAGGAGACGAAGTCCTCAATGTTCTCATTCAAAAAACTTTAATTCAATAGATTTGGATAGAAAATTTGAACAATTTCAACTCGTTGTTGAAGCAGTGCGTACGTGCTTTAAATTTTTTTTTTGTTTTTTTAAGAGTTACAATTTTGCTCTTTACAGTTTTTTTGATAAAATGCATATTTTTCGAGTTATTCATGAAAAACCCATTAAAAACGTCGATTATTTCGTTGAAAAATGTTACTTTCAAAAGCAAATAACTCGAATAATATTAGTTTTACGAAAAAATGTAGTGATGATTTTTTACTTAGTATTACTTTTTTCATCGATTCTTGTAGTTAAAATGTAATAAAAAATGTCTTCCCCGAGATGGGGTGGAAACGACCCCCAGGATAAAAGCGCCCCTCGGCATGATATAGATTTTGATCCTAGGGCTATTCCCTATCTTCTGTGAAAAATTCAGGTAAATCCATGTAGAACGAAAAAATTGCGAGTCAAAATGATTCATTTGCTGAAGTAAGTAGGTACCTATAGTACGGAGATGACTGCATGCGAAAACAGACATAATTAGAAAAAAAAAACTAAAAAATATAATTGACACTACCTTATTTTCTACAGTACCTAAAACAAATATAAGCTTTGTTAATAGAACCTACTATCGTTATTGGTAAGACAAACGTCAATAGATATAAACCGTTATTAAAAAAGTCACCAAATAGCAATCGCCGTCGTAGCGATCGCCATAGCGATGAGACACGTAGAGCCGTAGGTTCCGTTCAAATATATTTACTTTATCTTGTTCAATGCACTTAAATACAAATTAATACAACAGTACGGCCGGCTCTTAATGGCGGCCAGCGCTGTTTATTTTACACCTCAGATGGGACATGCGGCCTTATTTTTTTATTCAGTATATTTTTTGTCGCGCCTGGCTACATCGAGGACTTTTAGCACCTCCTACATTCTTTTGCATCCAGAGCTATTTCTTGGAAATGGAACTTTGGAGTTATTACGTTTTAACGGAGGTTTAATGAATTTGTTTACCGAAACTACTATGCAAAGTATGATAGATCGAGGAATTTAACTAATCGAAGTACAAACATGAGCTACGTTAATGTCTATGAAATGAAACCTGTTCTATCAGTAAATTTTTTACTTATATAACTAATTTTTAAATAAAACATCTTTTCAGATTTATTTAGTTTCAAAACATTTAAATTATTTGTTTAGTTCAGGATATCGAACGCTTTTCAGCGTTTGTGGTATAAAACCACAGCTAAAAGATAAGGGTGCTATAATGTGATGATAACCATCAAATTTATTATTTTTCTTCGTCATCTCACATGTTTATGAGGTTCGTTCTACACTCTACGTTCACTGTATGGAGCAGGTTTTGACAGTCTGTGATTATTTTTTTTTTATTTGTACTAAAGTTATTTTCATTTAATTTATGTTTCATTCTATTTATTCGGTTTGTCTTAAAATAAGTGATTTTTTGTTGTTACATATTTTCAAATAGCAGCCATTGACGTATATAACCAATGATAGCAGCTTTTAATGACGTTCGCATACAGACTCAATTAGTTTACCAGTAATGCGAGAACTCGAACGCTGTAATGTTCACTGCTATCGATACAATATCGACATTAATATTCGAAAAATATTGTCAATGCGCCTCACTGGCCGATAAAAATGTCGGCCCACACGCAGCAGGTCATTAGACACCTCCCGGAGGAAAATAAATTAAAGAAAACGAGAAATCTCGTCCGGAGACCGTATTCTGTAAGAGCGACCGTCAATGAGAGCGACGATTTTAATTCGAGTCACATCCCACGCGACGTTAAACACGTTAACTTAAAACTTAAGCGACATTAACAAGCAATGGAAGAGGAAGTGTCGTTTTCGACGCGTTTTCGAACGTTTCAAATAAGCTCGTAAGGTTCGATCAATTAAATGCCATAAGATACAAGCACTATAAGTCAGTGCAAAAGAAATCCAAGAAGCAATAATGACTGAGTTCCTAGTTTATGGAGTAAAAAGAGCCTTCGTTCTCATCTTACTCCCATTCGGTTGGCTTTATACCGCTTTAATTTAACGTGATTTGCATTTTAATTAAATTAACGGGGCTGTTTTCTTTCACATTGTTCTAATGTTGTTGTTGCTATGGTGATAAAAGATTTTAGGATTTAGGTGCTTTTTTTAAATGAAATTGTAACGATGTTTTTATCTAGAATATTTTACTGTTCGTCGTTATCAACAAACGTCAAAGTCAAAAGAAAACAATTGTAATTTTTAAGATTGAATTTTAATTACAAGCTTTCGTGTTTATATCAATATCTTGAATTGTAATTAACTAAATTTTAAATCAAATGCAATTGATTTTTTATGTCTATTTTTAATATAATTTTGTATTTTAGTTGTAATTAACTATTTACTAGCTGAAAATCAGTGAAATTTAATAACCTTTTGAAAAAATGTGCAAACACACGTTGCGTATGACAATTGTTTATGGAATGTCATATTTGACACCGCTTTCTTGTAATCCAATCTGTTCTTCGTCGTCCTTCTATGTGCATTATCAATAAGCTCATTATTTAAATTATTAAGTGTCTGTTTGCGTATGTTGTTGTTGCATATCGTTGTCTTATTTTTGTTAACATGCTCTGGGTAGTGTTGTGCAATCATCGTCTCTTTTAATCGATAGATTTTATTATTAAAAACCTAAGATAGAACTGCAAACAGGTGCAACAACCCTTGGAGAAAATACTATAATACCACAAAAGCAGGGTTTTCGATCAGTGTGGCTGCCAGTAGAAACTTATTGTTAAACACTGACTAACGGGAAAACGGTCCAAAAATTACACGTTGCTCAGCGATTATGGAACACGCTTTGCTGGGCACGTATTTGAATATCGAAAGTTAATATATCTAAAGTTAAAATGTCGACGTTCAAAATATCGAAAATTAAAATATCGAATGACCTAAATACCTACTATCATTATATCGACGTCTGGAATCGCTAAAACTCAAATACCGATCTGTTAAAATATCGAAAATTCAAAACATCTAATATCGAATAATCGATGCGTGTAAATAATGTTCGCGAATACACAAAGTCGTTTCTGGCGCTACGCCGGCCGCTGCCGCGGCACGCTCGCTTCACTCGCTCGGCTCGCGCGCTTGGTTCATGTTCAAACCTACGCTCATCGCTTCGCTACCTATTTTTCACCCGCCTACAGTTTTCGATATTTCGTCTGTCGATATTCAGATTTTCGACATTTAAGCATTCGATAAATATACCATTCGATAATGTGTACTTTCGACATTTTTAATTTCGACCTTATGATCGTTCGATATTGTGATTTTAGATATTTTAACCGCCGATATTTTAAGTGTCGATATTTCAATGTTCAATATTCAAATACGTGCCCGCTTTGCTTTGTGTGTTTGCTTTAGACCGAAAGCAAAACATAAAGGTATCTGTGGAAAAACTTGAATAAGGATATTGCATACTACATATAAATCGATAGATAGAATTGGAGATGGGTAGGGCACATAACAGGGATATATCTGGAAAGGTGAATCATGTGAGTGTTGAAATGGCTACCGACAGAGATCAGTAAAAGAATCAATGCACTCTCAGTAGGATAAAGAGGACAATTATTAGTTGTGGCCAAATCTATACAAATAAATAAAATTGAAGTGTCTGTTTGTAATGTCAAAATAACAAGTTTTTACTAAATGGGTATGAATGTATATCGGGTACCAATAACAAAAACACAATTTAAACAATTTTTATCTGTCTGTCTGTCTGTTTGTTCCCGCTAATCTCCGGAATGGCTGGACCGATTTTGACGGGACTTTCACTAACAGATAGCTAATTATATAAGGTATAATATAGACTACTTTTTGCCAAAGGTTACTATTCCACGCGGACGAAGGCGCGGGCGCAGCTAGTCTATCTATACAAATAAATAAAATTGAAGTGTCTGTTTGTAATGTCAAAATAAGAAGATTTTACTAAATGGGTATGAATGTATATCGGGTACCAATAACAAAAACACAATTTAAAATATTTTTTGTCTGTCTGTCTGTTTGTTCCCGCTAATCTCCGGAACGGCTGGACCGATTTTGACAGGACTTTCACTAATAGATAGCTAATTATATAAAGTATAATAACATAGGCTAATTTTTGCCACGAGTTACTATTCCACACGGACGAAGTCGCGGGCACAGCTAGTTTAAATATAAATTTCCTTAATATATTCGGTCAACAATTCTTTACACTTCTAAACTATCAAGTAATACTTTTATACCCATATGATCCATTAAGGTAATTTCAATAATAAAGATATACGTCCATTCGTATCCTAGATAAGGACATTTCACGACATATAGTGTCGATAATTTCAAGTTGTTGTTCAAGAAGAATATCGACAATTTCCCGTGCCGACTTGATCAGGCCAAGCAACCCACATTTAACCACCGTTCCCAAATTCTCGGAATAGCAAAGGAATCATTATTCCACACAGCACTGACAACAATTAAAAATCTGTTCAGTATGCGCGGTGCAGACGTCCTATCCGCTCACCCGATACTTTTGTTACCAATAAAAAGTGTTTATTATCGTTATTGCTATAAAATAACAATTTCCATGCGAGTCGCGTAAGAAAATAAAAGTTCACTAGTTGGTAATCGTTTTGTAGTAAAATAAGGTTTTTATTGTTAATATGTCACTTAATTAGACCTTTATGGACGTGTGTTGAAAGTGCGCCTACATCTAGACGAGTCGGTACGACGACCTCGTGATATTCGCGATGTTACAAAGTTTCTTCTTTATTGTCAAAAGGCTTTTAAGTAAACAAATTAATTATCGCCATAAATGTACATTCAGTAAATTAGCCTTAATAGCACCCATCTTGCACCTACAATCATGAGTTGAAATGAACACGTAAGACTGGAGCGTTTGAATTGGATTTTGAGAGCTTTTAACATTTACTTTACCAAGTACGCCTTACACTGATTTAACCTGTTTCAATTATCAGCAGTCAATTGTTTACGTAGTATACAGCTAATTTACGACAGTACGTTTCAGCACGCAACGATAAATCAAGATGAATTGCAACGATTATGGAATCTTATTTTCGATGTTATCCGGGTATTCATTGTCTTGTACAATGTCGCGCTGTCCCTCAGTGAATATTAGGTCGGAATATAACTTTTGATGACTAATTCGGCTACTTGTTCACTTGTTTAAGTTCACTTTTACAGAAGACTGTAAATATAACCGAAACGTCAATAATATTTTTAATATTGTCATGCATCGGAATTCGTTTACTTAATTTGTGCAAAGATAGAATCTTTTTAGAATATATTTATTTAAGATGGTGTTACCATTTATACATTTATCTAAGCATGAAAATTGTATTTGTTTTTTATCCTACCAATATCTTCTTAAGTGCTCCATTGTTACCCATGTGTATAAGTGGAGATAGCGGCGACGTTAACAACTATATACCTATCGCTGTGTTGGCCTCCATTTCCAAAATAATTGCTCTTAAATTCTAGAATAGTAAAGTACTTGACTAAATATAACATTTTATCTACCTCCCATTATGGTTTTAGGAAGAGAATGTCTACGCAAGATGCTATCACGGATCATACATCCTATATAACAAAAGAAATAGATAAAGGTAACAAATGTCTAGTGGTCTTTCTTGACCTCAAGAAAGCATTTGATACCGTCTCTGTTTCCATTCCTATACGCAAGCTGGAAAGTATTGGATTCCGTGGTTCTGCTCTTTCCCTTCTCAGTAGTTACTTACAAAACAGAAAGCAGTGTGTAGAAATTGCAAATTAAGTGATAAAGAAAATGTAACGTCTGGTGTCTCACAGGGCAGTGTTTACGGACCGAAACTCTTTTTGATATTATATTAATAACCTTTGCAACCTTCGGAACGTTGGGGGAAGGATTCTGTCCTATGCGGATGACACTGCTATTATTTTTACTGGTAAGACCTGGGACAAAGTTAGGTCGCAGGGTGAGAGGGGACTAGCTAGAGTTAGTCACTGGCTTAGTGAATATCTTCTTTCTCTTAACACCCAAAAACCCATTATGTATGCTTTGCTTCATACATAATTTCGCATCCCTAACCTAATTTTGAAATAAAAATTCATTCCTGTTGGGACCTACAACAGGGATGAATTTTTCTAATATTTGTAATTGCCCAATAATTCAGAAAGTTAGCTGTGTTAAATACCTCGAAATTATTGTGGACCAGGGGAAAACTTAGTATCCACACCTTTTTTTTTCGGGGGAAGTGCGCAACCGCAACGTACCCGCCGTTGGCTAGACGGCGGGCGTGTGTGGAGTTGGCCCGGCAGAGTGCCAGGCCGACCCTCTAAAACCCCCCGGTGTTATCCCTGTCCTTGTGGGAGTGCATGATAAGGTCCACACTGCAACTACCACTACCAGCGCGCCCGAAAATTCGTATCCACACCTAGAAATAACTATAGGGAGGTTAAGGAAGCTCATGTGGGTTTTCATATCTCTGAGACACGTTATGAGTAGCGAACTTTTGAATATAATTTATATCTTCTTCTTCTTCTAGTGCCTCTTCAATCCTGAAGGTTGGCCGTAAGCTTCTTCTATTCTTCTTTGTCGGTCGCATGCCAAAACAGTTCTTCAACGGAGGTAATGCCGGTCCACTCCCTAATGTTTCACAGCCACGATTTTCGTCATCTCCCAGCGCGCCCAACCAGCCCATCATTATGGATTTCTGGAGACTACCATTAACTTGGTCTTACTGATATTAATGAACAACCAGTCTCTTTCGCTGCGCTCGTTGACTTTGTATACAATTTCATGCAAATCATGACCGTACCTGCAATAAGAACAGTGTCATCGGCATAACGTAAGTTGTTAACTACCGTACCGTTGATTTTTACGCCCACTTCTATATCCACAAAGGCATTTGCCATTACAGCTTCTGAGTAAATATTAAAAAGCAAAGGAGAAAGAACACACCCCTGCCGAACCCCTCGACTGATCTCCATTTCGTCGATTTCCTCATCCTCAACCCTTACAGTAGCCAGTTGATCTCGTAGAGATTGCGGATAATCCTGACGTCTTTAACATCGAGTCCAATGTCATGTAAAAGGCTTAGAAGTTATTGATGCTTTACTCGATCGAATGCTTTTTCGTAATCGATAAAGCAAAGCAGTACGTTCGTTTGCATATCTCTGCATTTCTGTACGAGAACATTGTGGGCAAATAGAGCCTCTCACAAGAAATTTATATCGCACTAGCCCAATTTGAAATAATCTATTGTATCTCAGTATGGGGAGGAGGTTATAGATCTAGAGCGGGCGCAAAGATCCCTGATTAAAGTAATGTACTGTGAGCCCTTTAAGTTTTCTACGGAAACACAATACGAATTGTCTAAGCTGCTCTCCGTTAGGAATCTTTATATTTTACACATGATACTAATATCACCAAACGTTACGGTAATAAAATAAATCTCTTACTTAAAATTTACCCCATGCAACTGATTGAGTGTAAGAAAACTCTGACTGAGTGGCTCCATACTCTTAATTACGATGACGTGGAAGACATTTTGATAAGAATGGCATGAATTTGACAGAAACTTATATAGGTACACACAGATACAACACAAATCAGGAGGTATATGTACCTCGTTCATACACACGCACACACGTCACCCACCCACACACACACACCCACACACGCGCGCATACACACAGACATATACACATCCACACACATACACACTGCAGACACAATCACTCAAGTAAACATTCTACACACAAACCCTAGAGGTTTAAGTGATGCTATATGTATCAAAATATTTTAATTTGTGTATTGATAATAATAATTAAAAAACATTTCTACTATAACTCCTTCCCTTTTCTTTTTAGCTCTATTAAGAACTCATTCTGTAAGGCTAAATCGATAGTGATGTATGTTATGTTAACGTAGGAAGAGCGAGACTCTCCCAACACAAGCATCTTCTGATTAACTTATTTGTTAAAGATTTACTAAAATAAAACACATTTTTATGAAATTCAAATATAATCTCTGATTGAAGATTAAGTTCGTACAAAATGTCAACTCTTCGCGATACTCGTACTTATAATCAGAATGATAAGAAGGATGATGTTTTATTAACTGATGCAGAAAAATCTTCACACTATACGAATTTCGAACTAAAGAGCACTTGCATTCAAATTCACATGCATGTCTGGGCATAAACCGAATTTGCATATTACACCACCACCGTGCTCAAAATACACAACACCTACTCGAAATAAATTATAAACAAAACAATGCCATTAAGGCTTACCGGTTCAACCTAGTCAGATCATATTACTTAGATTAGAAAGCTACTTACCGTTCCATTTGTGCAGTTCTTACGAACGGACATCTCATTAATTATTCCGAATTGTCGTTAACCGACCGAGTTGAATAGGCAATTGGTGTAAACAACGGCACTAATATTCGAAGAACAATACAATTGGTCACTGCTAATGAATCAGTTTGGGTCGAGGTGACGCAACGCATATCAGATTTCAGGCGGGCTTAGAAAGGTGCACAACTTAATTTAAATGCAGCATTCAAAGGATATGATGTCACTTATTATGCTCATGATGTGTAACCTCTAAAAAAACAATTTTATTTCTAGACTGGTATCGTATTGATATTTTTTACACTTTATTGTATCCGGACGTCATTTACCATACATGCTGTCACATCTCAATGCACTCCTGGAAGGAAAGCAATAACGGAACTTATTAACTGAGAAATTAACGTTGTGATGTGATGGAAATAACCAGTGGCTGATATGCTACCCAATTTTGCTAATCTTAACGTTGTTATCGTGGTTTGATAGTGTTTCGATAAAACTACTTTTGTCCATTCTAAATGCATTTCATGGTGCAATTTATTCGTTAGTAAACAGTGATAAATGTTTTAGTTGGTTATTGGTTAATCAACAATAACTGATTAAAAAAGAAATGCTACTGAAGCGTTGTTGATACGCCATAAATTCATTAATACAAGCAGAATAAGGCCCCTGGTCTATATCGCTACAAAAATCTTCTAATAGAACACTGAATAGATCTCTAGTAGTCGCAACCTTCTCTCAAGATCCTTGTCTTCATATGCCTTTTCCAGACACCTTTGCGGCGTCAGCAATAATAAATTTGTAAATAGAGCTTTCTATCATGAGACATTTATCTCTCATATATTGTCCGATATGTAGTACTTAATTCCCGACGCGACTACCAAAAAAGTTATCATCATTTACATTTTACAAGTAGTTCTGCTGAAAAGAACTGTCTGAAAAAATAAATAAAAAAAAGATGCTTACAAAATGTTTCCAATAGCACTTTGCGGACTTTGCTCGGTGTTCTTGTGACCCCCTTTGGGCGCGTGTGGGGCTCACCCAGTGCGTCTGCGTCGAGAGCTGAAAATATCCAGTTAACCATCCAGGCTAAGTGTGTGAGCAAGTGGGTTTAGCGATCGAGATTACCACTAATTCGCTATAGTAAAAATTAACGTTACTTCCAAAGAAGCTTGCTTAGATATTACCTCTTCGCTTTTACAATCAACATAGGTAGTTAGGTAGCTACATTGGCAAAAACCACAAGCCATCCTGCACATATTTTGCGGGTTGCGTCATCAGAGCCACTACGTGTTTTACCGCTAACAAACATACATTAATATGGAAAGCTCGAACCATCCAATGTGCCAGCCAACGCTGCCCCACGAAGATGGCTATTGTCTTTACAAAACGTGACTCCAAACGTTAATTGGACCATTAAAAACCGAATGCGGGTCATTTCAACCATTACCAGTGTAGCGCTTTTGAATATGTATAATAAAATTATTAGATAAAGTCTGCCTTCAATTTGTGTTTGGTTTCTAATGAGGTTATGCGCTTTCTTGTCACAGATGGCGCTGTGGAGTTGAATGCGTAAGCGCACATCCGGATGTGCGACTCATTGCTGTTTGGTGCGGATGCGATATTATTTTAAGTACTTGTCCTTGATCTACGCTGCGATGCTTATTTTGAATGGGTTCTTTTTTTTATTTGATCTTAGGAATAAATTTGGTCACCTTTTTTATTAATTTCTTTTAATTTATATAAAACATAAACATGTATTTGCATTGAAGCGAGATTTGTGTTTCAATTATAATGTTTTTAAAGATTAATAATAATAAGTATTTATTGCAACTTTTTAAAAGTGTGTAATTCTTGTAGGTATATTATTATTATATTGCTAACATGTAACGTTTCATACGTATTGGTATTTCATTTAAAATTATTCCCAAGTTTATATCTCTTTAACGTGAAAGCTTTTTGTTTTACTGCCAAGTATGGTTAATTTACATACGCAGTTGAAATTGTTGATAATTTCGTTGAATACAAAATTTTTGTATACTTTTAAATATAACTCCATACAATATATTAGCTTAAGAACTTAATATTTAGAATATCTATTGAGCTTCAAAATTAAATGTTTATTTCCGAAGTTTTAAGTTTTGTCACATATTATATTAAATCCAATAAGTTCAACCCTTACAAAAAATGTCAATAATATCATTATGGCTGGGTTATTTATTTCATTTTCATTCTCATTTTTTCATTTTCATGATTTTAATTTTTTACTTTATTAGGTATTTTGAAGAATAAATTTCCAATATTTTTTTGTTCTTATTTTTAAGTTTGATATAATTTAATTAAATAGTACTCGATGTAATTTAGTTCAAATCTATTTAATTTGATTAAATTTGTTTATTTTTTACTCTTTGACATCACTCAGTTTATCAGATATTAAATAATAATCAAAATTACTATCACCAATCACCTAATTCTGTTTAACTTCACATTATTATTTTTATTTAATTTGTCGTAAAAAACTTAAATTATTAACACCTAATTAAATTTCTTACTCACTATCATAAAGATCTGATATTGTTTTATTTTATTTGTCTTATTTTATTGAAAATTATAATGGGGTAGTTAAAATGAATTTATTGAACACGAACTTAATGAAATTAGATTTGGTTCCAATTGAATTTAATTAAGTATTTTGAAGAATACATTTTTATTATTTTTTTATTCTTATTTTTATGTGTGATTTAATTTAATTAAATATTACTCGATTTAATTTGGTTCAATTTTATTTAATTTGATTAAATTTGTTAATTTTTAACTCTTTGAATTCACTTAGTTTATCAGATATTAAATAATTATCAAAATTACTATCACCAATCACCTAATTCTGTTTACTTTCACATTTTTTTATTTAATTTGACGTAAAATACTTAAATCATTAACACCTAATTAAATTTCATACTCACTATCATAAAGATCTGATATTGTTTTATTTTATTTTATTGAAAATTATAATGGGGTAATTAAAATGAATTTATTGATCACGAAATTAATAAAATTAGATTTGGTTCCAATTGAATTTCATCATCATCATCATCATCACAGCTCATATACGTCCCCACCGAGGGGTTCGAGCCTACCCTATGTTAGGGTGATTAGGCCTTAGTCAACCACGCTGGCCCAGTGCGGATTGGTCGACTTCACATACACCATTGAATCTCTTCGCAGATGTATGCAGGTTGCCTCACGATGTTTTCCTTCACCGTATGAGCTTTAGATAAATGTACATATGAAATTCGAAACGAAAAACACATTGGTACATGGCGGGTCTCGAACCCCGACCTCCCGATTGGAAGGCAAGTGCCAATTGAATTTAATTCCACGAAAATTGTATAATGCCTGCCCTTCTCTATTCTCTAAATTGCAACATCTCAGCGAAGTACAATCATGTGTTTAAATCCATCTAAAACATTTGTAATGGAATAAATAAATAAATATATACTTATAAAATAACATGTCCTGATTCACTAACTACCTGACTGACTGACTGTTTCATAGTCGCCGAGCGTAAACCCGTTAAGGAAATATTTTTGGAAATTCTACCCCTAAAGGGATGACATAGGGTTTTAAGTTTGTATGGAAGTCCGTCATTTTTGAAGTTAGAATCTTTTTTGGACTACTGATCAAAAATGAGTAAATGCTTGCTATTTCAGCGCTTGTGAAAATTCCACCCCTAAGAGTTACCCTGTTAGGAGCAGACTTTTTTTTTTGGAGGAAAAGGATATTTTGTGAAAGTTACTTAGGAAGGAAAAGGAAAATCCCCCCCTTAGAAATAGGGGTTAAATTTTGCTTTTTGTTTGAGTGGGATGCGATTTTTCAAAGCTTTTGATTTATAAGTAGTTTGAATATTGTTTACTACGCGAAATTATTGAAATCCCACGGCAAAACGAAAATATTGCGGGCGAAGCTGCGGATTTCATTTATTTAATCATTATCGTTTCAGCCGAGAGACGCTCACCGTTGAACCTCCACATCGTGCGATGCTGTGCTGATGCTCCCAGGGGCTTCCCACAATCTTTACCAGTGTCACAGAATATATAATAGTACTACGTACAGAACGGCCACTCACCTCCCCGCACTCATTTCAAATACCTCATCCCACTTCGCACTTCGTTGTAGACATCACTGACACATAAACAAGGGCGCGCGCGATCGCTCGGGCGAGTAGATGCGAGCGCCGGCCGATAACAGAGACAGCGCTATGCGGGTAAAAGAGAAGGCAGTCGCTGCACTTCCTGCGTCATTTCGATTGATAACCGCGCACTCAACGCACACATTTGCGCGTGTACAAACGTCATTTGCTTAAGTAGTAGTAATAGGTAATTGATTTGCGAACGTTGTATGGAGTGTCCGGGGTGTGCCAGTGTGCGGAGTGCGAGTTTTATCGAGCTTTACTCGATCACACGCATCGAACGCGTAAACGCGAATATGTATGGAATTCGAGCAGTGCCATCTAGTAGCCACTAGATGAAGCTGTCTCATTCCATAGCAGCTACTAGATGGCGCTGCTCTAATTCCATACAAATTCGCGTTAACGCGTTCGATGCGTACGATCGAGTAGAGCTCGATAAAACTCGTACTAGGCACTCAGATCATCTTTCCAATTCGGGCCTGCCAACGTCGCGTCTACTTTCGAAGGATCTTTTTCCAACTCGACCATTCCACCAAAACAGCAGTCCGTCCTGCGTACAATGTGCCCTGCCCACTGCTACCAAAGGCTCTCAATTGTTTACGCTATGTCGATTACCTTGATCTTCCTGCGAATCTCACCATTTATAATTCGATTGGAAACTCCGAACATAGCCCTGAATTACTTGCCAATCGGTAATTGTATTTTTATTTTGCTGAGGAGTCTACGATAATACTCGTATAAAAATAACATAGCTGATCTTTTTATATGATTTAGTTATTTGGTACCCTTCAACATAAAAAATATAGAAAAATTGAAACGAAGTGTGAAACAAAAGACAATCGCAACTTAGTTCATCGACCACGAATAAAAAACATAAAATTTCTTAGATTATAACTCAAAAAGAATAAATGAAGACTGACTAACGAGATAACGATCTCTTCTCAGAATCACGCGTGACATTGCAAACTTAATAATAAAACGCCATTCCAGAATGACAATATGCGTTCGAAAATCGCTTAAAATTTCGTAAATGTTGAAAAACAATGGTTTGAGGTGTCGTATAAATTGTGTTGACGTACGAAATGAGTGTATCGAGCCATCCGTCAAGGGATCGCTTAGGGTTGTGCCTGGAAAATTTCTTAATATATTTTTATTCCAGTTTCAACAACTATTACGTAGGTACTTAAAAACAAAGCATATCAATATTGTTTCTCAAACAAACCATCAATAATTTTCAGTATTCAACTTTTAATAAATAAATAATGCATACAATATTCCGATATTCAGGATAATTAAATTTTTCTATTTACTGATTCAAGACCAGTAATTTTAATTATTTTGTATTTGTTTTTATTCAAAATCACTGTGATGGGAAGTGTTAACTATTAAATGAATAAATCAAAATCACCTCCAAATTATATTTTGGAATAAGTGAACTCAAGTCATTAAAATTGCATAAGTTTATTTAATTTAATTAATTATATCATCAAAACATTAACGAACTCAACATCTGAGATGTCAGCTATTGTTCAATAATAGAAAAGTGTTTACATCACGTGAAAATTTCAAAATTCAGCGCTAAAATATTAATTTATTTATTCTTGAGAAAGGGCAACCCTATCTACTATATTTTATAATTATACGGGGACATAAGCGGAATATCAAGCGACCGGTGTGATCGCGCGAATGTCCTGCGACGAACGCGGCTTGCATTAGGATCGCAAGGATGGCACCACGATCAGGATTTCTTGGCCGCGATCTACAAACAGGTGCTCAACACGACGCGTGATTGATATTGACAATTGACATTATTTCTATTTTTAGATGGACCTTCATGAGGAAAATTTCGCTTGTTTTGATTTATTTTCAGTACAGTAGAAGAATGGGGGAAGTTTTTATTAAAAAGGTAATTGTGGTCCTACTCAATACTTTCAGTCAATTAATTTTGGTTATTTATTGTATTCTTCGTAAATTATTTATTTGTAAATCCTAATTCTTATTGTACACACATTTTCTACAGAGGCGGGCTTTTCTTTCAATCGACCTTGAAACGATGTAGAGAATGAAAGTGGTTGATGTATGAGAACTAAAATAGAACTAAAACAACATGAAATAGAACTGTGACACAAAAATCTAATACATAAAGAAAATATTTAAAATACACTTATAATAATTGAAATGCCTACGTGACTACCTCCATGTATTTCCTGCATATTCCTTAAATCTTTTTAAAACAATAGATTGGTCAAAAAAGATCGAATTAATAATACGAGAATGATAAAAGCCTACTACCAAAATCCCCAAATCTAACGATCCTGCGCTGCCCGCATTCAGCGACTTCAGGTGACTAGATAGATCGTTAGCCCCCATGGACATAACAACGGCACGTCTAACATTTAAGGACATCTCAACATCTTATTTCATACTCGAGTAATGAGAAAATCAGGATATTATGTACTTTATAAATTTGTCAAAGGAATTCCTTAAATTCAAATCATAGCTTACTCCTAGACTATTGAATTAAGGTACGCACTAAAGCTTAAACGGCTTGAGGTCCAGATATATGTAAAACTCCTTCAATGCCACAAATTTCCTGATTACTTTTTGTTCCAAAGAAACAAATAGAGAACAAGTAAAGAAATGTCTATTAAAATCACAGAAATAAATTTGAGTGGATAAATTTTTAATTCAAGTCATGAAAACATTCGGACACTAATACATGTGCTTAGCGGTACAGTTAAAGAAGGCACCAGTGCCAAATATGCATGCCTAAACAATTTACGGTCCATGTACGGAGTATAAAGCACCGAAGCCTAGCAAAAAGATCTTCACTAACGGTTTTAATTTTAATCTAGATTGTTCCTTTTAAGCGTATCTTAATTGTCATCGTGTAAGTACTTTGATTCGAATTTTTCGTGTGATTATTGAAATACGAAACGTTTTTTTTTTTCATATGTTTTGTCTCTTCCTCTTTAATTAGCATTACCGTTTCAAATATTTCATGTTCTTGGCGGAATTAAACTACTTCTAGTTTCTTGAATAGTTTTGATCGTTTGATATGGCGCTGGATTATCCTGTTCGGTAACTTCTCATCTAAAAGGGGTCTGGGTGTTGCGAATTTCATGGTTTTCAGGATGATCCAGTTTAAGTAGTCGAGTTTCCCCCGCGGCATCTCACAGCGGAGCGGTACTTTTATTCCGCCTAAGATATTCATCTCATACGTGAGTGTTGTCGGTAACAACTCGGGATACATCTATGAATGTCTTTATTACTGTGTTTTGGTCATTTGTTAGATTTTCTCATAATGATTATCCCAAAAAACGAGTGTTTGTGCCGTCAAAAGCTTTTGTTTAATCATTTATGTGGCTAGTGCTCTGCTCATAATCTTAACTGTTGTTCCCGACTTATTTTTTACGTTATCCGGAGAGTTAACTTTGTTAGTAATTGCTTTCTTATATAATGTTGCAAACAGAACTTATAAAAATTAGAAATCAACAAAAACTTCATCGGTTGAACACACCTTACTTATTTATTATTTTTTTTATAATTTTTTATAATTGTACATGTCAATCATCAACGTCATGACGAAATTTCGAACAATGACGAAAGACATCAAATAAAGTTTCTATAACAATTTTAATGAGCAGCAAGTAATCATTGTGACGGGTAACTCAACTGAATTGTATTTTATCATATTGTGTATTTTATAACTTAATTGTATTTGTTTTTTAGTCTTATTAATAACATATGCTGCAACAATACGACAAATATAAGAGATGGCAAAAAGAGAGAGAGAGAACTTTGAAAATAAGTTGACATTTAAATTTTTTTTTTTATGTTGATTATTATGAATGTTTAACCCCTTTTTATTATGAGATATAATTCATAGAAGGGCAAACAAGTATACAACTCGTATAACTTGTCCACCATTAACATCAAAAGCTAGTTTACTGTGCATTAATCAAATGATGCGTTCAATGGATGATTTCTGTATAGCTTTTTTAGAAGCTTTGACGCGTGTGTGATCTCCTATTGTGATACAAAAAAGGTGAGACTTGTTATTTTCTAATGTTTGTTTTTTCTTCTAGAAATCCGTATTAACATAATAATTATATAGCCTTGTGAAAATAAGAATCATGGTCAAAATCGATTCGATTTGCTTGTAGTAATTGTGAGCTAATATTCTTTTTACGTTTTCATTAATATTTTAGTATCACGTCTGGTAATTTAAGGCTCCTTACTATTTTGCACAATTTGATAAGAAAATATATTGACATTCAAGAACGGTAAGTTAAATAAGTCTAACATAATATAACGTAAGTAACATATATAACGTATAATATAACATATTACGTAAAAGAGGTGTTGCTTAATATCTCAACAAAAAAAAATATATTACCAGAACATTTAAAAGCCGAAACAAAATATAAGAAATTCCTGAAGTCACTGAAAAAATTGTTACTATAATTAATATCCGTCGCTCCCCCCCCCCCCCCCCCTTCGCATTTTTGAGCTTTATATAGTATAGATATTATTTTAACCATGACATTATAATATTATCAACCTGGATTTAATTTAATTTATGGATTTTTTTTTTTATTTGTTGACATTGACTTTGAGAATTTTATGAATGTGTATAATTTTTAATAATTGTTTTGTAGATTAAATTAAATTTTGACATGATTGTAAATTTGTAGATTGACTTATATACTTATACTTGAATTTAACTTTTAAAAAATTTGTAATGTAATTTTAATTTATTAATGTTGCTCACACCCATTATTTTATGTTTATTCTTTTTATTATTTTTGAAATGTAAATGTTAAGTTTAACTTACCAACGTTGCTGTGCCCTTGCAGGGTTCATGTTTGAATCAACTTATATATAAGACATCAAAAATGTACAACATGACAGCAATCATATAAATAAATAAATAAATAAATATTATGACATTATGGGGTTTGCTTAATTATATAAAAAGTGCACCAAGTCGAGCGTCGGTGGTGCTGTGGACTCGGCACTGGCCTTGCAATCGGGAGGTCCGGGGATCGTTTCCGCCATTTGTATTTTTCGTTTTTCGAATTTCATATTATTATGTATATTAGTCCAACGCTCCTACGGTGAAGACAAACATCGTGAGGCAACCTGCATACATCTGCGTATGTGTATGTGAAGACCACCAATCCGCACGGGGCCAGGTAGGCTTGAGCCAATCGGTGGGAACGTATATGCCATGGACATTTTCTGACAAATATGGTGGCTTATTTAGGGTTCCAATTTTAAAACTGTTTGTTACACATTCTGTGCACCTAAATAATAGGTATATAAAATTTAATGTCACAAGAACTCATTGTGAAACGAAATGTCAATTGTTATGTATCACCGAAACTTTAACGTACGATTGCCAAACGCCGAAGTTGGTGTTAGACATATGTTCTATCGGTTTCGCTATGCGCATATCAATAATTCATAGCGTAACTATGTTATGCGCATCGCCAACCGTTACTTGGAAGCCTTACAGCATTCATTAGTAGTTCACCCGCGGTCCGCTTTGGCAAAACCGCTGGGTTACATTGCAAATAACAAAGAACTAGAGTCTCTAGATACGATGGCTAAAGATATAGATATTCGGTGTAAATTGTATTTTCGAATGACTGAGCTTTGATTGGGGATGACACTACTAACGCACATGACCACAACATACTGAACTCTCAATTTTTATATTGTTTCGAAATACTGTGTTGTTGTATGTTGCACCAGTAAATCAACTGTTGCAGGTTTATTTTTATTAGGCAACATAGTGGAATGTAGCCAATGTCACTCTTAAAGTTCAATCTGTTTGTCTCTATAATCAAATTTTCGCATATTCTCACAATAGGCGCAATGAATTTGCAATGAAAATTAAAAAGAGGAAAGATGAGTTATTTTCACATTTTGAAGTATCAGTAACGATATTGATTGCTTGACGTAAAAAAGGGCAGATTTTTTATCTGTGTAATTGTCTCATTGTCATTTTACGACTGGATTTGTTTGCAAAAGATAGATTTTTGACGTATTTTGTATGGAGCTAATGTCAAATACCTATCGCTAGTAACCAAGTCCACAGATAAGTATATTATTGAAACAGGCCTTTAGAGATATTCTCAGCTGGAGAAGAATCTCTGAGCCGATCGATCCTGCAATTGTGCAATGATTGATGATCATCATCAACGGCTCTATACGTCCCCACCGAGGGGCTCGAGCCTACCCTAAACTAGGGCGATTAGGCCTTAGACAACCACGCTGGCTAAGTGCGGGTTGGTCGACTTCACACACATCCTGTAAAGAAATTCATTCTTCACAGATGTGTGCAGGTTTCCTCACGATCTTTTCCTTCACCGTAAAAGCGTCGAATAAACGTACATAATATGAATTCAAAATTTGAAACACATTGGTACGTGGCGGGGTTCGAACCGCTACTTCCCGATTGGAAGGCGACAGCCTTACGCACTACGCCATCGACGCTTCATCGACGACGATCGATGATAGGGTAAGAAAAATGAAAATGTAACAGGTGTGACAGTTAAACAATAAGACGATATCAAACAAGTATTTTTGCTTTGTCAAAATTAAAAAAAACTACTGAGATAAAGCGATTTAAAGTTTATTTGTGGTGGCTTGTTACGTCACAGCGTGCTTCTAAATGAGTACTCAGGCGTGACGTTACGAGACATTTCAAATTAGTGTATCGTCTTATATTTTTCATTTATATAAATAAAAATCAATGTATTACTATGTTTGTGTGTCCTCTATGCGTTCCGAAATTGTATTCCATTTATCATATTGTAATGAAACTTTGGTAAGGTGTTATGGGGACAGCCGTGAGGGTTCCTAGTAAAAAAAAAGCATTTACGTGGCATTGCAACGCATGCCGGGTACAGCTAGTTAGGTTATAAAAATACTTGGTCATTATTTTTTATGACTTATCTACATGACAGATATTGAACGATTGTCATCTCAATTATCTAAAACTGACAACTGCGTTACCGGGTGCAACTTTATGTCGATATTGTTAACTTTGACACCAAGCCGCTTCTATACTCTCTATATCCACATAAATATCGGTACAGTCGCCTGTGTATGGATCGTGTATTGACGATTTAATTACACTATGATCCGGTAAGCGTTATGCGATGTGGGTGTCCGATATAGCTATGCTAATGTCCAGGCCGTTGGCGGCGCGATAGCACGTCGCTTGAGCTCATGATCGGATTTGGCTAATGAACTGCCTATTTGAAGGTGATTATTGTGATATTGAAATTTGTGGATGTTTATAATTTTTATTCCTTTATAGACGAGTTTCTGTACGTGATTTGTCTGCGTGGAATTGTGTAGCCTTCTTTTTGATCTGGTTTTTGTGGTCTAACATAGAAATGGGTTCTCTGCCGTTTATGGTGTTTTCCGTTTGTTGGGAAATACCTACTAAACTGACATTTTTTATATGTAACTAGTGGGTCCGGCAGACGTTGTCCTGCCCGATTGTTGTACATATAAATCTTCCCTGAATCTATCGAGCCGTTTCAGAGTTTTTGCGAGACAAACACACAGCGTTTCATTTTTATATATAAAGAAGATTATTTTTGTTTTACCGTGGGAATTTTATATTTTCCCGCAGGAAAAATATCCTACCGCTTGTGGTTTCGCCCGCATTACCGTTTTCCCGTATGAAATGTATATTTTCCCTTAGGAAAAATAATTTTGTAGCCTATGTTAATCAGGGATAATAGCATTCTAATGGCGAAGGAATTTGTGAAATCGGTCCAGTAGCTTCGGAGCCTATTCAATAGGTAATGAAATTATTATACGGAATAAGCTTTAGGAATTTTAGTTTCTCAAATATTCACGCGAAATATATACCTATACATCGTATAATAAAAATTGTATTTTATTAAATTTTAAAGCAGCGATACAGTTTCCATTTATCCCTACCAGTAGATCTAAATGTTTTTTTTTCACATATCTTTGCTAGTAGGGATAAAAATGGTACTGTTTTAATATTTATTTCAAATCAGGGATAAGTCAATTCGAGAGTTTCCACTTATTCCTAACAGTAGGGATACCATGGTAGGGATAGTGTACCAGGCGGAGCCGACTAAGGGAGAATGGGAGTGGGATGGAACCCGTTTGTCTAGCGTCATGTACTCGTAGTGAACCAATTCTTCCTCGTGTATAAAGAAGCCTCACTCGTGCCCAGTGGTGAGACGTAAATGGGTTGAAGTGGTGATGATAATGAATGATGAACGATGTTGACGGTATTATTGTGATGATACTTTTCATCAATCTAGAATAAGTCAGCGTCTTTGTTGTGAATAGTAAAAACTATACATTTATTCTGAAAACTTTACTGAAAACTAACTGACGTCAACGGATCACATAAGCTCTTATTGCCTACCTCAAAGACTACAGGAATATGCCTTATCGAACCGTTTACGTAACCACCTCAAAATTGGAAATTCCAGTTAATAAATCATGACCCCGTGATTCGACAGGCGTGTCCTGCCCGACATTAGAATTTTCACCATTCCAACTGCATTTTCCATACACATTCATGTAAACGCCGCAGGGTACACTTAAGTTAATTATAGGATTACTTCGGGTTGCATTTAAAGCGGTATTTTGGTAATATAATAGTCAGATGGCACGTCCGATAAGTACTAACCCGATACTTGGAAAGCTTCACTCATTATGCATTCGGGCCGCAAACGGAACGTATGCGGGCGAAGAACAAATGAATATAATTTTTTTATGGATTAAACCCATTAACATAAAGCTGCATTGTGCTACGCAAAATTTAAAGCTTAACGTACTCGTGGCTTTTGGTTAAGAATGTATGCAAATACTGAATTTTACACGTTGACTTTGTCAGACCTTTTTAACTGTGATAAGGAGTGTCAGACCTTTTTAACTGCGATAGCACAAACATGACATCATTATGTAAATATAAATATGTAACATGTATACAATATAACTGTCTACAAATATAGTCTAAAAAATAATAATAATAATCAAATTAAAATATTGTCATACAAATTCAAATCTAACATAATAATAAATAATTTGACAATTTTGATCTAATAAATATGTAATATAAATTTTTATATTAAACAAGTAAATGGTATAATTGAGTGCCAATGGATTAACAAAATATTACTTCATGTGAACACTTTAAAATTACGTAAATAAAATACTATTCTGACAATCAAATAGTATTTGCAAAAATTAAGTTAAATTGTATGTACTGATATCAAATAAATAAATATATATATTTAGTTAAAATAGAATGACAATCATCAATAAAAGCGAAAAAAAGACATTTATAATATATAAATAAATAAATTGTATGCGTGGCTTGATTGACATTTATTAGTATTTGTTTAGTTAAAATAGAATGACAATCATCAATAAAAGTGAAAAAAGACATTTATAATATACTTATAAATAAATAAATTGTATGCGTGGCTTGATTGACATTTATTAATAAAAATTTAATCACAATTCTATTTCATTAATGTAAACAGCACTTAATAATGTTGTAATTATATAATGTATTATTCAAATTCAGTAACATGACAGAAACTACTACCATCCTCCCTTCTAAAATATGGTGAACATTTTGACTACGCATTGTTAATGGAATATTTTAATTTTTAAACTACAAAGAATTTTAGGTTAATTTTGCTAAGCAGTGCCCTTGCAGGGTGCATGTACTGATTCACTTTAAATATTTTATCTATCTATAATGTACGTACATGTATGCAAGCTAAATAAATAAATAAAAAATAGGTATGTATGTGTACATTCAGCAATTATAACGTAATTTTGATATAAATGACCCAAACGACAAACATCGTATGCGCATCTTTGAACTTATAACAAACTGGCTCCACTTTACGCAGCTGCGCCCGCGTTGTTTTTGTTTTCCCATGGGAATTTTATATTTTCCCGTAGGAAAAATAATTTCGTAGCCTATGTTAATCAGGGATAATGAAGCATTCTACTGGTGAGGGAATTTTTGAAATCGGTCCAGTAGTTTTTGAGTTTATTCGTTTCATACATACATACAAATCTTGCCTCTTTATAATAATAGTGTAGAAAGGTTATCATTAGAAGAAGACTAGCCGTCCGCACAAATTCCTCTATCTTACCTATTTCTGTCGTCAAGCAGTGGGATTACTTTACTTGGTTCCAGTTTCAAGTCGTACGATACGTAAGTATAGGAAACTGTTGCCACTTATTATGACGTGGGTAGCCTAATTATTTGTTAAATTTCTGACATTTAAAAAAGATTTGATTTAAACTACCTAGTTGTATGCGCCTAGCTTGGGGCCCCCGGGAATCAAGGCTTCATGGATTTTCTGGGATAAAAGGTAGCATTAGTTTGAATGTGTGACTTCAGTTTGTGTATTTTCTTACATAATTCCTAAGTTTGATGCGAAATTCGTTTAGAATATAGTGACGTCTCTGTCAGTTTCTATGAAATGACAAAGACTTTATGATTTCATTAAGTGTACTCGTACACTATTACGCGTTGATTAGCGAGTGTTACGCTAGCCGCCCCTAGTGACTTTATTCTAATAATAAATATTACGCGCTTGTAATATTGGAAGGTACTTGATTTTATTCCGTTTCTAAGTCAAAAACACAGCAGAATTTGCAGCAAATACCATAATTAAAACTTTAGTATATTTTGTATAACAGATAATAGAAATTCTTTGGTTAAATACATACCTACTAATATTTAAAATTCCAGTTGCGACTATCAATTTATGAGTCTGATCAGTCAACAAAACTGAAAGATGTAATACATTATTCCATCTAGGTGAGTAGGCGTGAGTAAGCTACACTGTCTATGCCTTTTGAATCAATAAAAATTCAAGGACCCCTCGCATCTAGTCAAAGAGCCGCTGCTAATTTATGTGAGAAGAGGAATATTAACATTCAAACTACTCGTACGCGCCTGTATCAGCCCGCCTTAATTCCATGCGACTACTGTTTTATTAGTTTTTAGAAGAAATAAAAGAAGCGAACCCGATTATTGCTTGATCGTGACCGAAATGCTTGGTTGGATTCGAACAATAATTAGGTGTTATAAGTGTATGAGACATGGAAATAGATCTTTATCGGTTTTTCAAACTAGGCAATGTTTGTTCGGTTATACAGGCAGCGTCAAAATTAAGAGAGCTAAAGGTAGAGCACAATTTACTCAGAAGCGTTTGTAAGAATGGAAATGCTAATGACGTGATAATTGACATTTTAAATTCATAGAAGTGTAATTTAATATTTTTATGTGGTATTATTATGTAAGAATGTATAAAGGACGTAATATTTGTAAGTTGACGAAGTCAACAGGATATTATGTGGGCTCAATAAAACTATAATACCTTCATAACCACATTCTCGCAAGTAAAGATTTCTGTTTCTGTTTAAAATCAATTCATTATTTGAATGTAGCGAAAGTCAGGAAAATAATTAATATCGTGGTAATTAGAAACTATAATATTTCCTACCAGCCTACGAGATTAAGAGACAGATTTCTGTATTGTGAAACAAATTAATGGATCAACCTATAGATTGATTGATTTTGCTGTCAGTGCTTTTCAAATACGTATACTAAGAAATGCGAGGCGATAATCGACACCGTTACAGGTTTAGACGGAATTCTAGTCAGCTATCAATTAATGAAAGGTTAATCTGGCTCTAAAGTGGAACAATTAAATCTGCGTGATACAAGCGCCGTAACAGTTCCCACACCCTTCACTGTAAGCTCTGAAGCGCGTGCTTCAAGCGCTTGAAGTTCTTGTATTGTTATTGTTGCACTATCAACTTGTTATTTACGAGAGCGAGTACCTATGGACCAACTTGATAGTACTACTGATTATGCTATCGGTCACGATAGTCAAAGCGCTGTATATAAAGGGAAAATATTAAAATAAATGAAACCAGAAGAATAAAGTTTGAAAGTTAACAAATAATTTTTCAAGTAGATTTTTTAAAAACACTATCTTTATGGTGGAGTAATAGAGTGGCAAACTGTTATAGTAATAAAATTAATAATAATGAAATAAATAATAAACTGTCGAATAAAAATTAGGACAATTTTGTTCAATAAAAAGGTCAAGGGTCTGATCACTGATTTTAAGCTTAAGGGTAGGTATATGAGGGATTCTCTTATTTTGTGCTCAAGTGCTGTTGATAATTTACTTAAAATACAAAAAAATATATCCTATTAGAGAAACAAAGATAGAGATAGTACTATATCAGATCCACTCATGTCATCAACACAACATGCCATTAAAAACTAAAAAAGGAAACGTATAAGTTGATTCAGAATAATTTTTTGCATAGTTTATTAATCTATCTCAGAATCGATATCAAATAATATCTTAATTTGCTCACCCTTGCACTTAAATAACATTTAAAAATAGTTACATAAATGAATTGAAAATGGGTTTCCAATTTAAAGCTTGATATCAACTGCTTGATTTCAAATATACTAATCCAGCGCTTTATGCTGTAAGGTACGAGATATTGAACGATTACATATAATTGGTCTGCAATTAGGACAGGCGGCGGGGCTGCGCTGCAGAGAATATGCATGCGCTAATTACGAGTTCAAACGATAATTACTGGCAGGTCGGATTCGTGTAACGCAGACCTGATAGTTGCGAAACTAAACCTTTATTTAGGAACTGTAACTAGTACTTACTATGTGTTTGAGTCTGTTACCGGCAATGATCACAGACACGTCACGAATGAAAGAGTTTGTAATAAATAAATTTCATAAACTCATAACACTCACTTAAGTTCAAATACAAAAATCTTTACGCAGTATAGACCTTGACAGGTACGGATTGCCGTCAAACAAAACGCAAAACTCTACTGAAACATCTTATTGACTAAGATATACATTTAGTCATTTCAACCTTACATCTAAAACATAAAACAAGATGTATGCAAATAGAAGTTAAATGAAAAAAATGAATCTACACCAATTAGGAAAGCTTTTTCGAGGAGAATGGACGAGAAATTTTTTGTCTCCTCTTTTAATGCCAACATCACAATAATAGTAGTTATTTCACAAGGCTAACCTAACCTACAGTTTTCAGTTTGATCTTATAAGTTTTTTTTCCATATAAATTTACTTTCGGGTACGAACAGCAATGGACTTCTATAGGGACCTGGGTTCCTAGAGAAGTCGATTGCTATTCGGACCCGTTAGAAGCGTAATCAAAAGCAACGTATGGGATAAATTAGGATGGGACCGATTTCACAAACATGATATTGATTTCTTAAAAATATACAGAAGGGCCTTTCGGCACGATTGGAACAGTACCTACTCAAATACATTATCCAACAATCACAAAGTGTACGTCGTCACAATGTCAGTTGTCATTTTTCGTTCATCTCAAGCAGTTTTATGTGTCATATACATATAATATTCTGTATTGCAGATTTTACGTCGAATTTTGTTTTTTTTTCAGATTTAAGTGGATTTACTCGAAAAGTGTTAGGTTTTCAGACCAAAACAAGCACTTTAGGTAAGGAGATGGTCCATCTAATATCTATCCTAGATCTATATTACTATATTTACTTACTAATATTATCAAGCTGAAGAGTTGATTTGATTGTTTGTTTGGTTGAACACAATTTCAGGAATTACTGACTCAAACTGAAAAATGCTTTTTGTGTTGAATAGTCCATTTATCTAGGAAGGCTTTAGGCTGTATAACATCACGCTATAGGAGCTAAGCATCAATGAAAAATGTTGCAAAAACGGGAAAAAATATATGACGAAACGTAGTTGGCGGGCACAGCTAATGCCCCATAAAATATTATTTCGACGTTCAGTTACACCCTTTACCCACAAGTACTAGCTGTGCCCGCGACTTCCTTCGCGTGAATGTCGAAAAATAACAACATCGTGATATTATGGCCTATAACCTTTCTCGATAAATGGACAGTCCAACACAAAAAGGATTTTTGAATTTGAATTAGTAATCCCTGAAATTAGCGCGTTCAACCAAACAAACAAACTATTGAGCTTTATAATATTAGTAATTTTTTTTTTAGTTTATTTAAAACTCCACAGACTCGTGGTCCCTACCTTCTGAATTCTTGGGTACAATATTATGTGATCTATAAAACGCTTACTACTAAAGTACTCTTCACTTAGTCTAGGGTGAGTTGCGCATTAACAATCTTATAGTTGCCTATATAAAGATAATCTAATATTAATAAAATAATAATTATTTGCAATAAAGTGATCTTTATTTACCTTCTTTCTTAAATATACATTTTTTTTACAATATAAATATAAAAAATATAAATATTATTAAAAAACCTACATCTAGCGGGTCCATCGGCAGCGAGATAATGCCCAAACTACCGGTGGTTTATTATTATTATTATTATAATCTATGTATTATTATTTTCGTACGTGTATTATTTATTATACTAACTATATAATACTATTCATATGTTACAATCTACTGATAGGACTAGTTGCGGATAGGGTTCGGTATGATATATTTATTGGTGGCTGGTCTTGCACCTAGATTGCTGCCCGTGTAAGGGCTCTGTAATATTAGTAATTAAGTTAGTATAGATTAACAGAGACCATTGAGCTAATACACCATTACAATGTAGGTAGTTAATAATACTTCCTTTAGGCGAAACCCGACTTAAACTAAAACACTTAGTTACTATAGTGTTTTACCGTCAAAACGAGAAAAAGCACAGCCAAAACAAAAAAAAATGCATTTAACAACCTCACAATATATAATCTAAACCTTATAATTCGCATTCAGCTCATGTTTTTGTCGAATGGAAATTTTAGTTGGTGCCATTAGAAGATGAGTCAGTTTGAAACTGTTTTATGACCTTAAAGTTTCGTTTGGTACGCACCTTGCAAAGTAATAGCTTATGATTTGTTGACTTCAATAGTGACAGTAACTTTCTAGTAATGATAATGTAGCTGATAAGGGTTAGGTCGCTGTAGAAAATGTCACGTTCAGACGAAATATATTTGCTAGTTAAAAGGAAAAAGCACTTCTTATTTTTTGCATTTATTGACAAACCTGACACACTTCAAAATGACAACTAAAAAATACATATCTGTTTAAAATTATAAGAACAAAATTAAATCTGATTAGGAATGAAATAGTTTCGATATATTCTATCGACAACATCCTCCCCCCTAGTGTCGACACGACACTCGTCAAACGATGGGCAGCCTTATTATTTTCGTTACGGGCCTCCTCATTAACTTTCCGTTACTCAATCTTACGTCTACTATTCTTACTCGTCCATCCTTCCCCGGGTGGACCTCATCAATCATACCTCTCGGCCATACATTCCTAGGAAAACCTGGATCTACTAAAATAACTAAATCACCTTTTTTTATTTGAGGGCCTTCTGCGTGCCATTTTTGACGCGAGACTAACACTGGCAAAAACTCTCTGAGCCAGCGGGACCAAAATAAATCCGTAAGGCGTTGCGCTACTCGCCACCGACGCCTGAGGTATAGGTCGCTGTCGTCGAACCTTGTACCGGTAAGTTAGACGAAGACCCTAAGAAAAAATGATTGGGCGTAAGCGCCTCATTGGACCGATGATCAACTGAAACATGTGACAGTGGCCTACTGTTTATAATATTCTCCACTTCTGCAAGCAATGTCGAAAGAACCTCATCACAGGGAGCCCTCTCTTTCAAAATGACTTTAAGAGAGGATTTCACACTTCTAATAAGCCTCTCCCAAGCTCCGCCCATGTGCGGGCTAGCAGGAGAAATAAATTTCCAATCGACCCCCTTGACAAGAGCTGCCGACTTTAGTACTTCGACCGGTATAGACTTGATAGACTTTCTTAGCTCAGCATCTGCTCCTCTTAAATTCGTACCGTTGTCGGAAACGATTATTCTCGGCCATCCTCTGCGAGCCGCCATCCGTCGAAGCGCCATTATCAGGGAATCTGTAGACAGAGACGGAACAATCTCAATGTGGACTGCCCTGACAACCAGACACGTGAACAACACGCCGTACCGATGCTCCCTCCTGCGACCGACCGTCACTTCTACCGGACCGAATAAATCTACTCCACAGCTTGTGAATGGCCTCTCGTGGTGCAAAAGTCGCGTGCCTGGCAGGTCTCCCATTCTCGGTACCTGTGGGATGGCCTTCCTAATCCGACAGAACAAACATTTCGATGCGACATTTCTCACTGTGGGCCTCAAATTCAGCACCCAATACCGCTGTCGTAACTCGTTGACAACGAGTTCGTTGTAGCCGTGCGCCATCATCCTATGGTAGTGCTGAACTATCAACCTAGTAACAACATGCTTACTGTCTATAATAACAGGACGTTTCACGGATGCATCGACGTTTTCCGTCGCGTCAATCCGACCTCCAACACGAAGCAGACCTCGCTCGTCGATCACAGGAGTTAAGATAAGTAAACGACTGTTTTTATTTAGTGGCTTATTTATTTTCAGCAACTCTATCTCCTCTGCGAATGAATCATACTGGGCCTGGCGTATGATCATCTCTTCGGCTTGCTGCAACAAGCTGACATCAAACCCGTGCGGTCTCTTTAAACATCTATTTACAAACACTAAAACATAAACAGTACTATACAACAAACGTAACCAAGATGAGAACCTCTCTGCATCTGGAACAGGTAAATGGCATTCTGATCGCTGAATAACATAAATCTGCTCTAATTTATCATCACTAACCTCTTCTTTTATTTTAGGTTCCCGCGGCCAGTGATTGCGCTCCGAATACAGGAACTCGGGACCTCGAAACCAATCGCAATCACTACGTAGCTCGTAGTCCATCCTCTTTGTAGCCACGTCCGCAATATTCAACTTAGTGGGAACATAATTCCATTGATCTACTGTAGATAAACTATCTATTTCAGCCAACCTGTGAGAAATAAAAACTTTATACTTTTTTGTCTGATTACGTATCCAATGTAGGACTGTCGTCGAGTCCGACCAGAAGAACGTGTTGTCTGGTTGAATCCGGTGCTCATTTTTAATAGTCTCAGCCAAACGACACGCCAACAACGCACTTTGAAGCTCGAGCCTGGGAATCGTGACTTGCTTCAGAGGGGCTACTCTGCTTTTACTCGCGATCATCGTCACCAACAAACGACCATCGGGACATAGCTTCCTCCAGTAGGCTACAGCCACGTACACGGCGGGAGAAGCGTCACAAAAGACGTGGAGTTCTAACAATGGCTTGGTGTGACCGCTCTGCACCTGTAACTCTGAACGAAAATACCACCTGGGAATCCGAATTTCTTTGATCGTATGTAGGTATCTCACCCACTCGCCGAACAAAATGAATAGATCGGAAGATACTTCCTGATCCCAGTAGATATTTTGACGCCAACACTCCTGCATCAGCAACCTCGCTTTGACTGTAAACGGAGCCAAAAAACCGTGAACATCAAATATCGACATAACGATACTTAACAACTGTCGTTTAGTAGGCTTCTTTTCTAAGTTTAAAAGCTCAACAGGAATGCGCGACAGAGACACATTAAACCCAAACGAATCTGTTCCGGGATACCACAATAAACCCAGCGTCCTCTCAGCTTGACTATCGAGACTCAACTTCACAGTCTCGTCCTTCACAATCTCTTTTTCTATGGCACACAATACTATAGCGTTATTACTCGTCCAATTGTGCATATGGAACCCACCTTGTTGGTTGATCTCTGCAATATCTCGTGCCATCTTGATGGCGGTGTCTGCGTCCGGGAAGCTGTCAATGAAGTCATCCATGTACTGACTGTGACGGATCGCTGCCACCGCTTCTGGCATCGACTGCTCAAAACGCCTCGGGTTCAAAGTCTGGTTCACGTACTGCGCAACAAAAGGAGAGCAATTAGCACCAAAAATGAGCGATGTCATCAAATAAGTTTTAAGTTCTTGGTTGTCATCTCGCCAGAGAAACCTGAGTGCGTGTTGATCTTCTTGCCTAATTTGAATACGAAGAAACATATCAACAATGTCTCCCATGAGACCTACAGGGTTCTCGCGAAATCTCATCATTATCCCTAGCAACGACTGCAGCATGTCTGGCCCCTGCAACAAGAAATCGTTTAAACACAACCCGTTTGACTTAGCAGCTGCGTCGAATACTAATCGAAGCTTTTTCTTGTTGGGGTTGTCTACACCAAAATGGGGCAGGTACCAGACGCGCCCGCTATCTTCTTCACCGACGGATAACTCACGGGCAAAACCATTAGTAAATAAATGATCGACTCTACCTTTGTACCTAGCTGCATATTCTTCATTAGCTTTCATCTTTCGCTCAACACCTAAAAGCCTTTTACGCGCATGACAGAAAGATTCAGGCATCACCACATCATCCTGTTTCCAGGGTAAGCCAACCGTCCACCGACCGTCAATCAGCGTCGATGTCTCCTCCAAAATGCTGACGGCTCGCTGCTCTTCGAGGTTCTGACGAGGTTGTCGTAGTATGCCTATCGCGTCGATAGCGAAAGAACGTCTAATCTCTTCATGTAAAATAAGGTCCGCAGGCTCCCGTTCGACACACTTGCATTCGGTCTCAGGCACACTCAAGTTAACTTCAACATTCGCCTCACTATTAACTAACACGCAGTGATTTATCGACCCTTCCTCACTACATCCGGGAATAAGGCGACCAGTACCGTTTATAGTAGAGAACCGGCCATGCAGGCACCAACCGAGAGATGTGCGCGTCAGATAAGATCTATACTTTTCTATAGGAATACATTGAATAGGTAAAATCAAGTTATAATTATCCTGACCGATCAAAATCTTTGGCTGAACAACTCTACAATTCAAGTCTTTAAAAAAATAATTATTGAATCCAGAAGGGATTTTCTTAAAATCTGTTACATAAGTATATTGCATAGGTAAATTTAGTTCTCGAATCTTACGGGCAGTTAAACTAAAACGTTTGCCACGGGCATTGGACAACTCGAAGTTCACTTTCTGTGTAACACAAATTAGCTCACCGGAGTCCCAGGCGCTTTTGGCGCGCATGGTTACCTCGTCCCCATGCAGCCCCGCGGCGTCGGCGAGCTCTGCCGCTACCAGCGTCACCGTGGCGCCGTCGTCCAGCAATGCATGTGTGTTCACGGCTCCGCGAGGGCCGTGGACCGTAACAGGAACGATCTTCAGGGCGACTCTATCTCGATGATTCTGAAAATATGCTAAGTGATTAACAGCTGCTGTCTCCACTTGATTCTCGTCATCTCTGTCCGTCTCTGCTTTTTCCTTTGATTTCACCCAGTGAAGCAGGCGGTGATGTGGCTGACCACACTCATCGACCTCGCAGTCGGCTGCTGGACAGAGTATTGACTCGTCGTGTCGAGAACCGAGGCACTTATAGCACAATCTGTTAATTCACACATATCGCCAGCGATCTCTCTTCAAGGCGCTTTTAAAACGCTTGCATCTATCGAGTGCATGGTAAGTACCTCGACAAAACTTGCATTTCTTATTACAGTTGTCATCCGCAGTGTACAATACGACAGCATTCTGAGGTTTCCGCTCCTCATACCTCCTCTTCTCAGCCTGGCTGTAGACGCAACTCACTCCGGCCGCGGCTGATTTCGACGCTTCATGATGAAGAAAATCAGATAGCAACTCCAACTTTGAGCTCTCGCTGTCACGTCGCTCGTACAAGAAATCAGTCCACCTTGTAATTAAAGCAGTCGGCAGCTTAGACACTATGATATTTACCAATTCAGGGCTTCGCAGATAGTCGTACTGTTTGATAGCTTTCGCCGCTGCAACGTAGTTTTGAACCTTGATGGCAAAATTCACGATCTCATTGTGATAGTTAGGAGACAGAGGTGGGAGCTTCTTCGACTGAAACAGTATCTTTGACATGATGTTTTCCGCTCGACCGAACCGTAACTCGAGTGTCTCTATGACGTTCGCAGGCGATGAACCACCGATGAGTAAAGACGAGACACAGTCTTTCGCTTCGCCTCTTAGACACTTACGAAGTCGCCATAGATTTTCGGTGTCCGAATACTTGCATAGCTGCGTCGACTCGCCGTAAGCTTGCTTAAACTGTAGCCACTCCATTGGATCCCCGAAGTAGACCGGCAAGTCTTTCGATGTGGCTAATCGAGTCAGGATCTCATTGTTTACCTGAGATGACGACGCTACGACGGCGGTCTGGATTGCTTCGGCTAGCTTTTCTACTATATTATATGGTTGACTAGGCTGAGTCGCAATCGGCATCTCTAGCGGTCGTGGTAGAGGCTCGGCTACGCTAGGCAAAGATCTACGCTCTTCTTGCTCTAGGTCTTTACGTACGACGTTCTCATTTTGAAGTGAATTTGAGAGCCAATGTGTTACCTTATGGTCTCGATCACAGGACGATGCTAGCAGTGACTCCTCATCATCCTTCTGGGAGCACTCTTCTAACTGCGCCAGTTCCATAGCTAGCTTCTTCTTGATCAGCTCTTTCCTGCGCTCCGCCATTTCGGTCTCAATCGCGGCTTCTGCTTCGGCAGCTTCGAACTCCAATTGACGTCGGCGTATCATTGTCGCTGAACTGCTTCGACTTTTGTATGTCCGTGAGGTTGTGGTATGCGTAAGTTCCTTCTTAACCTCCTCCACTAGAGGTTTCGGTGTCTGAACCTGATCGTTCGCGGCGGCGGTGGCTTCTTGTTCGGCAATCGCTCGAGCCGCAGCTCGTGTCATAATAGAATAAGACGACATGGTGCAAATTACCTTCCTGGTTCACAGGTTTTAGGGTACCAACCGCATTGACGAAATATGATCCGGCTCGAAGGACCAAAATGTAGCTGATAAGGGTTAGGTCGCTGTAGAAAATGTCACGTTCAGACGAAATATATTTGCTAGTTAAAAGGAAAAAGCACTTCTTATTTTTTGCATTTATTGACAAACCTGACACACTTCAAAATGACAACTAAAAAATACATATCTGTTTAAAATTATAAGAACAAAATTAAATCTGATTAGGAATGAAATAGTTTCGATATATTCTATCGACAACAGATAATTTATAAGAAATCAATGCATATTATAAAATTAAGACCCCCTCCGCGTCTGTCTGTCTGTATGTATGCGATTTTCTCGAAAGCTACTGTACGAATGTCCATACGATTTACGCCAACAGTTATTTATTAATTACTCACGGTTGATTTACATGTATAATTAAATAAAATTGGTTTTTATTTAAATAGAAGTCGTCGAAAAATAAATTAAACGGCTTACCCAGACCAATCAAACCTTAAGAGATGCTTAAAATGATGTTACTTCTGGAGAATTGTAATTCGACGCGTCATACTTGATACTTGATGCAGCGTCGGTGGCGCTGCAGATTCACACTATCCTTCTCATCGGGAGGTCCGGGGTTCGATCGTGTCGAGTTCTAATGTGTTTTTTGGATTTCAATGCACATTTGTCCGACGCTCCTACGGCAAAGGAAAACACCGTGAGGCAACCTGCATACATCTGCGAAGACACCCATACTTAGAGCAGGCTCGAGCCCCTTGGTGGGGATGTTATATGAGCTGTGATGATGATAACTTGACGCGACAAGCTGGTGCAAAAAATGCAGGCATATATGCTTCAATATACACGAAGAGATGGGGAATATTGAATTGTTTTATGCAACAAAGTTGGCAAACGAGCAAGTTGCCCACCTGATGGTAAGTGGCTCCAATCGCCTTATGTGGTTCCTTGCAAGTCTTGCAAATCTACAACACCAACAAGAATAGCCAATGTACGTTGGAAACTTGTGACATAAGATGTAAAGTCACAGTACCCAGTAATTTCACTGTGAACCGCAACATTGGAATGGAAGCACCGCTCGCTGCTTTGCGGTAGAAATAGATAAGAGGTGCACATTTATTGATAAAATCAATACAAAAATCCACTTCAGCCAGAATTCGAACCTGTGTTTTCACGATACTGTGTGATACAATTACCACTTCGCTACCAAGGGCTTATCTAACTCGAACGAAATCTCGACTGTGTTGATCTTTTTTTTTTTACCTTGTTATTGAGCGAAATTTTGAGTGACTCATTCCTCGTGGTTACACCGCTATAGCAAAGAACTAGTGCATCTTTTTAATGGTACTTTATCTTTAAACTTTTTAAACCAAAGCAGACTTTATTCACGTTTAATGATATAACATAAATATCTGTATTTTTAACCAAAATTCAAAGTCATAAGTTAAAAAAAGGATCATCATTATCAAAGCTCATATACGTCTCCACTGAGGAGGGGCTCGAGCCTACCCTACGCTAGGGTGGCCCAGTGCGGATTGGTCGACTTCACATACACCTTTGAATTTCTTCGTAGTTGTGTGCAGGTTGCCTCACGATGTTTTCCTTCACCGTAGGAGCGTCAGCAAATGTACATATGAAATTCGAGAAACAAAAACACATTGGCACACGGCAGGATCGAACCACGGACCTCCCTATTAGACGGCCAGTGCCAAGTCCACAGCACCACCGACGCTAAACTAAATGATACATGTAGGCAGGGTACCACGAAGTTTCTCCCTAATGAGCAGCTCGCCTGAGGAAGATACTTCTACTTAACAGAAGATTTGACAGAGAGACGAGATATTTCCAGAGGAAAACCGAAATCAAAGCAAATTCGTAACAAAGCGTTAAACTATTCACCGTATCGAACTGTCGGCCTGTCAAGATGCAATGGGTGAGTTGGATTAAAAACCAGTAAACAAAATTACACCCACCCACGTTCACAATTAGTTCGACTAGAATTATATCGGACGTTCCCGCAAGCCCGAATTAAAAACCTTGCACGCAAGTAAATGTGAATAATTACGTATTTAATAATGCCTTTGTTCGTTCGCCGAGGAAATCCAAGTAATTCAATTGTTTTGTTTAATTCGTGTAGAAACGGTCACTTTCTAGCTGTCGCTTGGGGTTCAGTGGTTTACTTTTATGTTACGGATTTTTTAAGCACTGGCGTTTACTGGCATTAATAATATATGAAATATATATAAAAGAAATAATTGTATTGTTATAAACTCTTTATAAGAGCGTCGGTGGTGCTGTGGACTCGAAACTTGCCTTCCAATCGGGAGGTCCGGGGTTCGAGACCGCCATGTGCCAATGTGTTTTTCGTTTTCGAATTCAATATATACATTTGTGCGACGCTCCTACGGTGAAGGAAAACATCGTGAGGCAACCTGCATACATCTGAGAAGAAATTCAATGGTGTATGTGAAGTCAACCAATCCGCACTGGGCCAGCGTGGTTGACTAGGCCTAAGCACTCTAACTTAAGGTAAGCTCGAGCCCCTCGGTGGGGACGTGTATAAGCTTTTATGATGATGATGATGAAACTGTTTATTGCACATGAATGACAACAAAAAAATCCTTAAGATAAATACGGATAATGGTAACTTATATTTAAGAGAGATTTTTTCCAGACAATCTAACCGGGAGACATATATGTGCAGAATGTTCTCTCAAATAAAAAAAAATCTTAAATAAATATGTATAAAAGTTGATCTAGCAGAATTTACACTTATTTATCCTGCATAATTTTCAAACCAACACATTTTCTCAACATGAGACCTCTCTGCCTTTCATCTGTATTCATTTAATGAATATATCTAATCTATGTCTTTACTACGTTCACCGAATTTCAATAAAATTCGTTCAACGTAAGATTGAAAATTTGTATACATTTATCTGTAAAAAAAAATATTATAAAACTTTAACAGTGAAGTAATATTGTTACCACATACATACCCGAAAAATAGTCACAGCGCTGAATAGCATGTACTCTCTCGCTGAGTAAGGCGAAAAATGCGAAATAATTTACGTTTTTAATGACTTGTATGTTATCCAATGTAACTTCGCACTTATGCGCGCTGAATCGACAGAATCACCAGAAGCATTCAAAAGAATTCACCCGTCTCATTCATATTTTATGGTGCGTGTACATGTGCGTTTAACATTAAGGCGCTACTTTCCCGTTTTATACATTTTCGATTAACTGTACCGCCACGAATATAAAACATGCAGTTCTCAAATTCATATATGATATTGTTGGACATTTTATCTAAACATTCTTAAAGACAGAAACATGATTAATAATATTTCACTCGATAGAAAAAAAATCCAAAGATTACTCTGTTCAATATTTTAAAACAGCTGTGAATCAAAAAATAAAATAATAAATGACATAAAAGTATCACCAATAGATGTGCATTTTTATTGTGTAGAAAATTGCAAAAATACATTTTTTGAAGTGAAACTTCTTTAGGCGCGCTTGACTTGGGGAGTAAGCTGGCGAACGCGTTACGAAAAGTGTGATCGGGCAAGGCGAACGGAAGTTAAGTGGGGGATATAAGCAAGAGACAGCAGTGCGCGCGCACATTTTCTTTCTCTCTTCCTCTCATAGAAGTTTCACTTCAGTCGTGTGGTCATAAGCACACTCGTTTTTATTTTGTACTCGAGTTTTCCAAAAATCGAATAAAACATGTAAAAAGTAACGTTTTCGTTCGGCCACGGGGGGCGCGTAAGCGACATTAGAAGCTATACGATTATCAACTATATTACCTCGCAATAAAGGAATCGCCGTGCACGCGTAGATTTCCAGGAAAACCTCGCCTTAAAGGTAGATTAAGAGGAAATCGTACAGTCCGTATTTCCATACAACCGTAGTCCCTGTTTCCTTCCTGGATAAAGGCACTAGTTGCTCTATTTTCTCCAATAAAATCAATGGCTTTGGCTACCATAAGCATGTTCCTTTGTTTTCCTTATTTTATTAAGTGAATTATTAAAAGAGATTTTAAGCCTTTAAAAACCTAAAACGTCGACCTAATTTTCTCCTGTATGTAAACGTCCAGCAAACGAATTGAAGAAGATTTTATGAAATTACATCGGTCAATTTTTCGCGGAGAAAACAGGGGACCACGAAACGTATATTTTGTGTACTTTTCATAGATATTATCGGTCCCAGCTGCAGTTGTCCCTATCGCGCTCAGTTTGGACACACATCGCGATAGCAATACATTTTACAAATACCTATTTTTGAATTCTTTCGACCTTAGTATTTCCTCTTAATAAATTATTATACGGACCCATCTCTCTGTAGAGTTCATCGAAATTGAATGTTTTCTTAGACTCTTTAGATGCAAACGAACCGCGAATTCCCGCCTGTTTACCGGTAACCGTTTACACAGACATCGCAATTATCAGTCATCAAAAATAACTACAATGTTTTTATTCTGTTTCCACGTACCTACTTCAAGTCGGAAGCGACATGTTATTATGTCATCTTTCAAAGAAATGAAAAACATGCGAGTTTTTTAACACCTCTTTAATGAATAAACAGACAAATTACAATGGTGTGATTATGTTATCTCAAGGTATGAATAGCTTTAACTAATTCGTATAAACAGTGTACTATAACAATTAATTATATTATAAGTTCAGTAATTTATTAATGTAATTTAATTTTAAGACACAAGTAACAACGGAAAAAGCCTCAATATAGTTCGATAGATGTCTAATAGTTAGATAGTTGTAATAAATTATTTAAGTCCAAAGCTCATTTTTTTTAATTCACTACAGGGAAACTCTTGGCGAAGTCCAACTTACTTCATTTTATGTTAAGTGACACTGACATCGAAGATATAATATTATTGTAATATCTATTGAAAAATCTAATATACAAGTTATGAAAAATTAAAGTGCTAAACACTTTTCATATTTATTATTTATCTTAGTGAAGAATTTTAATTAAATTTTAGACATAATACTGCAAAAAATCCTATGGACCGCCCATTATACCCACACAGCTGCGTCAAACTAAACCATTAAAACATCATTATAAAATTTTAATAATTTTAAAAATAAAAATTGATAAAAATCGACACGCGCCATACTTAACCCTCCACGGAGTCATGTTTGAATTAATCAAATCATGCAGTAGATATATATCTGTAAGTGTTTGAAATTAGAGCGGGATAGTCGAGCGATTGTTTTCCTTCGCCCACGGTCGAATGCCGATCTTGTTATTTTTTATATCTGTTGTGTAGTTAGATATAACGGATTGTAATCATCTTATTGTGTGAGCTAAGATGTATCTGTGCAGCACGTGCGGCGACGAGAAAGTACTGACGAAAATAATGTATAGATCTTTTACTTTAACTTATTTATTTGAATTTATGAAGGACGTATATAGAAATAAATAAAGACATATTAAACTAGACAACATTAATCCATTTATCTGCTTCAAAACCAAACGGATCAATTTTTAATTACCGTATGTGACGTCAAAAAACGCTCAAAGCGAAAAACATTGCAATATTCCAGTGTCCTATTTGTTTTCAAGTGTTTGCAGCTCGATACGGTACAATAAGGCATTTTTGTAAATATTGACGATACCGATAATTGCATATACTTAAGCGTGGAATAAATTAATAAATCTTCCTTTTGGCACGCGAAATATATATACGGCTGGCGTCTAGTTAAATAAATGTCTGTGAAAATGTAAAGTTTTGCACTTAGGTCATATGAAATTGCAGGATGATCGTTAATTTGCTCCGATTTTATTGAGAAATTGAAGAACTCAGAGATTCTGCTCATAGAAAATAACCTTAAGCTAAACGAGAAAACTTTGGATTTATGGAACATAATGTTATTCATTCGCATCAAGGTCCATACACTTAGAAATTATATCAAATTTTAATTGTACTAATGGCCAGTTACCTGACTTTCCTCGTGTTTTTGTCATATAACTTATAGTTAATAAAGAAGAAAAACATTATCCCATAATCGCGTCCCGTACTTTCGTGCTGCCCCATCGGCGCACAGATACGATAAAACAACATGTGTTTCTTCGCCTAACGAATCTTCCTCAGCATAATGAGCACAACAATGTAAAGTGGGGCCGTATTTACATAATGTCACCTAAGTAGGTGTAAGAGTGTCACCGTGGAACACTCTCGAATATCATTAATCGAAAGCTAGGAATGCTATTGTGTTTGCTTTTCCCCATTATTTTCATTGGAGACATCAGAGACGTCATGATGAAAGCAACGAGGGATAAGAAAACAATAATAGTTGGCAGCATTTGAAGTTAATTATTGACGTGTGGTACCTATTTCATCATCATATAATATATGACACGTTCTTCGAAATACATTTTTATATATTATGCACATTATCTATTGTGGGATTGTGTGAAAGCAGTCTTATTGTAATTGTTTTATTACGAGTATTAAAATGCTTCTAACAATATAACCGAGAAAAATAATTATTACCTACATAATAAGTAAACGTTTAGATCTAAGTATTCAAATATAACAATACACCATTGTAATATGTACCCTGTTTAAAGCAAATAAAATATTTGTATGTGTGTAATACTTAAACTCAAAAAACTCAAATCTTTTTCTTTATTGTTCAATATAAACTTATACATGCATTTATCAAAGTTAAGTAAAACACAAAAATCTAAATTACTAAGATATTTGACAATTATTTAATCTTTATACACACCAATCATAATTAAGATATATGCAATACAAGTGAAATGAAAAAAAAACAAAAGTTCACTCTCCACTTGTTCGGAAACTGGGGAAACCTTTTCGAGACAAACAGGTAAGAAACTATCCAGAATAAAAACAATTATTTACGAAATATTCAAATAACTAAATACAGCCTAAATTTAATCAGCTGCAGGACACAGTCACCGTGAGAAATCAAGAACCTATGAAAGAAAGAAAGTAAACAAGACTCGTTATAAGCACGTACGTATGTAATTACTCTTCCTATATCTTCATCCTATCATTTGTATGCAGACGATCTCCAGATCTACACTCAAGAGTCAGTAGATAACTTGGCTAAGGCGATTGGCACAATTAACACTGATTTGACACACATTGCTGACTGGAGCCATCGTCATGGTCTCATAGTCAACCCGAAAAAACTCAGTGCATCATAATTGGGAGTCCGTGGTATATTTCCAGAATTGACTTGAAGTCCTTACCTAGTATCCGTTTTGACGGTACCACTATTAGTCTGAGCAAAGAGGTAAAGAATCTGGGTGTTTATTTTGATAACTGCTTTTCCTGGCAGAAGCAAGTGTCAGAGGTAAGCAAGAAAGTGTTTGGTGCGTATAGTTCCCTTAAACGCCTAAAAAACTTGCTTCCGATCTAAACGAAAATCTTGCTGGCCCAGTCCCTACTTCTTCCAATTTTGGACTACTCTGATACGTGTTATCCCGATCTAAATGTTACTCAGTTGAATAAACTGGAGCGTTTGCAGAACCTTCGTATTCGGTTTATCTTTGGGCTACGCAAATTTGATCATATATCACACTATCGCTCCAAACTTCAGTGGCTCCCTATAAGCCGTCGGAGAGATTGCCATATCCTTTCTCTTCTCCATTCTATACTTACCAGTCCGTATGCTCCTCACTATCTCAAATCCCGTTTCCTTCTCTACTCCTCAACAATAACTAGACCCCTTCGCTCCTCAAACGACATGACACTAGTACTCCCACCTCACTCCTCTATGTTTTATGACAAGTCCTTCACCGTTAAAGCCATTAGACTTTGGAATTCCTTACCGGAGATCATAAGACGTGCACCATCTCATGATTCTTTTAAGCGAGCTATCACATTTTCTGCAGCTAGAATTTTATGTTTTCTTTCCTTTCGTTTGTACTATAGGTATGTAGTATATGTATTTTATGTAGTTTATGTATTTTGTAGGCTTATTTACTTATTAATAACATGTAGTATATGTATTCTATTATTATGTTAGAATTTTACGGTCCCGTTGTTTATGTTTCGTATTAAACTTTCTTCTAAGGTTAGGTTGCCTTGAATAGATTGCCACTTTGGCAATAAGGCCGCCTTTTGTTTTGGCAATAAGGACTAGTTTTAAGAAATTCCTGTAATTTTTTCTTTTTGCAATAAAGTTGTACATACATACATACATACATACATACGTACGTCCATTAGTCTGCTGATGTATTATACATACAGCTAAGCTGCAGAACTTAGTCTTTTCAACAACTTATCGATATGTGGACCCATGTAGTCTTTTGATGTTGTAGTCTGTTTAACACTCTGGACATAGACTACCGGAGCCCTTAGAATCTAGCGTGATCCCAAGAAATACTGCGGCATCCACAAGGTCAACATTTTTATTTTTTAAGTTAACAGTGGTGTAAACCTTTATAACATTGGGTAAGACGAATTTTATAAATGTTGTTTTCCCTTCATTAAGTAACAGGTTTTTCGCATTAAACCAATAAACTTTTCTCGAGATAGAATTGTTTACATCGTCATCGACTTGAAATCGCTTGATTTTTAATAAGTGTGAAGTATTATCTGCAAATAATACAAGGTATACCATGTGTCTGAAAAAAATCAGGCAGGTCATTGACATATATTAGAAATAGAAGAGGACCATAAATTGAATCCTATGGAGCATCCATTTTAACTGCGGAGCCTTGAGACCTTTTTGTATTGACATCTACTTGGTATATAATTGGTCTTAAATTAGTGGGGTCTATTGTGCTACCAGATTTATTTATAGGAATAATTTTGCTCAGCTTTATTAGATCGGGAAATATACGACAATCAATGCAATATATTATTAAATCAGTATTAGTATTGTATATGAATTCAAATCGATCATACATGTTTACATGTCTAAATACATTAATCCATTAATTATAATCTGACATAAAAATTTTTCTTCTATTGAAATGACATTCCAACTATAACATCTTTTGATATCCCAAAGATTTTAGTCAGCGCTTAAAATGGACGAGAAAACTTGTTATTTTATCGGCACTCCGGTCAACCGAACTCGAAATTAGTAAATGAATTATACTTAAAGTTATAATTTTTAGAAGCGAATGTCAAAGAGTAAAGAGATCGGATATGAATACAATGGGCCGCGCTCGACACCCCGCCGTGCGCCCGCGCATGCTCCGCTTGGTGATGTTTAATTTTATATCGATAAAAATATCGAGAGCCATTTAGTTCTGGAATGACGAGGCATTTCGCGGATTTTAATTTTGAGCACAGATAATAAAAACCTATAGTTAAAAAAATATTACTCATCAGAGCGCTGCGCAGTGACAGATTAGAATTAGAAGAACTGTCAGTTGTAATTTGTAAAACATGCTTCAAATCTTGGTTGCTTTGTTAGATTTACTTGTAGAATATAATGCGATTAATGGATACTTCAAAATATTAAAATAGATCGATTTCACTTGTATTATCATGTAGTCCCACCCAACATGCCATTAAATAAATAAAGAGCAATGACACATCTAGTAAAATGTGGCAGAGCAGCAGAAGTCAGCTTAATTAACAATTTTTTACAGAAATAAATTATTGTCAACTAAGCAGATTTTTTCCCATAATCATAATTGAAATGAAATATTTACAGTAAAAACTCAGTGTCAACATTATAAAAAAATATCGATACTTGGGGGCAAGATAGCTTCACTATTTCCATAAAATGAAAAATTAAGTTTAATAAAATCTCAAAGTAAATTTAATTTATAGACATCCGCCGAGATAAATAAATATCTATTACTTTTTTCATCAATAAATGAAAATATTGACTTATATTTATGTGAACTTTTATATCAATTTAATACGTCTGAGTACGTAAGAATTAAAACCAAAAGGTAAGAAAATTAGTTTCAAAAAGTTCATGAAAAGTTAATTAGGATTGTCATTGTCAACAACGATTGGTCATCGTAATTTCATAAAATAATAATAAAAGTAAATAATTAAAATACATCTCGCACTATATCAAAAAATAAGCTCATCAATTAAACTTTTAAATTGCTTGTCGCGTTTAAATGTCACAGAACTTTTGATTGGAATTTTTGAATATAATTAATTACAAACGATGGCATCGTAATTAAAATTTTAATGGTCTGGTCGCGCCGTAAATTTATTGAGGCTTGAATTTTAAGTGTTTAATGTTGCCTTTTATTGATGCCTGTGGTTTTTGCAAAAGCCTGGATTATTATTTGTATATAGGTAAATAAAAAATTTAAATGCTATAGGGGCTTATTTAACAATTTTCTCTTTTTTTTTCCGCTAGTTTTAATAAATAATCAGGAACTGTTTCGCAAAAAAGTAATCTTAGCTGTCATAAGCCTACCTAAATTTATGTTTTTTAAAAAAAGAAAAATGGCTCAATCTTTTTCAATAAATAAAGACAAATGATAATGAATTAATTGAATATTTGATGCTATTACAATATCTATTTAAGTAGCCTTTTTGAAAATCAAGTTTGACCGAGCTTTAATTTATTATAAATTTGCTAAATTCAATTTGTTAATAGTTTCATGTTAAAACAATTATTTTCGAAACGCAAAACAAATAGAGGTTAAAATTTTTGGCTAGACATGTACTTATAAAAAAAAAAGTCATTCTAGAAACCATGTCCAATCAGAAAAGGTCGTTCGAGCACCGACGCAAAATCGTTAAGCTGTACTCATAGACAGGATTAGGCCTAATACACTAGTAATGCATTACGACGTGACAACAGTGGCCCGGCACCTCTGTTTCGAGCCTTATTTATTGTATTAAGGCTTTCTATTTAAGCGCGAGGACCACCGACCGCGAGGTGCGTTCCACTTGGCACATTCGATTCGATATATTTTTGTCGAAGTTATAGCTGCATGAATTTGACCGTAAATAAGCATTGGCGGTTGATGTGTGTGAAGATGTTTAACTGACTCAGAAATGTTCTATCAAAGCATCTAGAAATATCATGATATTGCAAATGCACAGTTATAAATTAAAATATATTTTGTTGATAGTTGTTTAGTTTACGATTACTTTTTTATACAACTAAACTGCAAACCCAACTTGATTGAACGTGGTTACAGTTGCACATATATTTCCTGTAAAACTTGCAATTCTACAACCCTTTTATTTTATTTTAAACATATGATTTTAGGACACAGTACCCAACTACCCAGTAATTTCAAATATCTAACCTTTCAAACTGGGACACAGCAATGCAAGAACCGCTGCTTGGCGTCAGAAAAGAGTTATATCAAATTACCTACGTAGACAACTCAGGCACAGAGTTTTTCTCCTCCCTCTCTTATCTACGAGTATTTCTGCCATAAAACAATAGTGCTTGCATTGCTATGTTCTGGTTTGAAGAGTAAGACAAAAAAAACTGGGTACACACACTGTAATCCTCGTAGCGGCTGCATGTCTGCAAATGTTCCAGTAACCCCAGGTACTATTATCGACAATGAATGCATTTAGCAAGTTACCATCAGGCGGGCAGTCTGCTTCTTATTTGTAATAAAAAATATATTAGGATAAATGCTCTTCGAAATTAATAAAATAAATAAAACACAGTAAAGTTATGCCCATTGTCTTAGACACATATTGTTACTATTTTAAGTCTTTACCATCTAACATTACGCATTGAATTATCTTATTTAACTTTTAAAGTACCGATCGAAGAATGTTGAAAACTACCGATATGGTTGCTTTTGGTTCGTTTTGCGTTGGTACGTTATGTAATTTTTCATGATTCTTTAGAGTGTAGTGCAAATAAGGCTATTAGAGTTGATGGGTTTGATTCGGAAGTATTAGCATTGCGTTATTAGAATATGAAAAAGTAATATTTTAAGGTATTTTTGGAAATCTTGATACTCGATAGTATTTCTCACATTACCAAATTATTGGGGGAAATATAAATATAAATTTGTTGTGAGATAATAATTATTTTTATGGTAACCGTTCAGGTACTTACTCTTACAGCCGGTTGCACCAAGTTTTACGTTATACGATTTCGTAAAAAGTAACAATTTCATCATTCATCATCATCATTACAGCTCATATACATCCCCACCGAGGGGCTCGAGTCTACCCTATATGTTAGGGTGATTACGCCTTAGTCAACCACGCTGGCCCAGTGCGGATTGGTCGACTTCACATACACCTTTGAATTTCTTCGCAGATGTATGCAGGTTGCTTCACGATGTTTTCCTTCACCGTAGGAGCGTCAGACAATTGTACATATGAAATCGAAATGAAAAAACACAGTGGTACATGGCGGTCTCGAACCCGGACCTCCCGACTGGAAGACAAGTGCCGAGTCCACAGCGCCACCGACGCTCCCAAAAGTAACAATTTAATTCCTAATAAAAATGGGTCGTTTCCCTATTCAATAAATGATTTGCGCCGTACATTTAACCTTTTTAAACGTAAAGGATAAAATAAAACTACAATTAAAACAAGATTGTGGCGCAATTCTTGCGTATTTATATTGTTACTTTTACGAAATCGTAAAACGTAAATTTGGTGCAACCGGCCGCTAGTCCAAAGTGGAACATAATAATGTGGATGATCAACTGTGCATACTTATCGCTGATTGTTATTGATAGAGTACCTAGCCGTCGTGCATCTCTGATTTAAGCGTATGAATACAATTAAATATGAAATGTCTTCGCTATAAAATGTTACCGTATTTTGTACATTTCAAACGCATAAAGAAGGTAGCCAACTGGACACGAGGAGCGTTAAAAAGCATAACGAAGGTAGCCAACTGGACACGAGGAGCGTTAAAAAGCATAACGAAGGTAGCCAACTGGACACGAGGAGCGTTAAAAAGCATAACGAAGGTAGCCAACTGGACACGAGGAGCGTTAAAAAGCATAACGAAGTTAGCCAACTGGACACGAGGAGCGTTAAAAAGCATAACGAAGGTAGCCAACTGGACACGAGGAGCGTTAAAAAGCATAACGAAGGTAGCCAACTGGACACGAGGAGCGTTAAAAAGCATAACGAAGTTAGCCAACTGGACACGAGGAGCGTTAAAAAGCATAACGAAGGTAGCCAACTGGACACGAGGAGCGTTAAAAAGCATAACGAAGGTAGCCAACTGGACACGAGGAGCGTTAAAAGAGATATTATATCATCACACCTAATAATTAACTGGTATTTTTCGTATGGACGTGAACGTTTGGATGTTTGAATTTATCCATACCACTAACTCAAACCGCTAAATGAATTGTATAACATTAAGATTTTTTAGGAGAGAAGTCACTGCAATATTAGGAATGTTTAGCAAATCGAGGCAAGTTTTGGTCACATTTTGATGAAGCTCAAATCCAAAATCAACATTTATTGCAGAATAATACACATTGATATCTTTAGGTTTTTCATTTTCAAAGAAAAAACAGTTAGAGTGTCACGCCGCTCCGCACCTCGTACGTCGCCCGCACTCCCGTGCTGTCGCGTGCGTGCTTTAATAGCCACACGACACTCATAAACAATATACAGACCTTAAATTTAACTTAAATTTGTGCCAAAAGTTTTGTTAATATTTAAAGAATTTGTTCCTACCGTAAAAATGAAAAACTTACACTTTGGAACCAACTCTGAAATTATCATCATGTCAGCCAAGAGACGCCCACTGCTGGCCATAGGGGTCTATGATCTCCAAGGATCTCCAAGCCCATCGATCTTTTGCTTTCCGCAACCAACGGCTTCCCACGACCTTCACAGAATTATCAGTTCTTATGTGTAAAACATACCAACGCTGCGTCTTCTGATGCGTGGACGCAACTCAAAGACCTTTCCACCCCAACAGCCGTCAGTCCTTCGAGCACTGTGCCCTACCAACTTTCACAGAAGGTTACTAAGACACGCTTTAAAGTGAACGAACTAGGTATTTTTTAAAATGATTTCACCATATAACTATTCCTTTAACGAAGCCAACTCATTATTGTGCCTACGTGAGTCACCGGAAAGATCGATATTAAGCTAATAAAACGGATTGCATAAAAACTGTGATTTACAATAATCCCTAATCACTATGCCACGCTTGTTCAGCTGGCAGATTTGAATAATGAATTTTTTCGTTTTTTCCGCGGAAAAAAAGTAATTGCATTACATTATCGCCCCCAACCCAATAACAAACAACCAACCCTTTGTTTGCTGTCTGAAAAAACGCCGAAGGGCTGAATGTATGATAATGATCTTTTTTCAACATGCTGATTTGTACTAAATGACGCTTAAGACAAAAAATATTATATGAATTAATCTTGCAGCCAATCAGCGGCTATGCAAATACGGCAGATGCCCGTGCGTTACCAGTAATGTTATTTTTACAACCTGCTATTTTTTACTGTTAATCAGTGCAAAAGCTATTCGTATTGTACGCCAATGGATTGTTTTCGTTAACCACACTTCGATAGTGCCTGGGGCAATGCAACTGAATTATAAATTTTGCACACGCCATTATTGCTTGTTTGTTCAGGCGTCAATTATTTTTTTAAAAAGGAGAACGTTAGGATCCTGATGATGAGATTGCTGGCATCCTGCCTATTTTGTATTTATAATATTGTCTCGGTAACTTGATTAGATTTCTTGGCCTTAAAATGCCACCCTTTGAACGATCTTGTCTCAAAATTATATTTATAATTGCTAGATTTTAAACATTTTACGTAGATTTAACGGTACGGTATCTATCGGCAATACAAGGTACTTTTCTGTCAAAGTAAAAACATAAAAAAGTAGAAACTCATTAAAAGCTATACTCTAGAACGGAACTAAACAAGCTAGTGAGATTTTGTAAGATTTAAGCAGGTAAACACGAATATTCACAACCTTAAAAGGACTGTAAAGCGCCAATTCATGGCTAGAGTATGCACTTGCAAAAATGCAGTTTGTTGCACACCGCTTAGAGTTGAAAGTCCGAGGCAAGTGCTTACATTTCTTATTGAAATATTGTTTTAGGCGATAACGGTTTTACCCCCCTGAATCTTTACGAAATGAGACACTTTTGGTCTCATTAAATAAATTCAGTATACCTTAATCTATGTTTGTACGTTTTGCTTATTCAAAAAAAGATAAAAATGCTCGAGGTAGTTTTTGAGTCTAAAATACATATTGATATTTAGATGATAACAATTTATATTCTGAGCAATATTACTTCAAAATCAAAACGTACAAACCAAGATCTTCATTATATCTACAACATTACAAAAATTATGAAAATTGGACTATGTAAAGACGGAGAAAAGCGTTATCGCTTTTTGTATGAAAATTTACAGCTTCACAATCCTCTTAAGTATATTCTGTCACAGAGCGTTATATTCATCTATTAACTGTGTTCAATTTGGCGATACGTAATGTATTGTGTAATGTGTGTCAATAGTTAATAAGTTAATAAAAAAATTACTGTTAGAAAAGTATTTTGTCTCTGCGGTTTCGTTTGTGTACTATTGACCAGCAGTCATGAGACTCTTCCGTATATGTTGCTCTTGCATCATTATTAAATTAGAAACTAACGAAATTAGAAAATCCTGAACTGATTTTTGACCCTCCGGACCCACCATACCACTGACACTACTCCTGGGGGTAGGGTGCGCCATAACCATAACATTTAATGCCTTTTATTCATTAATGTCACCTATCTCTATTTTACATAAACTTTAATAGTGAGTTTCTTAATTGTGATGTGTGTGAAAAGCTAGACGGTGTGTGATACTCGGTCACGGAATGTGTTAAAAATAGTACGAGTAGAAAGTAACAGCTACTCATAGAACACTTACATGTAACGCATCTGACATAGGTCTTTTCCAAACAATTTTAGTGAAAAAATTTGGCGTTTAAAATCGGTTTTTATTTTTGTGAAATATTTTGTGTACTCTCGTAGTACACAAAAATCCTTTGACTTCATCGAGACATGGGCTCACTGCAGTGTTGGGCAAAATGTAATCTAACTACTGATTACTAGCTACGATTACTTTGTGTAGTTAGTAATCATAACAAATGATTACACGAAATAATCGTAAAATGTAGTTAAACATTTCGATTACTAACTACTAAAAGTAATCGCAATTACGATTATATGATTACTTTTTGTGATTACTTAACAAAGCCTTAATAAATGTAAGCATGACTGAACATTTTAATCACAAAAAATTTTAGGTTTCAGATTAAAACACGAAGCTATATAATCAGTTACTATTAATTTGAATATTTAGTATTTAAGTTTTTTTTTCAATTAACGAAACAGTTACTTGTTTTTTATTTAGTTGTTATTTTATTTTTTAAACGTTTCTGTTCATCGTCGGGTAGGCAAAGGGAGCCGTACATTCATTGTTTTATGTAATAATTAATGTTGCTGGAAATAATGGGTGACTTGCGAAACCCACTAAATACAAATATCACTAAATGTGTTTAAATGATTATAAGCTTTTATTTAACTTGCAATTTATGAATGTATTTTGAGTCAAATCTTGCAAGTAAAATTTCACCCACTTGCCAGTTTCCGATTAAGAACGCATCGTTAGTTCTGATGATAAAGCAATTAATACATAATCATTATTGCTGTAAATTCAAAATTGCCGCTGCAACAAAATGGTGAATTATATAATTTTATATATACAAGTTCCGCAATATGGATATCAAAGGAAGGAGCTTGACTTGTAAATTCAAGTCCAATATGGGCGCCGTCACTAATGGCGGATGACATAATTTTTATACAACCTCTACAATATAATGAAAGGGTTTGACTTGTAAACTATAGTAAACCATGAAAAATAATTCAAATTCAAGATGGCTGCCGTCACAAAATGGCAGATTACATATTCTTGTAACACCTCCACAATATGGGTATCCAATAATAGGGCTTGACTTGCAAAATACAGTACACCATGAATAAAAATTCAAATCCAAAATGGCCGCCATCACAAATGGCGGATTACATATTTTTATACTATTCCCATAATATGGGTATCAAAATAAGGGGCTCGACTTGTAAGATATAGTAGTAAACCATGAAAAATAATTCAAATCCAAAATGGCAGATTATATATTTTTGTACAACCCTCACAATATAGGTATTCAATCAAAGGTCTTGACTTATCAAACTACAGTACACCATGAAAAGAAATTCAAATCCAAGATGCCCGCCGTCATGAAATGGTAAATAACATATTTTTATACTACCCCTACAATATGGGTATCCAATGGAAGAGCTTGACTTGTAAAATACAGTGCATCATGACAATAAAATCAAATCCAGGATGGCCGCTGTCTCAAAACGGCGAATCACACATTGTAGGACACATATGTATTAACTTACAGTTGGCTTCAATCACTCTGACTTTTGTAATTTGGTGAGATGAGCGTTAATATCATTGGTTTGTAAGCTTTCTATGGAAGGGGAGCCTCCCAAATCAAACCCGAAAATATGATTATCAAAAAACTAACACAGACAAATTAATAAAATGAACAGACTTAGAAACATGTCCAGCGATAACCAAAAAAAAAACCAATGGTTAACATTAAATATATTCTATTTTTAATGTCCTAAGAAAACAGCAAATCATTTGTCACTGAATCTTGTGAATTTGGTTCCTGAATGAAATGTAGTCCGGTCGGTATATATATGAAAACAAAAAAGTTGCAGTAATCAGATTACTGATTACTTTAGGTAACCTGATTATTTGTAGTTAGATTACATGTAATCATAACTACATGTAGTTAACTACATGTAATCGTAATTTGTAATTAGATTACAAAACGTAGTTGGTTACGCCCAACACTGGCTCACTGCATACAATATTATATGTATAGCGGTGCTGAGTTTGCGAGCGTATCACTTGTCATTTTCCTAATTTGTCAGTTTCGCTATTTTGCCAGTTTACTTATTGGACAATTTCTTGATTCGCCAATTTACTTACTTGCCAGTTACACCAAGTTGTCTGTACCTTTAATAAGTCAATTTCTTTCTTCGTAAGTTGCCTCATTCGTCAGTTATTTTCAGTTGTAAATTTTGGTACTTTACCATGTTCTAAACACGTTAGTTACGTTATCCGTGAACATTCTTTATACGTTAGTGGGTACAAGTCAACGGCCAAGTCACACAACATTAACTATAATAATAAAGAAATCGCAGTAAGGAACCTTAGACTTGGCACGACTTTGTCTAGATTTCATTACTTTTTAGAGATAAACAAGCAGCTCCATCGAGACTTGGCTAGTTTTTACAGAATGTTTTTGGTGGGATTAAGTTGACTGACGTCACATCAAAGTACTTAGATATTTGTATAACGCTAACGCTATAAGTGTTCAAGTCCAGCGGAGTCAAACAAGATGAGTCAAACTTTTGAGAGTGGTATAAAACAGGGAGATGTCATATCTCCGTCACTGTTCACCGCTGCGTTAGAGGATGTATTCAAAACTTTTAACAGAACTGAACAGCGATATCATTTCACGTTTGCTGAATCCTAGTATAGAAATAGATGGGAATTTAAAAGAAATAATGTATAGTGATCACGCCATTAGCTTGTGACAGCTCATTAACAGCTTATTTCGTTCTCATAAATTATTCATTTTTCTTTTCCGGACAGAAATTTTAAAGCTGTTTTTGTTTAAACTCGTTGATGCCATTCAATGTTTTTAACTATGGTAGATAAATAAACTCGGCCGCAGATGTTACCCCAACGTCTATGGCATTCTTCATTCCTCCTGCGATTCCTAGCTATTCAACTGTCTTTTTGAACATCTTAGTTTCTGAGAAGGTCTTTACATTGCAATTTTTCTTTTGCTGATTGTAAGCTATAAGCATTAATATCTAAAGTGGAATTTGACATTCGTTTTGAGAAAAATGTTACCAAAAGTGCATCGAGTGCAAATGCCTTTTCAACAATGAACAATCAATTCTGTGGGCTGTTCACAAACATTCATACAACGACTTATCACTTCATCTGGCAACAGTAACCCCATTGCAAGGGCGCCATTAAGCGAAATAAGACCATTAGCAGTCCTTTCTCTTAGTTTCAGTGAAAGGGTTAAATCGGCCCTTCTGGGCGATGGCTTTATTCTATTAAGGGCCGGTTACACGCGCGATGTAATAAATATGAATGTTGAACATAGAGGATTATGCTCCTTTGCCGGGGGTCAAAATATTTGAATATGCGTCAGGCAATTTGTGAAGGGTTAATTACGAGATGCTTTTGTTGCTTCTGTTCTGTATGATAATGAACTTTCGGGTAGTATACTATTGTAGGTTGTCATAAGTATTTGTTATACTACATGGTTTGTAGACATAATATAGTTCACCTGATGTTGAGCGTTGCCACAACTTATATTTGTTATACTACAGGATTTGTAGACATAATATAGTTCACCTGATGTTGAGCGTTGCCACTAGAAGATCGCTCAATATAATATACATAACAAGCGCCTAATTCTGCTAGCGTTAACGTTTGTGGAGCGTGCCAATAACGCTTCAATTGCATTGCTTTTGTTGGTTAACCAATAACTAAATAAAACATTTGTCACTATTGACTCATTAAGAAATTGTATTATTAATAAATTTCACTGCGAAAAGCGTATAAATAACAACATGTAACAATATTTAGATTGGCAGAAGCAGGTCCTTGGTCGCATGCCAGTAAAAAAAGATATACTTACTTATTGCATGATGGCAAACACAACATAAGGCGTCGATGGCGTAGTGCGTAAGGCCGTCGCCTTCCAATCGGGATGTAGCGGTTCGAACCCCGCCACGTACCAGTGTATTTTCAAATTTTGAATTCATACGTACGTTTATTCTACGCTTTTACGGTGACGGAAAACATCGTGAGGAAACCTGCACACACCTGTGAAGAAAGAATTTCTTAACAGGTTGTGTGTGAAGTCGACCCTTCCGCACTTGGCCAGCGTGGTTGACTAAGGCTTAATCGCCCTAGTTTAGGGTAGGCTCAAGCCCCTTGGTGGGGACGTATAATAAGCTGTTGATGATGATGATGATGATGATGAAACACAACATGAGGTTTTGGAAGCGATCACCTGTGAGGCAGAAAAACCTCCTTAAAGCCTCAGGACACATGACTCATTCTGGTCTTTTTACTCAATCCGCAGATCGCCGCGATCTACTGAGAGTGAGATCTAAAAGAATTCCATACACCCCATAGATAGCAGCGATCTGAGCATCGATGATGCAGATATGACTCAGCGGAACGCATACTGAGTGCTGATGCTCTCAGTCAGGTTTCTCATAGAAACGAACAATCTCATAGATGCTATGTTCTACCTTTCATAGGTACACGTTGTTTATAATTAATTTAAGCACAGGATTGTCCGCTAAAGCATTTTATTCTCCGAGTGTATGTTATTCTGTCTTTGTAATTGCCATACATAACTTCTTCTTCTTCGTAATAACTACAATTAAAAACATAACAAGATTACCTTCTAACCATATTTATTGATTCTGTAAATTTGTATATACGTTGTAGGCATAGTAGGTATATTTTTTAAAATATCACTGAAATTTCGCAAGCTCCGTGTAACACTAGTAATTTACTTAACGGATTCAATTTTCGCATTTGCGTAGCACTATTTAGATATTATATTTATATATATTATGTAGTTTGACTATAGTAAATCGTCGTAAATAGACTTTTTGGGAAATTTTCCAAACATTTTTGCACAATGTTTACATGTTAGGCAACTGTAAAACAGGGAGAAATTGAAGAGAATAAAACCAGTATTGGGTTTTTGACACTTGATTTAAAAGAAGTCTGTCATTAAAATGCCTTAAGCTTTTTGGAATTTACTCCAAAGGGCCTAGACATAGTAACATTTGCGTTCGCTTCGTTTACGTTATGCGTTTTGTATCGAGCAGCAATGTATGAGAATGAATGTAGAATCATTCCCATCCCATACATTTTGTTCTTTTCTAACTTCGTACATGTCGAGACACAAATGTACTATTCTACTGTCAACACAATAACCAAGGCAGAAATAGTTTATACCGAGGTGCTATTTCATCCTAAAGATATAGCCACTCATTGCATTCCCGCCTATTAAGGCTGCAATTTTCTATATTTATAATAATTTTTATTCTATTCTTCCGGCGTTCTATTGCCATTTACAATAAAGATGTGGAATCATTCTGGATATTCAAAATCAAAGCACTTGTGTGTAGGTTTTTATACTTTAGTAAGTATTTATGATTATATTCTATAGTCTTTATAATGATCATTATATTTGTTACTGAGTTATTTTTATCTTAGATAATAAATGTAAAGGAGAAAATATAAAATCATCAGAACACACGGTACCAACCCGCTAACACCCCACAAGTTGATAGACCTCCGGTCTATTGTTTTTTGTTTTGCCCAAAATCGGTGTTGGTCTTGCGAGACTCTTGCTGCAAGACCGAGTCCTAGACCAACACTAAGACTGACCCAAGCAATATTTGAGCAAAACTCTTGCTCAAATGTTGCATGGATCAGTCTTGGTGGGTGATTTTGTAACTCATTGGCATCAATCGCTTATCGTATAGATTTGATAGTTATGTTTGATTAAGGCGCATAGTAACGTCAATCATAAAAAAAATCACTGCAGAAAAAACCGGTTCTCTTCATAATTATTGAATAAAAAAATCTTTAAAAAGATATGTTATTATTCAACGCATTCTTTAAAAGATGGTCTTTTTATTTTTTTTGATAAATTAATTAAAACTTGGTTAAAATGTGACCCAAACATGCCTCGATTTTAAAACTTTAAACCTAATCGCTTCGTAAATATTAGGTAATCATATACTTTCGTTTTCAATAAATAAAGTGAACAATATTCTAGCGGATGGTCTTTTTAGATTTTTCTTATTCGCCTTTATAAATTTTTATTGAAATAATTCATTTTACGCGTCAAGGTTTGCTTACTCTCACTCACTCACTCCTATGTAATCAGTGCGGGACGATCGACGCAAGGTCATTGGGAGCACTATGCGCCTTAAAACTGATTTTTAATATGTTTAATATTATGTAACGTCATCGTCTGAGTGATCTTGGTATACTTGTTGAATAAATCAACCAATACTTATAGCTAATGAATATAATTCCGCTTTTCTTCATTAAGTCATCCAGTTTGATAAAGATTGCCGATCAATCGATGAGTTACAGAATCACTGACCTGGTCTTGCTACAATTAGGCCGATCTTGGTCTCGATCTTGCAGCAAGGGTCTCGCAAGACTGCAAGATCAAGGCCAATTTTGGGCAGGACTAATTATTTCGCAACAGTTTATCACCCCATCCGGCTTCTCGCTCTATCGTCTGGTAGCGAGGGTCATGTCAACGCGAAGGCAATAGTGTCCAGCGTGAGCGAGATAGTGTGCTTGTCACATACCGAGTAATTTTGTGGGCATGTAAATTTTTTGGCTTATTTAAATTTCATAATTAATAATAAGTATATTCATTAGCCAAAATACACATACGGTATGTACCACTCCCACCTTAAGCTATGCCTGTATTTGAACGCATTTAGAATCATGATAGTAACCATTATTAATATTTTCGTAATTATGTTTTCCAATAGCACCGTTCTAGTAACGCCGCAAAAAAAACCACGTAAAAACCTACTCCTAACATAGGAGCGCACTCGAAAATCTGCATAATTATTCAGAGATTCGCCGGTGGCTAATTACAAAGAGCTGAATGGGGCTTTGACGAGTGAACGGGGAGAAAAAAATAACAATTAATAACGACACAGTGGGCACGAGAGGCCCGGTGCGCACGCATCTGTCCGCGCTCTATGGATTAAAGTGATAATTATTCCGGAGTTGGGTGTAATTATTGGATTTGCGAAAATAATAATAGTTGCCCGTTGTGTTTGTCATCTGTTGATGTTTGGTGCGTTAGAAAGTTTATTTTTTTTCGGTTGGCACAGATTTTTTCCGTTTAAATAGCGATGAACATTGACGCACGGCACGGAGCAATTTTTCAAATTCTTGCTTATTGAGGATAATGACAATTTTATTTTTTTTTTGAAAAAAATGTCATCAACAACCGACGCACATCAGGGCGATGTGCGTTAGAGTAGATGTAGTCGAAGTAGTAATGTAGTGTAGTCACTTGCTACTTGGTATTTAAGATCTAGCGAAAAATAGGTAAATTTATAATAATATAACAACTAAATTGTATTAATAGTAGTTTTCATTTATGTTTTATTTTTAAATTGATAAAGTATGATACATTATTAAATTAAATACACAAACATATTTTTTACTTTCAGTTGACTATTGTAAATTCTTTGAGTCCAATCTGTACAATAAGAATATAACAAATTTTGAAATTAAATTTTTTATAAAAAAATACTATTAGGTACATATCTGGCAACATCTTATCCATCTATATATGCAAAAAAGTTAACGATGTGAAGAGATGCACTCATTTATTAGCAGCGTTATTGAAACATTCGATTTGACTGAAGCAACGAACGACCTAGGTACCATTTACTGGGCACGCGTAAAGTTTTACTATAGTATAAATTTACTATAGGATTCCGAGCACCCCAACCTCCCAAGCATATGGTATGCCACGTGCCCAAAGGGTTGCATTGTTTGGCTCCTTAAAAAAAGGAATAAAGTTAAAATGGCGGTATCGCTTTCAACGCACTGTAATTACTGTGATTCGACTAATTGTTGGGTCGAGTGGCTCAATGGCTTTTGTTTCGAGCGATCCCGCTTTGACCGTGTTTTCGCATGCCATATTGAAATTGAAGTGTTCGTTCTTTGTTGTGTGCGCTCTGCATCCGACGAGGTGAAACTTTTTCGAGCGTTCCCAACTTTATTTCCAGCCAGTTCCGCACTTCCATGCGAGCATTAAACTTCGAATTTTGAATCGACAAACATTTTAGCAGCTTCCAATACGAATTTTTCAGCGTACTCAATACGGATATTGTATACGGACCAAGCAGACCGTGTTTTTTTCATTTGCTAATGAATTTTTTGAACGTTTTCGCTCGCATCATCCTACGTGATTCATGGCGCTACTTTGTGAATGTAACATGTATAATTCTGCATCGCAAATGGTTGAAGGGTGATTATCGAGCCGTTCAGAGTAAGGGGTTAAGTGTTTTAGCATTCATATCGCCGTTTAATTACACATTCATATGCAAATTAGTAGGCGAACGCCGCAAAGATTTGTACGGCGTCGGCCAAAGTGTCGGTATCATGTGCGGTGTAGTATATTGTAATTTATGCATTATGTCCCGCTGCGTAGAGGTGATAGCCGCGTGCATAATTTGAGCGTGTAATACGCGAATATCCTTTGGGTGTTGTACACATTTTACCAGCAAATATGCATTCATGCGTGCTTCTGAACATGTCGGCACTATAATTAGCTTAGTTGTGAATGGGCTTTTTTCGTCAGGAACTTACTTAGTAATGGAGTGGTACTTTTAGGAATTTTGAATTATAGATGTAATAGTAGAATCTTTTTGTTTCGTTTTTGTGATGTTTGTTACTCAGTCCTATTATCAATACGCATAAGTCCTACTACTAAGCATGGCTCTGTCCTAAGGCGAGGAGAATTCGGTATACCTCATCACGCTGGTCAGACGAGTTTTGTGGGGTTCTTTTTCGAGTTCCTCGTGTCCTCGTAGAGGAATAATTGCGATTAAGTCCCAAAGCCGGCTTTTGCGACATCCTCGGGAAGAAAGGGGGTGGAAACATACGTACATTTAATATGTTACCGTACTGAGGCATCTCATGATAATATATTTATTCAACAATTAACAAATTAATAAATAACAAATTTAAATATATGATATTTTTAAAATTTGCTAGTGGATAGCACAAAGAGCAATCCAACTGAGTTACATAAAATATATACCTTGAAATCTCGAAAACTAGAATGCTGTTAAGTAAAATGAACACACACTCTTTCTACTTCCTAATAAAGTAATGAAACTAATATGTAAGTCCCTAATTTCGCACATATTGGTTCTTGGATTATTTTCATATGTGTTAAGACGTTGCTTCTTGCCATGATTCTAGGTCACAGGAAGTACCTATCCTATAGGTTTTGATTCCCAGAATTCGAAAAATTTGCGTAAATATGCGACATAAACGGCCATATCCTTATATCATCACGTTGACTTACAAGTATGACGTTTTCACAGATAAAAAAGACCGTAGACTCGGGTATTTGATAGATTTCAGTGGACACGGACAAACGGACAGAAGGACAGACAGACAACGAAGTTAGCATATACGGGTTCCGTTTTTTTCCTTTTGACGTACGAAAATTACTAAAATTGTATAATAGTTTTGAACCCAATCGAATCCACTATGCTAGCTGTTCGCGCGCAAGACGCGGGCGCAGCAACGCGAAAACGCAAAATTAATAGTTTACAAGTTTTTTAAATATATTTATGTGACATCGATTCAATGCTCTCGTGTGTTAATACTTTCTACGTCAGTGACAACCAGTTTTATGCATACAAAATCTAAATTAAAACTCAATTAGAAATGTTCATTGATATTCATTGTAAAAAAGGATTGCAGGTATATTTTTCAAAAATATTTAATTTCAAATAATTGTTCGTCGAACCACAACTCAACGAGAAAAGCAGAAACTTAAACGCAAAGGCATTAACACATGAAGCTTTAACGCCCTAATTTCCGCCGGGTAATATACGGGCGTAATTGTTACGAGTTCGATTACATATTATTAAATAACAAATTTTATGCACCAACGACACTATAAACGTAGGCGATTGACTTTTGTCGTCACGAGCCGAGCCTCAACCCAAATGGTGTGCTTCGAGTAATAAAATAAATCTTGTTTAAGAGGCATACCTGATCCCGACGCCAAACAAGCCCGAAGCCTTCGTTACGGGTCTAATTAAAAAACAAAATCAATTTTATTAATTGGAAGTGTTAAAAATGGTCGGAAGAGGCGTTCGGAGTTGGTAAATCGATCGTATCTCTTCTTTAATCCGACAGAGAATGTGTTATTTTTACTCTCGACACAGGATTTCGAATAAATTTTATTGCTCGGGACTAATTTGGTTACAAATTTATTTGGATGTGGTATCGTTAACAAGAGTATGTCCACATGGTTATCTGGCCTGTACTCTTTAGTACCGGGCATCGCCGTTATAACAATATATCGACACGGCCGCTTGATAAAATGAAGACGACACTTTACTTAGGATTAAATTATATTGTTTTTTTTAACATCTTGGATATGCTGCGACATATAAAATTTTTATCGTCACCCTCAAGTCACAGCTTTAAAGTTCTTGAACATACTGTATAGCGATTGTTTGTGTTATTAAACCTGTTTTAATAACTGTGTCGCGATGTACGAATTTATCGTGGGCAATAACGCGACACCGATGCACTTAACATAAAAATTTCTGTACGAAAATGAGCGTGTGCGCTTTTTTAGTAACAAATTAGACGTTCGAGAAAAATTCCTGTGTATTAAAGTGTGTTGCGCCCTTATTTCGGTTTTAATGTGAACAGCTGACGTGGGTACTGTGTGCCGCAGATAAGTTGTACCAGTTTTAAATTAAATTCACTAAGACTCTTTTGATTAAATAATATACTATCTTCAGTATTGGAATCAGGGGTGTTACGGTTATTCGCATCCGCATCCGCAAATGCGGAATATTCGCATTAATTCAGACACCTGCATCCGCATCCACATCCTTCAATGCGGAGCTTTTACGGATGCGGATTCATATCTGCAACAAGTAACGACATGTAAAGAAAGTGGGCGGGACCAGAGTAGCACGGTGGAGCCTTGCGCATGTGCATGTCTGCTGTTGTAAAAACAATTTAAATTGTGTCATCAAAATATGATTAGAACTACTAAACATAGTCATATTAAATCGATTTTCATTTTCATTTGTGTACTTAAAATTGATATCTCTTAAAAATTACTGAAAGCCGCATCCGCATCCGCGGATGTCATTTTTTTTACATTCGTAACAACCCTAACTGGAATACGGGCACAGAATAGATAATAGTACTACGTACAGAACGGCCACTCACCTCCTCGCACTCATTTCAAATACCTCGTCCTACCCGGCACTTCCCTGTAGACATCAATGACAAGTAAACAAGGGCGCGCGCGATCGCTCGGACGAGTAGACGCGAGCGCCGGGCGATAACAGAGACAGCGCTATGCGGGTGAAAGAGAAGGCAGTCGCTGCACTTCCCGCGTCATTGCGATTGATAACCGCTCACTCAGCCCTACTAGATTCCACGCACACATTTGCGCGTGTATGAACGTCATTTGTTTAAGTAGTAGTAATAGGTAATTGATTTGCGAACGTTGTATGGAGTGTCCGGGGTGTGATACGGGAAGATTCTTTGTACTCGTATGTTTTTTAAATCCTGTTAAAGGGTTTAAACTGATTCGGAATAGCTTAATGTTTTTACCATATTACCTTTACACTTTTAATTGTTGGAACACGTGGTGTAAGAGTTACCTAGTTATGTAGTTGACATTTATTAATTTCGTTTTATCTTTGTTTGCGCCAAACACAATTATCGTTATAACTTGCCATTCGGTTGACTCGTAGAGAATGCCTTGTTGCGTTAAGTCCACCCTTTGTACTTAATTCTAGTGAAATAAATAAATAAACACGTACCATAAGTGGATGTATTCATCATACTTGTTTAATCATTTCTTGTTCCAGTTTTATTTAAAGTTTCTGTTTCTTCACTAATGATATTAGGTTCTTATTTAGATTAAATGACATCCATTGTAGAGAAAAAAGGGATGGAACCTGTAAATCCGTTACTATAGCTATATGACATAATACCGCCCCAAAAATTTAAAAAATGTACGGCTCCTGTGTAGATTAAAAGTGATGGCAATCCAGACTATAAAAATACTTTTTTATTTTCAATTTAAATATTTAGCAAAAAATCGATTTTCTGCCCACACCAAAAACTCAATAGGTTCAAAGTATTTTATTATTTAAGAAGTTCGATCATTAGATTAAAGGGGTTTTACCCTCTGCTTTTTGGAGCATTTTTATACTTCTTCAACTTTGTATTTCTATGTGTTCAATACAACATTAACAACAACAACAACACAACATTGATGTTAAAAGATACCTTTCAGCAAAATCACTGAAAACTAACTGAAAAATAACCATTTTTTACTGTTAATTTATACAATGATTAATTTACAATAACTATAATATGTTGTGAGTATAGTAAATTTTGCAGTATAAGAGGTTCCAAATACCATATAACGGGACCTAAACCAGCTGAACCTCACCTGTCTACGGACGAGGTTTTGGCGCTTTTCCGCAAGTGAAGTCCATCCTAAGGTTGCCTAGAAGAAATGGCTCATTACGATAAGGCCACCCATGATTAATTTACAATAACTATAATATGTGGTAGGATTAGTAAATTTTGTGGTGTAAGAGGTTCCAAATACCATATTATTATGACGGGACCTAAACCAGCCGAACCTCACCTGTCTACGGACGAGGTTTTGGCGCTTTTCCGCAAGTGAAGTCCATCCTAAGGTTGCCTAGAAGAAATCGCTCATTAGGATGAGGCCACCCATCATACTATGAATGACTATAATGTGTTTTGTTAACTTGATTTTGTAATGTACACTTACAAATTTTCCTATACCTATCTAAAAACATGAATTGCTGAAGAAAAATATTGAGAGCTTCGAGAAAAAGTCAGGAAAACAAAATACTCAATTCAGTGCGTATACTTAGTGCCTTGTGGAAAAGTAGGTAGGTACTGATGCGCGAGTGTCAATGTTCCTTGCGTTCCTTGCGTTCGTTTAATGTCGGCGACTCGCAAGAATGCAACGCATCGCATAATTCTAAGTTCAATACCGCTCACGGAATTCCTAAGTAGCTGTTAAAATTAATAGCCTTGGTAGCCACCGTACGATGCGCTAGAATGTTAGTGCGTATGCATAACAATAGCTGCGCCGACATATAAGTACATGCAGATTCGAACGTTGAAGCTGATCATCCTAAGTGAGGGTGCCTTTTGAGTTATTAAATTCTGAGCAATAAGTTTTTATTTTGAAAGTCACTTTGTTATTAATTCATTTAAAAATCCATCTCACTAAAGATTTTAATGGAAAGCGACGTTCTGGAATTCCAGGAAATAATTTTCCAGGTAAACTTTATAACATCTCTTCACTCTCAACTCTTCACAACTCTACATGTAAGTCTGTAAGTCAGATTTCACATAAAAAATGTTTTATGTTTGTTAAATTAATGATTTGAATTCAATATGACAAAATATTTATTTGAATTCATGGGTTAATAATAATTTTATTGTTATAATATTTTCAAAAGTTTATATTAACTTATAGTTGTGCCCGCGAATTCGTTCGCGTGGATGTCGGAAAATAATAACATGCCGTACATTTTTTTCTTGTTTTTGCAACATTTTTCATTGATGCTGAGCTCCTATTAGTCGTAGTGTGATGTTATACCTATAGCATTTAGCCTTCCTCGATAAATGGACTATTCAACACAAAAAGATTTTTGAATTTGAATCAGTAGTTCCTGAGATTAGCGCGTTCAACCAAACAAACAAACAAACAATCAAACAAACTCTTCAGCTTTATAATATTAGTAAGTACCTAAGTATAGATTGTTATAATACTCGTATTTGCATGCGCTTGAATATGGTTCAAATTCAAAAATCCTAATTCAACACTATCTACCTGTCAGACGTCGTTCTGTAAAAAAAAGCTTTTCTATTGACGTCTTGGCGCAGATGGAACAGTTTGTAAAAAATATGTTTTTTATATTTTCCCAGTATTTTGGTGTTTATCAAACCTTCTCCATGATCTCTTAAAAAAACTTAAAACAATAAACAGCCTTATTATGCTTAAAAAAAGCCGAATCAATCCGCCAGTTCCCGGTCCGGTCATTTTTATTATATGGAGAATCATACTAAATAACGAAAAAAGTTTTAAATATTAAACTTTTAACCCACGTTCCTTTTATCCTTCGTGTGAGTAGTAATAAGCGGATAAACACTTGCATCCCGAATCTAAGCAACTACAAGCATAGAATACCTTCTACAAAAAATATCTAAAAAGGGACCACGATGGTCATGGATACTATTATGTCAAAGTAAGAAATAAAAGCTGAATTCAGTAAGAACAAATATTCAAAAAGCTCACGAGGTTTACTTTTTGATTGGGTACCAATAAATTTTCAGTAAATATGTCCATAAATTAATTGATACATTAGACTAATCTACCCTTTAATTCTTATGTCATATCAAATATAAAACAATGAGATGCCAAGCTATTTATCCTGCCTGCATAATTATCATTGTATCAATAGCCGGAATTATTGACTGGAGTCATCTCAAGCACCTCCTTCTTGACGAACAGGTGTCTTTTAATGAATAAAAATACCTCCGAAGTGACAATGACATGGTTGTATGATAATGAGAACATGCACTATTTAAATAGCAAGTAATTTAGGGTTCAGTTGTTATCATGATATAAATAATTATTTCACTATTACACTACACTTATTATGCGCAAATGCTCAAATTTTATATTTATCTCCATGTTGTCTAAATGTAAATGTAAAAAGATTAATTGTCGATTAAGCTTTTTAAAAGATTTTAAGATTTTTTAACAAACTTGATCACACGAAGCAAAATGTTTCATTTTCAGTTTTTGAACTTATATTCGTGCACTTATATTTACTCATCCAAATTGATTCTTGTCCAATTACTTATGTATATTTCTCTTCTTGCCTGTTTTGTATGGGATTAATACACGGAACTTAAATTTTCTTTCGAAACTTATATAAATTGCTTATAGATATTACAATTCGGAATAATTCATTTTAAATAGAAATCTCAATCAAGTTGAATGAATTTGAATAAATTTATTAAATCTGTAAAATTTTGATCTAGATTTTGATAATCTGAATTAAGTATATTTAAATATTTATAATAGGTATGTATGTAGTTACTTTACTAATGTAGTGACGAAATCCATTTTTTTCAAGTCAAGTTTGATATTATACATTTTTGAGGGTTTATTTTGAATGATACGGAACGCTTAATTACAATATTCAGTTCACTCTTTAATAATCTTGGATCCAACTGAACTGGTCTAAAACAAGAGCGGTCAAAAATATTCCAAGGAACAATAGTGTAGACGCGTCATAAGGTGAAACAATGCGAAGATAGCTCATAATGGGCGACATATCGTCTAGAAGTGACAACATGTTAAGGTTGTTTAATTCACCATTAGGTGAAAAAAAAATATTTCAATACTATATAGATTTATTGTATTATTTAAATGAATATTTTACTTATAAATAAACGTAATGAAGCCCAACATGTATTATTTTTGGTGTTTATTCTTTATTTACTTTTGTAGATACCACATGGGCTATTTGTTTTTTTTTTTGCCACTGCATAGGTATAGTCTAGTGTGTACTGTCTAAATTACTTACAACCAGAGTTACATGTGCTTTACCAACTCGAAATATCATCAACATAAAGGCATTGACAACGCCCTTTTTGAGCTCTACGAGTATCAACCACATTCACACTCAGGAATACAACATGACGCTATTTGGCTGCTGTCATTTGTGTGTGTGTTATTAGAGAGGTACTTATTCAGTCATAACAGCTCTTCTTTACCTCTTCAAATATTATTGTCTTTTACTTTTAGGAAACAGAAATGGTGGAATACGGCGTTTATTGCTCTTATGAGCAGCACGACTGCGGAATTACATACCTACTAAAAGACTGTAGCCAAATAAGTTATTGTTTTATTTATTATATCTTGCTCGTTTCGTAAAGTCGTGTATTAGTAAGTTTTCGTATCGGACCGCTACACTTTGTGCTTGATTGCCACCCAGGTTGTATAAAAAATGGTGTCATATCCAGTTAATCAGTATCAGCGACGCTTGGAATAAACAGATCACGCTGTATCAGAGTGTGGGCAGGCGGCGTACACGGTGCACTCGCGGATTGTAACTCTCGCGCCCCGCGCCACAGCGAACAGGGGCGTACTTGGAATCGTAAGCCAGTGTATTTAGGATCAATGATGTCATATGAACATGACATTTGCGTGTGCACAGAAGGTCGCCACAAATTTAATTGTCATTAGTTTTTGTTGTGCTCTTTTTTTGGCTAGATGCGTATTTTTTATATGAATAATCCGAAGAGGTGGGTTATTTTTTGAACTCTTAATAAAGTACTGAAAGCATGCCCCTCTTTTCCACAATAGTGAGCCGATGGTGACATATCGTACGAGTAATTTTACTCAATGCTATGAATATGAAGATGATGAAAGACATAGAAGAGCAACTAACTTTAAAATTATGAAAATTTAAAATCAAGTTACAATTAACAATAATAAGAGGAAGATTGAGTTCATCAAGCGCTGGAAGCTGTCGTACTTTGGTCACGTCATGAGAAATGATAAATACAGACTACTCCAACTCATCATCCAGGGGAAGAGTGCTGAAAAGAGAAGTTCTGGCAGGAGGCGGTACTCATAGTTGAAGAACCTGCGGGACTGGTTTGGCTGCAGTACCACCTCATTATTCAGAGCAGCAGCTTCTAAAATTAAAATTGCCCTGATGTTGTCCAACCTCGGATAGGAGAGGAACAATAAGAAGAAGAATGAATCAGACCTTAAATTTGCATGTTGAGTAATAAGTATGTATCAATCTGTGATAAACACCACTATGATATAACTTTAAATCCTCACTCTTTTACCGGAATTGCACAGTGCCAACTTGTTACTTATTCCACGTTATTAGTTGTTGTTTTTTTTTTCGACAAGGTACGAAAGTAATAACCCTCTTAGTAACGATTCCCTAGTGCGACCCCGGGTTATGCGAAGTGCAAAACACTGTCGGCGCGAGCCGCGTGATATACTGCGCGGGAGCAACGTGGGCCGCGCCGCAGCCACCTCAAATTTCCGATCATCTGCGGAATGCGTACGCAATAAATAGCGACTTCGACTCAAAATAAATCCATTACCGACTGTTTTACTCTGCAAAGGGAGGGAGTCATTGACAACTTGACCGAATAAATACTTTTAGGGAAGTACAAGGAAGTGTATAGTTCGCTCCCAAATTGAGAATTCGGGAAGTAATTTAAAATTAAAAAGTAAATAAAACAGATGATAGCAAAGAATACAAATACGAATATTCGTATTCGCAGAATAATAGATATTAATTTACCGAGGAGGTATTCGTATTCGCCCAATATCATCACGAATATTTAAAATGATCTATTCGTACTGAACGCAACGCAAATTATGGTTTGGATGTACGCCGTGTTTTCGAACGCACTATTATTATTATCTGTTGTTAAACTTTTTGTTAAAAAATTATAAACTATTACCTGTTGTTATACACACTACGCACTATTATTATAATGTACAAACAGAAAAAATAAATAACTTAACACCTGAGAAATTGCAAATATTTTGCCTTTTGAACAAAAATTTGTCAAAAAAAGATCAGTACGAATAATTCAGCGTGGAAATAAAAGTAGTATTTGTATTCGCTGAATAACAGGTTTGATTTCATATTCGTGTTCGTACTCGTTAAAGTAGGTATTCGTTGCATCACTATTCTCAACGTCTTACTATAATGGAGTAATTTTTGCGTCCCGACATTGAAGCTAGAACAGCCAGATTATGTATCATTGAGGAATCCAGATTAAACTCCTTTCCGTATTTGGCTTCATGTATATCAATACCTAGCTTCCCCATTAAAAAAATATTTTTTATTTCGAGTTAGCACACTGCCTTTAAAATAATCAATTTCATATACGGCGGCGGCTCCAATTAAGGCGCGTACACCTGTTCTATGAAGATATTAATCACCAAAACGGAGGTGATTCCGTGGACGTTAAAATTAACAGGCGTGTTAAATCATAGTTAGATCAGGCGCGGGCGCAGTGACGTCACGCTTTATCTATGGCCGGTTGACCCCGGGGTCCGCCGCACACGACGATCGCCTTTATATCGGATGTGGGAACTATTGAGTGAGTACTCGAAAGCTTTTGTTTAATGAAGACGCGTTGTAATTACGACAGTTTTGTTTGTGCCTTATTGTTTTTTACGTCACTTGTCTGATATACACATATAAGTGTTTTAAATATGAAAAGAGAAATAAAATGTTAACGATTTTATCTTGATGCTCATTGAGGAAAATGTTTCAAGTGAAACAATAAAAACACACTTAAAAATCATCATCAAAATCAAAAACCTTTATTCAATATAGGCCCTTACTTGCATTTTTCGACATCGACAGCCATTAAAAAAATTATTACGAAATTATTATTTAAGCTTGTATGTGCATTCATCTCGAGTATATATAGCAATACAAGCACATATAATCCACATACAAGCACATATAAGCACATACAAGCTTAAATATGTGCTTATATGTGCACTGTATTCATAGGTAGGTATATTGTAGGTAAGAAAGCCAGTTTCCCAGTTGCGAGGAGTCCAGGTGAAGCTCGCTTCTAACTTCGGCCTTATCATCACTTACCATCACGTGAGATGAAGGCTTCCCTGTTATGTGTAAAAAAAAGAATCTGCAAGTAGAAGAAAAAAAAGGAAATAGATGATGACTCTACACATGTTGGAAATTGGGAGAACCATTACGAGATTAGCAGATAAGAAACTCGAAAGGTTTACGAGTAGTTGCATTCTTTTAAAGCTTTTCTAGATTAATTCAATAAACAGCTGTTTTTCCTCTTTAAATATATTAATGTAAGCGCAGTTAAATAAAGCAAATACATTAAAGTTTTCAAAATATGCGATTTAATAGACTACTGATCGGTGTCTGAACTACAATTTTAATTACAGCACAATAAAGTTACATGTTCGATTAATATTTTCTATAGTAATAAAGCTATATTAAAATTTAATTTTCCTGTTCAATAATTACGACAAATAAAGATACCACAACGCAGTAGATACAATCAAAAGTAAACTTGTTTTTAATCTATACAACCACAAATTAGATCACAGCATTACGACACGAGATAAAATAAAACCATAAATTTGACACTAACAGGACGCGCAAGAATTTGCTGTTTCAATTGAGACCTTAATTAAACATCGCCATAAAGTGTTCGACGCGAAGCCCGAACAAAAAATCGCCCGGTGCATTAGCAAACAAGCCAAAAACATTCAGAGATTATAATGAGATATAATCAAGATGGAAATCCGTGTATATTTGGAGTCACGTGAACGCCCAGCCTGACCCCGGGTCAGCCTCTCGCCTGATCATAATTACCGGTGAAATAACCTGATTGTGATCACACGCACACACGCGTGCATTTTGTGCGGTACCCGGAGGTTCTCAAACTTTTTTTTGTGACTGCAAAGTTTATTGAACTTATCAATTTTCGTAGCAGGTTTCGGGTTTTGAGTAATTGTTTTGGCCGGTTTTTAGGAACTTTACGTATTTTTCATTAATTTTTAATAATTCGACAGGATGCGCCTAGTGTAGATGCAGATTGTCATTTTGTAAAAGACACGGGATAAAATGTCACTTCGTAAATAGTAATTTACACAGAATGTCATTTTTGAAATTATCGTTTTTTCAAACTGTTTTCCAATTTTATACTTATATGGTGTATTACCATTGTGTATGGAAAAAATGCACAACTAAGGATAGAAAGCACAATCTATACATATAAATAAAATTGAAGTGTCTGTTTGTAATGTCAAAATAACAAGTTTTTACTAAATGGGTATAAATGTATAACGGGTACCAATAACAAAAACACAATTTAAAAAATATTGTCTGTCTGTCTGTTTGTTCCCGCTAATCTCTAGCATAACATAGGCTACATTTTATTAAATAAAAAAAAAATTGCCAACAAAAATAAAAAAGCTGCCAAAAGTTATTATTCCACGCGGACGAAGTCGCGGGCACAGCTAGTGTTACATAAAATCTTGAATGGAAACTACGTAGCTGCTCGTAGGAACTGGAAAAGTGGTTCGGAGAGGTGGAAAAATTATCAAATAATGATTTCATCGTTACTTACACTCAGGTATGTTTTTTTACTGAAAGGTGTTAAAAAATTACAAAGTACTTAGTAATGCATGTAGAGCTTACAGAACAACCATTCATGTGCCAAGTGACTGTAACCACTAATCGTCTTAGGGGCAGTATCCTTTATCGCTTACGTTTTGGTAAAAAACAAAAATTACAGTCATGACTGGTCTACCAAGGACAGTAGTTGTGTAGTAGCAACCTTACTATGATCGCCTATAGCAAGGTTAAAACAATATTGTAACAGAGACACCGCTCTTGCTGCGTATAGCGCCATCCCGCTCTCAGCGCAGTTTTAATATTGTTTTGAACGTTCATGGTTATGGGGAAGGGCACCTTACTATTTACTTACATCGACTTGCTCATTCGCTAAAAATATGAAATGACCTCTTCCTCCTGCCTTCGCATAAAACAAAGTAATGTGTAGAATAACAACTCTATAGAATACAGAACCTCTACTCATTCCTCCTTTGTGATAGGCATCAGTAGTAGAGTTACTAAAGTCAAGGGTCTTCATAAATCAATTGCTCCCATCAAATTGAAAATAAGGTCAAAATTTTATTTTCTAATTAGCAAAAGCTTTGAGAGCCGTTCCAAATATGCCCGCCAAAGTACCGGCGAGCTAGTAAGACACCCCGAAGTCTCGCATACCGACTCACCATTTTGTCTAACCGACTGTTAAATAGCCGACTCAACCCGTCGATACATCAATCAAACAAACAAACACATATCATTTGAGTATCGTAGTTTATTCTCGGCACATTTAGGTACGTTCCCGTTGATCACAGTATCAGTAGGACTCAGTATTTTTAATAAATTTTGAGCACTATTGTCTTTTGTTTTTCATATGAGCATTGTGTTTGTTTTCTTTGTTATTGACATCTTTATTTATTAAAAAAGATATCTATACTAATATTATAAAGAGGAAAGATTTGATTGTTTGTTTGTTTGATTGTATTGAATAGGCTTCGAAACTACTGAACCGATTTTGATGAAAGTTGGTATAGGGATAGTTCGAGACCAGGGGAAGGACATATGGTAATTTTCGTACAGGAAAAAAAATCCCACGGGAAAACAAAAAAACGCGGGCGAAGTCGCGAGCGGAAAGCTAGTATGATGTAAATAGTCCCTAAGCGTAGTGCGTTCATTTTTTAATTATTGACGTTGTCTATTTTGTCAATCAAATTCCCAAATTCTTCATTAAATATATAAGTACGTGTAAGAAGTTGACTACAATGCAAGTACTAAGTTATATACGTCTAGCTTATTCTGAACAATCAATACTAATCCTCTCTGGCACTCACCTATTTCTCGTTTGCGTGTAAAAATTATACATGCTCTTCGGTAACAAACCATTTTTTTCACTTCAATTAAACCTTTTGTAGTGTCGATACAAAAACGGACATAAGCACGAAATAAAATTAAACACGTCGTTTAACATTTATTTATAACTATTGTGGCTACATCTATTGGTCTTTCATTAAATGAGTCGTGGAAAACATTCTTTGTGAAATAATGAATGATACCTTCATATAATTGTAGCGATATATGTGCAATTTATAACAATCGTGGTCGTTAAGATAATTAAGTCATTATTCCAATTATTTGAATACAGGTAATTTAAAAAAAGTACAAGCATTGGCTAAGGAGGGAAGGGCTTAGAGTTCATAATCATGCAACGGTATTAAATTGATCTAATCAAGTCTATTATTCATTGATTATGATTTTAAGCATTCTTTTTGCGTCTGAAATCAATATAATGTTTTCTAGGGCAAGTTTCTTGTTAATATTTTACTGCATCTAGGTATGCATTGAAATTGGAGAACATTAATAACTCTAATTGTGGGTTTTAATAGAGCCGTTATTTGGCATATATTTACACTATAAAATCACAAATTCTAGATAATTACGCATAATAAAAATTTTAGGGAATTGTTTGGGTGATTTATAGAAAAATAATACGGATTATAATAAAAGAATATTAATGAATGAAATTAAATACATACTTTATTATACAAAGAAAAATTTAATAGTTAAATGTAATTCATTCAGGTTTTTTATCATGGGGGGTTTTGGGCCGTCTCCCACCACGCTGGCCCAGTGCGGGTTGGTAGGCCCCCCACAAGGTGGACCGACGATCTGGTGAAGGTCGCGGGAAGCCACTGGATGCGGGAGGCGTAGGACCGATCGGTATGGAGATCCCTGGGGGACCCCTATGTCCAGCAGTGGGCGTCTCTTGGCTGAAATGATGTTGATGATGATGTAATTCATTACAAAAAATGTAAACATGTACTTGATACATATTGTTTGATAAATACGATACAAAAGGAGAGTTTACATGGATCAAGTACTATACTCTAGCTCAAGGAAATAGTCTACCACCATTGATAAATTAACTAGATACTCGTGTGATAAATGTCGGAGTCAAAACTCTATGGAGTGCAATGCTTAAAGAAATGCACTTAAAGGGATGTAATATGGTTGGAGTACAAGAAATCCATTATTTTTGCGTGAACTTCAAGACTTTATTTAACATGTTTCGGATTGTCCGACTTGGGTCAAACATGCACCGTTTTGTTTTATAATTTCTTGCCATTTTAAAGATAGCTTCATCGTGCCTATCTCTAATAGAAGTCTTGGTCCTTATTGGCGAAGATCTCTAGTAACCCATTTTCGCAATCTTCTATTGATGCCAATATTTTATCACTGAGGAAGTTTTGCAGTGCGAGAAAAAGATAATTATTGCTCGGTGCCAAGTCCGGCCTATATGGTGGATTCATTAAAATTTCCCAACCAAGCTCCCGAAGTTTCTACCAAGTCACTACAGACGTGTAGGCCTGGCGTTGTCCTGATGGAACACTGGCCAATTCTGGCAGTTTCTGGTCAATTGTTAGCTTCAAGCGATCCAACTGTTGACAGCAGAGATCCGAAATTAGTATTTAGCCATATGGAAGCAACTCATAATAAATGATTCCTATTCAGTCCCACCAAATTCACAGCAGAACATTCGTGGCCGTAAGTCCTGGTTTGACCACCGTTTGAGCTGCCTCACTGCGCTTTGACCACGATCGTTTACGCGCAATACTGTCGTATGTGACCTATTTCTCAGTTACCCTCCCTTTAAAAAAGGGTCAATTTCATTCCGTTTGGTCAAGGCTTCGCAGATAGAAATACGGCTTTTTAGCGTTAATTGGTGTCTTACCAAGACATCGAGCTTCCGAAAATCCAGCTTTGTGCAAATGATTAAAAACTATTTTATGGTCGATCTTTTGCTCCTAGCCGATGCTACGACTACTAACATGCCGGTCAACTTCGATAATTTCTGTGATTTTATCGACATTTTCGACGACGGGCTTGTCTGCGAGAGGTGCATCTTTAACATCAAAAATACCTAAACGTAATTGACGAAACCAAAATTGCACGTAATTATCTGTTACAGTATCGGGATCATTAAACACCATTCACAATTTCAGCCGCCTGACTTGAATTTTTGCCTTTATCAAAGAAAAACTATAAAATGTACCGAAGTTTTGTTACTAGACTTTAATTAACTTAAATTGATTAAACCACAAACAAAACAGTGAAAGATTTATTTTAATGCAAAATGTCACCTTGACAACGAGCATACATCTGAAATTGTTTGATCGATACTTTACGAGATATCGATCACTACGACATCTATCAAAAAAATTATGGATTTTGTTTTTCCCTGACTGAAATATTAAGTATATTTGACATAAGTACTCTTTATATGTGAAAAAATATAATATATTAATTTAATTTCTTTAATATCATAATATTAGCAAGGCGTATGATCGAAAAACTTCGACGCACTTATTTCTTTCTCTCGGTAAAGGGTGAACGAGATAAACAATAACTTGTGTTGGATGGCTTCAATTTGAAATTTGCTCGAATCATACGCCACTGTGCCTGTTCTATTTGAATTACACCGTTACCGTAAAAAAATACCATCATAAATTGTGTGAACACGTTAAGCTTATCAATTTATTGCTAACCATGCGTCTATAGAGTAAAGTCTGACACTTTTTGGTTTAGTTTTTTTATAGTACATCCAATTGTTGCACTTTTATTTTCAAGTCAATCCTGTGCTGGTGGTAAATAAGATAGACTTATACATATGATACTTAGTTTACCCCACAACACACAAACAAAGTGTAGATTTCAAATAGAAATGACCTGTCAATGATACTATTATCTGCAAGAGACATCAACATGCTATACTACCATGTCCAATGAATTACTTTATTAGTGTAAACGTCTCAATATACAAGTCACTCCGATTTTGCCCGGCATATTTAATACACAAATCGGCGGAGTCATATGTCGATCAGTTTAATTGATCACTCAACGTGCTGTGCGCTAAACGGGAAATATTTAAAACTCAGACACTTAATCAATTTAGAAGGATCACAGGCAGCATTTAATCGTCGCAGAGATCAAGCGATATACAGAATGGCGAAGTTGCGAAATTACGATTTTCAAAATTAAGCTCGAGTTTGTTACTTGCTCTCCTAAATTTTTAAATATTTTAAACGTTTTTAAATGTAGTTTAATAGCCACAAAATAATGATGTTGTATTTACATTGGTGTCCTTTTACAGGTTGTAGATTTGTAAGTTTTACAGGTACCACATGTACCATAGGTGACTGTAGCCACTTGCCATCACGTGGACAGCCTGCTTGTTTGCCAACTTTGTTATATAAAAAATACTACAAGTACTTTTATACATGTAACTGTCATAATTTTATTGTAAGCACATTCTATTATCAAACGTTGTCTGTGTAGATTTAATGAATGATTGATTACACACGTTTTTACACACGTAATATATATAAACAGGACATAGCACATATTAGACACAGTAACAATAGAAGGCATTATTGCTAAGTAAGCAATATCTATAAGGCAACCTTGGGGTTAAGGAAAGTTCTTGCTAAGGTAAGTGACGGAATACAGTTTTAAAGTAATAATACGGTAATAAAATTGCTTAAATATATAAAACCAGAAGTTTTTAAATAAAAAAGTACCATTAACCATTGAAGTTGGAAACGGTATTGGAAAATATGGTCAAACTTAGGCTAACAAAAAATGAATGATGGCAATATTCTGCTATTGTTGCAGTTTGTTTCAAAGGGTAACACATTGATTTACTACCAAACGTAGATAGAGCACTTCATACAAAAACGCGCTTGAAATCTGTCACCTAATCGACTATACATTTGTATGATATATTGTTGAATATTCACGCCCGAATTAAAATTACCATAAAGAAAGGACCGTATTTATCGAATTCAACCTTATTCTACATTATTACGGCAACTATTTAAGTACAACCTTGTGAAGTTACATCATTTCATACCTAGCCACAGATCAATTGCCGTTTTAGTAACTATGGAAAAGAACTGCACGAGTCGCGATTGGGCAGTTCTTCACCGGCCCACTTCTCGAACGTTCATGCGTTATCTACGTTTGGTAGTAAATCAATGGGGTAACATCTAAGTCGAGATGCAAGGCATCGGTATAATTTAGGATTGGAAGAAAAATAGATTGCGGTTGAGCAATTTTTGTTATAGTTGGCAAGACATTTATTAAGACTATTAACGTCGAATTTAAATATATTGTTCACCATATCTCATTGCTATTTTCTTCTATTTGACGCCTTCAATATTAATATTTATAAATATGAAACTATATAACCAAAACAAAAATTACGTCACCCTAAAAAAACAATATACATATTTAACTTATAACCTATTTACATATTAATATCATAACTACGATAAGTTAAGTAGCTATGTAGCGAATAATGCGCTTTGAAACTTAAATTATCATCATGCAATGTGAGTATTTTATCGTAACTGAGCTACAGGATTTAAAATTGATTTAGTTTCAATTTGAGTTTCCTGCTTTAACATTAAACACTTTACGAATCTGACTTTGAAAATGTTAATAGAGGAAACAACATCAGAATCGCAATAATATAATAATTAAAAATTCAGTAAGACTATAAAATTAATGCAAACTAGCCTCCTTTCAAATTTATAACATAATAAAATAAACATGGAATTAATTTATTTATTACACAAGCAAATCATGTTATGGCATGTTAAACTTGACGTTTACCGAGAAATGATTAAGTTGCAGTAAAATCAAGAATATCAATAACATTAGTGAAGATGCTAATGAACTTTCCGTAGCAAACTATAAAAAAATGTGTTTGACAGTAGACATCGAGTTGATTGATTTTTTTAAGGATAATGACAGAGCTTAGGAGACGCATTTTTGAATCATTAGAAATGAATCGAACTTGAACACGAATACAAATCACGTGCGAAATTATTTTATAATGTTTCCAATTTTAGATTTTTAAATCACTGGAATTCAGTATTGTCATTAAAAACAAATTCTATATTTGAAACCGTTACACGTATAAAAAATAAAATCCGGTATGCACTTATATGGTAATAATAACTGATTAATAAAAAAACCAGCGATAAATCACATGTAAAACAGAACATATATACGTGGCGTATAATCTACTAGTAGAAATCAAAAACGAGTGTGTAGGACCACTCGTAACAGAATTCACAATTCACGGAAAGAATATTCAAAAATAGTGAATTTGGAAATTCGTATGCGAATCTTACGATTTCGAATGTAATTTTATTTCTGTTGTTTCAAAAATGCATCTCCTGACCCTCACTTCGCCGAAATTAGCATCTGTATGGTTCGCGTCATCCGTAACCTAATCATTGGCAGTCCCCACTGTCAATTCGTCAGCACACAAAATTGGTAAAGGGCAATCCATAGCCGATTGGACGCGACCTTATCTTCCTTTATGGTTCGATCTTAAAAAAGATTTATGATAACTCACGGTGAGGACGAAGCCCTCGAACACTTTAAAATAAATGACAAGGAGTTACTTCCAATTGTGATGGAAATGCTTTCTGCAGTAAAATTAAACGATAACTCTGTCGTTTAGGGAGATTTAAATGGCTTAGCGCTTTTATTGGGCCTGCCTACGTGAAGTTTGGCCGGGCAGAGATCCTGTCCAATTTTATGTCTCCCACCTGAGGCGCTATTGTTGAGTTTATGTACAATGCGCGCTTGTTACCTTTTGTTGATAGTTGACATTTTAGTTGTTCCATTTTTAAATATAAATGTAAATTGTTAATCTTGCTTTAGTATCATCTTCTGGCGCAGACCCTATCATAGCTCGTAGTCTACTTATTCTAAATTATATTTTTATATTTACATATGTTAGTGTGCGTATATAATATTATGTTAGTGATAATTTATATTATATCCATATTTGGATTATGTTATATAACTATAAGTTGTCGTGAGTTTTCTAGCTAAATTGTAAAAATATTGTAAGAATTTGAAATTTGGAAAAGCAAATACAAGTTGTTCCTTATATCATTACAATATTAGACTTTATTCTTTCATATACTCGTATTATGTAGTTTTCACATAGGTATACTCTTCTCAACCCAAAGTTATCAAGTTAAAGTAACTTAAATCACAATTAACCAGGAACTCTTAAGGTTAGGTGTTCTATATAAACCAAGGGCAGGATGATTCAGGCTCGTTTGATCAATCTCGGTAGGCAAAAATCAGGTACAAATTGGGTACAAAAATCATAAAATGAGGGGCAATAAAGTACACCAACAAATAGTTCTAGGTTTCTTTTTTTTCTTTAGATCAACCGAAAATTAGTAGCCTTCCCCGGAACGGTTGTTAGTAGATCGTACCTTCGACTTTGTTCTTGCGATCACGGGTCAGAGATATAATATTCCAGTTTCTTAGTGTTTAAGGGCCCATGGCGCGAAAAATAGCAAAAAGGCCGTTGGCGTTTTTGATATTTTACGTTAACGTTCCAGTTAACTGACCGGGAAAAAATAAATTTAAATTCTTAAATTATGTGTTTACACAATCACCGTCACCATTTTTCAAATTTACACACCGTTTCGATAAAAAATAGCATCCATTTTACTTAAAATTTAGGTTACACCCACATACCGTTCGTGATTTTTAGCTTCATTAATTAACCCTATTATATTTTAGCTTTACAAATATATAGAACAAAGGTAAGCATAACACTGACACCGTGGTATTTTTTTAAATTATCGTACATTGATTTTTATATGAATTTTTTAACATACATTTATCGATTTTCTTACAAATACTTGGCTCGGGCGCGTCCAAATTCAGTGTGCAATCAAGACTCGAAGTGAGAGCACGTCGCTTTGAGCTAGCTCCCGGTTACGTAATTATTTGTGTATGTATACGACGCGAAGTCTTACAGAGTAATCGGAGAAGTTGATAACTAACAATTTTATTATTAGTGGCTGCCGTACGAAAAACCTTCAACCTTTTTACAAGCTTTTATTTATCTTTTGCATGTTCGGGTCTAATCTTGCGAGTTAAATTTGACTCAATTCCCGGTTTCCGATTAAGCTGAAATTTTGCATGCATATAAATATATTATGATGACGACATGGAGCTGATCTGATGTTGGAGCTGAAGGGTGGCTATAGGAACTCCGCAATAAAACGACATAGCCCCATCGAGTTTGAGCTCGTTTGATTCGTTTTGACGAGAACTTTGATCCTATATGGTAACCAGGGTCTGATGCTGGATCTGGAAGGTTGCCATAGGAACTCCGCAATCAAACAATGCAACCCCATCGAGTTTAGGCTCGTTTGATTCGTATTGACGAGTACTTTGATCCTATATGGTAACCAGGGTCTGATGCTGGATCCGGAAAGTGGCTATAGGAACTCCGCAATCAAACAACGCAACCCCATCGAGTTTGGGCTTGTTTGATTCGTATTGACGAATACTTTGATCCTATATGGTAACCAGGGTCTGATGCTGGAACTGGAAGGTGGCCATAGGAACTCCGCAATCAAACAACTCAACCCCATCGAGTTTGGGCTCGTTTGATTCGTATTGACGAGTACTTTTATTCTATATGGTAACCAGGGTCTGATGCTGGAACTGGAAGGTGGCCATATAAACTCCGCAATAAAACGACACAACCCCATCAAGTTTGGGCTCGTTTGATTCGTATTGACGAGTACTTTGGTCCCACATGGTAACCAGGGTCTGATGCTGGAGCTGGAAGGTAGCCATAGGAACTCCGAAATAAAACGACACAATCCCTTCGAGTTTGGGCTCGTTTGATTCGTATTGACGAGTACTTTGGTCCTATGTGGTAACCAGGGTCTGATGCTGGAGCTGGAAGGTAGCCAAAGGAACTCCGCAATAAAACGACAGAACCCCGACGAGTTTGGGCTCGTTTGATTCGTATTAACGAGTACTTTGGTCCTATATGGTAACCAGGGTCTGATCCTGGAACTGGAAGGTGGCCATAGGAACTCCGCAATCAAACAACGCAACCCCATCGAGTTTGGGCTCGTTTGAATTGTATTGACGAGCACTTTGGTCCTATATGGTAACCAGGGTCTGATGCTGGAACTGGAAGGTGGCCATAGGAACGCCGCAATCAAATAACGCAACCCCATCGAGTTTGGGCTCGTTTGAATTGTATTGACGAGCACTTTGGACCTATATGGTAACCAGGGTCTGATGCTGGAGCTGGAAGGTGGCCAAAGGAACTCCGAAATAAAACGACGCAACCCTATCGAGTTTGGGCTTGTTTGATTCGTATTGACGAGTACTTTGGTCCTATATGATTTTTCTTGATGAGTACTTTGAGCCTAGCCTAGATAATATCCATACGCTACCCCATCAATTTCTTTTGTGCGACCTTCCCCAATTTAGGTGTCAAATGAAAGAGCTTGAATTGTAGAATGAATTGTAGAGTATAGTATATTCTGAAAGACAATCTAATACAAGATGGCCGCCGTCACAAATTGACAGATTATTTTTATGTACAATCCCCACAATATGGGTCTGTATATGGGGTATCAAATGAAAGTTCGTAAAAGACAGTACACCATGAAAAAACTAAAACAAGATCACAACAGATTTTTAAAAACAAGCTTTTATTTTAATGCCCTAAAAAAAGAAAATGAACTTTAATTTATTTTTTTATTACAATCTAGCGAATGGCTTCAATGCACTAAAAAGTGCGTTGAGCACAAGAAAATATTCATTTCATATTTGTTTATTACTAAATTATAATATTTGGTATTATTTCATCAATTAGTTAAAAAAAAGTTTTTTTAAAAACAAGCTTATATTATAATGCCTTAAAAGAGGAAAATAAACTTTAATTTATTACAAGATATATTTTCTTATAAAAATATAAAAGCTTGTCCCGAGAATAGGCTAGTTGACCCTTTCTTAAAGTAGGGCTTAAAATGTTCATAATTGTTGTATTAGACCATAGCACATGAATATTATTTTTTTCGATGGCTAAAAAGTGCAAAAAATCTATTTTAAATTAAGATTTTCAATTTTGGACCGAAAACACGGTCAGCCATGATAGTCTGTTCATTATCTGTGGCAATGACGTCAGTCTTATAGTAAACAAAGCACGGGGGCGAAATAACCTCACAAAAACAATGCTTTCTATTAAATATCACAAAATATAGTAAAACTGTATATGGAATGGGACAATAGAACAGTAATATAGAAATACCTCTTCAAAGTCTCCAGGAAATCTGTGGATTAGACGTACCCAGTGATATAGACATGCGAAATATTTGGTTAACACTCGCTTAAAGAAATCCTGTAACTATCTACTGAAACTCAAATGTATTTTTGCGAAAATCACATTAATGTATGTACTATAACTGAATAACTCAATCTGTGTAGGTACTTCAGTTTCAACTTAAACAAAATAGAAGTTATTAGGTTGTATGTAAAATCAAATCTGTATGTAAATTAATTAAATTTTTATCTTTCAGTTAGAATGAAAACTGACTGCAGCCGACCAACCAAATTTTAACTTGACCAGAAAACTGAGAGAAAACTTGACCATTTACGCCTTTTTGATTTAATCTAAGTTATACACTGACACTAGATGATGTTTCAAAGAAAAGAATATGTACTTATGTCCAATTGAATAATGATGTAATTAATAAATTAAATATTAATTAAAAAGTATGTAATACAAACAAAAATATCAAAGTTTCATAATGAATATATTTATCTAAACAACTTTTACTTGAATTTACTGAGTACCTAATTAAAATTTGTTGCTTTCAGTGGTTACTTAATGAGAACTATTGTGTACTAACCTGTTCTCCTCTTGACAACGAGATTGATAAGGCAGTAAAAGTTGTGCAACATAATACAAAGCAGTGCATGCTCAGCCACAACATCAAAATGTGACCCGTCAACTAGAACAACATTATGTCAACAAAATAACTCAAGTATTCATATACCAAAGCACCATAGAAGTAAATAAGTCCAGTTTGGTAAAACTGAAAGATGTATCTTCACTGATTAAACCTGCTGGCCACCATGGCTGGTAAATTTCAGAACAGCTTACGCAAGAATATGCAAGTTATCCATTTTAAAGCCGTATACAAATATATTAAATGTGATTGCTGTGTTGTCAGCCTGTGCTCTTCTTAATTTACAAGACCCTTCTTATTAAATAAATAATATAAAGATTTTTTTTTCTTTACTTTATACATAACTAACATCTAAAGATGACATAATAAATTTTTGTACTACATTAGTCATTATGTACTTCACAAAAAAAAAATGTTCTATGTTTATTTGACAATAATGACTTGTAAAGGTTTAAGTTGAATCAAAATATTTTAATTTGAAATGCATGTGTTTTATTTTTCTGTTACACCTTAAAAGATTTATAATATTTTATAGGTTTGTTGCTCATTTTTATCATTGTTACTCAAATATAGTATATATTCCAAAAGTACAAATAGGTTGAATAGAGTTAGATCAAATTTATTAATTTGTATATGCCTATTGCCTTAAGGTCGCAGGTAATAAAAGTCAAAATAATAGTAAAGTGATTTATTATGAAGTAATACTTTCATATAATTTAGGAAAAATGTAGTATAGTTTCCAAAATGACACTATTTGATCAATAAGTTTTTTGACATTCAGATTGTTAGAACAAATACCTATTATAGCTAATATTGTCACCTTTTGAGTGTTTTCAAAATGACATACTGCTAGCAACACAAAAGTATATAAGTTTTGTTTGCTTTAGCACAAAACATCTGCATCTATACTTGAGTTAAGCATACTGTTCACAGTTTTCTGTCTTTGATAATTAGCATTTTCTTCAGTAAAAAAGCATGACAATTTTGTATTAATCTAATTTTATGGACACCGTTTGTTGAACTGACTATTACAGGGTATTAATAAAAAATGAAGAGGTCACATATTGCAAATTTCAACCCAAATCCTTATCTTTCAACTTTTATCCACATTTCATTATAGGTGTCTGCAACATATCCCACCAAAAATCTTCCCAACGAAAGAAACATCATGTGTTATGCACTGGCTTCATAGCACATGGAAGCTGTTATTCTTCATAACGAAGCTCGAACTAAAGAGCACTTTTGTATTGATGATTCCTGGTTTAGTTTTCTATGCACTTTATTCTTTCTTCATTGAAGAGGTCTTTAATTTTTTAAGAAATATGTCACAATCTGTGTCTGTGAATGTATATATATTTTTCCTCCAGTAATTTTCTTCATGCTTGACAAATGAACAACTGCCAATCTTTCTCTTTTTATGTTCATTTACAAATTCTTGCAGTACTACACTGGTATTTGACACATGATCCTGATGTTTCTTTTGAACATTTCTCTTGAAGTAAATACTTTTAGTGTTTATTTCACTTTTGAGAGATAGGATTCTATCCAATAGCATTCAACTGCTATACAAAATAGCTCCTCACTGTGATGGTGCAACCACACCAAAATTGCATGTTTGCAACTCTCTTCTGCCGCTTGACAATCTTGACAAGTACACTTGTAACCTGTTCTTCATTATAACAATATTGAAATTGTACTTATATTGTTTAGAGCGATACACAAAGAATCTCTTGACCATCAATCTGTCGATTTTCGGAAGATTTGTACTATCTGCTCTCACAAATCCAACATCAATGGTTGATTTTGCTATTAATGCAAATAATTAACGATATTTACACATATAATAACGGAGATTTGGACGATTTTTTGCCAGTTTTAGGAATGAATAGAGCAAATCGACGAGTTGTTGAATCAAATTTGACATTTCTTTGTTTACTATATGTGTGACGTCCCGGCCCTGACCACAGGATATCAAAGCGTTTACGGCGTGATATAAAAAAAGATTATTTCTAGCATTTTCAAATTAAAATTTTACAGTAATCATTCATTGTTATTTATTAAAATCGGTATATTGTGGAACCTTATGCCAAATACTGTTAGAAATAAATAATATTTTAATAAATTTTGATATGAGTCAACTACCCTATTAGGATAAACAATAAAACAATTTAACTTGATTATTATATTTATTTTTTTGTAATAAATAATGTTTTGTACAGCATTGTCATACACACATGACAATGCTGTGCAGTCCTGAAATTTAAATGCATATATGATCCCTTTTTTGAAAAAAGTCGAATCCGTTATAACTGCTGCCTCACGGAAACTCGGTGTCCTGAACAAGGTGCGTAGGTATTTTGCGCCGGACCAACTATGCCTGTTGTATAAAACTCAGGTTAGGTCTTGCGTGGAATATTACTTGCACTCCGGCTCCGCTCAGTACCTCCTCGATGCTCTGGACAGATTGCAGCGTCGCGCTATTCGAATAATTGGCGATGTAGAGGCAACTAACACCCTCGAGCCTCTACAACTTCGTCGTGACATCGCTTCTCTTAGCGCCTTTTACCGAATGTTCCACGGGGAATGCTCTGAGGAGGTCTTTAACTTTATCCCTCCCTCTCCATTCCTTAACAGAAACACGCGTAAGGGTCTACGGAGTCATCCTTACAGTGTATCCTCCTTTTCACACCGTACCAAGAAATTCCAAAATTCCTTCTTATTTTTTTATTGTGACTTAAGACGTAAAGTCACGGTACCCAGTAATTTCAGTGCCATATCTTACCCTTCAAACCGTAACACAACAATGCAAGCACTGCTGCTTTGCGGCAGAAATAGGTAAGACGGAGATACCCAAGCACACGACCTTGGTACAGAGTCTCCCTCCGGTAAGTCTTCTGTCGTTCATCCCACACTTGGAATTCTCTACCTGCGCACGTGTTTCCTCCATCCTACTTCATGGGTTCCTTCAAAAGAGAAAAGAGAAAAACATCTTTTAGGCCGGCAAGGGGCGGGCAGGTTGGATAGTTGATGTCCTCCCTCCTCTATCTGTCAACTCATTTGAGCCTCATTCACCGCTTAACATCAGGCGGGAGGAGGTCCCTACCTGCGCACGTGTTTCCTCCATCCTACTTCATGGGTTCCTTCAAAAGAGGTGTGAAAAACATCTTTTAGGCCGGCAAGGGGCGGGCAGGTTGGATAGTGGATGTCCTCCCTCCTCTATCTGTCAACTCATTTGAGCCTCATTCACCGCTTAACATCAGGCGGGAGGAGGTCATTTGCCAGGCCCTCCATAAAAAAAACTGTTTAAGTACCTTGCCCGTATGTATTTACTTGGTAAGCCTTAAATAAATAAATATTGGTAATTCTAAGAAAAAAATATTTGTTTTTTATAAAATAGGTAAATTTTGCGACAAGCTTTTATATTTTATTAAAAACTAACTGTACCGGCGAACTACGTTTCGCCATAATAACGGCGAACTTACGTTTCGCCATAACAAAAAATAGTTTACGACCTATTCTCAGACCTACAGAATATACACAAAAAATTTCATAGAGATCGGTCAAGCCGTTTCGGAGGAGTTTGGTAACAAACACTGTGACACGAGAATTTTATATATTAGAAGATGTATCATGTAATAAATTAAAATTTATTTTCATCTTATTAGGGCTTTAAAATAAAATCCTAGTGTGGGGAGACTTTTTTTTTATCTTTTTACTATTATTTTATATTTTATCATTTTGTAACCGCATGGCCGCCATTACTTAACGAGCCCAAAACTCTATGGGCTTGTGTCGTTTTATTGCGGAGTTCCTATGACCACCTTCCAGTTCCAGCATCACACCCTGGTTACCATATAAGATCAAAGTACTCATCAATACGAATCAAACGAGCCCAAACTCGATGGGGTTGTGTCGTTTTATTGCGGAGTTCCTATGGCCACCTTCCAGCTCCAGCATCAGACCCTGGTTACCATATAGGACTAAAGTCCTCGTCATTACGAATCAAACGAGCCCAAACTCGATAGGGTTATGTCGTTTTATTGCGGAGGTCCTATGGCCACCTTCCAGCTCCAGCAACAGATCCTGGTTACCATATAGGACCAAAGTACTCGTCATTACGAATCAAACGAGCCCAAAACTCGATAGGGTTATGTCGTTTTATTGCGTAGGTCCTATGGCCACATTCCAGCTCCAGCATCAGACCCTGGTTACCATATAGGACCAAAGTACTCGTCATTATGAATCAAACGAGCCCAAACTCGATAGGGTTATGTCGTTTTATTGCGGAGGTCCTATGGCCACCTCCCAGCTCCAGCATCAGACCCTGGTTAACATATAGGACCAAAGTACTCGTCAATATGAATCAAACGAGCCCAAACTCGATAGGGTTGCGTCGTTTTATTGCGGAGTTCCTATGGCCACCTTCCAACTCCAGCATCAGACCCTGGTTACCATATAGGACCAAAGTACTCGTCAATACGAATCAAACGAGCCTAAACTCGATGGGGTTGTGTCGTTTTATTGCGGAGTTCCTATGGCTACCTTCCAGCTCCAGCATCAGACCCTCGTTACCACATAGGACCAAAGTACTGGTCAATACAAATCAAACGAGCCCAAACTCGATGGGGTTGTGTCGTTTTATTAAAGAGTGTCTGTGGCCACCTTTCAGCTCCAGCATCAGAAACTGGCTACCATATAGGATCAAAGTTCTCGTCAATACGAATCAAACGAGTCCAAACTCGATGGGGTTTTGTCGTTTTATTGCAGAGTTCCTATGGCCACCTTCCAGCTCCAGCATCAGATCCTGGTTAGCATATAGGATCAAAGTACTCGTCAATCCGAATCAAACGAGCCTAAACTCGATGGGGTTGCGTCGTTTTATTACGGAGTTCCTATGACCACCGTCCAGTTCCTTCATCAGATCAGCTCCATGTTATCATAACATTGCATTGTCACGATATACATATTATTATGTGCAAAATTTCAGCCCAATCGAAAACCGAGAAGTGGTCAAATCTACATACATACATACAGTGCAAGCTAAATAAAAGCTTGTAAAAATAAAAGTTGATCAAAAACAATAACCCTGTATTTACTATAGTATAACACAGTAAATAATAAACACCTATTAAATTCAAAATTAACATCTACGATATTTTGCTAGGCGGCCGTACTGATTGCGCGACCGAGTGCGCTTGTGTGCGTGAGCGACGCACACAAACAGAGACTAGAGAAATTTACCTAAACTAGCTCGGGCTCGCGCGGATGGTGGGCCCTTAAGTAGTTATTTCATTTGGACAATTCCACAGAATTCCTCCTTGATATCAGGTTATTTTGTTATATTCTCTAGCTGAAAAGCCAAGCAGCGGAGCCCTACGGCCTCCGGTAACTGCCCTGGAGATTCATAGCACAGTGTTAGGTTAAAAATATAATTAAATATGCCTATGATCTTAGGGTCAGTGGGTCTAACACTGAGTTCTGAAGGAATCCCAGTCAATACATTTGAATTTCATGTAATTAACATAGCAAATGAATTCCAAAGAAAATTTTTAATAAATTGACAAATTGTCTTAATAGTTGATTTATAAAAAGGACACAATGGAGGGGAGAGCACCTATTTAATGTATAATTATTGCTATTAATAAAAAGAAAACAGCTTAATTTGTGAACTATTTGCCAAAGTATAATGTGAAACTCAATATAGTGAAAATCTAGAATTTGTCATGAAATGTGTAATTGTTATTCAATACACTAATTAAAATGCCGCTTACTATCAGGTTTTCTTAATGAAATAGGGGATGTAAAAGGCGAATTTTGAAAATATTATGTGTTTGAAACAAACCTACCCCCTAATAAAAAATTAACAAAATCTGTTTTAAATCATGAAATATAATAAGTAATATTATTAATACCTTAATGTGGGCGGAGTATTATCTATTGATAAAATTTATTTATCCATTTAATTTAATGAATCGCGCGCCGGCGATTAAAAATATAATTTTCCTAAGCTTTTGCTCGCCAAACTGAAAACAAAAGTAATTGACTTTTGAAATCTCACTGTAGCTTTGAAAATTAAATGCACACGGAAAACGGGAAAAATACCTATGGATTTTATTCGCAGAAATTAAGATAAATACTTTATATTTCGCAAATCAATAACAAATTACTTCGGTCGATGTCTCACAGACTACCCAGTTCCGAGATCATAGCATAGACGCGTTCACAGACTACGGTGAGATAGGGCGCGTTCCATTTAAGCACAGATTTGCATTTATGGAGATACTAGAACCGAGATCCGTTTGCCAAATGTTAAGCGTCGTATTGGCGACGAAAACAAATTCATTTCATAACACTCGTAAGATTCTTAACATGCTTCAAGATGTATCAAGACAACATTATGGTTCTTAAAAATTCTACACCATTACAATTAATATTTCAAGCTAACGTTATGAGTTTGGTTGAAAAACAAAAGGTCATAAAGAATTCACCATACAGAAAAATATGATTGCTTTCAAAATTCCGTTTGACGAGACTATAATGTTATGAGCTATGCTATGTTATGTGTATCTTATTAAATTACTCCAAAAGTGATCAAAACAAACGGTCTAAATGTTAAATTCCGAATTTTGAGAAAATCAATCCACCTAAAGGGAAGAGCACGGGATTTTGGGCAAAAAAAAACTATCTTTGTAAATAAGGCCAGGATAAATGCGAGATTTATTTTGTTTATGCCAAAATCGAATAATGACCAAAGATAATTGCAAATGTCACTGACGTGACGTGAAACGAAGTTGACGTTGACACTTGACATTGACATTGTGAAATTCATTGACAAAGTTATTGTAATTATGATTTTAGTTGTGAAATTTGTGTTAAAACTACAGTTAAACCAAAGTGTTTTTGCAAAATTAGTGTTTTATGAAATTTTAACAAAAAACGGTGTTACAAAGTATAGTACCCAAATAAATCAATTATGTTTGATGACAGCACATTTCCCCATTAACAATTCACAACAAAAAAGGTGTAAAAGTAACCGCTCTTATTTATTTATTTTTAGTACAATTGTTTAGAAGGCGGACTTAATGCCTTAGGCATTTGCTGCCAGTCGACCTTTGAATGATTCTGAGAGTCACGAGGTAAATGTAAAAAGAAAATGAGTGAACTACAAAGTACCTACATAATTAGAATATAGATAAACAAACTATAAATAATAATAGATATAAAATAAATAACATACCCTACTGTACATACTGGTACATTATAATATATATTTTTAAATGAATGTCTATATGTAAATGTATATCGTCGAATGGAAAGATTAATAATAATAATACATTTATTTCAGACAACTTAAAGGTCCATACAATGTGGTTAGTAATACAGTGAAACTTAAAATTAGATTGTTAGTAAAACAATAAAAACACAAAAACAAAGAAAATGGCGGCCAACACCCAGCGGTGCCGTGCCCACTGTTACTTGACTGCATGCAGTTTAAGCCAGCGGCACAGAATAGATATAATTATAGATATAATTATATTATATTATACTACGTACAGAACGGCCACTCACCTCCCCGCACTCATTTCAAATACCTCGTCCTACCCGGCACTTCGTTGTAGACATCACTGACACATAAACAAGGGCGCGCGCGATCGCTCGGGCGAGTAGACGTGAGCGCCAGCCGATAACAGAGACAGCGCTATGCGGGTGAAAGAGAAGGCAGTCGCTGCACTTCCCGCGTCATTTCGATTGATAACCGCGCACTCAGCCCTACTAGATTCCACGCACACATTTGCGCGTGTACGAACGTCATTTGCTTAAGTAGTAGTAATAGGTAATTGCTTTGCGAACGTTGTATGGAGTGTCCGGGGTGTGCCAGCGGGCAGCATCGGCGAGTCCCAGCGCGCGCAGGATGCCGCTGGGGCTGTCGAACAACAATGAAAATGAATGTTATATCTTAATCTGTGGCCACTTAGCAATAAGACCATGGCAGGTACGATTGATGGTACTATGGCGAATAAAATTTTCCGTAGTACCATTGATGGTACTATCTAATGGTAACACGGAAAACAAACGCTTCTGTCCACATTACTTAAGAGATTTATTAATTTTCCGTTTTTATTCACTGTGGGCAATAAAGAATTTATCGATCTATTTTATTATATGTACATTGATGAAAAGGTTCTCTGTCAGTTCCAATGATTGCAGATTAATTTTTGCTAAGATCAGAACAAACAAGAAAAACAGCAATAGAAATATCTCTTGTATCTGGTTAGGTAAGTTTATTTACCATAATGGACGAAGGGAAAAGCACTAGCTTCTATACGTGCAAATGTCGCATTTGGTTTCCAGTAGCATCATCACACACGGCGTATTGTAGGCCGGGTGTTTGCGGTACTCCACCATAGAATGCCTAATAAGACTCCGCTGAATTTTCTCCCACCTTGCAAAAATATATCTTGTTGCTTCCATTTTGTTTTCATACACGCTCTTCTGTACATGTGGTGATGGAATTGAATTATGTGTCGAGATGTGGTGTCCACGCTACCTTTATTTTTATAGACGTCGTAAGAGCCGATTAAGGAAGCTAACTACAATTTCATGCCTGTAAAGTCCAAATAAAAGCCCCGTGTAAACCCATCTGACCTGTGGACTGAAGTAAGCCAATTCCCCTATATCGAAGACTAGCTGTGCCCGTGAACTACGTTTCGTCATACTACTTTTTTCCCGTTTTTGCAACATTTTTCATTGATGCTCAGCTCCTATTAATCATAGCGTGATATTATATAGCCTAAAGCTTTCCTCGATAAATGGACTATCCAACACAAAAATAATTTTTCAATTTGAATCAGGAGTTCCTGACCTGACAAAACAAACAAACAAACTCTTCAGCTTTATACTATTGAGTATTTAGATTAGTATAGATAATATTCTTCGGGTAAGGGTGCTCTTGACCTTCTGACATTAATGAAGTCACTTTACACGTTCGGTACGCTGAAATGAAGGGGATATGATTCATCAAGATCACCTTACCTATTATGTTATTCCTATCACCAACCGCTATCTTTATTTACCACGATGAAAGTTTAATTAATAAGCCTGTACAATCCAGATACTATCCGGGACTGCGCAATGTTGATCTGATTCACTATAATGATGGGAGGGACACTCTGTACCAGGATCGCCTACTTGCTTCGTGGTTTACATGAAGCAAATCTGTATATTTGAGCTGGTCAAACACAATTAAGAAGTTAATATCTTCCGGCTGTATGCCAGTAATCAGGAGGAGATTCTGCATCAGGGCCATCTACATCGGTGCCTCTATCTTAGCTATTTCTGCCGCCAAGCTGCATTGCTTGCATTGCTGTGTTCTGGTTTGAAGGGTGAGATATGTCAGTGAAATTACTGAGTACCGTAACCTTTACATCTTATGTCACAAGTTGGTAACGTACACCGTGGTTCTTGTGCGGGTCGCAGATTTGCTGCGAATCTCACAGGAGCCACATGTATTATAGGTGACTGTTACCACTTACCATCAGGTGGGCAGTATGCGTGTTTGCCAACATAGTTGTATAAAAAACAGAATTCGGGCTTAAGCAACATCTACTTGGCATATATATGCGTTCCTTAAAGATATATTGTGTGTGATCAAGGCAAGAAATTATAATTAGAATAACATTTTGGTATCTTTTTAAGTTATCTTAGGCAGAAAAATATCTCAATTTAAAATATAATCTTTGCACAGACCAGAAAAGACATTTCATTCTCTTCGTCAACTTGATTGTAATTTCTGGCAAACACAAAACAAAACACAAAACAAATTAAATGAAAATATTCCGTTATTATATTCTAAATTATTGTTGATCATTGACCATTCTAAAAAATCTATTTGATGGAATTACAACCTATATCCCACGAATTAATTAAGAACGGTAGAAAGTTTTCCACATTAAAACAAAATATAACCAAGCTACTAGAAACAAAGATTAGTGATTTTATATCACTAATTATTATATGTAATTAAATTGTACCAAGCAAGAAATGTCATCCTATAGGAAAAAAATCCGTGCCTCGTGCTCTTCCATGGAATTGTTAGTTTTTCAGTGTCTGTTAAACTAGGTACTTAATATTATGTAATAAGCTGAATAACCTCATCTAGGCAGAACTTTACTAGCTGCTAACTTCTACTGCGGAGGCAGTTACTTTGATATTCTGGTTGTGGTCCGCGGGTGGTCCTACTGAATGTAAGTCTATTTACATATAACATTGTACGCAGACCGTGCTATAAATTCAACAGTTTAACTTCTAATTATGTCCATGTCTCATGCTTTCCTATTGATAAAGAATTGAGTTATATTTAATTAATTCTCTATTCTAGTGGATTATGTAAATTGGTAAGTGTTTGTGCAATTACAGTTTCTAATATTTAGCACTTACCGTGTTTGTGTTTAGGATTATGGGTGTTTTCAGCATTATTACGCCAAGCCGTGCTTTGGCCATAAATTAATTGTATGTAAATCAAACAGGTTGTCTATGGCAAAGTCGCCAACGATCGATAATGGCTTCTATTACTTGCTGCAAAGGATGTAAGTAGCTTGCACTGACAGCGATTACGTCGATGCCGCGTCATCCAAGAAACAAGTGACAATCACCGCCCGTAGACAGCTGTGTACGTAGCCACTATATCTATTTTTCTGATTTATTCTTACTCAATTTAGTTGAAATACAAACAAGTAAGTATGTTTAAATTCTTTGTCTCATTACGAAAAATATTTCTTCATAGTTTCCTTCAGTAGACTTAATTTACCTGGGGGTTTTCACCAAGGACCTAGTTTCTTAGCTGTAGCATTAGCCCGACTGGGAAAAATCACTTCACGTCAAGTTGTGACGCCATGGCGACCATACTTGCCTGCTGTCCATTGTTTGGATGGAAGGAGACGCTGCCAGTACTGTTGTGCTAAAACTGTGAGGTTTGAGTAGACTCTCTGGGGCCTATTTTTGAATCATTCTTCCGGCATCGAGTCTGATGAGACTGTGTTCAATTTCTACTTATTTTCTGTTTGTTTTCGATGAAAATCAAAACAATATTGATCTTCGTCGTAATGTTCTATTGATTTTCATTGCAAGAAAAAGAAAAATTCATAGGAATCGAGCACAGATGACGCTTGAAAAGCGCTCGATGCCGGACGAATGATTCAAAAATAGAGCCTCTGGCAGGCCCCCGTCACTCGCGCAATGCAGCGTTATAAATACCTACCGCTAAGTAGCGCGCCGGCGCGCCGACCGGCAGAGGGCCGCCGCCACCCGCCGCGCCGCACGCGAGACTTTTACTATTATTATCAAATCTTGTAACTTGTTTTTTTTTATGAATTTGTTTTTTATTATTTTGTTTTTTTTTTAAATTTTATTGTTTATTATATTAATTTGATTTTAATTTCGTTTTGTTTTTTATTTATAATTTTTTTTATTAATAATTTTCTTTTCAGAACCACGAACGGGATTTTTACACCTAAATCGATTTTTTTTTCAAAAAAATTTTTTTTTCAAAAATTTTAATTCTATTTTAGTAAAACTGAATAACCGTGAGTTCAAACATGAAAAAAAAACATCGGTCATGTATTTTTCATAATAATTCGTAATTTTTTTAATCATTTGTAATTTGACAAATGAATATGAAAAAAAATTTTTGCTTTGGGCGGGATTGGTAATTTTTTAATAATTTGTATTTTTTTTATAATTTTTAAATGTATTAATGACGATAAAATAATATTCTATTCTCTTATTTTTTGACATGTAATATTTTAAAATTTTTAAATATTTGCGCACTGCCAATTTAGAAGTAGATTATGAGGAATAGTGTGTATAATTTAACACCAATCATGTATTTTACCATATTCTTGCAAATAAAGAACTCAGAGTCAGGGGCTTTTCTTGCAATCCCTTTATTTCATTAATCCTATGTATACCATTTTGTTTATGTTCTTTGTACAACCCTTAAGTTTTCGCTCGATGACGCAATCACGCGGTGTACGCGGGAATCTCGACTCTCGGCGCGCGTTCATAGAGACCTTTTCTTCTTGCAGCGCCTTTTGTCTGTCGGTTTTGGCTATTATTATTACAGCGATTCGAGCGTTTCTATGGGAGTGATGTATCTGTTACGTAGTAACTATTATCTAAAGTAACTATTATCTAATCTGTGCCTCTGGTCGCAAGCTCTGCCAATGATCTTGGATCGACCGTCTCGCTCTAATGATTTGAATGTGAATAAGAGTAAACGACGGACATTATAAGAAAATGTAATGAGTACTTAAATTAAAAGCAAATATGAAAAATACATATAAATTCAAAATTCATTATGCAATTCGGTTTCTTTGATGTACAGTTGCCAACGCGTCAAGCTTTACACTCGTACGAAAACTATCGCTATTACAAGGGACAAAATGGCGGTCCATTGGCAAAATTGTAAAAATGGGCCTTTACTAAACAGAGTATAAATATAATTTACCAAATTAAATAATTTAATTAGCCGCAAAATGTTTATCAGTTGTAACAGAAGATTTTAAAAAGATATTACGATAATTAAATAACATCGAAATAATGGCAAATGCTACAATGATTGCCAACCTAAAAATAGAATACTGTCGTAATGCACACACCTATATTTGTAAAATAAAAATCTTCAACTATGCAAACTCGTGTAACTAATTAATAAACGTCTCATTAGTACAACAATTTAGTTAAATTTACGTTTTTAATCGAATGCCTTATCTCCGGTTCCAGAGATAATCTTCGATGCAGTCAGTCGCACATCGTCATTGAAATAATTTTATCTGTTATTGAAGAGGCAGAGCTTCGGGTTATCATAAGAAATAATAATAACATTACAATATTTTGTACATTAAGTGCATTCGGGGTGTGGTGTCACGATAAGTGAGTCGACGGCTTATGCGCTCCTAAAGATACTGCGGTTATAGTATATAGAAACGGTTAGAGGGGATGTGTTAGCAAAAATTTCTTAAATTAGTAGTCTAAAAAGTATAAGTGCAGTTCCTATTTGAAATCATTTTACTATTAATTTTAAATAGTTGATCATTTGAAAATTATTATTTGCCAGTTATAAGTTACTAAGTAGCTTTCCGCTCGCGACTTCGCTGCGTTATTTTTGTTTTAGGAAAATTACCCCATGTCCTTCCGCTGGTCTAGAACTATCCCTATACCAACTTTCATCAAAATCGGTTCAGTAGTTTCGAAGCCTATTCAATACCAACAAACAATCAAATCATTCCTCTTTTCCTCTTTATAATATTAGTATAGATTATTATTGCGTGAAAATTTTCATCGAATTCTTACGCAAGAATACATAGAAAAAACTTAAATACTTTAAACATAAACGATTTCTTTGTGATATGAAATAAACCTCAATATTATTGTTAAGGATTTTAAGGAACTTGCGCCCGTGAAAGGTGAACACGCTTAAAAATACTACCAGCGTTACCATCAATAAGAAAATCACAATAGATAGAAGACAAACTAGTAAGATCAATGTGATAAGCTACATTTCTACGCTGATATTCATTCATTCATTCATCACAGCCCATATACGTCCCCACCGAAGGGTTCCAGCCTACCCTATGTTAGGGTGATTAGGCCTTAGTCAACCACGCTGGCCCAGTGCGGATTGGTCGACTTCACATACACCATTGAATTTCTTCGCAGATGTATGTAGGTTGCCTCACGATGTTTTCCTTCACCGTAGGAGCGTCAGACAAATGTACATATGAAATTCCAAACGAAAAACACATTGGTACATGGCGGGTCTCGAACCCCGACCTCCCGATTGGAAGGCAAGTGCCGAGTCCACTGCGCCACCGACGCTCTTATTAGTAGGTGCTATTATTAGCTTAAGTTATTCCTTTGCACAGCAAGAAGTGAATTTAACTATGTGTAAAAAAACGCACATCATATTTTCCAATTTCTATTCTGTCAATTGTGAAGACTACACTAAGTGTCACTGTAGGCGTTACTAACGATTTTCCAAAACGTAATGCCGGGCCTAAGCAAGTCTCGGCACAACGTACCTCCGCCATTGACAAACACGTTATTTCTGAACTTTTTATTTCATTTTATCCCTCGCCTGTGGGTGCGACAACAATTTGTTTTATTAAAGACACTTAAACAGCACTTATTAAAAATGTAGGCGTAAAATTATTTTTTCCTCTCGAAAGTTTATTGTGCGATCGTATCGAATGTTATTCCTGCAGCTCGCACTCCACGTCAAGCATTAATGTAAATATAAAATTAAAAGCTGCTTATTCACAAATTAATACTGGGCCTGATAATGTTCAATTTATTGTAATAGCCTGTTCGCTTACGCGCAATAACTTTTGAGGCTATGAGTAAACTTCTAACTCTTGATTTGCTCACCACTACCCGTGTTCAATATTTGTGCAGACTGCAGACGTAATAAACTGCAATTGAATATTGGGAGTGATTAATATTTCATTATCAATGCTTTCAAATATCCTGCTTACGCAAATACTGACGCTTTGCTCAGAAATTATTAGTCATGAAGTTATCATGATTGTGATTTGCGTTTAAATAGCTACAGCTATACGAAGCTATTTAAATATTTCTGATTTTATGAATATTTAAGAAAAAAGAAGTTATTGGTCGTAATTTCATTTAATGCAATTTGTTGTTTAAAACACATCGACTAATATAAAATACTAGCTGTGCCCACGAGCTACGTTTCGCCATAATAATTGTCAAAAAAACTGAAGAGGATCACCCTTATCACCTAGGGGTATAAAAAATAGCCACGACCTATTCTCAGACCTACCAAATATTACACTAAAAATTTCAAAAAGATCGGTCAAGCCGTTTCGGAGGAGTTCATTAACAAACACTGGGACGCGAGATTATTATACATATTATACTAGCTGTGCGGGCGAACTACGTTTCGCCATAGTAAAAAATAGTTTACGACCTATTCTCAGACCCACCGAATGTACACAAAAAATTTCATAAAGATCGGTCAAGCCGTTTCAGAGGAGTTTGGTAACAAACACTGTGACACGAGAATTTTATATATTAGATAAGATTTTACTGTATATCAACTTAGAATAATTTCAATATTATTATTACTATGCAAATAGTAATAACAAAAATTAATATGTTTGAAAAAATATTCATTGAATTCGCATTGCTCTTATCATTCAGCTAAACGAAGATGCATTTTTTCTGCGACTAAGTTTGTTTATATTTCAGGACTTTACATTCTTATATAAAATAATTTCAGAGATTTACGAAATATCAATTTCTATCTCAGAATTGTAACAACCCTGCATAAGAATCAAAGATACATCTAATACTATAATGATTTATTTAAATTGGATCATTTGTATAACAAATAACAATGTTGGAAAGAATTCCACCGGGACGCCTCAATAGATGCGGCCAATTACGATAAAACTTATACAAGAAAATATTTTAATGCTAACAGAGGTAATCGTAAAGCATCTAACGTTCACTGTAGAGGTAAATAAATAACACAGTAACCGACTTTAATTAGAAATGTATAAATCACTTAATAAAAGAACCAAACTTGAACCTGTTATTTGGTGAAACGAAACAATTTGAGGAGATCGTAAATGTCCCAAAACAGAATAGCTGAAGAACGGGCAGCTGAAGATATTTATGAGACGATTTTATTGGCTCCTGCGAGACATTAATTCTAAAGACATCGGAATGATAGATATAATACGAGCACTTTATTCATTTGGTGCTCAGCAATGTTTTAGTTTGTACCTACATTATAAATGTTAAAGTTTGATAAAGTATTCGATATAATCATACGATCCAATATAATTTGTTTAATTAATTGTTGTTGATGTTTAATAACATAATAATTTGTTTTGTTGGTGATGTTCGTGTTTTGTTCCCTTTTAGTTTTGAGTGTTTAATTTTAATAAATAATAATTATTATTAATTTTATAACATCAGTTATTTCTTTTGAAATAAGAAGTATTTTATTTCACTATCGCACTAAATATACCAACAACATTGTACTTAGTGTCATAATCTACATTAAAGATCAATACACCTTAGTCATAGAATATCATTTAATAATATATGTATCGTCAAAGCAAACATCATTTCTTACCTAACCTAGTCAACCTACTAGATATACGATATACCTATCATTGAAAAACAAACACATCCTTCAAGAAATTTACATAACCTAACAATGAACCAATAACCAATAGTGTAAAAAGGCTGACACTAATACATATTAATATAATTCGAACTAATTTTAATGCTGTGAAGCATATATCTGATGTACGCAATCATAAATAGTGAACTACAGCAGAGCTATGTGGTGTTTATGTTATTATAACAGAGTTCAAATTCGACACTGAACACGTTGAGTAAATGCTAAAGACAAATTTGTTAAAGGAATTCTGGTCGAAGATGCTCCGAATCCAAGGACAGGGTGTCAAGTCATCGGTCGTTAATCTATATTAAAATAAACTTCTTTGTTTCATTTTTATTATCACTGAAATTCAATTAAAGGCTTAACTTGAACAAGAATGACTATGTGGAAACAGAGGCTTGTTGGGCGTAGGCAAAATTAATTAGGATTTAGTGGGTGCAACGGCTTTGTTGTTAAAAACTTATGCCCGAGGCTCGATGATTGTGCATTTTATGGTGTGACTTACTGTGAACGATATAAAAATACAAATAGCTGTTGAGATCTTGCGTTGATAGCTCAACCGCCATTTTCGTCACAGCTGATTTGATAAACAGATTAACATCTGACACCTTCAAATAATTACAAAAGTTTGTCAGCATAATAAATTTTATTTATATACACTTTTAAAAGATTCTTCATCGGAGACTGAGGCGTAACATCGCTGCTACAGTCAGCCCGTGACCACGTCGGTGAAACGTCGGAGCCAAAATAAGGTACCAAACGCGTTTTAATCCCGTAAAAGTTTAGAAATTTTATTTACTAAATATTTTTCATACAGCATTAAAAACCATTATCTATCAACCAGTGAATTGAGGAAAAAATCGTGTACGGTATATAAATTAAATATGAAATAATATGTTCAAAACGAACACTGGACGTGAAGGAATTAAAAATAACACTTATAAATAGTACCGTTAAGGTAATAGAAAATAATATTATTTGAGATTTGCCATAGTTTAGGTTTTTACAGTAAAATTTATATTATAATAATTCGCGACGTACCCACCTGAGCCTTCACACAAGAGAGTGTTGCGATAGGAAAATTATTATCCCTGCGTTACACTAGTTTGCTGACCCTATGAACTTCGTATCTCCATGATAGATGAAAGCTCTTAATAAAGAATCACGATTCACGAAGTACCTATATATTTATTTTTCACACAAAAGAAATGCTTAAAATATTAGAAAGTACATACAGTATAATACTTTTATTACTTTATATTATTTTTAGCTCTTCTTTAGGATTTTCTCTATTATTTTTTTTTAAACACCCTGTATTATAAAAGAAAAAAGTGTTTCTGAGGTTTTCCATAATGTCTTCAGCATGGGGTTCTGCAAAAAAGGCTTAAAAAGGTTTTTACAGGGTCGGTCGCGCAAGGGATGTCTCGCGCGTTGCCGATTCCAGGGTATCGCGAACGTCTATAGCCTGCGGTGATCGCTTACTATCAGGCGACTTGCATGTTTGCCACCTTCGTGGTATAAAAAAAATAAAAAAAAATCGGTCAAGCCGTTTTTGATTTTTAGCGAGACTTACGAATGGCGATTCATTTTAGGGTTCTGTGCCTTAAAAAGAAGCGACGGTACCCTTTTAGGATCATTTCATTATCCGTCTGTCAGTCAAGAGCCCATTTATCAGGAACTCGTGGGGAGTTCCTTTTTTTTCGGGTGGAAATGCGTGACCACACCGTACCCGCCGTTGGCTAGACGGCGAGCGTGTGTGGGGCTCTCCCGGCGGAGTGCCAGGCCTACCCACTAAAACCCCCCGGTGTTCTCCCTGCCCTTGTGGGCGCGCGTGGTAGGGGTCCACAATGCGACACACAAACAGGGTGTGTTCGGCAGTATCATCGGGAGCGTCACAGTGATGACACTGCGGTGTTTCCTCCCGTCGGGCGACCCGGTGCAGGTAGTGACCAAAACAACCATGTCCGGTCAGTACCTGCACCATGCGGAACGAGAGGCTGCTCTGCCGGCGCCCTACCCACTCCTCCAACACCGGACGTATCGCTTCGATTGTCCGGTGGCCGGCAGCTGGGAAGACGAGTGCCTCACCCCATCGGCGCAGACCTTCCCTCTGCGCCTGGGTACGAACCCACTCAACTTCCTCAGGAGCGGATCGTCCCCCCCGTTCTCGTACAGCAACCCGATGCCGATACACCTCCGCATGGACGTGTGCATCGACATCCCACGGCGTTTGGCCCGCAAGAACGCAGGCCGCGCCGTGGCTGATCGTGCAATAAGCTCGCACGGCCCGGGTTGCTATGACCCTCTGCGGACGTCGCAAGAGAGCCACCGTTCGAGGGGAGAGGCACTCCGCCCATACCGGGGCTCCGTAAAGTGCCATCGACCGTATCACCCCGTGATACAGTCGACGGCACGCCGATCCTGGCCCTCCTACGTTAGGGAGGACCCGTCCGAGTGCGGCTGCTGCGGCACACAGCCGTGGAGTGAGGAGCTCGAAGTGCTCCTCGAAGCTCCATCGGGAATCCAAAACCAGGCCGTGGTACTTGAGATGTGCATCCACCGGTATGCGGACCCCCTCCACTCGAACACGGAGCCCCGGTGGAACACCAACCACCAACACGGGGACCACCAATACCAAAGGGGAGCGTGGAACACCATGGCCCTCGTTTTATCGAGAGCCACGTCCAGGCCCAGGAGGTGGATACGTCGTACGACCAATGAGGTGCCGACCGCCGCAAGGTGGGCCGCCTCTTCCCCCGTTTTTGCTCTCGCCGCGACAAGTGTGTTGTCGGCGAAGCAGACAACCTCCATTCGTGGAAGGAGGTTACCTCGCAGGACCCAGTTATACCCCAGGTTCCATAATAGAGGACCTAGTACGGAACCCAGGGGCACACTCGCCGCCATTGTCCACGAATGAACGCGACCATCCAGCCCCTCGTAGAGAACTGACCTGCCATCAAGGTAGTTCTCCACAAGTGCGCGGAGGTACGGTGGCACCCGGTGGAAACGGAGTGCCTCCTTTATACACTCGTGGGGCAGACTATTAAAGGCGTTGCGGATGTCCAATGACACCGCAACTACAGCCTCCCCACGAGCCTTGACCTCCTCAGTCCACCTCTTGAGGAGGGCCACGGCGTCCATCGTGGACCGGCCGGTGCGGAAACCGAACTGGTTGTTGGCCATGTCCGGCCCCCGGTCCCCAGGTGCTCGACGATGCGGGAAGCCAGGATTTTTTCTAGAAACTTCGCAGACTTGTCGAGCAGCACCACCGGCCGGTACCCAGACGGGGAATCCGCGGGGCGGCTCTCCTTTCTCAATAGGCAGAGCCTGCCCACTTTCCACCGCCTGGGGAAGCGGCCCGAGCCAATCCATAAATCAAGCAAAGCCCGAAACCTCTCCCCGAGATGTCTCAGCGCGAGGGCCAAGACCCTTGACGGGACACCGTCCGGTCCCAGCGCCTTCTTCTTGCGCCAGAACCGTTCCCTCACCGTGTCGGATTCCACGTTCGACACGGGAGGGATGGCGACAGCCATTTCCTCCGGTAGGCGTCCCCACGGATCATCGTCCAGGAGCTGAATGAAGCGCTCCCAGGACTCCGCCTTGGCCCTACAGATTTCATTCCGCAGGGCCTTCTTGGCTGCCGCATACACCTGACGAAGTTCAGCCTCTTCGTCAGGTGTTGTCCTGGCGCGCCTACGACATCGCACGTAAGCGCGCCTGGCCCTCATACTGGTGGTACGCAGGGCCGCTATCTCCTGCGTCCACCAGTACACCTGTCCCTTTTCGGGACAGGCCTGCGCCCTTGGCATGGCAGCTTGCCAGACGACCCTTATGTCGTCTGCGAAGAAATCCGCCATGCCATCGGTATCCCCAGCAAGATGGGGTGGCACTTCCGACCACGCCCGCACCATCGCCGCTTCGTCCGCCACATCCAGACGGAGTTTGGTGAGCGCCCACCTTGGGAATGTGCTCACCGCGGAGCCCCTGCGGTTCGGAGCTCCTTGGGATGCCGTGGAGACCTCAAATCGGACGTAAATATGGTCCGATAGTCTCCACTTCTTCCTCCACTCGCCAGTCATTGATTCGACGGGCGAGTGAGGGGACTCAGCGGACACCGAGGAGCTTTTTACAGGACGCGACACTTTCGCCGGTTCCCCCAGCGCCTCTCCCAACTTTGCAGCCAGCGTATCCGCCTGGGACGGGGATGTTTCCTAAGGGAGCTCTATTATACGAGCCCCAGTTATCCCCGTCCTGAACTTGGCCGGCCCGATTCCCATGGCGCTAAAGCTAACTGAAGCTTTGGCTTTGGCAATGGCCTCACCGTAGGTAAGACCCTTCGCCACTGCTTCAGGCTTGAGAGCCACGACCACCGCTAAAGAACGCGGTACCTTAGGGGTTTTCTGCGCCACGGCAGCCGTCTTGGGCACAGCCTCCTCCGCTGCCGGCTTCTTCCGGCCACGCTTGGTAACAACGGTCCAGGGATCCTCGACCGTTGTCATACATGTTGCGACCCCAGAAGATGAGGGGACTACCGCCGTCTTCTGTTTCACCACTCTTGCCTCTTTCGGCATGTTGGCCGGCGGGGCAAGAGTGGTATTGGCCACTGCTGTTTTTGTAGGCCGCTGCGGTTTAGGCCGCGGCTGTGACTGCCTCGCGTGATCCGATGCCAGCAGCGGTCTACGAACTGGGGCCGGCATTAGGCGCCCATCGATTTCCAGGCTCTCAAGCCTTGCCGAAACCATTGTGCCCACCTGGGCTATCAGCTCCCACTGAAGAAACTCGAACCTCTTGTTGTCGACTTGAAGCCGACGCACCTCCTCCGAGGTCTTCCTTGACGCCAGGGTACGAACAATCTCCAAAAGCGACTCGGAGGCGTCCTTGATTTCTTTTACACAAGTCCCCTTTAGGTTACGGGACTTGCGTGCTACTCCTGCCAGTGCTTTCACGCTCTCCTCAGCTTTGTTACAGAGAAGCTCGGCAGTGGGCTCTGGGGAGCTCTTCCCCTTGTTCTTACATTTAACAGGGGCAACTTCATACTCTGACTCTTGTTCGGAGTCAGTCTCCAGTTGCCTAGCCTCCCGCCTAGCCTGAGAGAGCCCGACATTATGTGCCAGATCTCCTCTGCCCCTTTTCGTTCGGGCGACCTTGGGCGCATAAGGCGCCGTCACCTCCTCTACCTACGTTTCGAGGTCCGTTACAAACGGATCCTTGAAGAAGCAGCTCAGAACGGACCGCTTCTTCGTACCGTCTTGCGGCAAAGAAGGAGAACCCGCCTCCTCTATCGTCACCTTCGTCTCACTTACAATGTCCCTGTAATCGGGACGAGACGCTCTCAAGCGAGCGCTTCGACGGGGAGCTGCCTCCCTGATGCTCGACAGCGACAATACCGGGGACACCACCCCCTCAACAGCCTTAGCCGCACCGCCATCGACCGGCGAGCGGCTCTTTTCCCTGACGGATTCCGCCGGAAACTCAAGGGTAACCGAAGCCCTAACGGGCCCTCCCTCGTCGGCGCCGTCAGTCTCGGACATTATGTCCGAGTCGGACATGCTCCAGTTGTGGGCCCTGCCCACCACAGACTCCGTTGGCGAAAGCAGAGTCGTAACTCTTCCAACCCAACAAAGTCAGAAATGCAACAAAGTCTATACACCACAATGTCGTCTGTATAAACAAAAACAACAAAAAAAATGCTTACAAACTATCCTAAACCTACCTTAAACAACTCATAACTATACAGAAAACAACTTTAAACTACAAGAAAAACAGTATGTACAAAGTTAATAAAAGCTGATTTTTGGTCCGAAAAATGTGTGACCGCCAGTACACCGAGGTGATGTAAGGTCGGCCAATTTTCGGCCCAAAAATTCCCCAACACGAAATTTGACCCACTTGTAGAGACACTAGGACTTCACAAGTGGTATCAAAAGACGCGTCTAGGGGAGATCTACAAGATTGCAGAAGACCCGAAAGTCCCACAACCTGCAGATCCGGAGATATTAACGAAAAACTATGAAAAATGACCAATTGCAAAATAAAAATACTAAAAATCAAAATTAAAAATATAAAACAAAAATTAGGCCTAATGCCACACTAACCGACAGAAAGAGCTTAATAACTAGTATTTTTAAGCCTACACAACACGATAAAAAACCAAATAACAAAAAAGATATTAACAAAAACAAGAAAATTATAAAATATTACTTTTAATAAAATTTTGCAATTAAAAATACAAATATCAAATTTTAAAAAATCAAAAACTTAATCAGCAAAATAAACCAAAAAACAACCTATTCGACTAAGAAACAACGAAAAAGATACGATGGGCGGAACCAAAGATATCCTTGAAAAACCTAAAATTGCAATGCAATTTCGGTAAGCGCTCCGTACTAGAATTGACACGGGTGTACCGTAGCAAATGGGAAAACCACACTGAAACTTTGCTCTACGGTCTCTTTCAGTTATGCAAAAGGCAAGCTTGTTAGATAATGCGGACAAAAGATCGCGCATAATCGAAAATTTTTCGATTTCACAAGGAAATTTGAAACCTATACCGTCTTGTTACAAAACATCATCATCATCATCAGCATCATCATCATCACAGCTCATATACGTCCCCATCGAGGGGCTCGAGCCTACCCTATGTTAGGGTGATTAGGCCTTAGTCGGCGGATTGGTCGACTTCACATTCACTATTGAATTTCTTCACAAATGTATGCAGACTGCCTCACGCTGTTTTCCTTCACCGCAGGCGCGCCAGACAAATGTACATAATTATGAAATTCGAAAAACGAAAAAGACATTGGTACGTGGCGGTCTCGAACCCCGGACCTCCCGATTGGAAGGCAAGTGCCGAGTCCACAGCGCCACCGACGCTCCCATTACACCCGCACCGGCTATAACCGCCTGGTGACTCTACTCAGAGAGCGGGACACCCCCCGTGGTGATGCCTCTCTGTGCTAGAAATCTACCAGGTTAGGTAAGCCAAACGAGGCTTGAGGACCCACCAAAGTTCTCGCCTTCTTACAAATAATCAAGGTGAAGCTGTAACAGCTATCTGCGGCTAACAGCATAGGTCCTTCAAAAAAATAAAAAAGCTTCCATTACAAAACATGACTCAAAGTTAGTCTTGGTTTAAATCTGACGCTGTCTCTATCTATGTGTATTAGCACAAGTGAAAGCGTATCACCGTATAACCAATACTAGGTTTAGACCAGGTTTAAACAAGGTTTTGTAATAAGACCGACAGAGTACTTCCCGTACTAGAATAATGAAATGCACGAATGTGATAAAAAGATATTCATATTCAAAAAAAATTATTCAACATAGACTTTACAGCACTTATTGACGTCAAAACAAAGCAAAATATTCTAATTTAAAGAAAACATACTTAACCTTGTATGTGCAATGCATACATACTGAATATACTCAAGATGTCTGCAAATACAAGTAGGAATGAAAAAAATAGTATGAATCTACACTTGTTCGGAAATTGGGAGAGCCTTCTCGAGAAGAAAAGAAATTCTCGAACCGCACTAATTATAACGTTTCAACCAAATCAGAAACGTTTCCGTTCCCATACATTTTGACAACACCTTGACAGCAGTCAGATGTCAAAACATATGGGAACGGTAACGTTTTGGTTTTGGTTCAAACGTTGGTAAATAGTGCGATTGCCCCTCAGCACACCCCGGACACTCCATACAACGTTCGCAAATCAATTACCTATTACTACTACATAAACAAATGACGTTCGTACACGCGCAAATGTGTGCGTGGAATCTAGTAGGGCTGAGTGCGCGGTTATCAATCGAAATGACGCGGGAAGTGCGGCGACTGCCTTCTCTTTCACCCGCATAGCGCTGTCTCTGTTATCGCCCGGCGCTCGCTTCTACTCGTCCGAGCGATCGCGCGCGCCCTTGTTTATGTGTCAGTGATGTCTACAACGAAGTACCGGGTAGGACGAGGTATTTGAAATGAGTGCGGGGAGGTGAGTGGCCGTTCTGTACGTAGTACTATTATCTATTCTGTGCCCTCAGGCAAGAAACTCGGAAGGTTAACATTTTTTATCTCCTATTTTAAACATATGACAGTTCATGTCACATAAACGGTTATACTTATCTTTTAATCTCGTAGACTTGCAAGTTTTATTTTTTACAACTAAAACTTACCATAGACCGTAGTCATCATCATCATTATCACAGCTCATACACGTACCCACCGAGGGGCACGAGCCTACCCTAACTACACTCAGGGGCAAATTTAGAGTAACACTACACTTTTTACATACATTCAAGCTACTTTTACAACATCATATCGATGTGTTATTGACCTTTAATGCGTTTGTTTGATTGTTATCCAGGATTCATGACCAAGGCCATAACGGATAATGACAAAATTTCCCTATTTGTGACCTGGAGAAGAACGGCAACTTTTAATGGTGGTCTTTTTTATCACAATCGTACAAGTGGTTTCCGCGGTGAATGTTTTTTTTTGTAGCGAATCCGATGCCTAGAAAGCTGGTAAAAGTGAATATGGTTTCGTATGCTGAAATACACAGAGTTATCAAAACTAGGAGTGAATTTTTATCGTTCCTCTAAATTTGCCCCTGAGTGTAGTTACGTTAGGGCGATTAGGCGTTAGTCAAACCACGCTGGCCCAGTGCGGATTGTTTGACTTCACAAACACCTTTGAATTACTTCGCAGATGTATGCAGGTTTCCTCACGATGTTTTCCTTCACCGTAGGAACGTCAGATAAATGTAGTTCGTATGAAATTCGCGAAACGAAAAACACATCGGTACATGGCAGGATCGATCGCGGGCCTCCCGATTTTACTCGGGGTACAGTCTAGTGCCACGTGCCACCGACGCACGGAAACACAAAACGATCCTATAAGGGTTCCATTTTGCCTTTGGTGGTACGGAACCCTAAATATGATAAATGGTTAGCAAAATAATATAAAATAATATTAACTAGCCAACATAAATATTGACTTAAAATTAAATTAAAAGATGTTAACAGTGCTTGCAAAATTTAAAGTAGAGACTTATATTTACGTAATATTTTCCAATGTCAGTCTTAGGTGGTTGGTTTTATCGAAATTCAATATACCGTCGGCCATTTATCCAAAACAATATTCACAGCGGTAAAGCTCTTGGCTAATCACACGCTAAAGATTGTGTCGGAAGACAAGAAATAAAATAATAAATAAAAAACAATCATAAATACAATACCGCAAGTCATAGAGCTCTCTCAGCTCTGAATAGATTGTGCCGATAGTCGAAGCTGGGTGTTTGCCAGTTCAATTATCATTACCAGTCGGGATTCAGTCGAGTCACTCTGTTGTGAGTGACCCGCATTAAATCGGTTAATTCAAACTATTTATCAACTCCATTCGTTATGCATAGGATCTGATTTTGAAATTGTTTGATGATGTTGTGGCGTTCGCCGCTATTGTGTGGCACCACCCTGCCAGGCTTAGTTCGATGGGAGTGTACTATGTTAATCGGTGTATTCGTGATTGAATCTATCGATGCTAAGCCTAATACAATTAAATTTTAAAGACGTGGTCGCATCCAGTATACAAAATTATTTACTGATTGCAGCTTACAATAAAGTTTGCCAAAGAGCTACAGACCCCGCATACTAACATGGATCTTGTTAGATTCACAAATTAGCAACCTCCTAAGAGGAACACAGCGCACGATACCAAATTATGGCATAAGATCTCTAGTTACAACAATTGCACAATTCTTACTGGATTGAACATTGCAAATACGAGTATCTTTGCAGCTGAAACGTGTAAGATGGGCCTGTACTGACGATTCTGCGCTGAGCTTCCATCTCACGACCATACTTTCAGCAGATTCAAGAAGGCCCGCTTGCGAAATTTTCAGTGTGTTCATGTAATTTTTTAGTTTTAACTTGTTTATATAAGAAAAATATTGCAATACAACAATTAAAGACCGACCAAAGGTTTGGTTTCGCTTTCGGCCACTGTCTGCCCAAAATTGTTACCGTTAAAGTGTAAAGATAACAAATTAAGCATTATTGTTGTTGCCAAGTTTATGTGTTTCTTTAATTAAATATATAAAACTTATAATTTATATTTCTATACATGTTTCGGTTTCGGTTGAAAATCCTGTTTAGGTCGTCCGACAGAAGTTTCGTTTAGTGTCCACTAACAATAAATATTCCTTAAGGAATAATCCTTACTGTGTGTCTATTCACTATGCCCAGTCGATCAACTAATTATAAAAATTGTGGTATTATCGGCCACTTTAAGATTTTTGTTTAGAAATCATAGTTTTATTTCACTTAAATTAGAGTTAAATCAGTAACAGCTGTTTCAGCGAATCTTTAGAACACATACTGCTATTTTACGTAAACAACTGTTCGCTTAACATTTGTTAGGTACTCGTACTTGCTTAGCAATAGCGGGACACAACCAAAAACACTACAATCAATCGATTGTTCACATCCAATCAACAGATCTATAACAGTCTCTAAAGCATCACTAAAGTCGGACGAATTTCACTCTTATTCCCATTATTCTAGGCTCGAATACAAGATCGCTCAAAGGGTGATGCTCGGAGATCTACGGGCATATCACCGATACCAGTAAATCGCAACTCACATGGTTACATTGATGTATTTAGTAGTTCCATTTAACAATGGCAACAATACGAGTTCGACACAAATGAGCGCCTAATTGGAACGTTGCAACATAGAGCCCAAATATGAGCCACCATTACTTATCACTGCATTGCATTGTAATGTGAGTTGTTCGTTGGTTATGCGGACCATTTTATTCAAATTCAGAAATTTAGATTTAAATTATTGGGAAAATAGACTGATTTTAGGTCGAGTCCATTTAGTTCTATAATTAACTAGCTGACCCGGTAACGCGATGCTGTAGCTCAGTTTTTTTTAAGGAGGGCCCAGCAAATGATATCCTCCCGCCTGATCCTCTTTTGAAGGAACCCATGTTGTAGGATGGAGGAAACACGTGCGCAGGTAGAGAATTCCAAGTGTGGGATGAACGACAGAAGAAGGAATCTTGGAATTTTTTGGTACGGTGTGAAAAGGAGGATACAGTGTAAGGATGACTCCGAAGGCCCTTACGCGTGTTTCTGTTAAGGAATGGAGAGGGAGGGATAAGGTTAAAGAGCTCCTCAGAGCATTCCCCATGGAACATTCGGTAAAAGGTGCTAAGAGAGGCGATGTCACTACGAAGTTGTAGAGGCTCGAGGGTGTTAGTTGCCTCTACATCGCTACATCGCCAATTATTCGAATAGCGCGGAGCTGCAATCTGTCCAGAGTATCGAGGAGGTACTGAGCGGGGCCATCCCAAAGGTGTGAGCAATATTCCACGCAAGACCTAACCTGAGTTTTATACAACAAGCATAGTTGGTCCGGCGCAAAATACCTACGCACCTTGTTCAGGACACCGTTCAGGAGTTTCCGTGAGGCAGCAGTTATAACGGATACGATGGCGTTCAGATCGCAGCAAATGTTCATTCCGAGCAAGGTGATGTTGCTCTGCGTGTGAAGGGTTGTGCCTTGAAGAGTAGGAAGGGGGAGGAAAGGTGACCTTTTCGCCTTTCATCTTTTCGCATTATCGAGCTTAACATATTTCTCTATCAGGCATTCCATTGCAGAGATAAAAGAGTAATCCTAATTACCCTTGCCAACTAGTTCTGTTACTTGTTGACTTAATCCTGCTCATACATACATGCTACACCTATAAATTAGTAGAACATCTGGTTTAATCCAATTTTGATGTATGTGTTTGTTTACACTGGTAAATTGCTTAAGTGAGAAATTAACAATTTGACTAATTTCATTAGTACTTGAGACTCCAAAGTACACCAAAACGATCCTTAATAATTCCGAAGGTAATTTGGTGACATTTTGAAGTATGTCATTCAGATTCGTGGAGCATCGTGTCGTGACGCCTTAAGTGGCGACTTCGTGATCCAAATTAATTAAAACAGAGACAAAACTCTGGCTATCACGATTAATCCCAATGTTAGTCGTAGCATGGATATGCCACATATAATAATCAAAGAGGTTAAAATTAAAAAAAAAATACAATCCTTATTCAAATTTAAAAAAAGTAGTATTTAAAGGGAGTAAACTTAAAGATGTCATTAAATAAGCTCCAAGTTGAATGTCTTTAAAAAAATCTTTAACCTGTTTCATGGTGTGATAACTGCAATGAAGATGCTACGCCCAGTTGTACAATCAAGACAACGATGTCTATACCTCGTATAAAATGTCGACATGAGCCCACCGCTGAGTGGCACGGTGTACCGCACGCCAGCCATCACATTTCAAAATACAATATGCTAATTAGCATCGCCCTTTTTTGATTTGCGCTACGAGCTCTCGGAAACGAATGCAAATTCGCGGAGGCTCTTTAATTACGTTCCAAGCACGACCGGCGACGGTGTTAAAGATGCGGTTTTGAGAATGTCAGTGCTGCACACGCTCGCGGAGATTTAAATTGTAAGCGGATTTAGTGAGCTTTGAGTGCGACTATGAAAATGATTCCTCGTTCTTTGTAGGGTTGACTCTCGTATTGCTATTGCAAAATACTGACAGTATTATTATTAGACTTTTTAGAGTGACTTAGGCTTTGTTTGTAAATTGACTATATTTAATTTAATAATTGATATATAACTAATATATAATAAATATATAAAATATATAACTAATTATATAATACCTAGCTTTTGCCCGCGACTTCGTCCGCGTGGAAGTCCTTTATTACTGATTCCCTTTATAAATCTCCCCCCCCCCCCTTTTTACACCTTAAGGAATGATTTTGGAGTTTAAAACTATTCTTAATCCTTCCCCACAACTCAATCTATCTCCATACCAAATTTCATCTAAATCGATTCAGCGGTTATTGATTCCCCATACACTCCCCTTATCTCCCCCTTAGGGATAATTTCTGCGATAAAAGCTATCCTATGTCCTTTCCTGGGACTCAAACTATGTCTATACCAAATTTCATCTAAATCGGTTCAGTAGTTTTGGAGTGAAAGGAATCTCATTAAATTGGAAAATAAATAGATCAATACAAGAAATAAACCAATATTCACGCTTTTAAATGTCACACTAAAGTTTGAAGATCTGTTATAAGTGAAATAATCGTCACAATCCTCACGGCACATCAGTTCGTCTCCGTTTGCTAGTGATCGACTAAGCAACATGGTGCCAATTGGCACCACCTTAGTGAGCAATTTCTCTGCACAAAGCAACGCATCTGGGCGGCTACATATACGACATTGTTAGGTGCTCATCTTCCTGTCTGTCTGTTCCATCACTCGGTCCCAGAGCAACCTAGAAACTTTGGTTTACTAGATGATATGATATGAACTCTAAATTTTAACTATTTTGGATTTTTTTAGGATTTTTTATTATTTTTCCGACCCCAGAGGTCCTTGATGCTAAATATAGAAATTGTGATACTAGCACCCAAAGACCTGTGATAGGACCCTAGACATATCATATCCGTGGTCCTAATTCAACGCATTTTTTTACTAATTTTTCCTCACTGTACACACACACTTACACTTATTCAACTTTTACACTTATTCAAATTTCTCAAATTGTTTCCCTCTATAATAATCCGTAAATATGCGGCACGCGGCACCACCCATGTATCGGATTTTGGAACATTTTATATCACATCTATTCGAAAAGACCTATTTAGTTCCTCCAAAACAGATACTTTTTTAACCCCTAGGAATAAAAAGTGATTTGAATTTAGAAAATGGATATTGTCAGTAAAAGTTTCAACCAATAAAGCGATTTTTATATTTATTAGTTCTTCTGCTTTCTTTCTCTTGTCTGATTGTCCCTAACTAAATATAAATAAACGCATAATTCTTATCCATAAGTTTTACTTATTTACTTATTGAGGGTGATGAAAAGTAGAGTGTCCACTTCGGGAGTATCACAGTTTTAAGCTTGCGTGACGTACTTTAAATCCCTCGCTTCGCTCTGGATTCAAGGAACACTCTCGCTTTAGAAATAGTTTTTTGCTCCCGTGGTTAACAATCTACTGTTTTAATTGTATTGACTATCTATTGTGCCTTTTGACGTCATTACATAGATTGTTAATAATAACGTCAAAAGGCACAATAGAGAGGTTCGTATATACTGAGACGTAATTGTTTTAGCTAAGTTATCGGTAATAAAAGCACTACCAGAATAGAAACACCATTTTGTGGACTGGACAACAACAACAAGGAAAAAAATTGACGAAATCAAACAATATACCTACATATACCTACATACAGTACGTTAGTATGTTTACATGTTGGTACACAATCGACACTTAAAATTACAAACGTTGATTTATCACAAGCGAACATCTTTCTTAGAAACCTACGGACTGAAATCAATAAAGCACAATCAAGATACACGTGTCCAAAACCATTAAGAGTGTCCCCAATCAACAATAGAAGGTGACATTAATTCTATCCATCATCTCAAACCCAAAAGGGTTGAAGTTCATTAAAGGACGCATTCCTCAAGTATTATTCTTTGGAAACTGGCAATAAAAATAATAACAAGGCGGCCACCCTGCCAAGTGCTATCAGCTCCATCTGTTGTCGCTGCGGACAAACTCGCCTAATGAACGATGATAAATCATATTCGAGAGGCGGCTCGCGGCCCCGTTCACATTATTCGTAAGAGAAGTCATTGGCGGCCGCCATTACAATGCGTCGAATCCATTACTGCATCAGAACCTGATCTTTCTATGCTGCTTCTTATTGGAGAAGAAATGGTAAGGCTCCAAAGTTTTACGGCAGATCCAGGTGAGAAATTTAAACTGAAGTTGTGAGATGTCTTTCGGCCGTGTCCCTGCCCGTACACCATTGTGCTTACTAATGATTTTATGCAAATGCAGCCTCTTTAGATCGGAGTCTTAGCGCGATCTCGAACAGTCAGGTACCAAGCTCATTATTAACAATTTGAAATATGACTTGGGAATTTTTAACTAAGTTTATTTTTGTCGTATAAATTAGTTTTTATCAACCTTCGTATTGAACGTTTTTGTGCGCGTTCTCCTGAGCCTTTTTCGTCATTATCAATCATTAATGGCGTTCATTAATTACACGTGTCTCTTAATTGATATTTATTCTGTAATTTATTGAAGCAAACGTTTTGAATCATTTATCTACGATTTTAAAACTATTATTTAGCAATAAGTTGGAATTGATGTATTTATGAACTTTTCTGTCACGTTAGTACTTACCTGGTGGTTTAAAGATCTGTCTTTTGTTGACAAGGTGATCCTTTAATGCATGTATTCAATTTGAACAGCGTGTCATTATAAGGAAATTTCCCATAACAGGGAGACAATTATTTATACTTATGTGAATTGTGATTCACACATTTACCCTCACAGATTTTTTATTCGCCCTAACTTTTTCACCTGACGCCAAACACCACTTCCAGATGAAGAATTTTTGTAGGATTTGTTTTTGCTATATCATCATCATCATCACAACTCATATTTACTTATATTCCCACCGAGACTTGAGCTTACGTTATTTTAGGGTGTTTGGGACTTAGTCAAACACACTGACCCAGTGCGGATTGGTCGACTTCACATACACCTTTGAATTTTTTCGCAGATGTATGCAGGTTGCCTCACGACATTTTCCTCCACCGTAGGAGCATCATACAATATACGTATGAAATTCGAAGACTAAAAACACATTGGTACATGGCTGGATCGAACCCCGAACCTCCGGATTAGAAGGCCAGTGCCGAGTCCATAGCGCCACCGATGCTCTGCTACATGGGACTTGGCAATTATATCAACAAAAGTTTTAAAAAAATATATCCCACGGATACATCTGCATACTCTGCAAAGAAATTCAAGGGTGTATGTGAAGTCGACCAATCCGCACTGGGCCAGCGTGGTTGACTAAGGCCTAATCACCTTAACATAGGACGTATATGAGCTGTGGTGATCCCACGTATTGGATGTAAAACGATTGTTCGTTTTCGTTAGTAATTGTTTACATAAGCTTGTTTTCAATGAAACGGAAAAACATTTACATAAGGTACAACCATTATAATTCTTGTCTTTGCATACGACAGGGAAGCTCTTGGCCTTCATCTTACCTGATGGTAAGTGATGATAAGGTCGAAGGTGTAAGCGAGTTTCACCTGGACTCCTCAATAACTGAGGAACTGGCTATCTTACTGCTCACTGTCGGAATACAACAATGCCATTAACATTGTTATTATGGCCACTAACTTAAGTAAGACTGTAGTAACTAGCCAGCACGGTTTGGATAGCGGCAGGGCTCAGAAGCCCTACCGCTAACCAAACCGAGCAGAATAGCTTTTGACCCCAAGGGAATCGAACCCCGGACCACCCGATCATCTACAACTTTTTCTGTTTATTTTATGTGCGTAAATTTATCAATTAATATTGATAAATTTATGTAAAATATTCCTAATGGAATATTAAGTCTAATCTACTTTCAAATATTTTTAGAACTATAGTGATCTGTGATAAGAACTGCTCCATACTTCAGGTGCCAGTGCTACAAAACTGTTATGTCATAAAAGTAAGTAATTATGGTATTATAAAAAGTGATGTTGATCTATAGCAATCTCTCTCTCAATAGAAAGTCTACAATGACGATTCATGAAATGAAACGAATTTATGAAGGAAATACTCTATTTACCAATCATATCTATTATTCTAGTGTGTGAAGTAATTAGCTTATTATGTAAATTAATATATCTGCTTGAAATTTATAAAAATAGACAGTCCTTTTAATGTTCTAGACTATATATATATACTAACAAAAATCTTGTTAGTTGTCTGCGAATTAAAATACGTATGACAAAAATAATTTCCACAACAACTTAAATGCGTAAGAAGTATTTAAGCAGTTCTTGGAAATCACTTAGTCACAAAAAGCCCCTAAGCTCATTAATATTCTAGTGCTGTGATAAATTAGAAAAAAAAACTTATCACGTTTTAGGATGAGGCTTAATCAAATCATGAGGATAAAGACAATAGTGGAATACACAAATAAAGCGGTTTTGGTAAACCCCAAATACCTAGAACTAACTGCAGAACTTCATATTATCTAAGGAATCATTTTAAGGTATCAAAAAGAATTTTATTGTAAAGATGAATTACGTTTTAAAAAGTCATTTTCATTTATAATGCCAGCTGGCTTAGATATAAAGTCCGAGGTTCAAACTCAAGTGCGGGGTAGGAATTTGTAATGTCAATACACAACAGCTTAATTAATGTATGTAATTGAACCATAGTGATACTATGATCTTATTTAAAAAACCTGGAAAATATCTTTAGGTAACATTCCACCTTTCGCCCCGAATCTTCGAGCTCGCCGACGACGGCACGAGCCATAACACCTATACCACGCCACAGGACTAGTGGAAAATGGCGTACTTTCCTCATTTATATTAAAATATTGCTTATCACAATAGATAGGTAGATATAAGTAAGAAGCGAAAAGAAGTATAATCACAGTACATTAGTTTTGAAAGACCACATTTAAAAATAAATACATACATACTTTGTAAAGGTGAATCGTATGTAACACAAGAATTTAAGGAAATAACGCAGTTTGCTTTTACTGGTAGCTATTAAAAAAACCGGCCAAGCGCGAGTCGGACTCGCCCATGAAGGGTTCCGTAGGATTTATGACGTATTAAAAAACTACTTACCTACTAGATCTCGTTCAAACCAATTTTCGGTGGAAGTTTGCATGATAATGTACATCATATATTTTTTTAATTTTATCATTCTCTTATTTTAGAAGTTACAGGGGGGACACACATTTTATTACTTTGGACGTGTCTCTCGCGTAAACTATTCAGTTTAGAAAAAAATTATATTAGAAATCTCATTATGATTTTTTAAGACCTATCCATAGATACCCCATACGTATGGGTTCGATGAAAAAAAAATGTTGAGTTTCAGTTCTATGTATGGGGTGGGGAACCCCCAAAATTTATTGCTTTTTTCTATTTTTGTGTGAAAATCTTAATGCGGTTCACAGAATACATCTACTTACCAAGTTTCAACAGTGTAGTTCTTATAGTTTCGGAGAAAAGTGGCTGTGATATACGGACGGACAAACAGACAGACAGACATGACGAATCTATAAGGGTTCCGTTTTTTGCCATTTGGCTACGGAACCCTAAAAACGCATTATTAAATATATCATTCTTGATCTTTTTCAAATTCAAGCAATCCATTATTCTTCCTGCGGCATTGTCAAAACACTTGTGCGAACACCTAATGATGACATTTCTAAAATCACCTTTTAAAGATTCTTCCCACGCTTTCCGTCAACTGAGAGTACAAAGGAAGCTGCTAATTGTTAGTTAACCTTAATGCGATAATTATAGAACACTTACTGTTTGAGTAAATGACGCATTAACTCAAGATGGTGCGACTGCGAAGGTAAAGTGTCGGTATATCCTATTGCTTGTTGTCATAACTGACAAATGCAATTTGATATGGATAGGAATTAAACGTTTCATAAGTAAACTAGTGGGCCCGGCAGACGTTGTCCTGCCCGATTCCAACGCCACCTACCGGGTCTAATTGTACTTTTAAACCTTCCTTGGACTTATTCAAACACACACAGAAAATTTCGTAAAAATCTGTCAGGTCGTTTTTGAGATTTAGCGAGACTAACACACAGCGTTTCATTTTTATATATATAAAAGCAGAAGAAGAATATTATTGAGCTTGAAGAAAAACAAAAGAAGAAGAAAGGCAATTGGTCATTCGTCATCTTAGCTGCCCCCTTAGACGAATGCCACACGCAAACTTTTCCGCAGTCGTTCCGCAGAAAAAAATGTATGGAGATGACATTAGCTGTGGAAAAAATAGCGTGAGGTTGTCACAGGCTTATGACATTTCCATACATTTTTTCTATGGAACGACTGCGGAAAAGTTAGCGTGTAGCATTTGTCTAGGGCAGGGTTTCTTAAACTTTTTGCAGTCACGGACCACTTTTACAATTTAAACAATTCCACGGACATTGTCAAAAATATTTTCGAAATGAAAAAAAGCCATATTTATATTAATATTTTTTTTATTGGTACTTTCATTACACTTACTATTAAGTTAATGAGATGGGTGCTGCTGTTTGACCGCAATGAGAACGTTAAATTGTGGGATTATCTTCGACAAGACAAGGCGCATGTCATGTTTACGTCGAGTTTACTACACACTTTACTAGTAAATTATGTTTACAGACTGACCTACTGCTGACCCCTGATACACATGCTACGGACCCCTAAGGGGTCCGTGGACCACACTTTAAGAAACCCTGGTCTAGGGGGCTGAAACGTAAGGCAGACACATTGTAAGCTGCTAATTTAACAGTAGGACAGCAAAAGGCTCTCATTATGTACTCGCATGCCATAAACTGGGCTTGTATATGTTGTCCACGTGATTCAAATAGTTGCCCAGTACAATACGAGCTGTCGTGATGTTGATCCAAAGTGCTTTTAACCCTTAAGGGCTATATGGGTGTAAAAACACAGGTGATTGTGATTTTCGGTTGCTGCACTCTTGAGTTTTTATCACAGTGAAGTTAAAAAACTGTAATGATCGTGACAATTTTTTTTTCAAAAAGTTTATCAATAATAAAGTATTTAAGCCGAGATAGAGCACGTAATGTACCGATAATCTTACTAGGTATTAACTTCTTTTCACGATCATTACAGTTTTTTAACTTCACTGTGATAAAACAGCAAAAAGTTTATTATTGATAACAAATAAAAGCAAGGTAGAGCAAAGATACTAGCGCTGCCTGCAGATAGACAGCAAACTAAAAGCTCTATTTCTCAATACACAAGGGGAAAAAAGACAGTGTCTAGTACTAACTAGCGCCCACTATCGCCGCTGAACTAAACGGCAATCGATCGGAACTATTTGGAAGTATTATGCGGCGTATCTAAAAAGAAGCAATGTTTCTACTGTGTACTTACTGTATTTCGTTGTATACTGTTTTCAAAGCCGCCATAAGGTACCTGTTAATTTTGGTTGTAAGCACAAAATTTAAAAGACTTGCTGTCTTTCAAAATTGTAGTATTTATTTCTTTACGTTAGTGAAATGTGTTTTGTGATATTAATACAGCCTATTCAGTTATTAATAAACTTAATGAATGTAAGTGAATGTCTACTTCAATATTAGCGTCAATCAATAGACTCGACTGTTTGTGAGATTTATTTGGATAGTTGTGCTAAGTAATTAGTTGGTGTTTAAAAAGTAAATATGGCATGAAGTTAAGAAATAAAATGGATTTATTAGATAACTTTTTTTGTCAACAAACCAATATTCGTCCTGCGTGCTACTAAATGCCATTGACAGGGTTCAGCAGCTAATCGTATCGTATCGTAAATCGATGATTAGACTATTTTTTGTAAGTCTATACTTGCTATATTATTATAACAATTAAAGTTCTTATGTTTCAAAATTTTTATAACACAATTTTTTAAAAATATACTTTAAAGATAATTGAGGTTGCAAAATAATATTCATGTCGCGGAATTTACAAATACTGGAAGAAGACTCTGCACCAGGGTTGTCTGCTTGGGTACCTCCGTCTTACCTATTTCTGCCGCAAAGTAGCAGTGCTTGCATTACTGTGTTCCGGTTTGAATGGTAAGATATGGCAGTGAAATTACTGGGTATCGTGACTTTATATCTTATGTCACAAGTTGGCACCGTACAGTGTGGTCCTTTTATTTATTTATTTATTTATTTATACTTCCATGTTACAATAGGTTTGTACATATGGCGGACTTAGCGATGAACATCGCTCTCTACCAGTCAACCATTGGGCCAAGCAGAGAAAATAGATAGCGGCATAAAAGAAAAAAAATGTAATATTAAAAGAAAATACTTACAAACACGCACATACAAAATATATATATACACTATACAGATACATAAAATATATATTATAACTATATAATAATATAAATATTAATACAGATGATGAATGATGGTGTCCACGAACGATATTTATGAGTTGTAAGAGAAAAAGAAAAAACAAGTTATTTTCAAGAAAAGCTCTCGAACTCTCTTCTTAAAGAGGGGCTTTGATGTCAAACATCTCAAATCAATCGGTAGGGAATTCCATAGCCTTATTGCTTGTAGAGTGAAGGAATCGGACATAAAGCCAGTGCGAAATAGAGGTATATCAATAATATGACGTCTAGAAGAGCGAAGGTTGCGTTGGGTGATATCCTCCACAAACTGAAATCGACTTTTTAAGTAAGTAGGACACTGGGGATCAAAAATAATTGAAAAAAGTGTGCATAAAGTCCTGACTCTTCTGCGACACCTAATGGGAAGCCATTTAAGTTGCGACCGGTAACTAGAGATGTGATCGTATTTGCGGATGCCAAATATGAACCGTATGGCATTATTCATTAAACGTTCTAACTTATTAAGGAGGTCGCTTCGTAGCTCCGAGCAACACACGTCGGCATAGTCAAGTAGAGGCAGAATAAGTGTTTGTACCAACAGAATTTTGGTCGGAATTGGAAGGAAGTTTTTAAAGCGATATAAATATCTCAAAGTATTTGTTACTCTACGACTGATATCGGCCACCTGTGGAACCCAGCTCAAGGAGCTATCAATAATAAGGCCAAGGTCCTTAACCTGGTCGCTATATGTAATGATGGTATTGTCAAGAATAAGCGAGGGTAAGTTGGCAAGCGAAATTTTTCGTAACTGACGTGTACTCCCCAGAATAATTGCTTGACACTTAGCCGGATTTACCGATACACCATAACGCTGCGACCAGGCCGAAATCCTGGCTAGATTTTTATTGAGGGCTTCTATCGCTACGCCAATTTCATCAACACTAGCTTGAGCATACAACTGAAGGTCGTCAGCATACAGGTGGTAAGAGCAGTCAAGGTCATTAGTGATAAAGTTTATAAATATCGAAAACAGCAATGGTGACAAAATGCTTCCCTGTGGGACACCTGTTACGATGTCACACCAGTCAGAAATAGTACCATCGACTTTTACAGCTTGCCTACGACCATGAAGATAGGATATAGACCAGTTGACCGCAGATGAGGAGATGCCAAGGTGGTTGAGTAAAGCTATCAAGATTTGATGGTCAACAGTGTTAAATGCATTTGAAAAGTCAATCAACACCAACACTGTTACCAAGTAGTTATTCATGCCCTCTCTTACATCTTCGGTAACTTTTAACAGAGCAGTAGTAGTGCTGTGCCCAGCCCGAAAACCAGATTGGTACGGGGTTAAAAGGTCGTTTTTTGACATATATGTAGACAGCTGTTTATGCACTACAGCTTCGATAACCTTAGAAAGAAAAGGCAGAATATAAATAGGTCTAAAGTCTTTCAGAGCACCAGGCACTGGCACTTTAGGCAGAGGAAGAACATGTGCATAACGCCATATATCAGGGAATGTACTAGTGGAGAGAGAGAAGTTTACTATATGGGTTATTATTGGAGTCACCTGCTCCAGTATAAGAAAAATCATCACCCTATTAATATTATCATTACCAATGGCGTTTGATTTTATTTTAGTAATGATCTTTCTAACCTCCTCATCTGTTGCCGAAGAAAATTCAAAAGAGATGTCACTCCTAGGTGGCAGTGTTGAAATTTCAGATAATGTACTGGATTTAACTTGATCATTGAGATGAATAGTTCTGGAAAAATGATTATTTAAATCTTCAGAAGAGAAAGGAACTTGTAATGGTTGCGATTGGCTTCTACCTATTCCAAGAGTTTTCAAAAACTTCCAAATATCTGCTGGTGAAGAATCTTGGACATTAGAATGAATATAATGGCGCTTGGCTGCCATTTGTTAACCTTTTGTGGGTTAACATCTCTATGCACGCCACTGATCCAAAGCATCGAGTAAGTACTTGTCGAAGTCAGAGTTGCGAGCAATATTATACACAGGAACGTTGCGTTTTGTATACCAAACGCAGTTGATCAGCCGTGAGGAATCGCCGCACCTTGTTCAAGACACCGAATTTTCTCAAAACTGTTTCTAACATGCACGCTTTTGACGTAGTCCTTCAGATTTAGGTCTAGGTTAGGAGTAAGATATAAAATATTTAGTATGCATTACTAAGTTAGATTTTGACTTAGTGCTCAAACTTAAAAATCTTTATTCAACAAAGACCTTTTCAGGCACTTCATCATCATCATCACAGCCCATATACGTCCCCACCGAGGGGCTCGAGCCTACCCTACGACTACTTATTGACATCAAATAAAATACGAATTAACCAACAATCAAATTAAAATTAAATTTACTAAGAATACAATTTATTATTTATGCCTTGTATGTACATACATCTGGAGTACAATTAAGATGTATGCAAATACCAGTAAAATAAACTACTTCCATAACTGATGGATTTGAATACATCTGTGTACTGCCACGGTACTACCTTTTTTCTCGTGGATGTGTCAAAATTCAGTTAGGCCAATTGTATTTATGGACAGACATGGAAATCTGGAAAAAACCTGCTGCAACCCGTCTTGACTGACTTATCAAACCCGTAGCTAACAGGATGTAATATCACAGTTTAACAAACATTGTTAAACTATGGTAATATGAATTTAAAATATTGACCACCTTATCAAAAGGATACTGATTCAAAGCTGTTAAAAAAGTTAATTTTAAATCTGAAAGGATTAACTGATGCTAGTTTCAGTTAAGAATCGATCGAGCTTCTACAAAAATTAAATGGAAATATTGCGAATTAATTTATTACTATATGAATATAAAAAAAGTGTAGCAGATAAAATTTACTGTCCGTGCCCTGGCCAGTATTCATTAATTCTATGAAATAACATAATTTGCAACTTAATTTTTTCAATTTCAGAAATTGTGTATGCACTTATAGCCGGCTAATTTCCTACGAATCTGTCACATCCCAACAAAAAAACAGTTAAACATCCAAGTCTAACAATTCGCTAATGTGCCTCTTTCATTCTAAGTTAGGGCCGTGGGAATATACAAAGTTATTCGGTTATTAATGAGCGGAGTTATTTGAGAAGAAGCTGTGAGTGATGTCGTAGTTAATTGAATAGAAGCTAAGAAGAAACTTTATGAGCGGCGACCATTTTACGCTGATTTGAAAGGGAAAGGAAAATTCTGTTTTCACGTGTGAAATTTTCGAACAAGATGTATGGTATTCTTAGCATACCAAAGTACTCCATTTTTAAAAATTTACACCAGAGATAAAAAATGGCAATTTTGGTACTTTATTCATTATATTGTCATTTATTTTATCACAAATAGTAAAAAAGAGATTTTGGCAGTTAGCTGTGGTATGGTTGATGTCAATGATACAACCTCTTTTTACTTTTTGGCCCATACAATTTTAGTTCATCATCGTTTCATATAATGATAATGATAATACAATTATGTATCAGTTATTTCTCAACATCCTGTAAATCTGAAATAGCCTTTTCAGATTTGTAACTCGCTGAAATTTATTTAAACTGAAGAGTGACCGATTGGTACACAACATTTTTAGTTGATTAGCTGACTTAACTAGATTTTTTAAATATTGTATTACACTAATTTATTTAAATTATTCCCTCGACATTTGGTACCAAATGAAAAAAGGCTTTATTTTTATGTGGTAATACTTCCTTCTTATCACGTAACAGTAAAAAAATTATTGAGAATATAATTAATTCGTTCATCTGTATATAAAAACTGACTCAGCGATCTTCGGAGAATAGAAGATCGTAAGATCTAATTAGTTGGCGTCAAATCCAATAAGCTAAGTAATGGTTACCATAGACGGAAAGTTTTAAATCTATTTTGCAATATTTAAAGAATATGCATTAATAAGATTCACATTTTATTTATTGTTTAAAACATTTATCTTACCGCTAAATACTATTGGAATTATAAAATGACCTATTAGCAGAATACTGTATGAAAAGGAAATTCGAATCAAGTATGAGGCGGATTCGATTTAAATATGAAGGTAACTTTTTTTATACAACTAAGTTGGCAAACAAGAAACTGCCCGCCTGATGGTGAGTAACAGTCACATACAATACATGTGATGTGGTGCTTGTGAGATTTGCAGTAAATCTGCAACCCACACAAGGACCACAGTGTACTTTACCAACTTGTGACTTAAGATGTAAAGTCACGGTACCCAGTAATTTCACTGCCATATCTTACCCTTCAAGTCGGAACACAGCAAAGTAAGCGCTTTGCGGCAGAAGTAGGTAATAAGACGGAGCTACCCAAGCAGTCGATCCAGCACCAGTAGCACGTCCACCAGAACACGATTATGATAAAGCGATTTATCGCGGTGAACTGCCAAAATACGACGATACCCTATTGTATTTTGTCAGTTCACCGCGATAAACAGCTTTATCATATCGTGTTTTGGTGGACGTACTAGGGTACAGAGTTGGTACAGAGTCTCCCTCTGGTATTGGCCATGTTTTTAAATATGACATTTGTTTTCTTTGAGTTATACTATGATTTAATAATTTCGAAGTCTGAAGGTTTTCACAAATTGTTATTAGAAATAAACTTATGTTTTTTTTTAATTTGGGAATGTGGCTTTATTTTTAATATTGTTTTAGTATGTTTTAATTTCTGATATAATCACGTAGTGGCCTTATTAAATGAATTTTGAAAATTGTGTTTTTATAAGGGGCGAGGTATTTAAATTCAGTAATTTTTCCAATCATAATAGTTCTTACTCGTGTTTTTGTATGAATACATTTTTACTATGAAAATTATCAGTAACAAGCATTGATTTACTACCAAACGTAGATAATACATGAACAATCGGAAAGTGGGCCGGTGAAGAACTGCTCAATCGCGACTTGTGCAGTTCCTTTCCATAGTGAGTGATTAGCTGTCGGCACGACAACATGCCGAAGTGCGCTATCAAAAGTTGTGGTAACAATAGCCAGAAACGGCAGAAAAAAGACGGGATTTCATATTTTGCATAAGTAAAGAAGTAGTCATCTTCTTAACTTTGTAAAGACATTAAAATCATATCGTTTTTTATAATTTGTGTCAAAGTACCTACATACTCGTACATATGTTGCATGTGTAAAATTAAACAAGGCATTAAAGGATCGTAGGTGTATATTCGATAAATATTGTCAACTTAGCTCTCCAGAGCGAATGGAGTAGCTACTCAAAGGGATACGGACGGACGGGACATCATGGACAGGACGGGCACGCACGAAGCAGAATGTGCTAAACATCGTCGCCGACGATATTTTTCCCGTTCTGTCCATGCATATGCTCCTTATACATATTATATGAAACAAAAAACACACCCGTATGCAGCGCGCTTAAAACATACAGACGCTTACACTTCTCGCCGTAGTTTTGCAAGGGTTTGATACCTTACGTTATGTTTCATAATATTCCAAATAAAATTGAGTATATTTCTTCTTTAATGAAAAGCATTTAAAACAAAAAATGTTTTGACTACATGAAAATAACCATTCCTTATAAGTTCCTCGTAAATTTGCAGTTGTTTTGTCGTGCTTGAAGTATCGCGTTTCATTTCCATTGTGTCTCTTATATTAATTAGCCGTTCGTAGGGTCAGCTAAAATCACGATTGGCAATTAGTCAAATTGTACCGGAAGCATAAATCACTGCTTTGTAAACTCAATATGTACTCGTACTAGGGCTCAGGCTTCATCGTTGTGAATATCACTGCACTTCATATTCATGTCTGTAGCGAAAAAGCTGAATATTTACAAAATGTTATAAGCGCCGTTGAAGCGCAAAAGCCCACTATGATTAAATGAACAATGGATGCCCAAGAACACATAATAGCGATCACTTTGAACAGGGATTGATGTACAAAATAGAATTCGATCTATTCTTGTCTTAATATTATAGCTAAACCAAGGTAAAGTCTAACAATTATGGCTTATAGTCCCGATTCCCGACACATTTTCGAGACCCGGGACCAAAAAATCAAGACTATACTCTGTCCATTCGTTTATTTTCTTTTTGACAGCTCACTCCGATGTATTAACGTATTTTTTTCGGAATAATGTCACGGTAATGTACTACAGTAAGGTCCAATTTCACCAATATTTAAACAGGTGGTTAGTTAACTAACAAACAAGTTTTTGACATTTCACTCATACAATAAGTGTCAAAAACGGTTGTTTGTTAACTATAACGGCCTGTTAAATGTTGGTGAAATTCGACCTAAATGTCGTACTTTATTGACGGGTAACGCCCACTTAGTGAAGTGCCCTGTGCGTAACAAACAAGCACAGACTATATAACAGGTCTTGAAATAAGATAAATCGATCATATTGAAAAAAAATAATTTGGCTTTTTGTAAGTATTGTTTCTGAAAATTTTATAAAAACAAAAAAATAAATATAGTGTCTATGACTCCATTATTAATTATTTAGGTATGCAAGGAATTAAGTCAAAATCTTGGAATTTAAGTTCAAACCAAGAGTGAAGAACAATAAAAACTTATTAATATCAATAAAAACTTATTAAATAAATATTTATTTATTTCATACATAATTTAAAAAAACTAATAAACGAATAATTAAAATTTAAACAAAAATTATTTCGATGCAATAAATCGATTGGAAGTTCTTCTTTAATAATATCGATTATTATTTCAAGTCAAATCGGTAAACGTGTGAGGGCGTCACTAATTTCGAATTGTTTCAAACTGTCAAAAAGAAAATAAACGAGTGGACAGAGTATAGGTTCAATCTCAAGATTTCCGATATAACCGACGATGTGAATGTAGAATATACACTGTATATTATACAGTTACATTTGAATTTAATTGATTCAATTTAATGAAACAGTTGCCTGAGAATTACACAAAAAATATATTTCAAAGAACACTTAACATGACTTAGCCCACATTAGTCAGAAGCAAACAAAGATCCACAATTCCAAATCTTTTAATTGGCATTAAGGATGACGACAGACAGTGACTTGCCTAATCTCTCCCGTAATGATATGTTTATAGAGCTGCTAATACAAAAGCTAGATTTTTCAGCAGCCCTTATAAGAACAATTTATCACAAGACTACACACTACACTGCAATACAATTAGCACACAATTTAATACATAAAATACTCAAAACACTGAAGAGTACTTCTTAAGGATTAATATCATCGCTTTAATGCAAATTATTTTATTTTATTTGGAAAACAAACAGCATCTTAAAACTATTTATCATCTACTTAGATGCTATAAACTAATAATAAGTTTTCGCATTTATAAAAATTTGTGATAATTTATACCAAATATGATCTAACGGTCTCGGATTTCCAAAGGATTGTTATTCTATTTTTAATTTAAGTGGTACAGTTACTGAACCTAACCCTATTTGGTGTCACACCAATGTTAACAGCCCTTTGCCTTGCCATAGTTACATAGTAAGGTAGTTGGTTTTTGTGCAGGAATTCGGGCTTATTAATATACCCAGTTTGAAGTCAATAGCTTCAAACTGGGTATATTCATAAAGAGTTATTCAAGTATTCTGCACATTAGTGGTTGAAAAGCACCAAGCACCCTTAGTGTAGCAACAGCTCTATATAAGCTCTTAGGTAGATTCCATTCTAATCTGTCACGTCTGCGAGGTCGGCCGGTGTAAAGTTCATCAATGCCGAATTCAATTACCGATTACACCATTGTGTTCCGTTCTTTCGATTTATATTTAAATATCAGACGTTTACTAGAAATGCGTTGTGAAATTATAAAACTATTATTGTGTTTGACGACGCAGACCGCCCTCAGCGCGGGCTATTGGGCGATTCAATTAGAAAGTTACCTCGGGTTTGTTTCGAATGCAAATGATAAGATAAAATTTCGCAAGTTGAGTGAAAAAGCTTAAATTCATTGGCTGAATCGCGGCTTGGTGTTTTTTTGCAATAAAGCTGACAAACTAGCAAACTGTCAATTACTGGTAATGTATTCACATAGTACTCGTAGATGTGACTCTTGTAAAATTCTTAAATCTGTAGCCTCTTCAAGGACCACACCAACTTACCAACTTTGACATGAGATGTGTGGGGAATCTTTGTTCTCTTTATTTCCCGCTACATTAAAGTAAAATCCATACTAATATTATTAATGCGAAAGTAACTCTGTCTGTCTGTCTGTCGCGCTTTTACGCCAAAACTACTGTACACACATAGTTTAGAGCCTGAGAAAGGACATAGGCTACTTTTAAAGCGATATAAGCTAGTATGCAGTAAAGCAGTTCAATAATTTCTAGTACACATTTTCGGTTACAGATATTTATTTCGAGTTCAAAAATTACATCCAAATTGTCACCATAGCAACGACACCACAAATCATATAAAAGGTTCCCAACAAGATGCTTAAAATACGGTATCCAGTAAGTAACTGCCTGTCTTACCATTCAAACCGGAACACATTAACCCAAGAACCGCTGCTATGCAGCAGAATAGAAAAGATAGAGGTAGCGTAGAGATTTTCATAATACTTTTTGTACTCGAAAGAGTATACTCCTGAGGTAATCTTACCAAATCATGATCTGATAATGGGATCTCGGGAAAATCAAGGGAAATCCTTAAATTTCATAGACACGTCCAACGTGTTTCATGTTTTTCTGAAGATATTCAGGTATATCTATGTGGTAGTCATCATGTCGTGTTACTGAGCTGTTGATGGAAGGTTCCTGGTAGGTTAGGAGTTCGAAAATAATTCTTTCAATACTGTTTAGAGCGAAAGATGTTAAATTTTTAGTTATTCTAGGGTTTGCCTTGGCTCAAATTCTAATACGCATATAAAATTTACTAAAAAAATTGAAATAATATTTTTTACTAAAAATAAAACTGACTTCAAAAATACCAAAAAGTCATAAATCATATAAGAATACATAAAACTCATTTTTATATTGAAATCGATGCCAGGAAAAGTCAACTTCTACCACAAGTTACATGCGTGGTGGAAATGCGGAAAGTATTCTTAGTAAAAACGTTGAGGCAATACACTACAAACGTAGGTGTTGGAAAGAGTGACTTTTTTAATGATTTCAAAAAATTGTTTTATCTATTAGTGGTCGCCCAATATTACAAAGCTTTGCTTATTCCGAAGAAATTAGAAAAAGAGAAAGAATTATTACTACATTATATAACTGACCCTAAATTCTCATCTATATGCTTGAGACTAAAAAAATATGAATCTTAATAATTTGCTCTAAGATCTCGTGTAAATTTGATTTGATAGATATTTTAATTCGCAAATGTTAAGGTATATACAGCAAGGCTCTATACTCTATCCCGTGTGGATCCTCCTGTAATACTCCTTCTCTGTTCACGCAGCAAGGCTGTGAGCCTTGCTGCGTGAACAGAGAAGGAGTTTTTTTAAATACGACAGGGAAGCTCTTGGCCATCATCTCACCTGATGGTAAGTGACGATAAGGCCGAAGGTGGAAGCGAGCTTCACCTAGACTCTTCAACAGCTGAGTAACTGGCTATCTCACCTCTAATTGTCGGAACACAACAATGTAATTGAGATGATGACTGAATTCTAATTTTTCCGTCTCGTCATTAAATATGAAAATACCGTAGAAAAAGATGCAGCCCTGTGAAATTAGAATTGAAATCGGCTTAGAAATACTTTAGATACAAGCATTTTAAGTTGTAAATTTGAAGGCGATTAGACAGAGAGATCCGATATCAACCGTGACGTCATTGTTGAGTACGGCCATATAAACTCCTTGTAAATTGCCGTTTTGCTAGAAAGAGATGGAGAAAAATCTTTAATGCCTTATATCTTGGTTGTTTTTATAGTTATTTGAAAACCGATTTTTTTCTTTCTGTTAATTATATGAATGCGCTTCTATTAAAGCAAAAATTTTTTTTTGTCATCTAGCCTATTACGGCGATATACTAAGGTAAGACGGTGGTAGCTAGCTAGGCGGACTTAGAAGCCCTACCACGAATTCAAACCCCAGAGCTCCTGATCAACATGATCCGAGTTGGAATGAAACTGATTTGGATCATCATCATCATAACAGCTCATATACGTCCCCACCGAAGGACTCGAGCCTGCCCTAAGTTAGGGTGTTTAGGCCTTGTCAATCACGCTGGCCCAGTGTGGATTGGTTGACTTCACATACCTACACCTTTGAATTTCTTGGCAGATGTATTCTCGACGTTTTCCTTCACCGTAGGAGCGTCAGACAAATGTACCATATGAAATTCGATAAACAAAAAACGCATTGGTCCACAGCGCCACCGACGCTAAACTGATTTTAATGGGGAGGAGCATATTATTTTGACGTGGGACCTAAGAATGGTTCGTGTAACAGGAAAGACGGGATGGGTTAAAAACGACACCTAAGCATTTTTATTCCGCTTAGTGTTAAAGCATATTTTTATAAGAATATAAAAATTGGGAATCTACAATTTTTAGGAAGAAATCTACAATTGAAAACACGGGCTTTAACTTTTTGATTTTCAACCCCTAAACTAATAAATTGGAAATGCCTATAATAGATAAGTCCTAAGTAGTCCTAGTAATATAGTAAGGGCTCGTTTGCTACCGAAAAATAATATTTGCAAGTTATGATTGGTTTCGAATAAGAATTCCTTATAGAGTAGCTATGTAGACCACGGGCATACTTAGATGGACTACGGATGGTTAATTGTGCATATCACTAGGTATACCACGAGGACAAAAAGGTTCCGTATTTCATTTAAACGAAGCTCGCAAGCGAACCATGGATAAGAAGCCATTGCTTACATGCACTATAGTTCACAATTCATTAAACTGTCTCGAATATAAACAAAATCTCCACGACACTCATTTATTGCTTAGTGAATAGAGTTTTATCCAAACAGAAGCCACCAATTAGAGAGCTGGTTATAATAATATAAACAAAAATGTATGGGTGACGACCACGGGGACATATTCTTGGTGGTCTGTGCCCCACGTAATCTGTCATCTAACCTGTCAAATTACTAACGGGCGAGCGACCGATCGGCTACCGAACTTGCTTGTAGATAACACTGTGCATCGGTCAAAGATTAGTCACGAAGGATTTTAGGACGGTTGAAGTGTGAAGTTTATGCCTTGAGTTTTTAAATATGAATCTCAAAACTATTGCTCTGTACGATATGGTTCCGCTGCTTAAGTATTTTGTTTTGTAAATTAAAAACTAATGTAACCCTTATTAATAATAAAACTCTAATTCTTCAGCCCTAAAATTCTTTAGCCCTTATTAATAATAAAATTAATAAACTCATTTCTATGTCGCACGGTTAAGAAATGAAACTCTCTGCCAGTGTATGTGTTTCCTCCTTCTTACAATCCCGGGTCCTTTAAAAGACGCGTGAAGAAGCACCTTGCAGGTCGGCAAGGTGAGGGTGGCTAGTGCGGCGTTTAATCTCTCTACCGTACTAGCTATCTTTGCATTTGGACTCTATTTCTACTTACCACCAGGTGGGATAGGGTCATTTGTTTGGCCTTCTATATAAAAAAAAATTGGCATGACTTTATTTTAGTCGTCTACATTTTGTGTTTTTCTTATTGCTGTGTTCCAAAATTTAATTTAAAATAAGTTTAAGATAGTCCGTTTCATTAAAGAATACAATCAATAATGTACTTACCATCAGGCGAGATAAAGATAAAGCTTCATAGTTGTTGTGAATAAAAAAGTCATGTTCGAGTTGATGCTCGAATATCATTTTAATGTTAGTCAGATTATAAATTAACCCGCCATTGGTGACGTCATTTTGACTCACATAATTGGTGACGCTGGTTTCACACACCGGGATTTTCAAATACAGGTTTTTAAAAATATTTTATTTACTGTTCATTTATTATTTTAAGTAAATGTTACTTGCTAATAAATCAAAGATATTTCACCGGAGGGAGACTCTCTACCAGGGTCGTGTGCTTGGGTATCTCCGTCTTACCTATTTCTGCCACAAAGCAGCAAGCATTGCTGTGTCCCGGTTTGAAGGCTAAGATAATATGGCATTGAAATAACTGGGTACTGTGACTTTACATCTGATGTCACAAGTTGTCACGTTACACTGTGGTGCTTGTGGGGGATGCAGTTTTACTACGAATCTCACAGGAGCCACATGTATTATAGGTGAATGTTACCACTTATCATCAGGTGGGCGGTTTGCTTGTTTGCCAACTTAGTAGCAATAAAAAAAATATTACTCGTAGCTCGATCATTTGACTTTTTATTATCTTTAAACAATTTTACTTACTGGCAAATTGAAAAACGTCCAGTGATAATCGTAATAAAAATGTTTATTTTAACATGAATTTTTGAAGTTCTTGTTTTCAATTATTTAATGTTTAACCAATATATATATATTTTATTTAAAATAGTGACAACAATCACAATCGAAGTAACAAAAACCAAATATGGCAATTCTACTCCTTATTTATTCTTTTATCAAGTGCACAAAATAAAATGAATGAACGTAGGCGTACCTTGCCGGACACCTGATTGGTCTTTTTTGTATTTTTTACATGGAATGTTAATTAATTTTTGCTGTCAACCGTAGTCAAACAATATGTAATGATTAATTGTGTTTTTAAGGCAGCCACTCTTATCCAAACGTATAAATGAAGGAGTCAAGAACAAGGAGCGTGTTTTAATGCGCTACTTATCATGAATAATATCTTGGTTTGAACGCATAGGATTGAAATTAATTTGAGTTCTTTTTTTGTGTGATATATTCACTACATTAATGTTAATTTAATAAATGATGATAATTTGTTAGTGCGAAAAAATTAAAATTTGATTGCAGATAGCAGCAAGTGGAATTTATTATGGACGACGTTTCACCACAAAAAATTATCTTAATTAACCCATCCAGTAGTTTCATTGTCATATGTATTTATACTACTTAGCATGAAAACGTAACTTCAGATTTAATGAGAAAACTTCATGACATGCTCTATCTTAATCATAATTTGTTCGACTAATATAACAATAGAAAACTTACCTTTTTCTCCAATTACTCGTATTAACCTTATACTGCGGTAATAGAGAGAGAGAGAGAGAGTCTAAGGATACTACGAACGCAAGAAGTAGTATGTAATTTTTATTAGTTTCATTTTTTCAATCTCGCATTGTATTGAATAATTTAAACAGTGTCGTCTTTTGATTACTTTTGCTATTACAGCTAGACAGACATTTTCTATTAAACATTAGCAACGAAGCTTATATTTATTATATATAAATGAATGAATGAATAATTATTTATATATAAGTAAAAAAACCGTACTGCCAATGACCTTGGATTGATCGGTTTGCACTCATCGTTTGAGTGTGAGGGGGAAGGAATAAGGGGAATTTTCGAGAAAATATTCGATTTAAGTTAATAAAATAAAATATTAAAAAAATAAAAGTAAGTATTTGGTCTACTATCTGATGAAATAAAAATAATATGATCATAAAAATATCATCAACAGCAACATCTTACATGTCTTCAAGAATAATAAGTTGTCTTTGTATATTCGAAAAACAAAACGATTTCTGAGTAATTTTCTGCATGCTTTTCATTACTATTAAAAGTTCTTGGTTATACAACAAAATATTTAACAAAAAATAAAAACCGACTTGAAAAACACTGAAAAGTTAAAAATAATATAACAATATGTACAGTACAGACAACATCACACTTCTATATTGAAGTCGGTGCCAAACGATGATCTCCTAGAATGTCTTAAAATTTGGCACAAAATTCCAATATACATTCAAAATTTAGCTTAAACAAATTCAATGCTGCAATCAAAGATATCCTTATAAAAAACATATTATCATAGAGTATCTGATTACACGAAGGATAAAAAAGCTTGGATTTGAACTCACAATTCTTATATCTAACAATATATTGCGTTATTATTTGTAAGCAAAGACTGGTTCTTGATTTCTCAGGGTGACTGTATCCTGCAGCTGATTTATATTAAGTCTGCATTTGGTTACTTGAATATTTTGTAAATAATACTTTTGTTAATATATTTTTATTTCATTTTTATCTATATGATATGGCAAGTGACAAATTAAAAACTTACTTGAAACAAAAAATGTGAAAATTGACCTTCATGAGTGCATTTAATTTGGATTGAAATATCTTTCAACTACTCTTAAGACCGTTTCTGTAAAATCATGTAAATGAAACATATTATTATAATGTGAAAAATGCTATATTGTAGTAATTTTGGAGATTTAAAAGAGGAGACAAAACCATTAGAGTTTTTTGCCTGTACTTCTCGGGAAGGCTCTCCCTATATACAAACAAATTTTGTTGTTTCTTGTATTTGCATACATCTTCATTATGGTTGGAGTGTCTTTACTCGTACATGCAGGGTATAAGTAATTAATTGCTAAATATCCAATAAATTAGATTTTCAATTAATTTCCTGATTACGTTGTTTCATTTTGTTTGATGTCAATAAGTGCTTCTAAAGGTCTATAATAAATAGATATTTTTAGTTTAAGTTTACAAAAAATTAAAGAAGAATACCTCATGCCAATATTTTGCAATAAAGTTCAGATTCATCAGTTTAGTCAAAACATACGCTCAATAGTCAAACTTATAGTTTTTCAATACACTTGCCCGTAAAGTGGATCTAATTTCACCGGTTTTAGTTTCATAATCAGTTCATAAAACAGGCGTGTGTTATAACGCAAATAGTGCGGTTATAGTTTAATAACCGCACTATTTAAGTAATAGTGTTATTTAGTTTTGTCTACAGATTAACAACGGTTTTTTCATTTTATTCAAATAATCAGTTTATTAATTATTTTTCCTCACAAGTGCGTTGAAAAATGTCGTACGATATACGTGCGTATTTTAGACACTCGGCTCTATTACGGCTTCGCCTTCCGCTCGGGCTGAAATTCCGCCTCGTGAGTCATACCTAGCCACCATAACCATAGTGTTATTAATTATTACTGTAGTGCTATTAATTATTACTAACACATGCAATGGGGTTTTTGTCATGTCTCATTTAATTTTTTATTTAAATTCAAATTTAATTATTATTTTATTTTTCTTTAGTTTAATTTTTTGATTAGTCTTCGTTAGGTATGTCTTTTTATGTGCTGTTTCTTTCAGTAAGTATTGGGAATTCGGGTCGCAAGACCAAGTAAGCAGTAAATGGTTGCCCAAGATACAGGCACTGCCTAGTTTGGGAACCCCTGTAAATTGAATTGACTCAATTTGCCTATGCACAATGGAAATTATGTATTTACAACACTGTACTGTACCTATTTAGTGCAATAAAAATTATTATTATTATATTATTATAACGCACTTACATCGTAATGTACTAAACAGCTGTACAATTTACATAATTTCATTATTTTGGTTGTATTTAATTTCAATGCTAATCACTAATGTCACTGTAGCAATTTTACCACAAGGGCAAATAACTTCGTGTCGTTAGACCTCTTAGCTAAAGACATGGGAAAAACTATAGTAAGGTTTAAACATTTTTCCTTATTACTTATCATTCTGCCATTCTGTAATACACTATGACACTATGCAAATCTTAAGAACTTGAAAACTGATTCAATTTTTGGGTTCAAAAATTAAGCTGCTGTATTATCATAACAGATAATAGACATTTCGAATCCTAATGAGCAAATTTTGTAAGGATATTTTTTATTGTAAATAGTAATTGCAATTATTTATTAGGAGGGATAAATAAAATTAGGACATTTTAGGTAAATGAGCGCATCATATAGAAATAATCTCATATTGACATTTTCTTGTCATATTTCAGCAGCAGGAAGCCGCTGTATGTATGCCCAAGGACGGGCCTATATCTAACAGTAGGCCTTTTTTAGCTGAGATAATGATGACTCCAGTAACTGATCTGAATATTTATGAATAGAGTTAAATTATTATTAATATATCTAGGGAACGTAATTAAATTACCAAAAAACAATTCCTTATATTGATGCCGTTGACATCATGTTGCACGCATTTCTCTGCTGTGTAAAGAATATCATGCAATGGAAATGTATGTTGCATCTGATGCACTCAAACGTAAGACACAACGATCGATCAATTGTACTCGTAATATAGGCTTAACAAATATCCAGAATCATACTGACAAATCTGCGAGCTCGTGGTTTCAATGATTTCAAGTCATTATTTATCTTGGAATAGTTTGCACTCAATAACCTTAGCTTCGTGCTTGTGGGACTTGGATAACTCTCTCATTGGCGCTTAGTGTGTAGTGACTTAGGGTTACGCCCAACTAAAATCTAAAATTTTTACCTTTAAACTTTGGATCGTATTATTTTAATATGCTATTAAGCGTGAAAATATCGAAAACAACGTCCCACCGACTTTCTTTTTAACTGTTCTCAATTCGATGCGTGTGTTTTTTTTTGTGGTTGTTACGCGATTACGCCGCTAATTGTGTACCGATTTTCAAAATATTTTTGTATTCGATAGAGTATACTCCAAGGGTGATCCAATGGTCACCAAAGTTAGGATCTGATGATGAAATCTCATGAAAATCGAAGAAAACCCTTAAATTTTAAGGTGTGTCTAACGTGTTTTGTGTGTATGTTACGTGATTACTCCGCCAATTGTTGACCGATTTTTAAAATTCTGTTTGTATTCGATAGAGTATACTCCTGGGGTGGTCCCAAGGTCACCAAAGTCAGGATCTGATCATGGAATCTCATGGAAATCGAGGGAAACCGCACAAGCAAATATTAAAAAGTGCATTTTTATAGTTTTTTGTATAATACGAGTAGTTTACATCACATTACATTTTGAATACCAAAATATTTTTAAAATTAGGTAGGTATTTAATTTTCGACCTATTTTACGTAGTGGTTGTAAAAAAGCTCGAAAATTAAGTCGACTCAGCGAGTCAGTAAGACTAGACAAAATACAGTGACCTGCTCTACTAAAGTACTATCTCTTTAGCAGTAGATAAAAATCCTTTTGCTCTTAAAAATGCTTAAGTAATTAATCATTAATTTACTTTAGGGTTGTTATTTAAATTCGATTTGTCATTTATGTGCAAAGCACTCCGTACGTACTTAATCGATTTATCCATTCTTGTCAAATAACACAATCGAAAAATCCATCTTTGTCAACCATGTCTGCATGATTTCTCGAAACATCGAAAACAACTCTGACTTATTTATATTACAAGAGGACGCGTCTGCCTCTCCTCAGTTCACAGCAAGACGCAATTCCATCTGCACTTTCATTAATTATTCCGAGTTAGATAAGACACTGCATTCTTAATGATCCGCCGGGTGGAGGCATTACTCATCGACGTGTGATTCTGTGGTGCCTTCATTCGAAATCATTAAGCCCTTCTGAAATATCAGTTGATCTTTACTGACTTAGTGCTGTTAAGTTTCTTATTGTCTTTAAATTTTATATAATGTGACATTTGGTAATTTTTATTTGATTGTGATGCTATGAGCTTATTCGTGCTAAAATATTGTTGTGCTAGTAGTCTATTTGTTAACCGACTTCAAAAAAGGAGGGGGTTATCAATTCGACCCGTATGTTGTTTTTTTGTGTGTATGTTACGCGATTACGCCGCCAATTGTGGACCGATTTTCAAAATTCTTTTTGTATTCGATAGAGTATACTCCTAGGATGGTCCCAAAGTCACCAACATCAGGATTTGATGATGGGATCCCATATAAACCGAGGGAAACCCTAAAATTTTATAGGTATTTTCAACGTGTTTTGTGTGTGTTACGTGATTACTCCGCCAATTATGGACCGATTTTCTTAATTCTTCTTATATTCAATAGAGTATACTCCTAGGGTGGTTTCAAGGTCACTAAAGTCGGGATCTGATGATGGAATCCTATGAAAATCAAGGGAAATCCTTAAATTTTATAGGTACGTCCAACGTGTTTCATGTTTGTTCCGAAGTTATTCGCGTATTTGCGTATGGTAGTCATTAACCGAGCTGATGATGAAAGGATTCTTCACTTTTGGACTTGACTTGACCTAACCTAACCTTGGAGGTAGAGGTAGAGGTAAGTTAGAGGTAAAGAATATTTTCGTTGATCCTCATAGAATGCCTTGGAGATCGTCAGCCCCCTATTTGCTATGAGTTCCTGTGACCTATGAAGCAGCAACGCGTCTATCTTCGGCGAGTCCTATTCTGATGATGACGTAGTGATGAGCGTACTCGCTCCAAGACGCTGCGATCATCACAAGGTTTTGCTCTTCCAAATTCCGGACAAGTGGTAGAGTTAATTTCTATTAATTGCTGTTAATAGAAATTCACTGTACCTGTAAAGTGTATTAGTATCTGTAGAGTAAATTTCTATTAAAAACAATTAATAGAAATTAACTCTACCTGTAGACGTCAATAAGTACACATAAATGAGTAGGTGTGTTAAATAAAGAACTGAAAACTTGAACCGCGTGGTCTAGTGGTCGAGACTACCGCGGGTGTTAATCGGGAGGTCCGGGGTTTGATCCCACATGGGGGCAGAAGTTTTTTACTCGATTCGGTTCGTGGTAGAACTTCTGAGCTCGCCTCGCTAGCTACCACCGTCCTACCTAAGATTGTCACCATTACAATGTTAGTAGCAGTGTTGTGCTCCGACAATTGGAGGTAAGATAGCTAGTTCCTCAGTTATTGAGGAGTCCAGGTGAAGCTCACTTCCAGCTTCTCGTTTATCTTTACTCGATTAACTTTTCTCGTTTTGGGTGGGATGAAAGTCAAGAGCTTCCCTGTAAAGTAAGAAAAAATTTTGACTCAAGCCATTTAGCTCTTCTACCTGAAAATTAGTACTCTAACAAAACTCTTGACTATGATTTTGAACTTACCTGCAATAAAATCGACCCCCCTTTACGCTTTGGTTCAGAGTTCGACAGATCAAAATCTACCATCAATAAATAATATCTTTTTTACTTGTCATGCTCTGAAAGTGCTTATTTGTGCAGGATATAGGCTGCACAAAATCGCATTTTGTGCACAGGTACATTAACGTATCTACTCATACATAAATGTATCTATATTAAGGCAAAGAAAATGAGCCATACAGCCAAACACAATAAGAAGTTCATAGATAGAATATGTTATTTTATTATAAGTATTTACTTTAATTTATTTGCCTTATGTGTTTTTTAAGACATAAAGAAATGTTATGTTATACAACTGTTTTATTTCTTTGCAATCGAAGTGAAAAGCAGAGTTTATATCTCGTCCACAAAACCATTTTATCCTCGACATTACTATAGCTAAGTCTCGAATAAAAATGGTTCGTTTTCTGCACTTGTTGTAAAATCTACTATTAACCATGTTTGTTAAACAAGAGCCTAAGCTTACATTAGACCGGTTTATACTGCGACAGGTTTAGGTTTATTTTACAAACTGAAAACTAAAATTTTTAAAAATACCTAATTTTTTTGGGAAAATCTGCTGAATTTAAAGGGTCAATAAATCTGTAGGAGTAATCAATTATTGATTAAACATTGATTTAATTAATTTTTAACACTCTGCACAGTCACAGAGATTGCGTATAACGGAAAAATGAGAAACAGGGTTTTCCGAAGAAATAGGTCTATTGTCAGCAATACTTCTTTTATCCACGTATAGAGTATGTTAGAATAAAGCTTATGAAGTAAACTTTCAAATTTTATTTGTAGTTTTTGTTTATCTTATCTTATTTTTTATATACCGACATTTCCAAATCGCCACCTATAAGGTGGGTCGATTTCATGTTTAGGTAATTTTTGCTTTATTAAACACAACTAATACAAATAAATAATCATAACAAAGGTGAGTTTATCATTCTGAGATATCTTCCAGCTGACCATAGATGACTCACTAGAAGAAAATTAATCAAAACTTTTTTTTTAATGCAAAATCATATATTTTCGAATTAATATCGACAATATAAGAAAGCAATACAAATCGAGGACAAAAAATAACACTAAAAGTGAAATCCTCCAGGTTTGATTGACCACAAATCAATATTAATGATCAAAGCCAGCAGGAGTCCTGGTGTATCTGCTGTCCTTTTCGTTAGTTAGTTTCGAACAGAGACAGACGATGCTTAGACACATCGCCCTTAAACCGCTTTAAGTGCTAAACGAATAAAATCATTAATTACAAGCAATTCAATGTACATATTGAATTTATTCAAATGGTGATAAATTGTTGTACGAAACAAGGCGGCTGGAATGGTCGAGATTCCATTTAATGGCTTGTTGGAATGCTGTGATTCAGATAAGATAGTATTGTTATAGATCCACGAAGCAAGCCGTGTTGATTTTTATTGATACCTCCTTTTATTCCGTGCTACATGAACACGTTATAACAGAGTTCGGTATAGCAGAATAACACGATGCTTTCGTTATCTCAGTTCAAATAAATGTATGATCGCTTAACCATCAAAATAGATTTAAGACATTTTCCGTATTTTTATTAGTTATGGATATTTTCTGTATTGGTTGCTCCACTCGTACTTGAGATCAAACGTTTGCCCAGTCTTGCACTGTTTCATACATTAAATAGGTGCTAATTACATATTCACATCCGTATACCACGCACATCTATCACACACATACAGATATACACACACACCACACACACACAAACACACACTCACACACAAACACACACTAATAGAATAAAAAAAATATTAGTATTTTGCTTATATTAGCTAGTCTTGTTTATGTAGGAAAGTCAATAGTAAATAGGAAGTCTATTCATATTTTTTTGTTATTGTCTTCTTATATTATAAATTTATTAATTTGATGTTCTGAAGCTATGGAAGAGTGTTGCCACCTGGCACAGGCATTGTTTGTCTAAAAGGTGACATCGACAACTAAGATATTTGTTAATATGTTTATAATGAATAAAGATTATTATTATTTATTTGTTATCTGGAGAAAATATTGCTTTTTTTTTGTTTTATTTTTGTTTATCTTCTTCAATCTAATGATGTTAAAATCAAACTTCCACCCCTACCCACCCGCGTGCGGAAAAGACTTCGCTACATAAGTTGACTCCGGTTGTGAATACTCAAATCCATCTATTCAATATTTAAGAAATATTTTCTCTCCACCGCTTAAAGTCTTGTCTAGAAGGGAATGGGTTCGGTAGGTTTTTTTTATTGGTGAACAAATGAGAAACTTTTGTCTAATTTCACCACAGATTTTACTCATTTAGGCAGATGGTATCTTATCCATACTTCTGTACATATTCACTTCGTTGCCCAGTGCTATATATAAATTAAATTGTATTTATTTAATTTATGTTAGTAACTTATAACGTATACTCGTATAATATCTAGAAGTCATCATCATAACAGCTTATATACGTCCCCACCGAGGGGCTCGAGCCTACCCTAAGTTAGGATGCTTAGGCCTTAGCACAGAATAGATAATAGTACTAGGCTTACCCCCAGTTTCTGAAAGGCTGATCAAAATATTGTTCAACTAACATCCATGTCATCTTAACAGCAGTGTCAAATCAATTTGAGTTTCCGAAACGTTGGTTAGCCAAAATTTACTTATCTCTAATAATTTGATTTCTCGTGAGAAATATTTTTAGACACGGTCACATTGCTGAAATCATATATCTTGTTTTATTCATATGTATTTTGGAAACCCAAAATGGGTCATTCCTTAATAATTTTGAAATAAATTTGACAGCTGTGTCAACTAACACAGTGATAAGTTGATTTCAGCAACTCAATTCATAGGTAGTTTTCCAATTACAGAGCATAATGCGACTCAGTGGCGCACAATGCCGAATTATGCTGATGCTTAATTGGAACGTGAATTAGTTTTCAAATGCACCAGCAGAGTGCGCTAAGTTCAGTGTTGAAAAAAAGAAATATTCATAGAGTTAGCAATAACCTCATTAATGTGTAAATAATGTGGTATACATAATAATTGGTTGAAAACTATTTACGGTTATTTTAAGTAATTTGGATTTTGATTATTTCATTACCATTTTTTTGTTTTGAGTAATTTTTCTACCTTCATCCATACTTATATTTATTTTTTAACACAGTTTGAATTAACTTTGATTATTTCAAAAAAACTACAATGAAACGAAAGTTTTAAAAATTTTTCAACAATAAATAATATTACTAACGATTATATATAAATAAAACATTTCGATCAATGCCAACTTAAAGAAAAAACACTTGTTAATTTTCTGTCACTGAGTTGGTATCGATTGCACGCATCACACGAAAACATTGCTTTTGAGAGTGCTCGATTGTGCGAAGTGTTGCTGTAGTTGGAACATTCAACGTTAAGCATTATGCCGCATAATGCACTCTAGTGCTGTAATTGGAAAACTACCATAGTTAGCATTAGATTGACAGCTTGTTAGTTAATTTTATCGCTGAACAGCCTTTCAGAAACTGGGTGTTAGTCAACCACGCTGATCTGGGAATGGTTGGTCTGGGAATTGTCGACTTCACATACACCTTTGAATTTCTTCGCAGATGTATGGAGGTTGCCTCATGATGTTTTCCTTCACCGTAGGAACGTCAGACAGATGTACAATTGCACATATTGGTGCATGACGGTCTCCTGCCCCGGACTTACCGAATTGTAGGCAAGTAGGTACCGAGTCCACAGCGCCACCGATGCTCCTATCATCAACATTATATTATTATCTAGAAATCAAGATCTGTGAGTAATGTGACTTAATCTGTGTTCCCTAAATAAAACTAAAAGTACTTACAATAAACCTTGTCGAATCGACACAAAATATGGCATAGAATCACCAAAAGTGCGTGTGAAATATCTGATTGTAAAAAAAAATTGGACAGTTATCAATTTCAGAAAATCTTGTTCAGGAAATCTTATTGTACTTACTACAATATTCAGTCACAGAATATATAATATTACTACGAATTTCAGTTGTGCAAAGCATGCAGTTTAACAATGCATGTAGAGTACAGCTACCGCCATCTACCGACGGTTGTACGTAAACACTGATGTAAACATAAATGCAGTCAGTCATGACTCATGATACATTTATACTCTTCTACACAGATTCTAATGCAAGATTAAGCAAAAATGTAAGTTTTTGTTTAAAAACGTTATGAATGACTAAAGTTTCGAACTCGCTGCTTCTTAGCAATGATTTGAGCGAGTCGCGCGCAATTTTTTGATGAAAATAAAATATCTGCAGAAATATTTAGCACTTATATTATTTTTTTTAATCTGGAGCAAAAAAAGCACGTTTTTCAACTTAGATTCACTCAAATCCCTGTTAAGAGGTTGTGAGCTCAAAACTTTAGTTGGATATTTATAACGTAAGTCGGTTAGTACGACCTACTTTATGAATACAAATAGGTCCAAACGAATAAGTGAACATAGTAGGTACAAAATTTCTAGTTTTACCGTTAAGAAGAAGCTCCAGGGCGTGTATTAATTTATCTTAATTCCAGCCAGTTTTCTGAATTGCTATTATTGCCTCTCCTTAACTCATTATACAGAGAGAAAGAAATAGCATTATAACAATTCAGAAAGTATCTGGGCATACACTTATTTGGTCATTTGCGTATCAGGCTAAATGCGTCAATAAGCCTTTTGCGTTTCTGGTTATATGCGTTGAACCCGAATTAAGACGTTAGATGTCATAATACATCCTGTATATAATAACTATAATACAGCCTTTATCTGGGTCCAGTGGAAACTCCAAAATAAAAACTAGCTACCTAAAACTTTCGTTCGATTTCCATAATCTTTTGTTTATAAATTTTTGGCCATTTGCGTTTCTGGTCGAACCCGAATTAAGTCGTCATAATACACCCCCAGGATGTCGATTCTGTAAAATTCGAACAATAGCTCGCATCTCACTTCGATATTCACGCTCACTTCGTATAAGATACAAGATACCCTTACATAGTCATTATCACGAGTTAGTAGCGATAAAATTCTAATAAATACCTCAGAACTAGTTTTTATCACCTTCAGAAATAATTTTAAATGTATTTTTAAACTATGATAATAAATTTTGCCTGTTTTCACTCACAAAATAGCAACGTTTTATTTGACACTTTGTTTCGAGTTCGTGTGCGAAGTGAGCTTCGAAGTGATAAAGGAATTCCCTTTACGGAATGCCACTTCATACGTCATCCCATACTTATAATGTCAAAATCTCACGGTCACTCTAGTTCCACTCGCTGCCACGCTCGCAAGTGTAGCGCTGTAGCACAGATTACTTAATAGTTTCTAATAACTTCGAATCTACATTCGAATTTTGAGAATGCCAATCTAAGAACTCACTGCGGAATCAGATTCGAAGTTTAAAGTGAGGTTTTACAGAATCACACTACAGGCCTTTATCTGGGTCCAGTGGAAACACCAAATAAAAACTAGCTAACTAAAACTTTCATTCGACTTCCACAATGTTTCGTTAATAAATTTTCTACGACAAAAACAAAAGCATGCGTACAAATATAATCTCAGCGAACTTTCTTCGGCACTTATTAAGCCGTCTCCCTCGTTAGAGAGCCCACAAATCTCGCTAACTCCCCGCGTGACAAACACAAAAACCATTAAATTAAATTAATGCTCTTTCGGCGAGCTCGCCGCGATAGTTGAGGCAGTTAAGGAAACTTCAGGTTTTGTGAATTGGGAAAAGCGCTTATAAATATTGATTGATTTCTTTGGGAAAAATGTACCTATACTAGCTGTTTCCCGAGACTTCGTTTGCGTGGAATTCATTTGAGTAACGAGTTCGGTAATATCACGCTTCACTGGAGAACTCATAAAAATTCAGGATGAAATTCGCACGTTCGTTATCTCTTACAGAGATAGCTTATAAGTTATCTTTGTAAATCTCTGCCAAATTTCACTAAAATTTGTTTAAGGATAAAAGTGTAACAGACATACAAACACACGGATAGACAGTGCTACTTTCGCATCTTAATAATAATTAACAAGAATCTTATTTTTTCTTGCCCATATCGAGATGCACTTTTTAAGTAGATACTTACATTTAAATATTTTGAAGTTCTATGTTGAACCTGCTATGTCAAACGGACAAAAATTGCATCTCATCTGTAATTTAGGAACTGATATTATTGAACTCTGTTACTAATAATAAAAGCCTAATATTATTAACTAGTCGAGAGCAGTGTCTGGGGCTTACGACCTAGGTTCAGGTTTCTACTTATTTTTAGTTCCTATCTATCTTAGTTTCTATCTATTTTCTACTGTTTATGTAAAAAATACACATTTTGTAAACTCACTCGCAAAGTTTTAGCAAACTCTGGAGAATTGATAAAATGACATTAATCTTATTACAAAAATTTAGTATTCGACCTCTCCACGAGAATAAAACCTTTCAATACGAAGAAACTCTCGAATCAGTTCGTTTATTACAAAAACTTCGAAATCAACGGCAAACTTTTAAATGGAAAAGTGCGCGGCACTCAACTTTGTCAATTATAAATTGAAACACAACTTTGAATGAAGAGAAATAAATATTTCCAATGTTGTTATGATAAAGGTAAGTATGTATGACGAGTACGTAAAAGTATACCTTCCTTTGATGAATGTTTCTGGAGTTATAACACTAGGGAAATACTAGCGCCATCCAGCGGTGAGTAGCGGAACGCACCTTCATATACAAAGTTGCAAGGTGAGTTTCAAATAGCATCTTGCTTGTAGTCTTTTTTCCTTTTTGCTAACTAAAATATATAATACATCAACTATTTATTATTTTTATTATACCAAGTTAGACTTGAGCTTGACGTAATAAGGAAGTAAGTATTTACTCAACTCAATTTACTATTTCACTTAACCAATACAAAGAAAATATACACATTTTTTTGTAAAAGTTTTAGTACGTCGCCGTGAAGCTTACAGACATTTGATATCCATTTCAATAGTCATAATAGTTGAACTTAAAGAATACAATGAATATGTAACAATCTATACTTTTAGCTAAAAATCTAAAACGACATAGAATACCATCAATATTAATTTAAAATTAACAAAGATACAGCACGTATATACAAACAGAGGTTTTCATTAAGAAACCACTACACAGTTAAGAGTATTGACCCTATTGACCGGCGGGATTATCTACGAAGGATGATAAGACTGACTTTCCTAATTAATTAGCCGGCCTAACCCACACATTAAACTTTTTACGAGCTACATTTTATCGATTATAGGCGTCTAATCGAATCGAGGATACTGATTAAGAATGGATTAGTCATCGAGATGGCAATACGCGAAGCTTAGAATAAATTAAAAAGATATCGCCGATAAAAATATTCGAGTTGTTTGTTCGAGTTTGTTGTTTTAAAATAGTATGAAAATAATTTTTATTCACATGAAGCATACACTTGAAAACGTCAAAATTAATTAATGTAAATACTTATTAACAGTCGCTCGGAATGCGGACTTTACCGAGTAGAATCAAAAATTCGTGTGTTGCTCTTTTCAAATAAGTTGAAAAGGTGCATATTTCATGTTTTTATAAAAAAAACAATAAAACAGTTTAGTATAGAAACAAGGAGATCATATAACTTCACTCGCGAGCAAAAATATGGAATCACTTAAGTATTACTTGAAATTGGTTCCGCGCGATCATTAATTCTAAATAACTAGTTAGGCATAATAAAATTGACACCATTTTAAAGGTTAAACTGTTAACTTTAAGTTGATGCCAAATTTATTTAAATCACACCAGTATTTAAGGAGGCCGGATTAAGGACTATTTAACCCAGATTAAGTGAAGGAGTTACGAAAACATAAGGAAATATGTAAAAATAAATGAATGAATAATTAATATAATAGTTTTGATGAATTGTGATGAGTGTTTCACCTGATATAACATGGGTCTTATCAAAATAATAGTGATGAGAGGCATTACCATAATGTGCATAGAGTATAAAACGCTATCACGCTCTAGCTATCGGTGTTCACTCGCTTAATTGGGAAAGCTTGCACCTTTGCTACACTTCTAACTGATTGTGCTCAGATTTTTTCACTTCAATCATAAAAAAAATGATTTAATTTTTAATGTCAAACACATCGTACTAACATACGGCAGTCAAATTTTTCCATCCACTTTCCAAATATGTGATTGCGTCAACATTTTGCCTACAATCAGTGATGAAAAAAACATGTTATTTTACAATAAACTTGGCAAACAAGCTGGCTACCCACCTGATGATAAGTGGCTCCAGTCGCCTACAGTACGGTTGGCCTCAAAAGTAGATGGATATTTTGGATATTTTGGTACCATGTGACATGTCACATCAACTTTTCCTTTTATTTAGTATGGTTACATCTATATTGCATTGTTAATAGTTTGTGTGGCATGGTACTAAAATGCCTATCTACCTTTGAAGCCACCTATATACGTGGTTCACGTGGTAGGACGCCAATTGTACGTTACCAACTTGTGACATAAGATGTCAAGTCACAGTACGAATTAATTTCACTGCCTGTTTTAGCCTTCGAAACAGAACAGCTATCTTACCCTTCAAACCGGACCACAGCAATGTAAACACTGCTGCATGGCAGCAGAAAAATAAGTAAGAAAGAGGTATCAATGCACACGATTGGAAGAGAGTCTCCCTTTGGTGTGTTATTAGTCCCCGATAGTATGGATACTATTATTGTGAGGTATCTATATCTACATGAAATGAAAAGCATTTTGTAGTTTTTCAGAGAGATTCAAATAAACCTATTTCGAAATAAAAACTGAGTAGGAGGTAAGTATATGTATATTACGTTATTATATATTACGTATATTACGTTATTATATTCATATAGATTTTAATGATTGAAATCTTCTTCTTATCTTCTTCTTCTTATATATAAAAATGAATCGCTGTGTGTTAGACTCGCTAAAACTCAAAAACGGTTCGACAGATTTTTACGAAATTTTCTGTGTGTATTTGAATAGGTCCAGGAAAGTGTTAACAGTACAATTGGAACCAGTAGGTGGCGCTGGAATCGGGCAGGACAACGTTTGCCGGGCCCGTTAGTTAATATTATAAACATAATTATAAGTTCTTCGATATCACTAACACACATATATTCATATAAAAAAAAAGTTTTTCGACTATTGTAGTTAAAAAGCTATGTAGTCCACTGATGTTAACAAATGATACTCACAGATAAAATAATAAGTATAAACCGCAAAATAGGTATCATATAGTGAAAAACTAACCGAATACGTAGGTTCTTAATTGTCTACCCAAATAGTTTAACAAATGAACATTTTTCATGTATTCTCTTTGGCTTTGTAGTTGATATTGACATTAGAGTAGGTGTTTACGTTGACGTGCCCAACGCAACGCCTGCATAATTTGAGTACACATCAAAACGAGATTTTCTTCCCGATAGCGCTTCTTTGTTAGAGGGCCCAAAGATTTCCTCCTCTCTACTATGAAGACATATTGCTTTTCGCGTTTTTGAAGTCGCGAGTTCGTCGCGTATTTACGTATTCACACTCGCATTACTCCTAGTAGTATGTTTGAGATGAGATGCGACTTTGTGTGGGTGCTACGTATGTAAGCGTCAGCTTAAAGGTGCCAGCGTAACCTGAGCTCTGCTACCCCCTTCACTGTATGCAAAATAGCACCCGCGAGCGGATGATACATGCAAACAAGAAGGCCGCTCACGGCCGGTGACGTATACATAGGCTCGCCGGCACATGTGTGAGTGCGTGTTGGTATGCCAGTCGCCTCTAGGCGCGCAATAGATGGGGGTGGGCAGCCCAAGAGGATGGGGTATAAAGGAAAACCATTTACATTTGAGCGATTCGTCCAATTTAAAATTCCTACAAGATAGCTTAGACACGGGTGCTATTCTTTTGAAGAGGTGGACGACATTTTGGACGGCGCATACGTGTTTCTGTCCTACTTAACTGTACCTTTATAGGTGTCTCGACGATTTAATGTAGCCGTTAGTTGAGTTTGGGTGGCTATGTTAGTCGGGAATATTGTGCACAATTTTTCGTGGAAACTGTCGCGGCCGATGGAGGCTCCCGTTATGAATATGAATCTTGGGCGCGGGAATCAGTCAGGGAGCGTTCCATCAAAACGTCATAGGTCGCTCTCAGGACAAATTTGCCCGCTTGCCCACGTCCCACGTTTTACGAGCCGCGCCGACGAAGATTCAGCACCCGAGGGAGACATTCCGCCTCCAAAAACTTTACCCGTTACAAATTTGTTTTTTTTTTGCCTTATCTGCTCCCCGCGCTTTTGGCAAACCTAATTCCGTATTCAAAAATATTTCTGCAAGTATTGTGCTCGTACGGAACGAACGTTTTATTGCCGCCCATATAACGTTTTAAAAGTTACCCACTTTCGCCACGCGTCCGCTTACGGGGCGCCATTTCGCTGTATTGAGCTCCCGAACGATTTTATCGGTAATTATTAGAGTTGTTTGATAACTGTTTTATGTACTTTTTATAACGTTTTATCGTCGCTTGTTTCGTCAAAGTTTAGACGGCGGATCGCTGTAAATATAAGACTTATTAATGCTGGCGCAACAAAGTCGCGAACTCAAACAGCGTCTATGCAACGATGTTATGATAGTTAAAGATACGTCACCTTTCTAAAATCATCGTTATTGTAAAAATAAGAAGTTTGAATTGCATTCTTATTATCGAAAAGCAAATTATGATCTGAGCGCATTATAGATATTCTTTTTTTCAAAATAACTTTACCTTCCTATTGTTTTCAGAACGCTATAGCCTAAAAAAGAAAATTTTTCAATACCTCAGTTGTTTTTATGTCTATCTGCCTGATAAAACTTTATGCAAGAGATAGGATCGAAAATAAAATATATCTGATCAAATACACAGCATCTGCGGCACTCTGGATCTGTAATAAATAAATCTTGTACTTAGTAAGGCACAGCAATCAAGTCTGTCTGTCCAAATATGACCTTATTTGACATCATTAAACGACTGAATAAGCTGTACACGTAATTATAATCTGATACCTAAGTTCTTAACAGGTAATTGTCGATAAATTTTTTTGGGCATTCATATAAATATGTTAACCATTCAATAATTACACTCATAACATTATCCAATCAGACAAGGCGATGACATTATTGAGCTTATTCGGCATTCATAGAAAATTCCTGAGCTGTTCAGGTCTGACATAAAGTCACATGTGAGGCTACGGTGCCATCCAATTTGCTATTCATACATCGACCCAATAGACCAGGTAATTTGAAAGGCGGGTAGTGATAGATGCCAAAGCAGTTGTATTTAATGGGAAATAACGAAGTACGTACTTAAACTGGTCACACAAAATCTTTTCCAGTGTTTGAGAGAAAATTATATACAAAAATGTATTGAATTTATTATGAAGATTTTCATCGCATTTGTTGTAGCTATCAGCAAATGAGTTTTGTTTTTTTTTCTTCACAAATACTTACTTTTGAAACAGGAGCCAAATTTTGGGCGCTTGTTCACACAAGCAAATTGAACAATTTATACGACGGGTACGATATTGAAATCGCAAAAAAAATGTTCCATACATCTAGGTAGCGGGGAATTCATTATCAGACTGCCCGTGGGCCGCCCGGCCCGGCCCAAGTCTGTCGCTTGCCCGTATTGAGAACACACATAACGGGCCATCATTTAGTCTTTCGGAGAGCTGCAGTTTGGTCAACTGTACAACACGATGGCAGAAAAGAGACGGAGACTTGCTATAATTGGAGGTGTAATTGCAATGGAAGAAAGAAAAAGGAAAAGAGTATGGTGCAAGAACTGAGGGGCAATCGCACTATTTATAACGTTTCAACGAAATCAGAAACGTTTCCGTTCCCATACATTTTGACAACACCTTGACAGTAGTCAGATGTCAAAACACATGGGAACGGTAACGTTTTGGTTTTGGTTCAAACGTTCGTAAATAGTGCGATTGCCCCTCTGGTACCTAGAGAGAAATAAATACAGTCATATGTCCTTATTGGAAGAATTGGATTCATGTTAAACAATTCAAAATATTCAAAACAAACATGCGCTCTCGTCGAACTCTGACGCGTGAATGCAGGCGGGCTGCCCGGCGCGACCATTCACGTTCAGACTTGTCTGTGCCCGCGCAGACAAAATGCGATTCTCCGGGCAGGCGGCGGGCACGGGCCGACGGGCTTGCCCGTGCCCGTTGCCTAGCATTCACGAGCAGACATGGGACAGACTTGCCCGTGACGGGCAGCCCGGCGCGGGCAGTCTGGTAGTGAATTCCCCGCTCGTGGAGCTGATTTTTGTTTTTCACGATTTCAAGGTCCCATAGTAACAGTTGCTCAGTTCGCTTATCTGAACAAGCACACAAAATTGGGCTTCTGCCGAAAAAGTAACCTTATACAGGGTTATTTTTTTATCACCCCGGAAAATTTGACCGCCTCCGTGGTCTAGTTGTTGAGACCACCGGGTGTTGATCGGGAGATTCGGGGTTTGATTCCCACTGGTGGCAGAAATTTTTCTCCTTGGTTTGGTCGGTGGTAGTGCTTCTGTACCCGACTGGCTACCACCGTCTTACTTAAGTTTGTCGCCATAATAACAATGTTTATAGCATTGTTAGAGTTAAGAATTAGAGTTAAGAAATCCAGTTCCTCAGTTGACGAGTCCAGGTGAAGCTCGCTTACCATCAGGTGAGATGAAGGCCAAGAGCTTCCCTGTCGTATATAATAAAATCAAGGGACGCTTTAGGAGACGGTAGTATAATGATTTAAATAATAATAAAAAAATTACAACCAACAAGGCTCAAGAGAACTGATTTGCATGTTCATCATCATCATCATCTAAGCGTTTTCTTCTACCATGGCGGTATAGGCCTCCTTTAACTTTCTCCATTCCGTTTTATTTTGGGCTACTCTAATCCAGTTCGTGCCCACCATCTCGACGATGTCATCCTTCCACCGCATCTGTGGTCTCCCGATGGGTCTTTTATGGTTCCATTGCCTCGACTCTAAGACATTCTGCACCACGAGTCCGGCTTTCTGGCTATATGTCCAGCCCATTATATATTGCATGTTAATGAGATGAAAATGCTGCGGTAAGCCGGCGGAGTCACGCCACGCGCCTGGACATGGTTCGGAATGAGTACATCCGGGGTTTTTTTTAAAACTGCTCCCATCACTGATAAGCTGAAGAAAGGCCGCCTTAGGTGGTATGGCCATATAATGAGACGGGAATATACACACACTGTTCGCAAGGTGTTAGATATCCCCAATCCGCCCATGGGGAGAGGAAGGCCGCCTCCTACATGGTGGTCCAATGTACAAAGGGACTTGAAAGCTTAAAATCTGCCGAAAACGTTAACCCAGGACAGAACGTCCTGGCGCCGCGCCACGAGGAGGCCCGACCCCAAATGAAAATGGGACAAGGGAAAGAGAGAGAGTGAGAGCGAAAAAAAAAAATACACCTGTTTAATTTTATATTAATGTTCTAAAATATCCAAAAAATATTTTTTAAATTATATTTTTTAAATTTTATATTTAATTTATTTTTAATATTTTTTAAATAATGATTCTGTCCTGAAGGGTCCCTTAAATTTGTCGGGGTGATAAAAAAGTAACCCTGTACATTCAAATATGCCATTATTTTTTCTTTCGTTTCAGCGTGGCACGGCCTGTGCTTATGCATTATGTTAAGTGTAATACTTTTCCCTATACTAACTTTATCCTGTACAAAAATCCATTTCCCGGGCTCTTTCATATTATTTTCATTTCCTTCTATTACTTACTTACTATTCAAATACGATGTGTGTTCCTTGTAGACAGCTCAGATCAAATAAAAGCGTAATTTTATCATTACGTCATCAAGGTAAACAAGAGCGAAAACACTCAAAAGTACGATTCAGGTGGTTTAAATTTCCATGCATAGGTAAAATTTATTTGAATCTCGCATGACGCTTGCAAACGACATTTCGGCGACGTCATATTCAGTCACAATTTGATTTCCGCTACGGCACCGTTCCATTTTTAAATGGCAATCACATATTCTTAAATTTAGGATTGACGGTTTTTAGGCCAATATGGCCAAAAGAAAAAAGTTTGTGAAATTGGCCATATAATAAGTCAATAATCAAATTATGTATAATAATGTAACCTAATAAAAAATGGTCACAATCCGCGAGAAATGTGTATAAATAAAGAAATAAACCAACAAAAGAAGTAAATTTTAATATGATATTTTGGTTTAATTCCGCCTTACGTTTACAACTTACATTTTCACATACTACTTTCATAAATGGAACAAGTATCAAGTGAAAGTGCAACTTTTTTGTAAAAATGATATTCGCTCGCCAAAACGAGTTTGAACAACCAAAAAAAAAACCCCAAAGACTAGTTACAGACGCAAATTACCTATTCGTCCGTAACGAGCCAGCGCCCCTTGATAATAATAAAAGCGTAGGCCAAGCCGGGTAGTTACGGACAAAATGGCTGTGTAAACTCCGAATTGATTTTGCATTCAAATGATAATACGCTACAGACGGTAAGTTCTAGTTCGCGTCGAGAATTCACTTTTATCGTAAAGGCTTGATTGTGTGTTGCGTAACTTTTTAGTTTCGTGTGATAATCATAAATAAAAAAGGCGTTTTGGTTCATTATTTTCTGATAATTTCGTTAAAAAATTATAGGTTATAAATCAATAGTCCTCCAATAGACCTCCTAAAGCATTGGCTAAGGCTCTGCATTGTCTTGGCATGCTGAATATCAGATTATCAAGAGTGGCGTGGGTATTATGCTCCATGTCCGAGAAAGGTGTAAAAAAGATCTTATTCTGAGTGTAAATTCTGAGGAAGTTGTTCAAAGGCCATTCTTCCGAGCAAATTGGAATCAGTGTGGAACAACAATAGGTAGGCCGTTCATGACGTCCAACAGCTCACCACACGCGTATTTTTCTTGAGTCCGGGTGAAAACCAAACCTGGATCCGTGAGAAAACAGGACATGAGCCCAATCTTCTTCCGGCCATCGCAGGTGAATACGAGCCCACTGCAAACGCTGAGCACGATTGCCACCTCGAAGCGCTACGACCCGTAAAGGCCTACGAGAATGCACACCGATCTTTTGCAGTCTCCTACTGGCAGTTTGAGTGCTGGTAGTTGACGTTGAAACCTTAGACTTCCAACGACTTGGCGGTCGCTATTGAGCTCCCGTCTGGCAATATTCTGAATAAAACGGTCTTGTCTTTCGGTGGTTATTCGATATCTACCAGGATGTCGTTCAGCCGTGTTCCCATTAACTCCACAATCTCCGGAGAACCGACTAGTTGGAGTGGATGGCATCCGCAACTTCACGTTGGAAACGCCCGGCTTCAAGCATACCCACAGCACGTAATATTTAATTTGAAGATAAATGCCGACGTGGCATGATGTCTGATAAACCAGTCTTAAAGTTACAAAAAAAAAATTAAAACATATCGAACAAGATTCGATATCTATTAACTCAAATTGTATCCAGAAATAAAGAAACTTACAGGAATAACATTTTGCCGCGAAGTCATCCTAAAATAAGCTAAAATTATGGAATAATGTTTTTGAAATTTTAAATTTAGAACATTATTTCATCATGCCTTTATTTTGTTCCAAAATTTATTAGTGGCCTATACTTTTTCATAAAGAGATTATACAAAAAAGTTCGTTTTGCCTTTTTAGGTATTAAGTTGTTACTTTTTACATTTTCTTTTTCTACGGTTAACAGGAAAGATTACTCACACTAAATCGTTTTCAAGTGTCTAATCATTATGAGCACTTCATAAATATAAACAGCTAAACGACGATTTAACTGAAACGAGTTAAGTCAATACAACCGGCGATGTAGAACCCTGAAAGACTATTATGCGAAATTGTCTGCAATTTCCGTGGTATCCTCTAAACGTTTTGCAAATGCCGATTCCTCATACATCATAATTCTTTGGCACACAAAGAAATTGCGACTCATTGCTTCATAATAATCGCAACATTTCCTAGGCATGCTGTCTTGTGACCATATTGTAGTGGTTTTAGTTACTAAGCCTTAGCGTAATGTATTTTTATAGTTTAAGTTTGAATTAGTTTAAAAGAAACATGATTATTAAATACAAGTTATTCTTAGGCGATTGCAATGGATACAAGATTATCTACGGAAAAGACAAAACCTAAGAAAAATGCTTCAACACCCTGACATCACGACACGATACTTACGCGATACACCATTGGATCCATTAGACCTTTTATCAAAAAGACGTGTCCCATTGGACTATTTGGCTCTTTTCTTTTGGAATGTTACATACAGGCATGCAGAAAAGTAAAATTGTTAAAGAAATAAAAACAATACATATAAATCAAAATATTTAATTAACATATTAAAAAAATTATACATATTAATCATCAGCAACAAATCAAAAAGAAATAAAATATAGATAACCTACTATAATCACATAACCACAGATCCTTTTTTTACCTTACTTTTAACGACAATAGATAATATTTTTTATATTTTAGGAAGGTCGAATGGGGCATACAAATAAGGTCCAATGGGTACAGTTGCAATAGGGTCTAATCTTGAAGGTCCAGTAGGTACCAGTCGAATTCAAAAAAGAGGTCCAATGGCCGCATTGAATATAATATTTTTAGGAAGGTCGAATGGGCTCTGTAAATGAGGTCCAATAAGTACTTTTTGCTTTTGGGTCGAATCTTGAAGGTCCAGTGGGTACAAGACCGATCACATTAACGTAATCAAAGTATGATATTCTAACAACAATACGTCTTTCGTGTTGTAATTAGGTGTTTTGATTTCAATCTGATTGCTGGTAATAGTTATCAAATTACCAAATCGAGTGAAAGTTTATGGCTTTATTGCAATATGTGTAACCCTACATCATATTATGCTGATAACAAGTCACTTTTGAAACTCGTGTCACACAACGCACGCGTATCTATAACGAAACATTAAATAGGAGACACGGAAAAAGAACCCTCACTAAATACAGACGCAAAAGTTGAAAAATCTAACGACTCCAAATCACGCATCGGAAACTTAGCCAAATTAAAAGTTGACTGCAATAAACAATAAAAATACCGAACAGAGCCTTTCTTCATTATACAGAAGTCTTCCTAATACGGAAAATACATCAGGTCGATTCATTTCACATGTCGGAGCTCGATTATCCCTTCTCGAAGAAGAATCACATTTAAATTTGTTGACGATTCAAAGATCAATGCTTTCTTCAAATTATTAATGGCAATATCATAATACGTGTGCAAGAAAATATTTTTATTCACAATTTGATAATCTGTATAATATCTTCTCAAAGTATACCACTGAAAGATGTCTATGCAATATGACAATACGAAAGATGGATAGCTGTGAATAAAACCTTACAAAAATATCCCTGATTAGTTATTTTAAGATGATCTTTTCCCAAATATTGAATGATTATTATGAACACCGATAACAATCTGTACCTATTTTCTGATCTCGACCGAAATTTTTAGTTCGTTATAAGTATTAATTTTTTTTTATTAAAGGTGCTTCATTGAAATAAAGTGTTTCTTCTTTTGAATGAAGATATTTTCAAGGTGTCAAAAATTTTTCAGATGCCCTGATCTCAGCCTTGGTGGCTAAGAATTTATTAACAGATCCAAATACAAAATTCAAAGATATAACCAGAGGCCCATTAAGTCTAGAAGTAGTACTATTAGTTAGTATTCAGCCTGAAGTGTGTCTCTTCATCCAAATAGTTTCACGGAAGATAAATATCGAATTCAAAACTCCTATCGAATTAAAAAAAAAACGAACTCGTTATGTCTACAACAAACAGAAGAATATCGCTGCGCAAGTAGCAATTACAAAATAGCCCTAACTGTGCCGGTTAGCTATTCACAAATGACGGAGGAAATAATTCCTAATATGACATTGATTAGCTGGTAGTCATGAAAATCGAGCTTAGCGTACATAATGACAATTTAAAGACTTAAAGGTCGATTTTATTATCATATTGTATGATTCTTGTGGAACTATTAACCCTTATGACAATGGTGTAATGATTCCGGCACACGCAAAGCATTTTTCTTATCGCTTTGCTTAAAGACTCATAATAGGAAAACGTCAAGTTTTAAGATTTGCAATTTCACAAATCGTTTTTAACCTTTTTCACATTATTTTGTAAGTGACAAATTATGTCATAAGAAAAGAACTTTAAATGTGTAATAATGTTAATAGTAAAATAACTAGCATTGATTTTATGACCAATTTTAAATATAGATTGAATTCATAAAATTGCAGTTTTTTTTTTACTTAAGTAAGTACTTAATTATTGCATTCGCAAACTTGCAAACAGTTGGCATTTATTTATTCACAAAGTCTACAACAAGGAATCCATTTATTAACAAACATTCATTAAACAGGGTGATTTTTGGACCTCGCACCAAAATTTAATATAAGATAAAGAAAGTAATATAAAAGGTCTGGGTTGAAATATTTTTGTTTAAAGCCACATATTACGACCAATTTTACAATCCCAAATTAATAGGCGCCTGCGCTCATCGTCGCCCTGTGCAGCCCAGAACTGGCGCAAAATCTCTTGCGTATAAGAATACCTAACATTGATAAATCAGCGACCGTGAGCTGGGTGCTGCGTGCAATAAACAAACAAGGAACCATTATTTTAGTATAGATGGAAAAATTGAAAAAAAATATATATTGTTTTTATTTTTTAAATTGATTGTATTGCTATAGACGGGGAAAAATTTGGCGAAAGGTCGAATAATAACCCTGTATATTATTATAATACAAAATATAAAAAATTGCTTCATAAATGTTTTTCAATTAAAACTATTTGTAAGTTATTTTCATTTGAGTAATATACATTATGTATGACGTAACAGAAGTTATAAATTTGATTAAAAACTTATGGCAAAAATAATAATATATAACAGTTTATAAAACAGCATGTCGCAAACGTCATCACTAAAGATGTTGATGAAACCGCTGATGCAATTCAATAATTTAGAAATAACAGTACGTTTCATTAATAGTACGCCGATAGGACAGCAAGGTCATCCTTATGCAAAACTTAATCTTAGTCATTAATGTGATGTATTGGAGTAATGAGCTACTTACGATATGACCTGAGTAACTACCGGGGTGGGTCCGGGGACTTCACTAATTTATTAACCATAACCTATCGATGAACCAACCATACAGAAATTAACTTCTATATTGCCTTCATCGTGCATATTAGATACACTGACCTATATTATTGATACTTGCATTCGTTCACACAAACTATCCTAGTTCTTTTTATATGATGAGACATATACGTATAGAAATTTTGTAATACCTACTCGTAGTTGATGTGGAAGAAATCATTCTGTTCATTCACAGAGAATAAATTTCAACTCTCCTATAATATTAGACCTATAACTTTAGATGACCTTTTCTCCTCGTTATGTCATATATACTCGTATAACATCTCACTATAAATATGAATAAATTCTTCAGTAAGCATCTGTAGTAAAATCAAATGTCATAGCCACCAATCTCTATTGAATTTACAGAAAACGTGAGGTAGAAATCAACAGGTAGGTAAAAGGTCTTTCTTTAAATTTCTTTTTAAAGCTTCTTCAAGAGAAATGTTCCCGGAGTTATGACGATTTTATTCAGCTGCAGTTGAAACATACTGTTTATGTTATAGTCCCCGTGTGTGATGAAAGTATAAAATAAAAGATTTAGGTTTGCCGCATTTGAATAGTTTTTAACTTCTTTAAACGATTCACATTGACGTATTCATTATAATTTAAGCATACATAAAAATACAAAATCTACATAATTTACTCTTTCCTCTCTCGTTTTTACTTACCTCTTCCTCGACTTGCATTAAACACACTTGTCGGTCTTAAACGTACTCTTCATATAGCCTATCTTCAGGGTGTCTCATATCTGATCCAGGTAAGAAAGTTGTATCTCTGTTTGTGTATGTGTTAGTTCAATTTCCCGAGTATTACAAAGCTTGAAGTTACAATGTAACAAGCTGAACCAAATAAAGGCAAGCAAACCAACAAGCCAAATCTTCCAGCATGCGTTGAACTGCCAGAGCTCGCAACGTTGAAACTATTACAGAAGCCATGAAAGCTTAACCATGAATACTTGCATGTAGCGTCCTTGCTTGCAAAATACATTCGGGTTTGTACGCTGCACGTATGATTGCACTGTCGCACAGTGCTTGCCTAAATGCACGCTAGCTGCCTACTTATACTTTGTATTGCAAAGTTTGCAAGCCTGCAAGCATGTGCGTACATGCTTACGTGTTGTATGCCTGCTTGCAGGTTGGTATTACGAAATTTGTCATATGATTTCCCACAGTCATAACTAATTAAATTAAAATAATTTTATGTGATTTATTAGTTATGGCAAATGAAACACAAATAAAATTATGGCAAGCAAAGTGATTGTAAAAAAAATTAGGGAAAACTTTCGTAAGCCCTTCCACCCATCGCTTCTACCTGCTCTATTCCATAAACTAAGTCTAAGTATCAAGATTGTTAAAGCGCCACTTGCTTAAGGGTAGGTACGTCACGGCAACTCCTAATAGGCTTGAAATTTCTTATACCTTAACTTCTACATAGATTTTCTTCGTGCGAGGGTGGCTAGCAACTTATACAGCTATTATGGTGCTAATCTAAATTGATGGGCCGTCTAAAACCGGACATTCTTTCATAACATTAGTAATTTCTTCGGCGTAAAATAATGTAATAAACATAAGCCAGTTTCATTACTTAAAGCCGACATTTAGCCACTGAAATGTTATGGCAATGATTATGAAGCTTTATAGGGCGGACATAGACGATATTATGGATTACGATTCGCTTTTAATATGTAGGTGAGTGAGAGTAATAACCAACAAAGAAGCAATTTAATCACCGTATACCGGATCAAGGTTTCATAAAAGAAACTGAAAGTCGACTTTTTATTAGCTGCATTTATTTTAGCGCTCGTCATGAAAAAGGTTCGACTATGTGCTTTATTAATGTTGGATTTTGGTAACAAATTGTAAAATGATGTCCTCCTAACCGATATTCGGTCACGGCGGCCAATCTCAACAGAGACTAGCCATCTGCGCAGGAGATGTTATAGTGCACAAGTGTCTGCGCAAACGCAAGTGCACTGTCTGTTCCTTCACTCGCCTAGTTCGATGGGACGGTTAACCGACACGACCGGGGCGAGATCAGGCGCAGGTCCCATGTTTAGCGTGCCTTCCGAAGCACGGAGGAGCTTGAGATGTTTCGTATTTTGATCACCCATCATAGAAATGACCACAGCCAAAGTTGCTTAACCTTAGCATCGTTCACTGAGCGCACGCGCCAATGCGCCACCAAGCTCCTCAAAATTGTAATAAGTATTCGTTCGACAATAACAGTAGCTGCAAGATGTGACTTGATGTGAGTGAAGTGTTAGTTTTCATATGATTTTATATCTAGCTAGTGAATTTCATATCACCTGCAATAGAGTGACAGATGCCAGTTACTGAAATAGACAGTGACAGATGACAGGTCTTAATAAACAATCGGGAAGTTACACGTATACCTACCGTTATTTTCTACACAAAATTACCACTTACTTTACTTTACTTTTTATTATTTTCAAAGCTTTTTTGCAAAATAAATATTATGGCAAGACGTAGTTCGCGGGCACAGGTAGTGGAATAATAAATAGATAATCAGAAACAAAGCGCAAATGTTAGAATAAAAACATATCTATACCAATATTATAAAGCTGAAAAGTCTGTTTGTTTGTTTGCTTGAACGCGCTAATCTCAGGAACTACTGATTCAAATTGAAAAATTCTTTTTGTGCTGGAGAGTTCATTTATCGAGAAAGGCTATGGGCTATATAACATCAAGCCATGGCTGATAGGAGCTGAGCATCAATCAAAAATATTGCAAAAACGGGATAAAAAATGTTTATCAAACGTAGTTCGCGGGCACAGCTAGTAACAGATAAACCTTACAAATTAACTAAAAGCTAAACCTAAACAAGGTATAGACTAAAAACATTAAAAAATAAATGCTTACCAAAAATTACTACCAAAATACGAGGGAGCCCTTAGCACAGGGACTATGCCAAGAAGCATTTCTGCACTGAATAATTACTAAGGAAAGCCTCTGTGCAAAAAAGCTGCCTCCCTATGCGTATACTTAAAGCGCATAGTGGTCCTAATGACCTTGCTCGATCGTCCTGCACTGATTACATAGGAGTGAGTGAGTGAGGGTGAGGGCAATATTTAAGCAAACCTTTACGCGTAAGATGAATTATATCAATTAAAACTTAATAAAGGCGTATAAAAAAATCTTAAAAGACCATCCGCTACTAGAATATTGTTCACTTTATTTATTAAAATCGAGAGTATATGATTTAACCTAATACTCGTATTTACCATGCGATTAGGTTTAAAGTTTTCAAATCGAAGCATGTTTGGGTCACATTTTAACCAAGTTTTAATTAATTTATCAAAAAATTAAAAAGATCCTCTAAAGAATGCGTTGAATAATAACATAATCTTTTTTAAAGATTTTTTTATTTAATATTTATGACGAGAACCGGTTTTTTCTGCAGTGTTTTTTTTTATGATTGACCTTACTATGCGCCTTAAATAATTACCAAATATCCAACGAATTAGTTCCCTCTACTGTATATTGGCCTAGAAACTATGAAACAATCAATCACCGATGGCCAATTAGAGGCAATTTGAATCACTTGCAAATCTCGTGACGTACGTGCGGACATTTTGTATCGCCGCTAATTGTCCGGGAGCCCGACGAATGCTGATGAAGCCGGCTCAATCAATTTGTTTTTCTAAAATGGACATGTGAGTTGGCTGCAATTTGGTGACATTAATAACTGTGCGCTATTAACAATATGAGGAACCGTTTAATTTTTCTTATTTGTACAATCGTATATTCGTTTTTTAGATCACTTGGTTGGTGAATAAACAACTGGATATGAAGTGGCTGCCATAAACGCAGACGCTTATTTTGAAGCTTGAAACTTGGTAGCGCTTTGACGCTTTAGTTACGATATTGAAAACGAAGCAACCTTCACCATAGTTGAACCCTGGATGGGTGACCAAAATTTTGAAAGGCAAGTTAAGCCATTGGTCGCAGTTGCTACTGCAACCGTCTCTACCCACCAATATGTATTGGGCCAGCTTGTTGGTGCCTATACTCCTCATGTGTTTCTTACATGTTGGAAGGCTTGTACCCAATAATCGGTCTAGGTCTATAGGCTGTGATGATAAGACATTTGTTTTATACAACAAAGAAGGCTAGCAAGACTGCCTAGCTGATGTAGGTAGCAACAGACACTTATGTCGTGTATGTGGCTCCTATAAGATGCTCTTATATGCAAATGCAACCCTTATAAAGTCACAGATGTCAGTTTCTTGCTAGATGTGAAGCCACAGATCCTAGCAGCTACTAGCAGATCCTAGCAGTCACAGATGTCCGTTTTTTGCTAGATGTGAAGCCACAGATCCTATCTTACTCTTCAAACCGGAACTCAACATTGCAAGTACTACTACTTTACGGTGGAAATAGGTAAGTAAGAGGCACACACGCAGTTGACTCAATTGCAGTCTCCAGCTAAATGGTGCAAGTAGCTCCATATTTTGGACCATAAAGCTCGCGCTGCAAGCACAAATACACTGCCATAAGTCCTTTGAGAACAGTTTCAGGTACTATCCCGTATTCCTAACTGAGCCACCACGTAGTAAGCTGACTCAGCTGGTGAAGGTCTACTATGAAGTGAAGGCTGCTCTTTACGGAGTGGTAGTGCGGGCCACCTTCTCTGGCAGAAGGCGTTCCCCCCGACTCCTTGCTGCCACCCGATGCCGATACACGGTTGCGAGGACACGCGCCTCGACATCCCAAGCCTGTTAGAATACAGGTCACTGGTTAGGAAACTGGGCGGCTATGAACCCTCTGCGGTCTACGCAAGTATAGGCCACTGTCTAGAGCATTTGTTGGTCCTAGGGTTATGGTTTCCATGGCGACATACTTAAACCGTTTTATTGATTTTATGATGTTTAAGATTCAGTTATATAATCCACGCAAACGAAGTCATGGAAAAGCTAGGTTGCCATGTCCACAATTAATCACTGCTATTAGCAGAGATTCATGCAAACGACCCGAGATACGAACTAGCAATCAGCACCAATCAATGGACTATTGGCAGATCTAATGACTAGCCAAGGATACCGGTCAGTCGCCAATTCTAATAATTGGTATCAGTCGATCCCAATTATTGTACGGGCTAAATAATAATTGGTCTAATTAAAGCTGGTGCTAGTGCCTCAGTTTAAAGATTCTTTTCTTGTCTAGGAAAATATTTGTTCGAATTTATCATCATCTCAGGGACACGATTCTCATGCATTCGAAAAAAGTTCACATACGTAAAAATGTTCGAAATTCGAATTTTTTTCGAAGGAACCACAGTTTGTGTATTCTCGGAATTTCACAATCGAAATAATTCGAACGAACATCACTCGAACGCAACGAGTGGTATGGACCAGTCGAAGTTGAGGTTCGTATACGAATTTGGCTGTCAAAAGTGTTTCAAAATTATAAAAATACAAGGAGTTTGTGATTATTTCTGTATAAACGAGCTCAAACCGCGAAGCTGGCTCAAACTGTGTTTTCTCTCTGTGTTTTGTCTCATTAAAATGAATGAGGAAGAGTTTTTGGTGAACTTCTTCCCCAACTTGGTGGAAGAATTAGAGGCAGCAAGCGCCGAACCACATACACATAACATCGAGGATAACTTCAAAAACTTACCTTGCGCCACTCCTCCCAAGTTTTTTTAGCCCCTGTGATGGAGTTTATATCTTCACTGATGTTTATCCACCGCCTTTTAGCTTCATTCTTAGTGAATGATTCGGGACTAAGTTGGACAATCAAGTTTGCCACATTTCAGCTGTGGATCGGCTTATACTAAATGTACTAGACGAAGCCTTTGCTCCGCACTAGCAAAATTTTTGGATATATTATTTTGCTCCATAACAGATTAAAAAATAAAATAATTAAAATATGAATTTGTCTCAATTCAATATTTATCTTAGACAAACTTTGTTGTAATTAATAACATTTAACGTCAGAACTTATGAATGTGCTGTCTGGAGCATTCCGTTTCAATCTTTACGAAATATTAAAAATTTAACTTTTATATTTTGTAATATAAGTATTATTTTTAGAAAATATGATCACATTTAAAAATATATTTTGTGTTAAAATAGATTTAGTAATATTTTTTTACCAAAAAGAACTATTTTAAGATGTAAATTATAGTGGTTGCCATAGCGTTTTTAAAAACGCCTCATGAACGTTGTACGAAACATTAATTTGTCAATGCTATTTCCGACTTCCTAGTTCGATGGTAATATTGTTCTATGGGTACCCCAGTATACGGTTCATACGAATCATTTTTATACTTTTATACTTATATTACAAAATATAAAAGTTCAATTTTTAATATTTCGTAAAGTAAGTACATTGATTGAAACGGAACGCTCCAGACAGCACATTCATAAGTTCTGACGTTAAATGTCATTAATTACAACAAAGTTTGTCTAAGATAAATATTGAATTGAGACAAATTCTTATTTTAATTATTTTATTTATATAATAATCTGTTATGGAGCAAAATAATATATCCAAAAAATTTGCTAGTGCGGAGCAAAGGCTTCGTCTAGTACATTTAGTAGAAGCCGATCCACAGCTGAAATGTGGCAAACTTGATTGTCCAACTTAGTCCCGAATCATTCACTAAGAATGAAGCTAAAAGGCGGTGGATAAACATCAGTGAAGATATAAACTCCATCACAGGGGCTAAAAAAACTTGGGAGGAGCGGCGCAAGGTAAATTTTTGAAGTTATCCTCGATGTTATGTGTATGTGGTTTGGCGCTTGCTGCCTCTAATTCTTCCACCAAATTGGGGTAGAAGTTCACCAAAAACTCTTCCTCGTTCATTTTAATGAGACAAAACACAGAGAGAAAACACAGTTTGAGCCAGCTTCGCGGTTTGTGCTCATTTATACAGAAATAATCACAAACTCCTTGTATTTTTATAATTTTGAAACACTTGACAGCTAAATTCGTATACGAACCTCAACTTCGACTGGTCCATACCACTCGTTGCGTTCGAGTGATGTTCATTCGAATTATTTCGATTGTGAAATTCCGAGAATACACAAACTGTGGTTCCTTCGAAAAAAATTCGAATTTCAAACATTTTTACGAATGTGAACTTTTTTCGAATGCATGAGAATCGTGTCCCTGGTCTCATCTCGATATGAACTTATGACTATATAACCTCTTTGTAATAGAATATTGTAACACATATCGCATCAGCTACTCAAATATGACATATTCTGTATCATGTATAGTATCTCTATATAGTTTGTGGCCTATACTGCGTATTGTACATTTTGCGTTTTGCTCATTTTGCGTGTCGTGCACATTTTGCGTATTGTACATTATGCTCCGAAGGGAAATTAATTTGTAATTGGAACACAAAAAGTTCTTAAATTTTGACAGAAACCCATCTTATATTGTTAAGCAAAAAAAAAGTGACTCTGAATCGACAACGTATACTCAAAAATCCGTGAAGACACTAAAATATAATATAATCAAACAAAAAAATAATCTCGGCATGTTGTTAACATTTTGTAGGTTTTAATTTTCCAAGTTAAAAAGCAAACGGATTTAAGCACATGCAGCCACTTCTTCTGAATAGTTTTTTTCAATACAGAAATTTCGTGCCTCGTATAATGTATAACTTACCACGGGCTCTCTTGCCAGAGGAGCGCAGGTCCCACACCAACACCCGGCCCATCTGCCACGGAATTAGTGTCTTTCCGTCCGGTTTCTTATCATCGTCTCTGAGAATGCCGGGCGGATCAATAAGAGCCCGGTCGTTGACGTTGGCAAGAGAGGCCAGTCTCTTACCAGCGTCCACGCCCGGACTCCTAGCCCCTTCACATCTCCGCGGAACTTCCGCTACTAGAGCCGGCGGGACTGCAGAGGCAGTCGAAAAATTTTAAAAGGCCAAATATAGCTGTCTCAGCCCCAAATACAATTTCATTCCGTTCGGCGTCGAGACTGTCCGTTCATGGGGTACAAGTTCCCACGCCCTCTTAAAAAATATCAATGAGGAGTGGAAGAGTTGACACATTTATTCATTTTAGATATCACGTTTCATAGTAACATTTACTGCTTATGACCTACACAATCGATATTCCAATAGAAATGATGTATGTTTTATTTTTCAATATGACCGGGTTCGATTCCCGATCTAAGTACATTTTTTTAAAATATATGTATGCAGTGTTTCATGTCACTAAAATCGATGACATGGTTCCTTAGAATAGAAGGCCTATTGCCGATTTCATGGTTTTGAAATGATATCATATGAAATCATTCTGCAAAATAAAAAATCAGACTTTCGGTCAAAATTTTGATCATTCGTTCATTATACATGATGACATCATTAAAATTATGCCATACATAAAAAAAAAGTGATACGAAATAATGAGCGTCGGTGGCGCCTGTGGACTCGGCACTTGCCTTCCAATCGGGAGGTCCGGGTTCGAGACCGCCATGTACCAATGTGTTTTTCGTTTTCGAATTTTATATGTACATTTTTCTGACGCTCCTACGGTGAAGGAAAACATCGTGAGGAAACCTGCATACATCTGCGAAGAAATTGAATGATGTATGTGAAGTCGACCAATCCGCACTGGGCCAGCGTGGTTGACTAAGGCCTAATCACCCTAATATAGGGTAGGCTCGAGCCCCTCGGTGGGGACAAATATGAGCTGTGATGATGATGATGATGCTGATGATACGAAATTAAGCATTTCATAACTTCTTTTTCTCAAAATTTATACCATGTCATAGGCTGAAAGATCCATAATAGGTCTTACAGACTTGCTCATACTGACCGTTCTAAATGTGCCACTCTGTATAATATATGCTGGCTAAGAAACAATTACTAAACACGAAACAACAACAGCTAAACACGAACGCTTAAGGAAAAAAGTAATTACGAATGCAAAATCATAAGACCACCTCGGGACCCGTCAGGCCCACGCAGCAACCGTGCAATAAACTAAAGGGCGAAGAATCCCACACTTTATACAACAATTGTTGTGCCCGGTGTTAATAAAACGGCCTATATTTTAGTTATTTTGACAGTTCTAAGCTATTTGTAGCACTGGAGATACACGGTTGTTGCGGATGGCAAACACAATTTAATAGATAACTGTTGACAAGGTTACCTTTCTCTAACTTCGCAATGACATAGATAACTGCTACAGTAGATTTCCTTTTTCTACCTTCGCGATGACATATGCAAAAGAAGCATAGTATGGAAAGAGATACCAGTGTCGGGATACATTAATATACTATACACAATTATTTTATTTTTTACATACGATAGGGAAGCTCTTGTCCTTCGTCTCATCTGACGGTAAGTGACACTAAGGCCGAAGGTAGAAGCGAACTTTACCTGGTTTCCTGTTCCAACTGAACCGAGGAACTGGTCATCTTACTTCTATTTGTCGGAACATGACAAAGCCATCAACATTTTAACTGTGGCGACAAACTAAGGTAAGAACTCTAAAGATAATCAGCAAAGACTGCTTACTTGATATGCATTAGAAAAGCACTTCATTATACATAAAAATTTTGATAATAAGTAATACTTTTCATGATATGAAATGATAAGATCCGTAGAAGAACTAGAGTCAGCGATGTAGTCCAAAGAATTGCAAACCTTAAGTGGCAGTGGGCACGACACATATCTCGCAGGACTGACGGCCGTTGGGGCGGAAAAGTCCTCGAGTGGCGGCCGTGTACCGGGAGACGCAGCGTTGGTAGGCCCCCTACAACGTGGACCGACGATCTGATGAAGGTCGCGGGACGCCGCTGATTGCGGGAGGCGCAGGACCGATCGGTCTCCCTGGGGGATGCCTATGTCCAACAGTGGGCGTCTCTTAGGTGAAATGATGATGCTGACGAATACTTTTCATTATTTTACCAGTTACAACGGTTGTCCTGCTAAATTACGTTGAAATCATTGTTTCCTTTTTAATTGGGGCAGCCGCGAAAAACGAAGGTACACGCTTATTATTTGAATGTTTTTCGTTATAGCCATCTGTGTTGTAGCTTTGCTAATGGTCAGGAGCGACTGCACCGCCTACGGTGTTCGTGAAAGCATTCGACTTACAACTTGATTTGTGATTCCGAAGATATTGCTCGAACACCATTACCAAGTTTGTTATTTAGTTTTCGGATCTGGTTAACCACCGCTCAGGTAAAGTTCACAAATGAGGCTTTGAATGAATATAGACGCCAAATCTATGTGGCATCTTTGCACTATTTAGAGTTACTTTATTGTTGGACAGAATTAGTTGATTTCCATTGTTGATTATGAGTTTGTTCATTAAAGGCTTTCTAGGGTTTCATTTTACATAATTATGTGGAGAAGACTGGGTTTTATATGCATAATTAAATTCTTCCTTAGACCTATTTTAAAACGTGTTTATTAGTCTTTTACAGCCCTTTTACTGCCTAAAATTCGCAGCATATTTTTGGCAATTTTCGGCGCCGAATATGCGCCGAAAAGATTTCTTTAACTCCTTTCTCGAATTTAATCATACTAAATTCAAGCTTTTCTCGCTGGTAGTTGTGAAACGTTTTCCTATTACACGACATATTATATTTTTTAAGTTTCATGCCCTTAAAACACTCACCGTGCTCTGTATATTTGTCATTGCTCTCTCGTTTAACAAATATCTATTGTTTTGATTGTTTCGTTTCAATTATTTACATAATTCTTATACTCATAATGAAAACTGTTTTAACTCCATTTTTTACTTGAGAATTCTGGCACGACATGTTCTTTCTTTTTATATTTATCTTTTCTTTATGACAATTTTATTAAGGCTGCAACGTAGCCTACGCAGCGTCTCGCTCATTCATTAAAATAATATGTACGTTAACATATGACGACTACCAAATTTTAAAGTTGATATTTAAATCATTTAAATACACGTTTTTTTCATGTTTTAATTTATGTCATGTTGTAAATCTGAGCTAAATTGCTGAATTGAAGTTGCGAGTTATAAAGCACTACTTATTAAATTCTGTGCAAGGACACTTGCAATTGTATCAAAATCATACTTTAAGTCATATTAATTATAAGATAGCAAAATTTGTAAGAAAACAGTTTTTTCTAGAATATTCATTTACTTTATTAATAGCGATATAGACTTTGAAAAAAGATCCTATTGTATTTTCAAAATAATAAATCAAATGAATATCTAATTCAGGTACACGAAAATATTTTGTTGGTTCAAATATTTAAGTTTGAAGACATATTGATTGGTATCATACTGTATTTAAAGGCTTAGATTGTTTACACAGAATGTAAAAAGACCGAACGCGAAGCCAAAAACCCACGTACTGAACCCATAGTAAATATCATTTTTGTCTTCTAGACCATACCTGGGAAATTATTAGTTACCGAGATATTTAAGTTTAAAGTAACAACTATTTATTCGGGGTTTTAATACCATAACTGTTTGGAACATTTTCATTCAACGAAACATCGAAGAAAAAAATACCGGTTTTTATTATCAAATAAAAGTTTTTAAATTACAACACGTAATATTTACAACGGATGCCGTCTCTTATCGCCACGACCTGACTCATGTAGAGACGACATCCGTAGCGCGCGAGTTGAGTGAGAGGAGTTCGAATGCGCGTTACATTGCGTAATACTTTTTGCAGTTATGTTGTTTTTTAAAACCTATGAAAAAAATTCGTTTCCCATCCATATTTTTTATATATAAGTTAATTTTAATGGTCTGAATGCGTAGACACGGGCTTCGTTATGGGATTTTTTACACCCTTACTACCCCCTTTGCTGCTGTGTTCGATTTTTAGTCCAGCAAGTTTCTAAGAAATTTATACACCTAATTGCAGTTATTTGTATTTCTAAATATAATGTACTACAAACATTATGCTGTGTCGTTTTATAAAAAAACCTTTTTTCGTCATGTGTTTATCTGGGGGCACGGCAGTGCCCCCGCCAAGTCGAGCGCAAAGCTAACACTGCCGTACCATCCTTTACTGGAATCATTTCGCCGCATTTTCAGGCCCCTATTTGAGAACCTCTGGATAAGACCAGAACGCAGAAATTTTCGTCATCCAGTAAGCTATAATCACATACTTAAAATCCAAACTTTCAAGTCTGTAGGTCATTTAGTTCAGAAGTTAAGCGAAAGCAAAGTTTCGCATTTATGACACTCACTCACTCATGATCATCAAAATAGAACTAGTACTTCCCATAAACTCAGAGAGCTGAAATTTAATACAGAGTTAGGGTTTAATGACCACATAAAGGAAAAACTATAAAAACTAGTATAATCGAAGATCTAGAGTACCTGGTGACCCTGATTAGAAAACACAAGAGCCCAACCAAACTCTTACAGATATCGACATACCGCCTTTACCAAAAATATTTAACTTGGTAGGCCGCTTCATTTGATGTCAAAAATCGAAGGTCTGCAGTATCTGATGAAGAACCCTCAGTTGTTCTCAGCTGTATTAGAGATATGGTAATGCCCCCTTCTACTATTGGTACTTAAAAAAATCGACTGTCATTGCAAAAATCCAGCGTAGTGGGACACATCTTCTAATTTAATCTAGCCTATAGCGTCCCACTGCTGGGCGAATGCCTCCCCTTCTGCTTTTAATACGCATAAGCATATAAATAAAATTAAAGAAAAACTCTGGATAAGACTAGACTGGATTTTATACTTATACTTACTAGTATACATCAAGAAGAAATAGTCGAACGATTAACTTTATTCTACTCGAATATTACACAAATTAAACAAATAACATTACACAAATTAGATTTGTAATAATAAAAAAACTACTTCTAAAAAGAAAAAAACTGTGTCAAATAAGAAAATCTAATAAAATAAATCAATAAGCTCACGTTTCTACAAAAAGAAGTGAAATCCCACCAACAATATTCTGTAAAAAAACTAGCCAAGTCTCGATGGAGCTGCTTGTTTATCTCACCCACTAACGTATAAAGAATGTTCAACGGCCAAATCACACAACATTAACTATAATAAAAAAAATCGCAGTAAGGAACCTTAGACTTGGCACGACTTTGTCTAGATTTCATTACTTTTAGAGATAAACAAGCAGCTCCATTGAGACTTGGCTATTTTTTTACAGAATGTTTTTGGTGGGATTAATCTTTTAACTTTTATTAAAAGACAAGCCATCTTGACGCACATGTTGAGAATCTGGCTTATCTCTCGCATCGCGGCGCGGGCGCATCCCCACGAATTATTTCATTACCGGCGGCCAAACTAAACAATGAACACGTGACCAAAAACGACATACCTACACGCTACGCGTAAGCGCGGTCTTTGTATGTCACCGGCGTTTACCTCATCTTGAAATTTGATAGCCTCTATCCTTTTCATTACTTTTTTGCTGTTTTAAGGAGCATAATATTGTTTGTTTTGAGAAAAAAATGTAAGCAAGTAAATAGTTCAAAATTGTAAATACGTATTCCATCCATCTCAGTCTATGACATTAAGTCATAATTGTATTACCTACGTCCATGCTAGGTAAGTCACCACGATAGGCTTAGACTAGAGGTGGCCGCCGGTGGGCCTTATAAGTAGGCTCAAAGTCACCTAAAGAGTAATTGAGAGAGCTATGGTCAAAATTTCTGTGCTTAATCGAATCAGACCTGCGAGTATGGAACTCTCGATAAACAAAATTTCACAGCTAAGATCGACATACTCGACAAAAATCGATAAATTTGCCAGAAATTCTTAAGGAGTGAAAAGGACAGATGCTTTTCATGCTCCATGCTTTTCATGGAGCAAGTCCATGCTCGCAGGGCTGAAGTGGTAAAACCCGTAGGAGAACCAAGGTCTGAATACGCGTTCAATAACGCGTATTCTGACGCAGGCGGTAACATTGTAACGCAGATGAACTTCTAGCACAGCACGGCTATGGCACGGCATAGCACCTGATTCAAAATAACAGCTAGACGACGCTATGTACAGTAACAAAAACCACGTGAACCCTTAAAGGAGCGTATATGTTTACGGGCTTACCAAAAAATAAGTTACAATTATAAAAAAAAAACAATTATTTGTCAAATAATGTCCAATAATAGATTGTCTTAAAAAATGTAACTGTTGTTAATCTAAAGTTAATTAAAAATACTTTCAATTGATATCACTATTAACATAGTTAAATGCATGCGTTGATGGATGGACAAGCTTAAATGAGATTTTCGAAGAGGTACGATTTTTGTGACGCCGAGTGTACATTCGAAAAAAATTGTCACATCCGCATTCGTATTTGCAAGTAATCAAATTATCGTCATAGAACGGAGGGGGGGGGGGGGTCTAAAGGGTTTAAATTTTAAAAATGTGTTGGATAGTCCATTTATCAAGTCGCGGACACAGCTAGTTCCAAATATCTATAGGATACGGAAGCCGTTTAATATTAGGTGAGCTTAGATTTAAGTCTTTTACTTTGTGAGGTTTTGCACTTTGTGCCGCAATCTGTTTTTGGTAATATTTAACTTATGTTGATTGACTGTGCTAATGTGTATCTTTATACATGGCGGTTACCCTTAGCATTGTAGCGATAATTATAAATTTATGTTGTTAGTTGATTGATTAAGTATAATTTAAGGTAAAAGTCAGTGTTCTATTAATAAAATATTATTTTATTTAATTTTCAACTATTTTCAGCATAAAAATCTCTTTTTTGGCTTTAACTTTATGAATCACTCTCTTTTAATAATTTTACACTGTTAGATAACATATTTGTTTACTAAGTTGTGATAGTCCTACAAGAACCAGCTCTCCTTCAAGGAGCACCTGGGGAGTAGCTCTATAAGCTCCTCTGGACATTCTATTATCGGCTCCTGTAAAAGCACGACCTGATGGGTAGCTAAGCTCTTCAGGCCCTTCTACGGTCAACGCTTAGTACCACTTAAGCCCGCCTAGGATGACCAAAATACGATATGATAAAGGGGCTTATTGCGATAAACTGATAATGTACAATAGGTACTTATCCTCCTTTCTTTATGGAGCAATTTACGGATAGTGATGTTAAGAGAACTGTCCTTTCTATATCCTCTGGTGCTATTGGTAACGACAGCATTAGTCGTAATATGATCCTTCCTTTATTAGACATCCTTGTTCCAATCATCACATATATCCTTAATACTTCTATCAATTCTGGTAAATTTCCTTCTGCATGGAAGGATGCTTTTGTAATTCCACTTCCTAAAAAAGTCAATCCCGGCTCCTTTTCCGACTTTCGTCCAATATCAATTCTCCCTTTCCTTTCCAAAGTCCTTGAAAAATTAGTTCATCGTCAGCTCCTTAAAGTCCTCAATGTTAATAACCTTTTAAATCCAATGCAATCCGGCTTTCGAATGGGTCATAGTACGACTACCGCCTTAACCAAAATCACGCACGATATTCGCCAGGGTATGGAAAATCATCAACTCACAGTATTAACTCTCTTAGACTTTAGTAATGCCTTTAATTCTGTGGATTTTGATATACTTATTGGAGTGCTACGTTCTCTTGGCATATCTCCTACCGTAGTTGACTGGTTTCGTAGTTACCTGCTAGGGCGCCGGCAACGTATACGCATTGAGGATTCCTTCTCTGACTGGTGCAGTATTAATGCGGGTGTCCCTCAGGGTGGCGTATTGTCTCCACTTCTATTCTCTATATTCATTAATTCCATTACACATTCACTTTCGTGTCTCTATCACTTGTATGCTGATGATTTGCAGATCTACACGCAAGCAACATTATCAAATCTCTCGCATGCTATCGCTGAAACTAACAGCGATCTCAAATTGATTGACAACTGGAGTAAATCATATGGACTTATCATTAATCCTACAAAATCTCAAACAATTATTATTGGCAGTCCGTATTTTGTTTCAAGGACTGATTACAGTTTGTTGCCAGCGGTAGTATTTGGCGGTACTATTGTTCCTTTTAGCAAATGTGTTAAAAATTTAGGTTTAGTTTTTGATCAGTGCTTATCTTGGCGACCGCAAGTCGAAGCTGTTCGCAAGAAGCTCTTCGCTGCTTATGGTTCACTCAACAGGTTTCGTAATTTTCTCCCGATTAGTACTAAAATAGAACTAGCACAATCACTTCTGCTTTCTCTTCTCGATTATGCTGATTGTGCCTGGGTGGATCTGTCTGAGGAGCTTCTCGACAAGCTGGAGCGTCTGCAAAATGTGGCCATTAGATATATTTTTAACTTACGAAAATTTGATCATGTTTCTTACTATCGCTCTCAACTCAAATGGCTTCGAATCCGACAACGTAGAGACTTACATGTCTTGTCCCTTCTTTACAATATTCTGTTTCATCCAATGTCTCCACCTTATCTTAAGTCCCATTTCTCTTTTCGGTCCACTTCGTCGAGTCGTAATTTGCGATCTAATTACATTTTATTCCTGGACATTCCGCCTCGCACGACTCAATTTCTGACGTACTCGTTTCCTTCTCAAGCCGTCCGGCTATGGAACTCCCTCCCTGAGAGTATTAAGAGAGCTCGTACGCTAGATTCTTTCAAATCTTTAGTTCGTAGTCACTTCCTATCCACAAATCCTTAACCGCTATACTGTTATTTGTGTCCCTTTCCTATCACACAAGCAATATTTATTCCTATTTCTGCGCCCTTCCCCTTGATTGTCCTTTTTCTTATTTCCCTGTTTTATGGTTGCCTGGAAGAGATTGCTTTTTAGCAATAAGGCCGCCTATTTGTACATATATATTTTTTTTAACATTTGTATCCCATTGTCATACAATTTTTGTACAATAAAGAGTTTATTATTATTATTATTATTATTTTTATCATGTTTTCCTGATCAAGCTACGGGCGATTTAGCAGCTAACCCCTTTTTTACCGTAGCCTATTGCTATGCTACAATTTGCCACTAAAGTGGTATAAAATATTAAAATAATAAGTGTTTGGCCAAATCTTTTTAGGCAAACATACGCATAGAGTTTTTGTCCCTTGCTCCTAAACTAGCATAGCTTAATGGGAGAGTTAAATGATACAACCAGTGTAAAGCCAGTTACAGAACCCACGAATTAGTTATTAGTTACTCCGAGTAATTAATCTCACAAAATTCGCCCGACACTCATTAGCATTGTTTCACTTTATGAATATTAACGCAAAAAGCCCGCTGTTGATGTTTATGATGTTTGTGTGAGTGTGTATGATGCTAGTCGAAACACTTTTTGGAAGTTAAACATCACAGTTGTGTGTCACATTCACTTTAAGGATAATATTAACGAAATAGGCACGTATTTAAGATGACTTGGTCAACGTTTCCGAGAAAGCGTTGAAAATATTACCAACCAGAATACTTTTTTCGTACGGTAATTGAGTTTACTTTATGTCAATAATACGTACCAAGTTTTAAATTTTGCATTTAGTTCAAAATTCTCAATTTCACCTCGAGCAGGATTCGAACCTACGTTTTCAACAACTTTCAACACCTACAGCGCAAAAACGTTTAATATTTTAGACAATATGTAGTTATTTAATCCTACTAAAGCTCCTTGCCCTTTTGGGCGCATGTGGTAGGGTCCACAACGCGATATCACTACTCATGCGCCCGGGCTAGCCCGGCCGGTTCGTCGGGCTATCGCCAACGGGGGATTGTCCGAGAACACCAGGACAATCCCCAGACGGAGATGCCTTACGAAAGCGTGCACAGTGCCAACCTTGCACGCAAGCCTCACAGCAGGGTCATCCATCAGACAGGCATTGCTTGAGCGAATACCTGCCTTCTCCTGCCTATACGTCTGCGGTGGAGGGGAATGGCCTGAGGATTTCCCCCCGCTCCCTCTCCGCGGCCTCCTTCTGCGAGATGACATCTTCGCCGAAGTAGGCGTTGTGTTTCTCTGGCTGACAATGTCTTAGTAGGAATGTGGGTTTTACACCTTTTATTTCCTTTTTTGCTTTTTCAGCTACAATTGTCATTTAGTATCAATTAAGATAAGAATTAGAGTTTTCCGAAGCAAAAAGGCTGTAATATTTGCTACTCCATGTCCGTATTCATTCCCCTTTGATCCCAAGTCGTTTAAAGTATGTAATATACCCGACGTGGGTACATACTTGTCTATGCAGAAATCAAAACCCCAAATTATATTAAGTATTTTAATTAGAAGTTTTAGTCGTGTGGTTAATCAATTTAAAGTTCCTACTTGTGTTACCGAGTTGGGAAACGCACGGCGTTTGAAGTTAACCCTCCACATAAATTTTATCATGTACTCAACAAAACCCAGGTCAGATTACTCTCAACATCTGCATTAAATCTTATTTGTTACTATGCTTGTAGTTATTTTGCAGATAGAACTATATTAAAAAAATGACAGTAAATATTTTTAGCCCACTTCAAAAACACTAGAAAGTCAAAAATAATATAAGAATGCACACATCTCATTTTTATATTGAAGTCGGTGCCAAGCGATAATATCCTCGAAAGTTTTAAACAATATAAGAACTACTCTAATTTAATTTGTTAAAATTTGGCAATGTGTGTTTAAACATTGAAATTTTGTGATGTCACTAATGCCGCTGGATCGTTCGGCTTGGAGATCTTTGAGGTCTAACATGATGATAATAATGTTAATGATGACGATGATGATTATATTATTTTAAATATTATTTAGTTTTTTGTAGTCAGTTTTTATTTGTTGTGATATATTATTTTAAAGTAAAAAGTAATTAGGAATATTTTTTTATTGCTACTGAGTTGGCAAACAAGCAAACTGCCCGCCTGATGGTTAGTGGTAACACTCACCTACAACACATGTGGCTTCTGTGAGAATCTGTGAGAAAGAAATTCTGAGAGAAATGTGGGGGTTGCAGTATAACTGCAACCCCCACAAGAACCACAGTGTACGTTGCCAACTTGTGACATCAGATGTAAAGTCACGGTACCCAGTAATTTCACTGCCATATCTTACCCTCCAAACCGGAACACAGTAAAGCAAGCACTGTTGCTTTGCGGCAGAAATAGGTAAGACGGAGGTACCCAAGCAGACGACCCTGGAACAGTCTCCCTCCAGTTCGCTCACAGATTAGGAGACATGTGAAAAGATTTCGTAGGGACGAGACAAACATATAAAAAAATAATTTAGTTATAATTTTTAACCACGAACCTAATAATAGGCAACCTGATATAAATATACATGTTGAGCATATATAATTGAAATAGACTACGCTCATAGTTTCCTTTACATTGTAAAAATGTCGCTTACCATAAACTCATGCTGAATACCTAAATAGACGATTTAATAACTCCTCGCGTATCATTGAAACGCGATCTAGTTCTGTACGTCAATAGCCCAATAAACTCGGTAGTTAATGATTCGTGCCGACTTTACACAGATTCTAAAGCCTCGAGACTATGGCTGATGGGGCCACTTCTCATTCATAATGGTTTGTCTGTTTTCACGCATATTCTATTTGATTGCAGTAGGTACTGCTTACTGATTCTGAATTCTTCTAAATTTCGTTAAGCGTTTTGATAAGAATTAACGTTTTCTCGTCAAACTATATTACTACTTAAACTACGAAACTGTAGTACATTTGTGTCGTCTGATTTGTGTGTTGGAACATTCTGTCTGGGAATTCTGTTTCCGGAGCTTATAAGTGAATGAAATATTGAATTTTATCCTGAATTTATCTTATACTCGACTTAACAGTTTGCAACTATTTTCAAGTGATGACTATTATATAGTCATAATTTGGTTGTAATAATATAAAATATGCTCTTATGAAGGTCGAACCCTCAAAATACTACGCCACAATTCCCTTAAAATTTTACATAAATCCTTATTATACAGGATAAAACGAAATATCGAAATATTATTTAAGGGTATGTATCTATCAGAAAAAGAGATTCTGAAGGAAAACATTATGGACTCTTTTTTAATTATCATTACATACTTTTTTCCACACATCTTCTTCTTCTTCTTCTTCTTCTTATATATAAAAATGAATCGGTGTGTGTTAGTCTCGCAAAAACTCTGAAACGGCTCGACAGATTCTTACAAAATTTTCTGTGTGTGTTTGAATAGGTTCAGGAAAGGTTTAAACGTACAGTTGGACCCAGTAGGTGGCGCTTGAATCGGGCAGGACATAGTCTGCCGGGCCCACTAGTCTTGTTATATATAAAAATGAAATGAAACACTGTGTGTTAGTCTCGCAAAAACTTTTAAACGGCTCGACCGATTCTTACGAAATTTTCTGTGTGTCTTTGAATAGGTCCAAGGAAGGTTTATATGTACAAAAAATCGGGCAGGACAACGTCTGCCGGGCCCACTAGTACTAAATAAATTATTTTATGATGAAGTGTCGACAGCCCTACATCAGCGTACCTTGTTTCTTCATTCAGTGTTTATATTAATTTTGTGTTATTTTCATAGTCAGCTGGACCATTAGGGGTTGCCACTTAAAATTTTCACTTTCAGCTTAAAATCGATTAGTTCTGAAATATTAGGTAAGTCAAGCACCTATTATCAAACACAATAGGTGTTTGATAATTTAAATTAACATACACAATAGATAGGTATACCGATATCTATTGTGTGATATCTACAGTACAAATAGCTTCATTCATACACCTTTAGGAGATTAATTAGAAGAGACATAAAACTTTAAAGTACAAACCAGATTAATAGTTGAAAGTGGTAGAGCAACTGCTCAATATTCTAAACAACGACTAGGTACGCGTTTGTGCGTCACCAATATGCCACAGAGCTATAAAGTGATAGACATGACGTGATGAGCTATTCTATGCAATGACAATCTAATGATAAAAAAGTATAGCGTATTAAAGTTAATAAACTCATTTCGTTTAATAACTATGTCCCGTAATTTATTTATTTTTTCTGATGTTTACGGTGATTGACTAAAAATACTGAGAAAACTTAATATTATTAAATAATCTTCGAAATTTTCATTTCAACTAAGCGTTCCATTGACAAGTAAGGGTCTCTCCTTAAACAAGGAGGACTTGGCATAAGCCGTGACTAGCCAGACGGATTGGCTTAGTATTTTGTTTCCAGTTTTCCATTTCTTCACAGAGGTATGGTTGCGTTGCCCGATGCGATTGCCCTTAGTTGGCTTTTACGACATTCACAGAAAGAGGTGAGCGGTATTTATATTCGAGAAGATCTGTCATCGCACGGATGAGAAAGATAGATTCTGATAAAAATAAATTCGAAAAATTAGCATTTCTCATTACGCGAAAATGTATGATTGTATTCTTGAAAGCATAGTAAATCAGTAAAAATATAATTAAGTAAGAAAAAATATATCCCTAGTCATGAATTCATAATAATTTGAAACATCAATAAATGAATGTTAAAATTCATTCATACAACATCCTTGCTAAAAGTTTTTGAAAAAGTTTAGCTTAAGTATAGCCCGAGAGCAATGACTAAAGCTATTATTGTTCTGAGCTTATAGTCAACATTAAAACAACTAGTGTCATAATAACCATAATTACATCCAAACGAATTTAATAATGTTGAACTGAATTCTAATATGCAACTCTTTTGGTTTTTAATTGAGTTTGCGACAGTTTCGATCGCCTCCGCGCAAAGGGAGGTATAACCAGAAAAGTCGAGAAAACAATATGAAAAGGCGTGCCAAGCGTTCATGAATTGTAAAATATCAAAGAGATGTGCTCGTTTGGGGAGGTTTACACCATGGGCGCAGAAAAGGCTTGTATACCACCGTACACAATTAAGCATTAAAACCCTCATGTGATACTTTTATCACATAAACCCCGATATGTGTTTTAATACCCCTCATTATAGGACAGTTTCCTAAATAGCTACTGTGAAATAGATCTGCGAAAACCCGTTCATCGTAAAACTTCTCACTCAGGCAGAGGCCCAATTCTGCTAATAAGTTACAGCCGAATCGAAACTCAACCGTTGCGCTCGACCAATCAGAACGCCACATTACCACGTCATCGAACAGTTGCATGGCAATATACGCGCTCCGATTGGTCGATCGCAACGGTTTAGTTTCGATTCGGCTGTAACTTATTAGCAGAATTGGGCCCCCTGTCTCAACAGTTGCTAAGTCTACGCCGCGTAACATTATTCATGCGGCTCGCTATTTGTATTAGTTACAAATGAACGGTTACCGAAATAATTTAAATGCTAATTCAATAATTAAGCCGCCCCGCCCGCGACTTCGCCTGCGATACAGAGCCATCCAACTATTGTTACATTTGCATGTTAACTTGATTGAGTATACCCGTCCTTTAACGACGATTCGGTATTTTATTGCGTGTTGTTCGTTTGTTGCGCTTAAAATATGGTTAAGCGTCATTCATTGTGTCGAAACAAATACGTCACTTTCTTACGCTGACCTTTTTAGTCTAGTGTCATTCTATGAATGCCTGTAAGTTCAATACCTTAATTTTTACATAGTATAAAACAAAGTAAACAAAACAATGTTAAACTAATATACAAATGTAATTTAAACAATTTCTTCTTACAAAACCCATATCTATCAAATTTAGAATGTCACAATAAATAATAATGTAGATTTATTTTTGTAATCGGTGCCAATAATTAATATAACAATAATGTACTGCTGTATTGTATTCATGTTTGAACTTTTGAACGGCTCATCCACATAAATAAACCTTTCAGGTTTTCGTGTAAGGGTTTAATTTGTGCAAAATATCGTTTGTAATATGCTTTGGTTAATAAAAAAAAAGAGTCGCTCCCAATGTCTGTACTCTTAGATCTTTGAAATACGCAACGGATTTTAATGCAATTTTCAGCAATAGATAGAGTGATTCAAGAGGAAGGTTTATAATATGTATAACTAGTAATATGTATAACCCGCTCCGGTTTCGCACGGGTAATAGTTTAATATAAATTTATCCACGCTAGCGAAGCCGCGGGCGGATCGCTAGTGTTAAATAAAAAATTACCAAACATAAATAGGAGATATTCTAAGTTTTATTTATTTTATGATACACAATGTGAGATTTATATGAACTTAATAAATGATGTGCGAATCAGTATTGTCTGTGAAGTAAAAAAAATATTATAACTTTTTATTATAACTTTAGCAGTCATCGATAAAATGTCGACGATCCTCAGTACTGTAATAGCGCTTGTGAATTTGTCTAGAGTCTCGTTGGTTAATACGCTTAAAGGATGAGCGAACAAAGTCACAGTAACGAATTAGTCGGCTCTTTGTGCAATCAAGCGATCCCTTCGCCCTAATGAATATGAATATGGCTGAGCACACTCGGAAACTGGTACCCGTCGACGCAACTCATTAAAGTGTCCTCCTATTACACTGACATGTATGTAAAATCCTCCCCTTTATTATGTAGGTATGAACTAATGAATGAATGAATTTATTTGGTACATAGGGTCTTACATCTAATGAGTTCGCAAATCTTACCACTGTGTGGACATTTTACAATAAAATAAAATCGAGTAATCTACTAATCTCAAGGTAGCTCAACATCTATTACAATTGCTTTCGACTTCAAGGGCTCCCTACATGGTTAAGTATTACCTACTCGATAAGCACATTAAATTATCAAGTAATGTTGACCATTGCTTCAAAATCATGGCTTGATAAACATTTATATACCTACTATAATATATTCAGTATAAGAAGATTCCCGTGACAGGTCGAAGTCTTCCATTTCATGCATTCTAGTTTTCACGATTTAATATATTATTATGTTTTGAAGATATAACATATCTCTGTGGGTTATTTTACTCAAAAATGCAATAATAAATTCTACATTAAATAGAATAACAGGAATATTAGTCCAGATAAATAAAATTATTAATAATTCTGAAAAATTATTTGTTTAAAATTGACAAAGAAAATATTTGTGTAAAATGTATATACCTATTTGAATCGTTCTAATTCACGATTCAAATACATACTTATTAATTAAACAAATATTTTTCAGCATTTTTGATTAAAATGACCTAAAGAGACAAGTAATATTAAAAAAAAACTAGCCCATGCAATCTTGCATGGATCAGCCTTGGTCTTGCTACAGTTAGGCCGATCTTAGTCTCGGTCTTGTAGCAAAAGTCTCGCAAGACTGCAAGATCAAGACCAATATTGAGCAACACTACATATTATCCTCCTTTGCATCTAAAAAAATGTACGTTTCCATACAAAAAAATAGGTAATGGCTCAAATTGAAGTATTGTTAAATGTATTTAATACAGAATTAGACAGAGTCATAATATAATAATAATTTTTTATTCCAATACATTTCTACTTTAATATTACTAGTCTATTCTATTTATTTATATTTTACTTTTTTCGCATATGGACGAAATTAACACACATATAACTTATAAAATATTTTAAATATGACCATCACCACGCTTAATAACTTTCCTTCGCGTAACAAATGTTTCATGTTAATTTTGATCTCCCGTTACACTTCGGTCTGATACAAAGCAACCTAGTACTTAATAGTTATGAATACGCAAATTCAGCTCAATCCTATCAACTGTCAGCTCGTTAGTGTAGGGATGACGATATAATTTGTCTACTAAAACTTCTGACTGTAAATAAAAAGCTTACTTTTACAAAAAAAAAAACAAAATAACACAACAATCGTTATTTTGGATATTTGACAGTAAATTTTTAGGCAGCAATACGCATTGGGTCCACTAAGTCTTGATGCCATACAGTCTCCGAAACCTTGATTACCATGAGCTCTGGCGAACTCACTTACATGCAGAAACACAAGTAAACGTTATTTGTTAAATTGTGATGACTTAAGAGGGGGTATAAAGCTAAATTGCTAATCGTAGATTTGATATTTACACTTGAAATTGAATAATGAACTACCCCATTTTTTAAAAATAGATATTTAACTATATTTGTAAGTGAACGGATTAAGTGAAAACATAAAATCATCATATTTTATCGATAGAAAAAAATCGCGAAGTGACGTCTAATTTTCAAGCAAAATCGATTGTTTTTCAATGAGATGCATATAACTGCGTTAATATTTTAATATATAATATAAAACTATATTACCCAGGAACCGTACTAGCGATTTTCAAAAATAATGTTTATTTTAAGAGTAATTAAAATAAAACTAATTCGGCGCTTACAGCGTTCTTATTCCGCGCAGAACGCTATCGTCTGTCGCACCTGACCAGAGGTAACAGGCATGTTTTGTTTCAACAATCAGTCTTGATCGCTCCGTTGAGACGAGTAAACTGTGTTTCCGTGCTCCCCACCCGAGAAAATACATCGATAAAATCATGGCAAATAAAAGAAAATTGTCTAAAAGAGTACTTAAGAAGTCAAAAACTCAATGTATGGCTTATTGTAGAAGGTACCTATTTTATATTATTTTTATTTATTATTATACACAACAACATTAACTAACAACATTACATTACAATAAGAAAAACGGAAACGAAAGGTACCTATTACTTTACTTTTATTGTTTGCCTCATATCTTTTTGTAAGTAGGTAGTTTCACCTTACAATATTGACTCTTGCCGTCGACTTTAGTGGTCATAATTATCATAACATCATCATCACAGCTCATATACGTCCCCACCGAGGGGCTCGAGCCTACCCTATGTACCTATGTTAGGGTGATTAGGCCTTAGTCAACCACGCTGGCCCATTGCCGATTGGTCGACTTCACATACACCTTTGAATTTCTTCGCAGATGTATCTAGGTTGCCTCACGATGTTTTCCTTCACCGTAGGAGCGTCAGACAAATGTACATATGAATTTCGACACGAAAAAAATAGTGGTACATGGCGGTCTCGAACCCAGACCTCCCGATTGGAAGGCAAGTGCCGAGTCCACAGCGCCACCGACGCTCATTGCTCATATCATAACATAATACGAGTACAAAGTACAAGCGGTACAACGTCGGCGCGGGTAGTGTATGCAAAACAAATCGATGTTTTTGACTACTCGCGTGTTGGACGCTGGTGACAGTATCTGAAGTTATACTTTTTATAATACTAACATTTTGACGCGAAATTATCGTATCCATACATATCCATACTTCACATATTTAGTGACGACTGTCTAGCGATGTGGTCAGAACGCAGTCTAAGGCGCCAAAGGCCCCGGATTCGATTCCGGTCGAGGCAGATTTTTTGTGATGAACATGAATATTATGTATATCCTCAAATCATGTATGTTTATTTATATTTATTTTTGCTTTATTTATATTTATTTATTTATGTGTACCCATACCACAAATTCTTTATGATACTTTATTTATTGGGTTATATAATTGGAGAGAAAAGTAAAAGAATTTTGTTTATTTATTTGGTATTTCTTAATTATTTATAGTAATTTTGTATTTTAGAGTTGCTGCAGAATGTAATAACGCACAAGCATGCGATCCAGTTAAATCTGTAAGCAGAAATCTCTCATCAACTTTGTAAGTTTATTGCGATTGTTCTATAATTTGACATTAATGTTGTGTAGATTTTTAGTAAAGACTTACATTTACTTAATTAACTGTCAAATTTTATTTTGAGGTTTAAACTACTAATCAAAACTGGATCAAATTTGCGGTTAAAATTTGAGGCAATTCGTTACTTTAATCGTTCAAATTATTGTATTTTTTTGTTAGACGTAAATAACACTGTGATATAAAAATAAGTGAATAGGGCGAAATTTTTTTTGTTTTTTTTTCAGATCATATTCAACTTTTAACAATATTCCGACTACCAAAGTCCATAAAAGATAAGTGAGTATCAATTTCTCTCCTATTTTTCCCATATTGGTTTCGACTATGATTTGAAATACAGTTTAATATTATTGAGGCGATCCAAGTACTCCGTAAACCTTTTTTTTTTTTTACCCAGTTAAAAAAGATTTTATATCTACCGCAGTGGGAATGGGGCCCAGCTGCGGTTATGTGGGACTCACCCCGCTAATCAAGGCATACCCACTAAAAATACTGGGGGGCTCCGTCAAATCGCATTCTCGATACACAAAGGGTCTCGCAATCGCTTTGTGTGTCGAGAGCGATGCTGCCCGACTAAATCGAGCTCCTCTCAAGAGTAGGGAGTGTCTGTGGAGCGCCTTCAGGCACCCCCTCAGCATGGGGGGTTATTAGTACGAGTGACGGGAACCCCACTCCGTCACCGCGACCCCTCTGGCAGCTGGTGGAGGGCGTAAGTTCGCTTCCTCCTACCCGGCCGCCGCCTGCGAGACGGGTCAGCATTAGGATCGTCCTCGCGAACCCGTTCTGCGGCCTCCTTCTGTGCAAGGACTTCCTCGCAGAAGGAGGCAAACGCCCTCCAACATATCTCACTGCTGGCTATGTTCTCGACGACGGCCGGCAGAGACAGGTCACCCCCGATATCGGTGACGAGGGCGGCCCGCTGAACAGCCCATGCCGGGCAATGTTCTAGCGTGTGCTGCGCGTCGTCCTCGTCTGCCCCGCACTCGTGGCACCGCGGGGTGCTCTCCCTTCGAGCAATATTGTGCAGATACTTACCGGAGCACCCGTGCCCCGACAAGATCTGCGTGAGTCGGAAGGTCAGCACCCCGTGATGCCTCTCCATCCAGCGTCTAAGGACAGGCCGGATTGCCTCGACGGTTCTGTGACCGGAGACCGGCTCTGCTAGGTGCCCACGCCATCGCCGGCGAACTCGACATTGCGCAGACTTACGCCAGCGCTCTACAATGTCAGGCGGCACTCGTCTCAAGCCTTCTGCCTGACGGAAGGCCGCACTCTGTTGGTACACCTCGTATAAAACTGAGGCGTCCAGCTCCCATGGTGGGGTGCCCGCCATCACGCACGCTGCTTCGTGGGAAACGGTGCGATACCCTCGAATAACCCTGACGGCCATGACCCCCTGTGGACGTCTTAGCAGAGCCTTGTTTGTAGCCGACAGGGCATTGACCCATATAGGGGCACCATAAAGGGCCATTGACCGCACCACCCCCGTAAATAGGCGGCGGCATGTATCACCCGGCCCGCCGAGATTGGGCAAAAGGCGCCCAAGGGAGGCAGTTGCCCTCAGAAGTTTGGGGCCCAGCTGGCGAAAGTGAGGTGAAAACTTCCACCTCGAATCCAGCACGAGGCCCAGGTACTTAAGTGTTGAACCTACAAGTACCCGACACCCATCCAATTCAAGAGCTGCATCCGCAGGCGGTCCTCGCCTTGGACCATGAAAAAGGATAGCCTCGGTTTTACCGAGAGCCACCTGAAGCCCAAGCCTTTGGATGCGGCGGACCACTTGCATGTTCCCAACATTTGCCAAGCGGACGGCCTCGGAGAATGTAACTGCCTGCGTGGTGACCAACGTATCGTCGGCGTAACAGGTTACGTTTACGCCAGGCAACAAAACCCCTCTGAGGGCCCAGTCATAACCGATGTTGCACAGTAGTGGGCCCAGAACCGACCCCTGTGGAACACCACAAACCATTCGCCTTACGAGGAGGCCACCGTCACTCATCTGACAGACAACGGCCCGATCTTGCAGATAGTCTGCGATAAGCCGTCTTAGGTACAGGGGCACTCCGTGGTATCGGAGCGCCGCGGTGATGCACTCAAACGGCAGGGTGTTGAATGCATTGGCGATGTCAAGTGACACCGCCAGCAAAACCTCACCGTGGGTGGTTGCGTTATCGGAGAGGGACTTAACGCGTAAGATTGCGTCAATTGTCGATCGGCCCTCCCGGAACCCGTATTGTGTATCCGCAAGATCCGGACCATTCGTCGATAAGTGGCTTGCGATCCGGCCAGCGACAATGCGCTCCAACAGCTTACCGATTTCATCCAAAAGGACAATGGGCCGGTACGCGGAGGGCGAGTCCGTCGGGCGACCAGCCTTTCGGAGGAGCACCAATCTGCCCTGTTTCCAAATTCGGGGGAAACGACCTGCGGAGAGGCACGCGTCAAAAAGCCTGCGAAGGCGTGGCTCTAACTCCACCAAAGAGAGGGCCAGGACTGTGCCATGGACCCCGTCTGGACCCGGGGCAGTCCGTTTGCCTCGCAATTTACGAAGCGCAGCGTCGAACTCTGTGTTGGAGATCTCTAGGGGCGGAGGCTGCGGATCATACGTCAACTCGCCATTTCGCTTCAACAACGTTCCGAAGTAGCTGTGGAGAAAGAGTTTCAGCAACCGGTGGGCCCTGCCCACGCAACTTGTTGCGCGCTGCACGATATGGATGACCCCACGTATCGTTGTTGAGGCTATCAAGTAGCTCTTGGCACGCTTGTGTTTTGGCTCTGAAAATAGTCGACCTCATAGACCTGCGTGCCTCTGCATACTGGTCATGCAACAGAGCCTCCAGTTCGGAGTTTCTATTACCTAATCTAGTCCGATGACGGTAACGAGCCAGCTCTCGGCGTTTGCTATTGCATGCAGCGCGGAGGCCGGCAATCTCCTCCGACCACCAATAAACGGCCTTTCTATCAAGTGGGCGACGGCGGATTCGAGGCATTGCCGCATCGGATATCCTGTGCAGGGACCGCTGGAATGAGACGGCCCAGTTTGGTCAGTGACCACTTGGGAAACGGGCTGACCAAAGGCGGTGTAGAGGAATTTATAGCGCGTGGCAGAACCAAGTCGAACCTGATGTAAACATGGTCTGACAAGGTCTCAGCGTCCGTGACCCGCCAGTCTCGGACGCATATAGCTAAAGCAGGGGTGGTGAACGTTAAGTCCACCACTGACCCACCCTGTCGACGTACGCACGTATAAGCTGAACCTCGTTTGGAACACACTAGCCCGTATCTCTCCGCCCAGGCCTCAACTGCAGAGCCACGACGATCAGTGATGCGGGAACCCCAAGCAGCAGACTTGGAGTTGAAGTCCCCCATCACAATAACCGAGAGAGACGCAGGAATCCGGCGGAAGGCCGCTCCGAGCTCACCGAGCAAAAGTTCAAACTCGGGGAATGATCTATGCACTCCTGAATGCCCGTCACGGAGGACTTGAGGACCTTCTGATCTGTACCCTTGAGATGGCTGGATTTAGTGGCGACCTCGAGAATATTGGCCAACGCATCCTGCACCGACTTATAGAGTCTGTTGGCTCCTGTCTCTCCCTGCTCTTCAACAAAGAGCAGGTCCGACGCATCAGATCGCTGCGAAGCAGCGGACTGCGAACGAAGTTGATGCCGGGTTAGCTCATCTGCAGACTCATTTTCCGCCTGCTGCCTTAGGGACTCCTGGAGCAGAGCGTTAGCTTTTTTTGCTTTCGCTAAGCCTACGTATTTTCCGGTAGTGGGCGGGCACCCTCGGCCTCGTTTAGCAGCCGTCTTTTTTGGGACTGTCTCTTCTGAGCTCGAGACAGCACATCCGTCCGATTTTCCATACCGTGTACGGGTAGCATTCGGCGCCTACCCCGTATATCCCCCACAACTATTGAACTTAGCTCCTCCTCCTTCATCAACTCTCCCACTCGCCTCGTATACATTATTTCCGCCAACCGGCCCGGATACCGGCGACGGCCCGCTCTCAACGGGTTCATATTCAGTTACTGACGCATCAATGGTGGAACTCGAGTGGCACGGCACCAGATACTCCCGGCTGCCCGCAGCCGCCTTGCGCGGTCCTACGGGGGGGACTGACACCCCCTGGTGTGTTTGTTTTTCAACACCGAATTCCATAATTGCTTTTTAAGGGGAAGCTCCCTGAGGAGGCCGTTCGGGACTGGACTCCCTCCAGCCATTCGTCCTATCGGCACGGACCATACCTTAGGATTTGGGGTAATTTTTTAATGTGGTTTTCATCCACTTGGCCCAACGCTCAATGCGTCGGACCCCCGGCCCACTCAATGTGGGTAACGGGTTTGCCCGACGGCAGACATCATTATATCTACCGCCGCGCAAGAGAGCCGAAGCTCATGGAGCATCAATAGTGACACATCCACAAAACGTCATGGCGAAACTTCGCCCCTTCACTGCCATTTAATGTGGATCAGACTGACCACATCACATCCTCAGGCAAGAGTCTTACCACTTTTTGAAAAGAAGAGGAGACTTCACCTTGTACCGCATGACGCGTTGGGCCACGCAAGCGGTCCGCCGAGTTGTACTCGGCCATCCCACGCCCCCCTATGGGAGCAAATTAAACAAGTGTAGTCTCTGAGATATAATAGACCGACTTTGACGGTTAACCTGTGCAAAGCAAAATGTTTCTTACTTAGTAATATGGTCACACTCCCTAAGGTGATGGCTGAAAATCAGTGTTTTGTCCTTTTAGGGCAAAAATCCCCACTGAGCCTCGACCCTTTTAGGCACTGCAGCACACATGTACATTCTACTCAATTTTATTATTGGTTTGGTCTCTTTACTATTGTTGATATAATATTATATGTGCTATTTTCAAAGTATTTTCAAAGTTAGATATATTCTCAGAATCAGAGTCAAAATTCAAAAGACATGTTTTTAATGTTTTACAAAGTAGACAAGCTGAACGAAAAATTATTACCATCATTTCAATATATACATACACTGCTATTTTTTTTATAAAATTAAAGGGATGCTTTACGACATGGTATTAGAATGATTTAAATATGAAAAAAAATACACTTAATTTTATATAAATTTTCAAAAAAATCCAAAAATGCTGCACTAGTTCAGAGCAGAATTTTTTGAAATTTTTGTATATTTTTAAAATTTTTGATTTCATGTTTTTTATTTTTTTTACATAATAATGGATGTATCCTGAAGTGTCGTCCTGAAGCGTCCCTAAAATTTTCCAGGGTGATAAAAAAATAACTGTGTATATTTCTTATATAGATTTTCTTCTATTTTTATATACAACTAGAATCTGCACAAATTTGTTTCGTACATATCGAGTAACACATTATAACAATCCGTGGATAACGGTATGGGCTTCACAATAAATAAGATTATTGTTACTAGTTTCTAGTATCTATTAGTTATACTCTAATTTAAGACTGACTGTGACAGCTGTTTGTTATTCCTTATAAATAAAATAAAAAATAAAGTATTTTTGTGTTTGAAGTATGTTCATACCTATATAAATTATCCGATGAGTGCTTAGCAGGTAACTGTAAATAAAGCAATTATTATCTTAAGTAACGTACATATACAAAAAAAAATAATTATATTACTTACCTTTTCGTTTTACTCATCACCAGCGAAAAGTATTTTATATTCACATTGCAAAGTACAGATACATAGTCCGACTCGCACTTATCCAATTTAATCTGCTTGTGTAGGGTATACTGTGCGCGATCGCACAAAATATTATGAAGAGGGAGCGACTTTCGGCGACGTTGTCGCTGCGATGGTCGAGAGCGGAACGTATGAGGCGCGCGGGTGAAATCTGATATTTTTCTAGCTTTATGCCCGCTCTTAATCCCACTGATTCGCTACTTACGTGATTTTTCCCAGACGAAACGGGACGGGGAGTTTTTGAAACCTTGTTTTATAGAAAATGTATAGCAAAGTGTTACATATATGTGTGTGTATTGTAAAGTCAAAAGTATTTTCGTTATACTGTTACTTTAAAATGTTATCTATACTTACTTACTTACTAATATTATAAAGACTTTGTTTGGTTGAACTTCAAATTGAAAAATCCTTTTTGTGTTGGATATCTCGATCTTGGTCTATATTTATCTAGGAAGGCTCTTGGCTATATAACATCACGATATTGCTATTTTTCCGACATCCACGCGAACGTAGTCACGAGCACAGCTATATCACTATATTACTTAAATTTCATACTATTCAATTTCATTAAAATTGAAATTCCATACAATCCATTTGTAAAGAAGTAACTTTTGTTATTCCTTTCAGAGAAATTGCCCTTTAGCTTTTAATACTTATTTCTAACAATGGAGAAGCTCTTGGCCTTCACTCTAGCCTCACCTGATGGTAAGTGGTGATAAGGCCGGAGGTGGAAGCGAGCTTCACCTGGATTTCTCAACAACTAATAAAGAACTCGGAACACAGCTATGTTAACCCGGCGACAATGACGCTGGGTCATATTGACCCGAGGCAATTTTTAACGGACATATTTTATTTTTGCGCTAGTCGTGTGTTGTGAATCTTTATGTAGCTGGAGATATAGCACCCCTCTACCCGTCTCGTTAGTATTCTCAATGCGACGCCGCCTGTGCAGTAAGATTGTTGTGTCAAGTAAAAACGGGTCATTATGACCCAGCGTCATCGCTGGCGTGGTAATTTTATGACTTACATTTTTTTCTTTTTTTGGATGTTATAAGTTAATATACCTTTTATTTTTAGGTTTTTTAATAAAAATGTAACTATCCAACGACCCGAAGAGTATTATGGCGTTGTTAGATAAGTCAGATTCCGACAATAAAGATTCGCAGACTGCTTCGGATTTTTATATTGACCACCACTTATATTGAATATATCGGGCATAAATGCGAACATAATACATTGGGCTAATAACAACGAGGAACTCCCAAGAGATGTCAAATATGTCCGTCTAAAAAGGACAAAAAACATCTCATACTTGTCATGATTTCGTTCTGCAATAACTGCAGCAGATTCATGGCTATGAATGATGAAGTAGAAGATTGATTCCTTATTATTTTAATTATAAAAAGTTTGTTTGATATCCCTTTTAATCTGTAAGATTATTAATTTTTATTACTACTAAGAATAATTTACCAAATATCAACAATTTTAATATGTCATGTTTTCAACGTTGATTTTGCATGTGTTATCGAGAAAGCTTAAAAAAATTTGATTTATAAAATTTATAAGCATTATTTTTATTTTACTACCTAAGTAAAGAACCCTTTTTAGATAAACAGTCATTATAATTATAGTGACTTCTTAAATTTCGTGTAACAGTTATTGATAAAAATTGGGTCATGATGACCCGGTGTCATCGGTCTCGTAATTATTTTCACGTCATTGGCGCCGGGTTAATGACATTATTATTGTCGGGAAAACTTAAGTAAGACGGTGGTAGCTATCCAGGTGGGTTCAAAAGCCCTACCACCAAACGAACTAAGCAAAAAAATTTGCATTCCCCCCAACTTCGGTTCGCCAGACCAACACCCAGTGATCTCAAGCACTAGACCTCGAAAGCGGTTAAAAACTAATTAAAATCTATTCTTTTCTGGATTGCTATGACTTTAGATATTAAGAAATCTATCAACCGACTAAGTTTCAAAAATAAACTTCGGAAATATGTGCAACAGAACTGTATCTAATTACGTCGCTCTTTTGTTAGCTGTATTATTGCCGCAACCAATAATATGTTGGTGAATAATAATATGTATTAGTTTATTTATTCTGTTATATTTATGTATTAGGATTTGAATATTTGCTAAATTGATTTCCTATTAGTTTTGTTTTTGGGTACATCTACCACGTTTGCTCTCTGCACCACCTGAAGGTAGACTGGAAGAAAATGCCTTAGGCATGAAGTCCGCCGTTGTACACAATGTACAAAAGGTGTAAAATAAATAAATAAAATATATAAGAATTCAGTCCACGCGGTGTGTGGCCGCTCCCTTTTTTCCCGTGGATGTCTACTGTGAGAGCTTAACTCATTTACACCTTGCGAAAAGATAATAATATGGAAAACAATAAACAAGAACCCAAGAATAACCCACCTAGCCAGCGTGTTGCAGTAGGCCAATTCCCCCTTGTCTAAAAAGAGAAAATTAGAACATATACAGAGTTATTTTTTAAAGCAACCGTCAACTCTTGAAATCGCGAAAAAATCAGCCGTTTAATACATTTAAGGCGCATAGTGGTCCCAATGACCTTGCGTCGATCGTCCCGCACTGATTACATAGGAGTGAGTGGGTGAGGGCGAGGGGAATATTTAAGCAAACCTTTACGCGTAAGATGAATTATTTCAATAAAAAATTAATTAAGGCGAATAAGAAAAATCTAAAAAGACCATCCCCTAGAATATTGTTCACTTTATTTATTGAAATCGAAAGTATACGATTTAACCTATTATTTACGACGCGATTAGGTTTAAAGTTTTAAAATCGATGCATGTTTGGGTCACATTTTAACCAAGTTTTAATTAATTTATTAAAAAATTAAAAAGACCATCCTCTAAAGAATGCGTTGAATAATAACATATCTTTTTTAAAGATTTTTTTATTCAATATTTATGAAGAGAACCGGTTTTTTCTGCAGTGATTTTTTATGTTTGACCTTACTATGCGCCTTAAGCGCAGGCCACATTGCCAGCGGGCGGGCGGGCAAGCGGACCGAGCGAGCGTCGTTTCACCTCTTTTCATACTTTGGTTCACACCGCGAATAGAGCTAAGCTACGTCAGCGATGCGAACGAAGCGAACGTTCATTCGCTCGTTCGCTAGCCTGCCCTCCCCGGTCGCCCGCCGGCCAGCCCGCTCGCTCGCTCGCTCGCCCGCCTGCGATGTGAACCACTCGCCAAAGTTTTTTCATCGCTTCACTTCGCCAAGCCAGAGCTGGCAATGTGACTAGCGCTTAGGTGCAGTGGATGTTCAACATTTCTGTGGAATAGCTGTTTTTTTTTCGCGAGTTCAAGGTTGGTCCCACAGTAAATGTTGTTCAGTTTGCTTGTTTGAACAAGCACACAAAATTTGGTTTGTGACTAAAAATATTATCTTGTATAGGTATAGATTAAAATGAAGAGTATTTTCTTAGTTATAATTATATAGGAGATTTTATGTATTAAGCTACCGCGTGTGAGCATTCGAAGGTGGCCACTAGATAAGATTAGTTTCAACAGATTACGCCTGTCTCTACTAAGAAGGACCGAGCGCCGGCGCAGCCAATTCACTCACCCTCAGTAAGGCTGAGCGGACACTGGGAATGAAAATACATTGAACACAATAAACGTCTACATTTTAATAAGATATGTATAAATAAAACTACAAATCCGAAAAGTGTAATTTTATTATTATATTTAGCTTAATATAATATATTATATTTAGTTAAGCTAAATATACGCGAGTAAATCCAAAAAGAGTATTTTTTTTAAATGTGTAGTACTCGTGCAATTAAAAGACAGTATTAAGAGGAAACACTAAGGTCGAGAGAATTCAGAAAAAGGTATTTGTAAAATGTATTGCTGTCGCGCTGTGTGCCCGAACAATCGCTTTGAGCGCGATAGAGACTAATGCAGCTTGGACCGAAAATAAGAGTACCTATAAAAAGTACACAAAATATATGTTTCGTAATCCCCTGTTTTCTCCGCTAAAATTAGACCGATTTAATTACTTTTTGTTAAAAATTGAAGTAAGGCTTTGGCTGTGTTTCTATGTTTTGCTTTTTAGGGTTCCGTAGTAAAAAAGGAACCCTTATAGTTTCGCCATATCTGTCTGTCTGTCCGCAGTTTTATTTAGAGACTATAAGTACTAGAAAGCTGTAATTTGGCATGGGTATGTACGAGGGCAATTCAGAAAGTAACCTCCGGTTGATTGAAAAAAATACACAAAGTTAAGTAAAAATATTTTAATATATACATCTTACAACTACATCTTTGCACTATTTTTCGACATAGTCTCCATCACGATTGAGGCACTTATCGTATCTCTTCACAAGCTTTGAAATTCCTTCTGCATAAAAATCACCCGCTTGTGCCTTGAGCCAGCCTGTAACCGCATCTTTGAGCTCTTCGTCGTCATCAAACCGCTGGGACCCGAGCCATTTCTTCATATGCATGAAGAGGTGATAATCGCTTGGCGCCAGATCTGGGCTGTAAGGTGGATGGTTGAAAACGTTCCACTTGAAGGACTTAAGAAGGGCTGTTGTTCTGCGAGCAGAGTGAGGACGGGCGTTATCGTGCAAAAAAACAATACCGGAAGTCAGCATACCACGGCGTTTGTTCTGTATAGCCCGTCGTAATGTTTTTAGTGTTTCACAGTACACGTCTTGATTAATGGTCGTCCCACGTTCCATGAATTCAACCAACAACACCCCTTTGGCATCCCAAAACACCGTTGCCATCAGTTTTCTGGCAGAAAAATCTTGCCGGGCTTTTTTTGGTTTGGTAGGCGAATCTGAATGTGCACACATCTTTGATTGTTCTTTTGTCTCAGGGTTCACGTACTTAATCCAGGTTTCGTCACCGGTCACGATTCTGTTTAACAATGGTTCTCCTTCGTTCGCATAACGTGACAGAAAGTCTAATGCAGAGGCCATTCTTTGAGTTTTGTGGTGGTCGGTAAGAATTTTGGGCACCCATCGTGCACAGAACTTACGGTAACCCAATCTTGCTGTCACTATCTCGTACAAAAGAGTCTTAGAAATCTGTGGAAAATCAGTAGACAACTCCGCCATTGTGAAACGTCGATTTTCACGAACTTTTGCATCAACTGTCTGAACGAGTTCGTCAGTCACCAAGGATGGTCTACCACTCCTCTCTTCATCATGAACGTTTTCTCGTCCACTTTTAAATAAACGTACCCATTCACGGACAACTCCTTCACTCATAACTTTTGGTCCGTACACGGCACAAAGCTCACGATGAATAGCTGCTGCAGAGTATCCTTTGGCTGTAAAAAACCGTATAACAGCACGCACTTCACATTTGGCGGGATTTTCTATTGCAGCACACATTTCAAACTGCCACAAAAACTAAACTAGCGCAGGTACGATGTTCACTCGACTACAGCTTGATGCCGACTGACCTGCTGAGCGCGTGAATGCACAGATGGCGTGCTACTCCCCCCACTACACGCACTGTGACCAATCGGAGGTTAGTTTCTGAATTGCCCTCGTATATTAATCATGCCAAAATAGTGGTAGAAAAGAATATTGAAAAAAAATATTTTAGTGTAGCTCCCATACAAGTAAAGTATGAGTAACTTTTTTTTTCTCGACTAACCCATCGTGTGGGGTATTGTTGAATAGGTCTTTAAAAATAATGTAAAGTTTAGAATACAATTTTTCGATTTAGGGATCCGTTTTTGAAAAAATATTTGGTTTTAAAGTGCAAATTTTTGTTAGAGGTAAGTGTCCCCCCCCCCCTCCTCGTATCTGCTAAACGGTTATATATTATGGACACGTGAAAAAAATTACAACACTAGTATATACCGGGTGTAACTGAAGACCCCAATAACATTTAAGGGGCATATAAGTTAGATACTAAGTGAACCTTCGGTGCTTGTCTGACCCCTAGAACTCCAATACTTTCAGAGTTATTTGATTTTAAACTGAAAGCAACATCTTTCAAGTGACAACCATAATCAGCTCTTAACACAAAAGAAATTTAAACACAAAATGACATGTGACAGACGTGAGCATAGTATTCCTCGTACGCTTTCGTAGGGCTTTCGGCACTTAATACCAAAAAATAGTTTATTTAGTTTGTATGACGTGAGCGTAGTATTCCTCGTACGTTGTCGGTAGGGCTGTCGGCACTTAATACCAAAAAATAATTTATTTACTTTCTATGGGGAAAAAAGTAGTTGTTAGCCCTAATATTTTTCCTACAGAATCTCTACTTCTGATGGATACATACCCTTAAATGTTATTGGGGTGTTCAGTTACACCCTGTATAACGAAGTTTAAAGGACAACTATCAGAGTTGAGTTAAAACTAAAAGTTATAGACGACCAACTTATAAAATGTACTCGGAAAAGTAAAATTTCATTGAAAATAAGTACTGAATATAAATTTACGAACCACGTGAAGTTAAGGAAATATAAAATCATTGCAGCTTTAATAATAATAATAATACCTAATTTAATAGCAACGTGTTGTGAGGTGTGAGTGTGAACTCAAAGTTGGCATTTGCAACTACGGAACCCTACACTGCGCGTGGCCCGACACGCACTTGGCCGGTTTTTTCAAATAATCTCGTCAAATTTGTTTGCTGGATGTTTGAATATAGCCGAAAATCAGGCCAATTTTTCAGGTTTTTGAAGGTTTATATCTCATTTATTAATTAACTTAATAAAAAAAACCAATTGATTTTTTTGAAACAAGAGAACAGCTATTGCCATTATCCTGGAAGAAAATATGGGACTAAGTTTGTATGGAAAAACGACCCGTACGATTTCCTGTTAAGATATGTATGAGTCGACAACTTACTTTATTTTTTCCATTTCTCTTACTTTATGCCTTGACCATGCAATGTAGCTCAAGTTGCACAGTAGCTTTTAAAAGTTTCGGACCTCAAAAAGAAAAAGATGGAACCTGTTTAGGATCTCTTCGTTCAATTTCAAGATAATTTGATATACACGAGATTTGTTTATTAAGGCTCTAGCTAGAGTGAACTTAACTCTCGAGCCTACCTGTGTGCACGCTCATATACGGACACTCGCTTCGCCTTGTCGCGCGTCAGTACCTTAAGCCAAAGGCGCTTTTACCGCGGACAAAGTGCTGACAGCTGAGCGATGTGAGGATACATAGCGAGTCTGTAAACCATTTGTTTCTACAGCGAGTTTGCGTAGAAGCTCAGCGTGAAAATAAGTGTACCTAGCAAGACTGCGAAACGATTTGCAAATGAGCGGTACAAAGAAACGTCACGTTTTTCTATATAAAGGCGGGGTACGTTATTGGCATATATACTGGTTTGTATGAGGAAAACCTGATTTGTTCCTGATTTGTCATATTCCTAATTGGTCATATTCCTTATTTGACACTTTTTTAACTTGTCATATTCCTCACTCGTCATATTCCTGATTCGTTGAATTCCTCACTCGTCATACCATATACATTTGCCTACCCCACGTTGGGCGCCAGTCTGACGTGTAGTGATATAGTAAAGCCGATATAACCAAAGCTGTTCTGAGAGATACTAAAAGAAATGAATAGACACTTGGTTGGTTTGTTCTCGCTCATCAGATGACTTCCTTGCGTGTGAGCAGTTGATACCGAAGTAAGAAAGTGAGCAGTTGATATAACTGCTGATATACTTTTCTTTTTGTTACATTTATACTAGCTCGGGCGCGTTGGTAGTGGTAGTCGCAGTGTGGACCCTACCACGCGCGTCCATAAGGGAGGAAGAATACCGGGGGGTTTAGTGGGTAGGCCTGGCACTCTGCCGGGACGGGAGAGCCCCACACACGCTCGTCGTCTAGCCAACGGCGAGTACGATGCGGTCACGCATTCCCCTCGAAAAAAAAAGGTACTATTGGTGGAAAAGTACCGGAAAGAAAACTATATTAGCATTTACATCAACTACTCATTTTCATCCATGGTTATTAACTGCTCCTTTTGTCAACTGCTTTATAAGACTTACAATTATTTTTTAAAGGATTGCAATCGATAAATATTAAAGATTTCCTTAAGACACCAGTACGCGGTCAGCATTATCCAAATGAAGAAACAAGCCCGTTTGTTCTTTCGTTAAAACTAGTGCACGTGCGAGGAAGAGCACGAACTTATTGCCTCACTCAGATAAACATCGGTTTAATTTTACTAGAAACGTGTAAACCTTTGTTAACGCTATAACGACTTCTTTAATATTAGCAGCACGCTCGCTACCGGTTCTTCGGACATTGTTTTTTCTAAGCAACCATCGTTTAATTGTTATGATCGCTTATCGCGTACTTAATCTATGGTTTCATGGGAAAATGGTTCCGCCATTTGTGACTTTTGTCGGCACATGCCCTGGATGTCGGTATGGTTCTATTTCTGAGTAATGAGTTCGTTTAAGAACCTCCATGCCGATCACGTTACACTGTCGCCTTTTGTTTTTCTTTTTACGTCATTACAGTTTTTATTGTTGATATCAACGTTAACAAGAAGTTTCTTAATGACGTTCGCGGGTGAGATAAGAGCAGTAATTTCAGTGACTTCGCTTAATGTCTGAGAACAATGGAGTGATGCGATTGCCACTGATATTAACAGGGTACGCACGTACTTTCTTTGTAATTTTAACTAATGATATCACCACTTATTTAAAAGTTTAGACGTTCCCATCATATACGAAAGAAAAATAAGAATAAACTTTTAAAGTAAGTATATAAACGAATTATGTACTTAATTTGCAATACAAAATAAATTAGTTTTTACTGTGTAGGCACTTAAATCAACATAAATATACGACACGAGTAAGTGTCTTATCATATTATATTTTATGATTTGACGTTTAGGCGTTATACATACCATTATTTTCAACGTTTTTATTTTCTGTTATCTATAAAATTACTCGAAAATAGTTTACGTAATGAGCTTAAATACTATTTGGTACACAGATAGTTGATTTGATCAAAAAATTGATCCCGGAAATGGTTCGATTCTTGTGTTCGTTAATTTGAATTGGTGAATATAAACTAATCATCATTTTAGCCATCGTTTTAGAATATAAACTAGAAATATAATACAATAATAACTGACATAATACTGAATCATACGCAAGTCTTATATTAGATATACTCTTAGCTTTAAAGGGAAATCAAATGTTACGGCATTTCATTTTACAATATTTAGGTGATAACACACATCGAAACATATGACTGAAAAAGTTTCTGTCAAAACGTATCGAAGTATATAAGTTTTGTTATTTAATATGTGCTATGACACCATGCTTCTTGGCAAATTTCGTAATTCTAGGTCAGCGGGTGTATGATATTTTCACAGCTGAAAGAGAACGTAGAGAGTATTTGATATAAATTTCAGCTTGATATCTTTACGCGTTCTCAAGAAAAAGCTCTTGACGGACAATATAGTGATCCTATAAGGGTTACGTTTTCCCTTTTGACGTGCGGAACCCTAAAAAGATGAGATAATGTGAAACGAGGAATTATATAAATGAAGAAGAAGAAGAAGATATGAAATCATTATGTCAAGGAATTGCTGATATTTATCCACCTTTCATTACGTTACTTAAGTAATGTTACTTGCTTAAGTGTGGCGTTGAAAAATACCAAAAAAAAAACTCATAATTCAACTGTTTGTAAAGAAAAATCATCAGACGAATCAGTAGAACTTCGAAACCAAGTTGAATTTGAAACAATACTAGAAAGGGCAGCCAATCGAAATTAAAATACTAATAAACATTTCAAAACGACTTATCAATCAAACAAATCTAACATGAAACGAACCGGACCTAACCCTCTGCGGATCAAAGACAGCGGCAACTTAAAATTCCGTAACGACCCCGAAACTCTCACAATTGTAATTAATACAACTCTCTACCCGGAAATATCTTCGTACTCCATCAAACTCGCAGACGTTCACAAAGGCAATCAAACGGCACAAAATGGCCCCAAATTAAACAGTGTAAATTCTGACTGCACATTCCGGGATTCGGGGAACAAGTGGCGGAATTACCGACCCCTGCCTTTTAACCCTTCTTGTCATTTGCGAAGAACAAATTAATCATCATCATTTACATGCAGAGCTAGTAGCCAGATTTGTTTCTCCGATTATGTCGCCCTTGCTTGTTAGTGAGGGTCGGGAACAGATTTCGACGATGTGTTTTAATACGCGCAAATCTTTAATAACTCTGAGAATTGCGCGATTGTATTTTGATGGTGCTAATTTTCATTCGGACCTGATTTCGTTTAACATTCTAATGTTTACAAACTTCTAATGTTTCAAAAATTCTAGAACAAATGAAGTTCACTAAATAATCTTTTGAATCAAAAATATATATTGCAAAACGATTATAATTTCTTTTATATTTTCTTCTTCTATATTGCTTCTTTTATATTCCAGCATTAAAAAATACATCTTGACTTTATCAATTTTCGTTAAAAAATAAACTGAATCTCCATTAGAAGTGAATAAATTCTGGTAAGTACATTCTTCATCAAAATCATCTCAAATAAAATTAGCTTTCTAGCGAAAATCAATAAAGTGACTTTAATTCCATTAAGCGTTTACTTTTCTTAGAATGACTTTAATTCCAAAAATTTTACTCCAATAAATTTAACTCTCCTAAGTCTAACGAAAAACACTGCCCAGTTAAAATTTTCTTATTTTATTTAAATTTTTCCTGTTATACTCGTAATAGGCTAGATGACTATTTCTTTTGCTTTAATAGAAACTCATTCATACAATAAACAGAAAGAAAAAATCTGTTTTCGAATAACTATAAAAACAACCAAGATATAAGGTATTAAAGATTTTACTCCATCTCTTTCTAGCAAAACGGCAATTTACAAGGAGTTTATATGGCCGTACTCAACAATGACGTCACAGTTGATGTCGGATCTCTCTGTCTAATCGCCTTCAAATTAAAATGACAAATTTAAAAAACTTAAAATGCTTGTATTTAATGTATTTCTAAGCCGATTTTAATTCTAATTTCACAGGACTGCATCTTTTTCCACGGTATTTTAATATTTAATGACGAGACGTAAAAATTCAGTCATCATCATCCCAATTATGACGATTGCTGTAATACTTACTGTTAATAAAGATAATTATAATGAAATGAGAATGTGATCAATATTTTTAAATAGCGACATGAATTTATGTTCGTTTAAACTAAAATCCCATTTTTATGAAATGTTTATGATTTTGCATTTCTTTTAGATACGTTAATATAATCTTAAAACAACATAAAATTAATGAAAAATCACGCCAAGCATGATAAACACCTGTGTCTTCTACATACCGTGTTGTACCGTATGCATCTCAAGTTGAGATCTATCTTAAAATACTGTTTTCGACGGCTGTTCCATGTATTAAACTGCATGTGTCAAAACTGCATCTTAAGATCGATTTTAACTTTGAGATGTATTATTTTATAATGCGAGCATAAGTCCTCGATGGTTTAAGGTCATAACGTCAACACGGTGTGTTACACGTAGGTTTTAAAAACCCGAGCGGTTTTTTTTAAAGTTGATGTTAATGTTGCTCAAAATTTCATTGGTTATAGTCTGACACTACTCTACAGAGGTCACTGTGCAGGAAACTGGCACGTCTTAGTTCAGCTCGGCCAGCGTCAATTATTGCGTTCATTTAGATTTGGCACACAGTGAACCAAGGGACCGGACCGCTGTGAAAGGGTTGGACGCGTGATGAATCGCGCGCTCTCACAGAAAATTAGTTGATATTTTAATGAATTTATTTTGCATACTTACACTATCTTTCGCATCAGAAAAATTATAATGTTTTGTCCTTTTTTTTATTTTGATTAAGTACTATCAAAAACAAGAGTTTAAACATTATCAATAATAATGACGCCACCAAAGATGATAATACTGAAAACACAATGTTCCTATTTATAGAACCTTTACCTTTGCTAGCGTAACAATATTGACAAAAATGAAATGTTCCCAAAATATTTTTAAGCTCGCGTCTCAAATACAAACGGAATTTTCTTCATCTGGAATTTTCTACGGTTCATTAGTCCTTCCCCTCTCCAGGGTGTGGTATTGAAGGAAACGATCAATGTTTGCCTTAGCTCTAATATCAGAGGATTAGCGACGCCCTTTAAAATTAAAAGACAAAATTACTCTGAGAGATCGGCTTCCAATATCCACCGTCACTTGTTAATACCGAATTTATTGTGTCGACTAAAATCGTCCCCTTCTATTGTTCCGCTGAGGAAATTATGACCAGAACAATACATTCATAATTTATTTTGGACGCAGCCCTGCTCTACGGCCGATAAAGTCGTGATAACGAATGGTAAAATAACAAAACAAGCCGCAGCTCTGTCCAGCGACATATTTCATTAATAAATCCAAAACAAACAAGGCATCATACGGACTCACTTCGCAGTGTCCATACGTTACGGAGATAAAACAAAAGATCCGAGTTCTCTTTGAATTTATGCTTTATCAGAGACGGAGTGATGTAAGAAACAATGGGCGATCGTGGCGCCCCATGCGGCGAGCGGGGCCAACACGTGCGGCCAACTGACGCCGCCGCTGAGTGACACATAGCGACATCTATTACTGAATAGTCTAAGCCTTCATTTTGTAGGCGACGAAAGGTGAGAAAAGGTTACGTACGCGTTGAGAGCAAAACTTTATCTTAATCTTATGTAGCGATGTAAATATTGTTTGGTGCACAAGCTGACGTGTTCAAACTTGCATACTTATAACATATTTCCCTTATTAATAATGTTATCGACTTTACTGAAAAAAGTTTCGAAAGTCTATTTAAGTTCTCAAGTTCAATAAGGCGTCCCTCCGAAGTCGAATTTTGCTAAAAATATTCATAAGCTGTCATCAGGCGACTGGACCTTCGCCAGCTGCGGCGAACCGACGACAAAATATTTCGCTGCAAAATACTTATTCAAGCAAATCACCCCAGCTCTTTAAAATCACTTTTAAGGAATGGAGGGGCACTCTGGAAACTTGTGCGGAAATTATGTCTGCTTGAAATTTATTTCTATAGGGCCTTTTTAGAGCGACAATAATGATTATTAGGTAGGCTTTTAAAAATAATGAACCTTTTACTGCAAATAGTTAATGCATCAGTGTTTTCAATATTATCATTGGTATAGATCTTGTTAATGTTGAAGAATAAATTTATTGGCCGCCTAATGTTGCCATTCGTCATAACACGTCACGTCATAACTAGTATCTGTGCCTTCAAAAAAAAGTGTTCGGTTCCAAGCTTCCCTAAGCGTGCCATTACTTAAAGTCAGTGACTCGGTGCGCAGTTATTTATGCCTCGCATTAAAAACAAAATGATATGCCTCCGCCGCTGAAAATCTAAAAAGAATAAGCAATAAAACGATAAAACCCAAATCTGATACATACTAGGGACGCAGTATCCCGCAGGGCGTGCGAGCGAGAGACCGCTATACATCGGCGAAATGAAAACGGCGCTACTGTTTCAACTCTCACCTATCGGCTGGCGATCTCTGAAGCGTCCTAACTCTTGCCGCAATAAACCAAAATTGGACCGTAACATAAAGCGTTAAATGTCTACTATCGCATGCAGATTACAACAAATGGATTCGAGATTAATATAGTACGAGTGCCACCCCTTCCCACACCACCCCATTCGGCGCTCAGCATTCAAATAGGAATCGAATGGATGACCAAAACATAATATCGTTGGAAGACTCAGCCGCTATAAATCAAATGAGAAATAATCTGTTTCAGAACGGATAGTCGCCATCATAAAAACGCAAAACGTTTTGTCTGATTGAAATCTTTAGGCTTTTTCTTGGCGGGTGTTGCCATTTTCCTTGATGTATAATCAATGTGCTGACGGATGGCCGCCAACGGGGTTTCGGGAGTAGATTTGCTACACAAAAGATTCTGATATTGAGTTTGAAAGTAGTTTCTCTTCTTTTATGTTAATAGCGCTTTCAGCGGCGCGCGGTAATGGTTTGCGCGAGCAAACGTCCCACTTTGACTAGGGACACTTGGGACGACTTAGCTGCGTTGTTTACGGTCTTGTAATTTCTTATTATAAATTTACTAAGTGATAGTGCTAACTTCGAACGACCATCATAATAAAACCTGCCTCTATATTTACATTTACAAACTTAAAAAATATAAAACACTTCACTTCTCACTCGAGGATTTTTCTTAACGTCAATTTGTTATTTATACAAAAACTCAAATTTATGGAGCATCTGGACAATCTTGTCTTAATCTCGTTAGCAACCTCGTTACCTCGTTAATGGCGAAAATATAACTGATGGCGTTAAAACAAATTGAATTTACCTAATAGCCACAAAGTCGTTCAAACTGTCATATTAAAATTTAAAATGGACGTAAGCCGGCAGATTGTACCGGTAGACATATGGTCAACCTGTCGCATTCAGGCACATGCCATGCCCACAATTATGAAAGGAGCCAAAAAAATAAGTGGGATATAGAAGCTTTGAACCTTATATCAACGGAAAAAGGTTGAGAACGCGACGAATATAATTTATGACTACCATCTGTTACGGATGATAGCTATCGAGAAATTAACAATTTGTTTAATGTAAATGAGAGGTCAGGAGTCGGTAAATTATTGAACGTTTACCGATACTTCGATCGGTTTTATGCTCACCGAATGTCACCTTCCACGAGTTTTTGCTTATCAAGACAATCGAGGTAAGAATTTTAATAGCTTTTTTGTTTACGTAGTGGACAGCTGTCGATGGGAGCCTTATGTTTACCATCTACAATTGTTTCATTTTAAATAGCTATTGAAACTTCATACTGATCCTGGAGCTTAATTTAAATTTATTGCAATGGTGTTTATCTGGACATCTTAAAATTCTCTTTTAATTACCTAGTTTGTCACTTTAGGTTGAGACTAAATCATAACGTGTAGTACTGATGCCAAAAGATCGATGAACCTTGCAGATTTGCATGATGATGTCCATGTTTTGTTGACAATTTTAACATACATTGCAATTTAATGTTGTAAAGAATAACAGCTAAAGTCAACGTCGTATGATTGTTCATTCCTCGTATGAAATATTTTTGCAAATTAGTTAATTAATTTAGTTAATTAATATTGTTTAATCGCCTCCGTCATCTTTATTACTAGACAGTCATTGAGATCACCCGGTATTTATCTGGAAGTTCGGGGTTCGATTCCTCGTGGTGGCAAAAGTTTTCTGCTTGTTTTGGTTGGTAGAAGGGCTTTTGGGCCCATTGGCTGACTCCAACCGTCTTACCTGATGATGCCATAGTAATAATGTTATAATATTGTCGTCTTCCGACAATTAGAGGTAAGATAGCCAGTTCTACAGTTCGTGAGGAGTCCAGGTGAAACTCACATTCATTTTCGGCACTATCGTCACCATCAGATGAGATGAAGGCAAAGAGGTTAATTGTTGTATTTTAAAGAAAAATAGGAATAAATAAGATATTGAAACTATCTTTTTATGTTAGATAAACAAATGTTTTAAGTAAAACCCCAAGGTGGAAGGACAATATAGATAGTGCGGTTCTGGAATAAGAGACAGCTAGAGATATTAGCGTGACGTACTCGTATCAGGAGAAAGTTATTATACCCTGAATTAGGTAACCTTGGGATGATTTTGTGAAATAAAATACTTTAACTCACAACAAGCAAGTACTACTCTATTTATCGTAGATACGAACTAAGTAGTAATGAATAGCAGGGTCATAAATCTTTTGTCGATATTTACTGAATGTGATTCAAGAAACAATTAATATAAGAAGAAAGAGTATTGATAGCGAACTATAAATTCAAATTCAATATAGTTTATTCAATTTGGATTATTACATAAATCACTTTCACGTCAAAGAAGCTGCGCCAATAATTTCAAGTCTACGGTGGGAGACCTTGTTCTGGAAAGAACCAGCAAGAAAACCAGCAAGGGCTATTTTTTTCTACCTGTATTGTTACAGAGTCGTCAACTGAAATCTGACCTCAAAGCAAAAGTTTGAGCTCAACGTCCATACAAGATAAGATGCATCAGTTCTCTTCTTACTGTGTCGTTACCAAAACCAAATACAATAATATTTGTTTACTTAAATAGCTATACAGAACAACACGATTCTTTATCTTCAATTTAACACCAGGTATTGGCACCATTCAAATAATCTTTGACTTTATTATATCCTTTACTCATTAGAGTCTTTTTTACATGCGCTTTAAACTTATGAAAAGGCAAGTCAGTAACACTTTGTGGAACTTTGTTATAAAAACTTATTCATTTTCCATAAAGGAGCCTCTAGTTTTTTGAAGCCTGTGTGTTGGAACGGCAAGTTAAATTTTTTTCTTGTGTTTAAATTGTGAATTTGGAGATTGGTTTCAAATCTATTACAATTTTTATAGACATAAGAAGTTATACAAACAAATCTAAAAAAAATATAAAAATGGTGTGATACAACCAATTCCTAACGGCATGATACTGCATCTAAATCTGCTCCAGTATTTCAAATACTCAAAATAAAGATACTTTACTTAGGTAATATAATTCTATAAAGTTCGTGATCACTCTTTATCGAGGCGTCATTAACAAAATGATATATTAGCCCAAATAAAGACTCCGAATTAACCAGTCGCTAACCCAGACAATTGCATGATGACAAGTAATTATCGAAGGCTGTTTCTTTTGAAACTTTTTTCCGTGACTGTTTTAGTCATAAATCTTTCGCTAATGAGATATTTATGCGCCCGTTGTGCTGTCAACGATTAATTCTTTATTTGCCTGTAAAAAATTGAAACGCTCTATCAAAATCTGTACACTGCCTTTGGTCGTGTTGGAGGCAATTTCGTTTGTACTCTTTGGAATGTGACCAGATAAAGTTTTGAAAATATCTTAAAAGAAAAAAATGATGAGTCATCAATTTCAATACTTCAGTTACAGTTTAGACTAATTTCAACAAAATCCAAATTTCATTAACCACTAACCCACCAAATATTTTTGAAACCTTCACTTCACTCCATAGATCAATATACATTTGGTTAGCTAATTTGGATGCACCTTTTTATGAAAAGGGAAAAAAGCTAAAACAAAAAGAAGGCAAACGCGCTGTACGTTTAACATTTCAGTGCTTAAACGATGCACACGTTGAATTAAAGTTCTCTAATAGATTCCAGGCGTTCCACAACTGATAGTTATTAACATAAGGGTGCATCTGATTAAAGCAGCGTACTTAATTGGCATGTAATCACCGTTTAGTTTACTCCTAGATATAGATCAGGTAGTTCGCGTAGTTAATATCCGTAAAATTACCAATTGTGTTAATTGTGACGATGAGAACTCAGGCGATGAATCACTTTGTAGTGCTAGCAGTGCGTATGATTTATTGGTTGCTTATTCGACTTCATAGATGAAGCTGAGACCACTTACATGAACTGCTATTACAGTTATGTGTGCAATAGGTTCTAATTTAATTAACATAATTTGCATTAAACATATTTCTGCGCTGTGAAGGTTTCAGGCATTAACTATTGTAATGTATTCATTATCATATTTACCCAAGATTAGGATTATGGAAGGCGTTCTCCTCAGGTGAAGTCTCTGCTAGTTTATTCTGCTGGTTCGTTTGATGGCGTCGTAATGCATAGATTATCTTTCCTAAAATACACAAATTTAACGCGATTCTATTAAGACTTACAAATAATTGGTTTGAGCATATTTTGCATAATCATGAATTTATGTTTGTTTGACGTAGATAAAAAAAGGGTTTATCAGAAATCAAATCGAAAAGTAAATATTTTGGAAGCCAATAAAACGTTAAATATAGGTCTTCAATAGTACGGCGGTCAATAAATATCAACCCTTGAAATTAGTTACATTAAAAGCGTGGCATTAATACCAATCTATGATACTGGCATTCCGTAACCATTGGAGCAGACTTCCTTTTAATTAGCATAAGCGCCTCTTAACAAAACAAATTGATGTAACGATAAGCTATCGTCACGTTATGTTTGCTATACATTACAGCAATTAACACGTCGGCCTATAAATTAAAAGTGTGGCGTGCCGTGACTGGCGCGCCTTCAATACATAGACATGGCATTATCGCTTCATCGAAACCATTTTTTATGTTTATTTGTTTTGCAAAAGTTAAATAGCATAGTGAAGTCTCCTTATTCAGTAGGCTCTTGTTTCACTCAAATGCATTCATGTGCTTTATAAGGTATTTTTTTCCCTGTACTATAATGAAAATATCTAGAAATCGCAAATTCTCATCAAATCTTAATTTAGTTTTGATCAATATTTATTAAAGATTTTGATTCATATTTTTTATAAGAAAGCATAACGAGTCTATTCGATGATATTGGTTTTGCAATTAACTATGATTTAATTAGCCTAGCACAACCAAATAGCTCAAATTTCATTAGAGCATCACCCACCCAAGAAAAAGATATAAGGATTACAAAAATGTAGTAATAAATCCAAAAATAAAATCCTCCGGGAGGAGCCAGGTGTAATTTATGGTGGTGCCGCGTATAATCACGAAGGTGTCGTATAAATCGTGGACCATTTGTAAAATAGGAATTACGGTTCGCCATCCGGGTTTGTCACCCCTGCGTACTATTCAATAGTAGAATAAGTATTCAAAGCCGACACTAGCGATTTTAATGACTTTTCAATAATAACACCCTAAGAATGTGTTGGACTTCTATACTAGATTAGAAAGTACAAAAGTAATGTTAGGGATTCTGCTAGAACACATTATGGAATCCAGCACAGTCAGCAGAATAGACTTTTGTCTGTTAATGCCTAAAGTAGATACTGTAGTTGAAAAAAGGTTGGTCATACATATATGCATAGTAGCTTAATATTGATTGCTCACAAACTTCCAAGCTTTTTATATAAATTTTTGTTTTCTATCATCTTACAAATTACAATCATACGTTTTTGCAATTTAAACTTTGCACAATCAGAATGTTACATAATAAATGCATGCTCATAATAGCGTACTCATGTTGGATTTCATAGCTGTAGTAAAAGCCTTAATGAAATATTTTGCAAAGGAAAACTTTTTAATAATAAAACAAAACTCAATATTGACTGGTAAGTAATGTAACTCGTTTTTGTATATATCTAGGTTAGTTTAAAGTAAACGGATAAGGTGGAAGTGCATAGACATCAGATATGGCCTTTTCATTTGTAAGTAATGAAATTTTTAACGTTTGCACGTTTTACAATAATACAATAATTTTGTAAAAATTGGCGTAAAAATCAATTTAAAATGAGAACGGGTTGTTTTACTTTGAAATATAATTTGCGTTTACTGAATTTACGCTACTTGGTGTTTTTTTTTACCTTTCAAACGTAAAGGACAAAGTTACCTCGATATCGTAATACAACATTTTAGAGAAGATATGTTGTCGTGCGTAATAATTTCGTGGGCATTATAATGGTTGTTCTGTACAGATACCCAATATTTTATTCATTTGATCGTGTCATTTATGCGTTATAATTATACTTATATTTTTATTGGTTACAATAAAATAAAGTCCACGCTAGCTTAATAATGGTGTAACTTAACAAGTGACGTTGAAAGGAGATGATGACGAGATACTACAAAAAATTACTAAAAGGAACTAACTTTATACGGGATTGTTTTATAAAGAACCATCAAAAGCTTAACGTAGTTTCGCGATGCCATATTCAATATGTACCTAAATGAAATGTTGTTGTTTTTGTGCTGAATAAAGATTATACAAATAGCTGCAGAATTTTCGTCTTTTAATAAATCCTCTTCCCCAAAGAACGCTCAGCTAAGCCTGAAAACTGTCGAAAATTTCTAATAAACGTGTCATGCACTCCACTCGCGACGGTGAATCTTGCAAGACACACCGTTGTATATGTCGCCGTCTTGGAATTTTTAATAGTTCTCACCCCTTCAGAGAGGCGTTTGGCTAATGTATTTGGAATCTGTCTCGGGCTTTATCTATTGGAAATGGCTGTTTCGAACTACTGTTGGCCTTCGGAACTAGTTTTAACTACGAGTAATAAATCCAGGGTAAGGCCGGCTAGCGTCTCTGCAAGTCTGCATAGAGGGGAGCGTGGTGGCAATTGGAAACGATTTATTCGATTCCCGCACTGTGATTTGTGTCTGTGATTGTAAGCGATATCAGTGTTCAATTGGCTAAGCGTTGGATTATCGCGAATGGGTGGAGATCCGATCGATTATAGGAGCTTTATATTGCCACGTTTATGAGGAATGGGTTAACTAGATTTAATTCATTTCTTTATACTGTTTAGTGACTTTAAGCATTAAAAATCTTTTTATTTTCGGAATTTTAGTACTGTTAAAAATTATAGTTGAATACGTGTATAATTTTACGTGTCTTATCTTTATGTTGGGGCGGCTTCGTATGAGCGCTTTCGCACTTCGACTCATCGAGGATCTTTTGTACTTGCCCCGTGTTCACTCGTTGCAGCCATCACCACCTCCGGTCCAGTCAATCGTGCTCATAAGTCTGATGGTCTTTGGTGGCATAACCCTGTAGTCTTCCGATTTTATCCCATTCCCGTCAGCTTTAGCCGCCTGCAGGCTGGAGCATCACACTGGTACAGAAGATGCCCCATGCTCTCCTCTTCTTCCTTGCACGCCCTACAAGTTACGGAACTGGTATGCTCCATCCGGGTAAGCATGATCCTAGTACCGAAATGGCCGGTTAAGGCACCTGCCTTTTAACGAGTCTGGGTTCTGCTTGAGCTCAATGTGAATTTGAGCCATCAGACGTTACTTATTCGCCATGTACCTAGACTGTCTAATTAAACCTAAATTTGAAAAAAAACATACGCATCGAACTGAGAACCTCCTCCTTTTTTGAAGTCAATAAACATATAGTAACGCTCAGTATCAAGATATAGATTTTTAAAACTATGCAATGTATAATAATAAAAAACAAATCAATTTTGCAATCTAAACGCTTGAATACATCACGAGCGATACAAGTAGATGCGTTACGATATTACAGTAGGATGACAGTCGTATTGACTCATTGAGAAACGTTACCGTATTATTAAAATGTATGAAAACATACAGGTAAAAAACAATAATGTCGAGGATGATACCTGTTTATTTCGCATTCACCCCTCATTGCTGTTTTTCGTCGTCAATATCTTCAATAGGCACTATATTAATAATTATGCTAGTTTATCAAACTGAATTTGCCGTGCTATTCAGATTAAGCATAATGCATATATTTGTAATTTAACAAATGGCATATCTTCTATCAGATTTCATTCACAAAATGTAATAGGGCTGTGTTCATTCAATTTTCAGGTTGTCGCTGAAAAACAATCTACATAATAAGGAAAATGTAAAACCATCTCATTGGCAGGCTAAGCTTGTCGCCTCGGAAAACTGCAGCGGGGCACAATCACAATTAAAATTTAAACCTATTGTCCGTTTCCGCCGTGCCTCCCCGTACCACTGTGTCGTAGACGGGGCTTTATACGAATCTCTCCTCTCCACGAAAATGCACATTAATATTAAATGGCTTGGAAATGCTGCGTCGTGGGGTGGTGGGAGAGTGGGTGCAATAAAAAAGTGAACGGGCGTCGATGATACGGAGGTGTTTTAAATCTTATTGTTTCTTATTGCTATCGCTTTCCTAGTTTCATGCTAATTTACACGGTAACTCGGCGTGATCAGGAAAGCAAATAATTTCATACTGTTTGTTAAAGTATTCCTATCGTTCTTTATTTATTTATTTATGAAAGGTACACATATACAGATTGTAATCACTAATGCCTGGAACAATATTAATTAATAATGTATTATATTGTTTATACTAGACTACAACCCAAAAATCAGTGCACACATCTAGCACTTAGTATGTCGCGGTAACATAAGTTTACATAATGGAGAAAAAAAAAAAACTAAATATTGGCCAACTTCACCAATCCCGTCCCAACTAAGAAGAATACCGTCACTTCTTCTCTTCAATGAAAAGAATGTTACAAAATGCCACTCATGATCGTCCCAAGCTAAGACAAGGTTAGTGCAGTTGGCCATTAGAGTGTATAACAATTTTTCATATCCTATAATTATGATTAAACATTATACATAAGTTATAATTCCATTCACATTAATACATAGTTAAATGAAACAGGTGACAGTGTTAATCAGAGAATGAAAATATTACCAATTATTAAAATTACAATTAAAAAAATCTCTACAAAAATGTTTTGTAAACTTATTATGTAACCTACTAACAAACCACGATAGCATCAGAAATACTGATAGAATTCCCAAGGACTAAGACAATATTTCACTACATAATAATATTTTGGATCCTTTTTTAAAAGTTACCTATATCAATACCCTACTTCTTGCCATGGCTGTCTTCAATGTCTACTAAGGTATGTTCACATCTCTGCTACAAAAGATAGAAAACTCAAATCAAAGCCTCACATTATTCTATTTAACCTGTTTGTTATTTTTATTATTTCATTACTTTTATGAGAAGAGACGTGGAAAGAGACCATGCTCAGAAATGATACGTTCGAAAATATAAGTCCTATCGTTGTAATATTATAAAAGTAGACAGATATCTACTATTATCTTAGAACAATCATTAATATTAACGACTTTTTCTCGAGTAATTGAGAAAAACACTTGAAGGTTATAACACTTTTATTACCTTTATACAAATTCTCTTGCAAAAATAAAACAAACATGAAACCCCATAAAGCAGTACCTACAATGTCCTTTCCTAAGAAGAAAATCTCATTACGCAACATTAATAATAATATAAAACTCCTCTACGTCGTAAAAACGTTCCAAAACTGTTTTAATGTACACACACCACATCATAATAATATGCAACTTTCCTTATTCATTACCGCCAAGAAAATGTCAACATTTCCTTCAAAGCCTACCGCACATGTTTTCCTTATATTATCTGAGTAACTATTTCCCCATCTCCCCTGTTTGCTATTTTCAGCATCCACTATGAGATGGCGCTGGAGCGAAACTAGTGATCTCGCTCCGAGCAATTTACTCCTTACACTAATTAAAAGAGCGAGAGGGACGCCACGCCTACCCACTGAGAACAAACAGAAGGGGGGATTGGAACCACCAATCAGGAAGCTTGATTGTTTGTAATTAGAACGTGAAGCTCTTCCTCTAAGTGCGATGACCAATAGGATTTTCCGATTTCAAAAACGTTGGCTCAGTGAAAATGAAATTCACTTAGTGATTTAATTATAAAAAAGTTGGAAGTGGACGATCTCATTTGCGGAGAGCAATCAGCGTTTGAGAAAATGGGCGTTACTTAAGATTTAATTTTAGATTTTATGGTCCAGAGCTGGCGCGCTTGTAACCCTCGGTGGATTTTAATTAAACATTTCGCCAAAGGTTATATACTTCTGGAACGCGCCGCTACAAGTACACATTGCCGATTTAGCTGTTTCATTGTTTAGTGTACCAATTTTATTTAAATGAAGAAAAGTTTACATTTCCAGTCCTACCAGTTCGTATTATATTGATCATCATATTACGAAAATGACAGACCCTTGCCTGAAAATAGGTCGCTTGCAATGTTTCATTACAGGTTAATTAATAGGTAAAATTTTAAAACACTTTTATTTTGAATGGCGTTGACAATACACATATTATATACTTTATATTCTAACGATATAGGTAGGCACAGTATAATCCAAACATTAAAAGTATCTTTTGCAGAGCTGGAATGCCTGATGTTACGCCACAAAAAAGGAAATATAACGCTCTGCAGACTAAGTAGAAAAGGAGAGAAATTCTTAAGTAATCTAGACTGCCCGACTTCGCGAACAAAAGTTCCCTATTCAGCCATTGAAATATAACAATCATTCAGAGAAACTTCTGGACGAATCAAAAATGGCCACAATGAGCACCAACTTCTAGCTGCCAGTTTGCATATAGAGATAAAAGTGGGGAATATTAATGTGAATCGCCCACCCTGGGGAGCAAACCCCCTCTGGGTGGTGGGGGCACTTTCTTCCAGGGCGAGTGGACCGCGGGACAGTCGTGATTTTAATTATATTGCGACGTGAGACCGTCGAGAGTTATGGCCGGAGAAATTTCTTGGCGGGAGAGGTAAAATAAGTATTGATTACTATTGGAAATACGTAATTGAGACGATTAATGAAACTTAAGAAATGTATTTACTAACGAATGCAAGATTTATTATTAAAATAGAGGGAAACTGAGACTTTAATAATTACGACTCATGTTTTAAATGTCTGTCATGGGCTTGCCTGAAATATTAATTATTCTTCGAACATACTTTATTAATAATTTCCTAATATAAATATGAAAGTTTCCAAAATTTGTATTAATGATAAATTTTTCTTCTAACTACCTATATACAACAAAAATAATCCTTGACGATTTAGTGTTTCCCACTTGATTTTTTCATCCCTGACGCGTTCACATGTGGACTAGAAGAGATTTGTAAGTCCAACAACAGAACATGAAATCGTCAGCAGAAGTCTTTTTTAAGTTACTTAGGCTCCCTAATATTTATTTTTGTGCCATTAACTTATTATTTTCAGTTTTTGCCAAATACCTAAACTGATTCAGATACAACATGGGTTACGCAGAAGCACTGGATCTTATTATTTGCCGCGTATTAATGAAAGCTTTTAAAGAGGTAAGGTAGGTAAAAGATACTGAGTGTCTAATTTAAGGCAACAGCTTGATAATAATTTTCATACATCAAGTATCCTAGTACTTAGTTAACGTAACGTGGTATATAGAAGTGTAATAATATTGGTTTTGACACATTGATTAAGTACTTCCACAAAATACGGATTCAACATTTATTCAAACTTGGTAGTAATAATGCTTTTCAAATACTATCATAAGATGATGCAGGCAGACTTATCAACCTTTAGTTAGTCCCGTCAAATTACCTTACACTATTAGTCGCGACCGATCTCATAACTATTTTTTGATTCAGACAAATATAATAAATGCTAATTTATATATTCACATACTTACGCTTAGAAATTTTAAGAAAAATATATAAGTTTAAGAAAACTAATAAGTTTCTAAGCATCGATTGCACAAAAAACTTCAAAAAAGTGTTTAAAATATATTAGTTATTACTTGGTAAGAAAATCACAGACTTCAGATTGTATTCATTAGTTTCATTACACATAAAAAATACAAAACTTGAAGTTTTTCTGTGTTATCATTAGAACTGCCTCTTAATATAGGCAGTAGGCACACACACCGCTGTGTGTGAGGCGACCTAGAATTGCACAAACCTATCTCTTCCCGTGGGTATCGTACGAGGTGACTAAGGAGGATATATATGACCTTTAGGAGACGGGCAGCAGCGTCTCCCTAGATCTTGGCCATACTGCGATCTCCAATCCGCGTTCCAAGCGTGGCGATTATAGCAACCCCCTTCCCCTCCCCCCATAAGTCATACACTAATAAATCGGCCTCTAGTCCCCGGCAGCCTTGCTATGCCTAGCTACAGTAGCAACTACGGTAACGGTAGGGAAGGGGGTGCAAAGAATCACCAGGTAAGATCCGGCTACTACCTACGACGGCCTGGCAACGTACAACACGCGTACACTCAGGACGGAGGTGAAGCTAACGGAGTTGGAGAGGCTACGCTAACGAAGTTACGCTGGGATATCATTGGGTTATGTAAATTCCAAAGAGAGGGGACGACTCGATAATCCTCAATTCCGGTTACTTGCTGTACTACCGGGAGGGCGACCAACAGTCCCAAAGTGAGGTCGGGTTCATCGTCCATAAGTCCCTCGTTAACAACGTGATAACCATCGGGAGTGTGTCGACCAGAGTCTAGGTAGCATACCTGATACTCGGGTTATCGAAACGATATTCGTTGAATGTCATACAGGTTTACGCTCTGACTTCGACACACCCAGCTATGTATAAGGAGATATCTAATGCGGAGCTATAATACCCACTACACGGTTATGATAGGAGACTTCAATGCTAGGTTGGGGAAACGTTGCAGTGATGAGTTGAGAATGGGGAAATTCGGATATTAAAAAACGAGATAGATTTTCTCATGTCGACGAAAAGGCAATTATTCAATGATGTCTCTGTGATCAACGCCGTCAAAAGGAGCAATGATCATAGACTCGTACGAAGCACATTGAATATCAAATTAAGCTTAAAGGTCTCGACCGTAAAAGTCTACGCTCCGACCAGTTAGTACCTGCGCAAATCTAAAACCCCGAGAGTTTTCAACTCGAGCTTCAGTACCGCTTCGAAGCCCTTGAGAACAGCTTAGATGTTGACGATCTAAACAATATGGTGATGGATACTATTCGTAAGGTATGGTCTAAGTTTTTCAAAACCTACCGTCCCATAATAAAGAAACTATCCTACAAAATGCTTCAATTTAGTGTTTAGAGAGAGACACGAAATGAGGCTGCAGAACTTAAGGGATGCATGTTGTTACCGGCAGCTATATAGACAGATAAATATCTAAGTCATTAACTTGCTATCTTCGCCGATTCAACACGCATCGTATTGAGGAGGCTATTAAGCGAAATAAAGGCTCCAAAGTGTTTGCGAGGTATCCGTCTATTGGGCAAAGTCAACTGATGCAGCTGAAGATTGACGACAGTAGCGTCATTTCGTCACAGCCTGAAATCCTATGGGAAATCGAAAATTTCTATGGACAGTTATACTCCACGCAAGCACCTGTTGAAAGCGAGGCTAAAGACCCCAGAGCCAAACTTACCTGTTACTATATTGAAGATATTCGGACGTCATCCTGTACGAGATTAGTATGGCTCTCAAACAACTAAAAAATAACAAGGCAGCGGGTGACGTCGGAATTACTACAGAGCTTCTGACAGCAGGCAGTAAGCCGATACTTAAAGTCCTCCAGACTTTCCTTAAATCCGTTATGCTCGAGGGCAGAACGCCTAAAGCATGGAGTAGGAGTGAGATCGTCCTGTTCTTCAAAAAGGGCGATAAGACACTCCTCAAGAACTATAGGCCGATCTTACTTCTGAGCCATGTTTATAAGTTGTTTGCGAGATACATTCCACAAATTCAAGGTCACTCAGAGTGCGATGGAAAGAGTTATGCTCAGGGTGATATTGATGGTCAAAAAGGCATCCGCCAGCAAACTGAAGTCACAAACATTGCTCGCATAATCAGCATGCCGAAGTGGAAGTGGGCCGCCGTGTCTGCAGGCGGACGGATGGTCGAAGAAGCAGATACGTGTTTGAGTGGAGACCAAGATTGAGATGCAATGTGGCATGATGGAACGACAATTTGAAGAAGATGGCCCAACCATCTTCTACCGGAGCTACCGGAGACCGTTATTGTTGGCGCTCTTTGGAGAAGGCCTACATTCAGCAGTGAATGGCGATAGGCTGAAATGATAAGAGTTCGTGACTTATCATCTAGTGGAAACCTGAAGATGTCTAGGATCTAGGATCCAAGATCTCAATGGATTAGTTGGACGGACGGAAAATGAACACATAAGCGCTACCAAACAAACTTAAGGTCACACTCGAATATGAGGCTCTTGCATCGGATTGCACGTAATTTCGTTGGAATCCTGCTCAATATTATCATTACGCTTAAATATCATTAAATATAGAAATCATATAAAATACTACAATATACCATTAATTTCCATGTAACAGTTCCCGTTTACAGATTACCATTCAGAACTCTCAACCAATAAATCACAGTTCGTTTACATTTGGATCTGATACATTCTCAAGAAAAGCCCCCAGGCTCCTCTATCAGAAGTTACAACAAAGGCATCGCATAAACTTAACCCCTTATTCAACTAAACATCCAACTCTCATAAATTTCTTTGGACAAACTAATGTCAATGTAAAAACGCCATTACTCGAGTTAAACAAATTCGTAGAAGCGCACACAGGCGAATCGGCTGACGCGCGGAGGTAGCTAGCTATCTGCATATGTGAATGTGGGTCGTATGTAAATATGTTGTATGTGTGATGTTGGTTCAAGAGAGAGAGGGACCTCTCATTATCGACCTAAGGTCACGGCGCATGCTCCGACCTTAGTCTGTGCTAACGAATGCCTTATTGCGACAGCGGTTCATCGCGTAATTGAGTTACGACTTTTACGTAGCAATTTCGTTTTTCTCTTAGAACCGGGTCGCACGCTAATTGGGGGGATTTTTTTTTCTCTTGAACAAATATTGGATTAGCTGTAATTCGGGTCGTGTAGTTCTTTAGGGGCACGTTTTTGTGCACAGCATTAGTGAGATTAAAATTAAAATTTTCGCGTTAACTGGAATTTGGGTACATTAATATAATAATCAAATGTTTAAAAAACGTGTTTTTTTTGGTTTTTCGCAAAATTGAGAGTAACAGATATAAAATGTATATTTGACTAGAAAAAAACTCGATTTCACACTTCAAGTGAGCCTAAATTCAAATCTAAGTCATAAAAAGTGCTTAGAATTAATATATACTCGTAGATACTCGTACATAAAATACTCGTAGATACTCGTACATATGATGACTACATCAAATCAATTAGCTTATATCTTTTAAACTCATATATTTTCAATTAATGCACATACTAGTTGTACGTGAACAGTCAGCATTTAAAGACAACTCTAGCTCTTTTTCAGTGGTTACAAAATGCAGGAGCTTTTGCACCAAATCTTCGACTTCTCGCATTTCGTGGTCATTAGCATTCAGCCTCTGCCTCTGTATATAGGCACAATTGATTCGAATATGTCCGACTCGGTCTCTGCCGGTTGCATCGGGATCAAATATTCATTAAATGGCCCCCAGACCACGCAACTTCATATTCGAGACCCGTAGTTGTTAATAGTTCGGCCGGTCTTATCTTCAACACTCAGACTAATACGCCGACCAAAGGCTGTTGATACTTCACGATGATCCAGGGTTACTTCTATGTATTTTTATCAGTGTTTCCAAAAATGTGTTGTACGCGACTTACGATGACGATGACGTTGTATGAGAACACACAAAATAGGGGTTGAGCTATCCACGACACTTTCCCTAATAAGCCAGTTTCTCTAACTGGGCAACTTACGTCATTCGTCAGTATCGTGAAATTCGACAATAGCTCAGTTGCCTTTCTTGTCAGTTTATTTATCTCGTCACTTTACTTTGTCCATTTATGCAATTCGTCAGTCCAGTATCGTTAATAATATAATCGTAATCCACACACATATAAGATATACATACAGTTTTTTTTGTTGCGTTCAAAAAACAATAAAATAAAACCTCACCACTTTTGCCAATTCAAAAATAATGTATAACAATGATGTTCAGCTGTATTTAAACAAAAAAAGATGCTCAATTTTTGTTTGCGATTGACACTTCAAAAATTAAAAAGTTTGTAATGAGCAAGATTTGGTTAACAAAAATTGTCGAATCACATCAACAGACCATTTTTTTTTCGGGGGAAATGCGTAATCGTACCGTACCCGCCGTTGGCTGGACGGCGGGCGTGTGTGGGGCTGGCCCGGCAGAGTGCCACATCAACAGACCAGACATTGAAACTGACCATATCACTTTTTAAAATTAAACCATATCACTTTTCGCCAATTAAAAATTAATTTATAACAATGATGTTCAGCTGTATTTAAACAAAAAAAGATGCTCGATATTTCTTTGAGATTGACACTTCAAAAATTAAAAAGTTTGTGATGAGCAAGATTTAGTTAACGAAAATAATTGTCGAATCACATCAACAGACCAGACATGTTTAACTATAAAAATTGGGAGCTGGATATCCAAACAATCTGGTTGGCTTATGGGTTCACTTAACTACAATGTTTAACTATAAAAATTGGGAGCTGGATATACAAACAATCTGGTTGGCTTATAGGTTCACTTGACTGCAGTTTCTACGCATTTGTGTTTATCATCACGACGTCAATATTTCTATAATTAGCGATAATATAACCAGTTTCCTCGTGGATGAGGAATTTAGGCTAAGCTCCCTTATCGTCATGTACATTGAGAGTCGTGTGTGACATTTAGAGTGTAATTTTCTATCATCATCAGCATCATCATCACAGCTCATATATGTGGAGTGTGGAATGAAACCTGTGTGATAGCAGTGACGGATGACTCGACGTGTGAAAAAGGGATGGAAGATGGTTGGTTGACGGACGACGATGTAAGACGTGTAAGACGGAGTGCTTGATATAATTTTATTGAAAACAAATTAAAACCGAAATAATCCAAACGCCTGATCATTTATATCCCACATTTTGGGGGCTCGTGCGGGATATTCAGGCGTTATAATAACATGTTCGGGAAATTTTCGTAAAATAAGATAGACGGTACGGAACAAAAGAAGATCGAGGATAAAGAAAAGACTGTTTGGCGTGGTGGAAGATCAGATAGTAAGGGGTGGCAAAATTTTTCAAAAACCTTAAAAGACGCAAAATTTTTTTAAGAAGTAAAATAAGAAGAAAGGTGTCTAAAGGAAGATATGAGACAACAGCAGCAGGGAGCGTAGAGAAACATGATAACAATCTGCAACTGACAGCGAAACTGGTACCAAAATTTAGCGGTCAAGATAAGGAATACTCCGTGTCGCGATGGATCCAAGACGTAGAAGATAACTCTGAAATTTTCAAGTGGTCAGAAGTACAACAACTGTTAGTCGCACGGCGTTCGTTAGTGGGTACTGCGCTACTATGGCTTAAATCGGAGAGAGCATTTCGATCATGGGAAGAGCTTAAGAGTTGTAATACTTAATTTTTTGAGTTAGCTTTAATTCAGGTTGATTAATATAAAGTGATTAATAAAACGAGTGAAATGTCAAAATATGTGGTTTAATCCGGCAAAGCCGACAAAAGGATTTCTTTCTTATCCAAGGGAACACAATATCAGTGGGGGCACTGATTGCAGCCTACGGCTGCCAATCAGTGGTGAGGATTTGTATCACTAATATTATTGAACTAGTATATGGTACAGGTTCTTTGTACGATTTGATCGATAACGCACTCTGTAATTTACTCGCTAAATGCCTTTACCTAAGGACGGTAGAATTATGTTTTATAATTAACTTATTTGTATGGAGTGGACTCAGCTGTGATATTCGGGGAGATCCCGCTCTGGAGACACCACAGGCTCCGGGCCACCGGAAACTGATGGTAGAAGAGAAGTCGGGGCAACCGGGTTCAGTAGTTGAGTCTGACTCCGGGGTATGCAATAATTACGGGGTAAGGGAATTCCTCCTGTCGGAGTAAAGTGGGTCTGCCTGGCTGTGCTGGTAGATTGCTGGCTGGTGTCTATTTTAATGACGCTACACTATGTCGTGCGTGCTCCAAAATCATATGAACGAACGGGTAAAATGGGTTAGAGGCCCTTATATTAAATTGAGTAAATCCAACTGTGTGGAAGATTAGGTGTTCGCTTATAGATGCTTGAGATTTGTTTTAATAAAATAATTTAGGCTATCTAGCCAATAGGCACAAGCGTTCGACCGTCAACGTCAAAACAGAAAATATGTCTGTCTCGGCTCGGCCAGTCCACAGACTAACTATCCCGAGATAACATAGACTAATAAATATAGATAAAAAACCAAGTAAACTATCGATATTTATTGAATTAAAAGTTCCTGAACTAAATTTGAAAATAATCAAAGACACGATATACATAAAACTATTATAACCCAAGGCGCGTTCAATGTTTTCTGAATTTAGATAAAAAAAAAGGTAACTAATACTTGGAAATGTCACTAGATGGCAGTAGGAACCTGATTAGAAATTTCCTGTAGGGAAATTTATGTTACAGAGTAAGATATTGAAAGAATTTCCTGACACTCTGGATATTAAAGCAGTGCATGAGTTGATGAGTTCCAAGAAAAAGCAAAGTCATGAGAGCTGCATCGACTATATGTTGGTAATGAAGGAGTTAGGGAGACGAGGAAAGATGACAGATGAGGTAGCCATTAAGTATATTGTGGAAGGAATAGTGGACCGAGAAATTAATAAAGTCATGTTATATGGTGTTTCAACATATGGTGAACTAAAAGAAAAATTTACAATTTATGAAACAATAAGGGAAAAGAATAGATCGGAAAACTACTCATATAGGAAGACGTACAAAGGATATAATCGATTTACAAGTTCAGTTAAATGTTGCTACAACTGTGGTGACACGAATCACTTATCAGTTGATTGTCCTTATTAAGTACAGAGGCCTAAAATGTTTTAAATGTAATTTATTCGGGCATAAGGCAATGGATTGTGACAAAAAGACGGCAGCGATATGGAGCAAAGGAAGTATACGCCAAGATTTTATGATAGCAATAGAACGGGTGAAACAGCATTGGTGAAGACTACGGATGCTGCGAAAAGTTCCAGTGCATCAGCAAGTTCAAGCGGATTGACGTGGCGGCGTGACGTTCGCGACAGCAAAATTGAAAGCGCTAATGATAACCGTTTGAAACCGAGCAACCGAGATGTCATGACTGTTGATGTCAATAACTTATACACAAAACGGAGACCGTTATAGAACATTAATATTTTTAATAAAAGCATACAAGCTTTAATTGATTCGGGTAGTGAAGTTAATTTAATGGGCTTGAGTTGCTACCAAAAATATTCAGACGGACAAGGGTATCGAAGTTGTGATATGGTTTTCGGTGGCTTGGGTTTTTGGAAAGTTCATACTGTAGGTTCTTTTATTGTTAAAATATGTATTGACAGTTTTTGTTTTGAAAATATTTTATTTTATATTATTCCTGATAACGTTATGTCGTATTTAGTAATTCTTGACCAACCATTTTTGCAAGACGTAGTAATGATATGGCAAAATGATAATTTGTTGCTTTTACCGTCTAATGAAGAATGGCTTCATAATTTAACGTATGTTGTGTCCGATTATGATATTATAGGAGCAGAAGCGAGTTTGGAAGCCAAAAGGGAAGTTGAGTATATGATGAGCAATTACAAACCAAATAAGACAAAAGAGGTGCCGATCGAGTTGCGAATCGTACTTAAGGACGATATTCCTGTGGCACTACGTCCGCGTAGATTAGCTATGAAGGAGCAAGAAGAGGTAAATGTTCAGATATCTAAGTGGCTGGAGGAAGGCATTATACAAGTGAGTCAGTCTGAGTATTCAAGTCCATTAGTTCTGTTTAGAAAGAAAGACGGAAGTTTAAGGGTATGTATAGACTACAGGTTATTAAACGAAAAGATGATTAAAGATGAATATCCGTTACCAATAATAGAGGATTTAATCGACAGATGTAAAGATAGTAGAATATTTAGTGCGCTAGACTTAAAAAACGGCTACTTTCATCTAAGAGTACATGAAAGCTCTGTTAAGTACACAGCTTTTGTAACATCGACAGGGCAATATGAATTTTAAGGGCTCCCTTCGGCCTAGCTATATGTCCGAAAGTTTTTACGCGTTTTATTACGATTATATTCCAAGATTTGATAAAAGCTGGTGTTATTGTCATTTTCATAGACGATCTGCTCGTTCTGGCTCAAGAAGAGACCCAAGCTATCAGTCGAATGTCGCAGGTTCTGCAGCGAGCATCAGAGTATGGTCTCGAGATAAGCTGGAAAAAATGTCAACTTTTAGTATAGAAGGTGGAGTATTTGGGACATGAGATTGAAGCTGGTATGGTGAAGCCATCTCCAAATAAAATAGAGGCTGTTGTAAGGTATCCACGTCCACAGAATCTTAAATAATTGCATAATTTTATTGGTCTTTGCTCCTATTTTCGTAAATTTATCAAGAATTTTGCTTTGATGGCGAGGCCGTTAACAGATTTGTTGAAAAAGGATCAGAAATTTATATTTAATGACGATCATATAAAAAGTTTTAATATGCTAAATGAAAAGTTGGTCACTAAATCAGTTTTAGATATTTTTAATTCAAAACATCCCACTGAGTTACATACTGACGCTTCGTGTATCGCATACTCTGCAATTCTGATGCAAAGAAATGAGGATAATGAACTGCATCCTGTTTATTATATGAGTAGAAAAACGACGGATGCACAGAGTAATTATTCGAGCTATGAGCTTGAAGCTTTAGCTGTTATTAAAGGAATAAAAAAGTTACTTATTTGGCATGCGGTTTAAAATTGTTACTGACTATAAGGCTTTTCAAATGACCATTAATAAAAAGGAGTTGACGTTATCTACAAGGGTTTCGCGGTGGATTATATTCCTACAACATTATGATTTTGTTATAGAACATCGAGAAGGAAGTAATATGATGCACACGGACGCGCTTAGCAGAAATCCATGTGTCGATTTGATATTTACAGATTTACACGAAAACATCAGGTTTGCTCAAGAGAAGGATGATGGTTTAAAGGCAATAATGGAGATACTAAGAAGTCAGATGTATCAAGACTATACATTAAGCGACGGGATATTGTATAAAGGAGTAGACAAGAAGTTAGTCATACCTAAAAATATGGAAGGGGACATTTTGAAGAGAGCTCACGATAATGGTCATTTTGCGAAAAAAAAGATGATGGATCTAGTCGATAAGGATTATTTTATAGAAAATTTAAGTAAGAAGATTGATGACTATATTTTGACTTGCATACCGTGCTTATTGGCGAACAGAAAGTGTGGAAAGCAGGAAGGTTTTCTTAATCCTGTAGACAAACAAGATATGCCGTTACACACAATCCATTTGAATCATATTGGACCCATGACGGAAACCAGAAAGCAGTATAATTATATATTGACGATGATAGATGCGTTTACTAAATTTACGTGGTTGTTTCCAACAAAAGGACTGACTAGCAAAGAAGCGTTAGATAAGTTGAAAATACATCAACAGCATTTTGGAAATCCTATTCGAATTATAACAGATAGAGGCACAGCGTTTACTAGCGGTGAGTTTCGAAATTTTTGCAGCGAAGAATGTATTCAACATTCAACAATAACGACAGGGGTGCCGAGAAGTAACAGACAAGTGGAGAGAGTCCACAGAACAATCATTTCTGTACTAACGAAATTGTGTATAGACGAACCGAGGTTATGGTATAGACATATAAGTCGGCTACAAAGAGCGTTAAATAGTACGTATCACCGAAGTATTGATACGACTCCGTTTGAACTTCTTATAGGAAATAAAATGAAGAGGAAAGAAGATATTGAAATTTATAGTTTGTTGGAAGAAGAGAATAGAATATTTTTTTTAGAACATAGAGAAGATTTGCGGCGTTGGACTAAGGAGCAAATTTTGAAAATTCAAGAGGAGAATATTAAAGACTTTAATAAGAACAGGAAGAAGAGTAGGTCATATAAAGTTGGAGATGTAGTTGCTATAAGAAGAACTCAGTTCGGTGCTGAGCTAAAACTGAAACCAAAATTTTTGGAGCCATACAAGGTTACAAAGCTAATGACAGATATGAAGTTGAAAAGATGGACAGTTCTGTTGAAGGGCCGAGGGTAACCACTACAGCTGCCGATTTTATGAAAGTATGGCCAATAAATTAGAGTAGGTCTTTTATTTACTTTGGTTCTGTTGATTTTGCTCGTGGTTGGCAAGGATTGTTAATGTGTACTAATTAATTTTATTTTGTGAAATGTAGTGATATAATTTTTGTATATTAAGATTTTTTTGTTTGTCAATGTGTTTGTAAGACAGTCTGAGGGCAGACTGTGTGCAGGACGGCCGAGTGTGGAGTGTGGAATGAAACCTGTGTGATAGCAGTGACGGATGACTAGACGTGTGAGAAGGGGATGGAAGATGGTTGGTTGACAGACGACGATGTAAGACGTGTAAGACGGAGTGCTTGATATAATTTTATTGAAAACAAATTAAAACCAAAATAATCCAAACGCCTGATCATTTATATCCCACATTTATGTCCACATCGAGGGGCTCGTGCCTACCCTATCACGCTGGCCCAGTGTAGATTGGTCGACTTCATACACACCATTGAATTTCTTGGCAGATGTATGCAGGTTGCCTCATGATGTTAGATGTATGCAAGTGCCAAGTTCACAGCGCCTTTGACGCTCATTTACTGTATTAAAACTTAAGTATTTATGACTTTTTTAGACATTTTGAATTAATATTCTATATTTTTTTCGTTGTTGTTATAATTATTTTGTGTAGTTTTATACTTTGGAATTATTTATTGTATAAATAAATGGATTTTTTATTATTACAATTTTTTTTAAATTTTGTGACTATGCTTTTGTATATTATGTGGTTGTTGAGAGTGGACTGTATTTAGGTACTTGAGTTAAAACGCTGATTTCTTTGTGATAATATTTGGAGCTTTATTTACTTCTTGCAAGACGACTTCCACTGACCGACTACAACTGACTACAATTTAACAGAATTCGGCCCTATATTTATACACTATCTGTTGGTCAAATCAAAAGGGGCCGAATTTATTTATGATATGGTTCATTCATGGGGACTTGGCCCGCATAAGCTTAGACTACGTCCGCTGCTTAGTTCTGGGTCCCCGGCACTTGCGAACTGTCGTCAACAGTGGTGTATACCTATGAGGCACACTTTATATAAAGGTAGATTTTTGAAAAAACAGTTCTAGTTAAAACCTAAGTACCGAAAATTAAACAAAATGATTTACGATTAGGCTGTGTGTCAATAATGCACCCCGTCCACAGTTTTCTAAAGTATCAAATCAAACAGGTCCAGTTAAATTACTCCTTTTCTTACCTAGGTATGTGCAAGCCAAGACGATTCTAAGGGAAGGGGAAAGGGGTCCTTCGTTTGTTACCCACCGACGTTAGAGTAGCGAGGATAATCCGTTTATTATTCAATAGACAATAGTATGGCTATTACACTAGTAGAGTCAAACGAAAGGAGAGACGCTGCCATTAAGCAAATAGCATAATTTTGCTTTTATGGCAGTTTTAACATTGTTTATGCGGTCATAGTTAACCACCTAAAAATGTAACCTGAGACACACATAGTTCGAGCTTATGTCTTATTTTTTTTAACTATTTTGCAATTTTGATTGTAATATATCGTTAGTTTTGAATGAATGACTGAATTTAATATAGCATTTAGTCTTACACTGATTACTTAAATAGCGCTGAATCAATGTTGTGACACTAGAGTATATCTTCTGTCAAATGTCAAATCTACTTAATGTTTTCTAGATACAACACATGAACATACAACAGGTCCATACAATGTTCATTCGTTAATGAATATTTTCCACTCTGTTTGAGTGAAAAAAATATGAAAATACTAGCTGTGTCCGTGAACTACATTTCGTCAGTAAAATGGTAATATCGCTATTTAAAATGGGGGTTAGTAGTAGAAGGGTAAAAATTCTGGGTTGTAATTATTTTTTGATGCCAAAACACAAAAAAAATTGGAGAGGGTTACCCTTATCACCTAGCGGTATAAAAATAGCCTACGACCTATTATAAGACCTATCAAATATACACAAAAAAATCATAAGAATCAGTTGAGCCGTTTTGGAGGAGTTCGATAACGAAAACTGTGACGCGAGATTTTTATATATTAGAGATATCACTGCCTTTGAGATTTTGAGTGCATAGTTAAATATGCTAATTTATGTGTTTCATGGTATGGTACAATAACGGCGTTAATTTGCAAAAAACACTCCATTTAACTGTTAATGTTAAATTATCCCTTCTTGTTATGTTTTTTGTTGTTTTTGTTATTCGATTAATGGGTTTCAGCCTATTGAACTATATTTTTAGAGTGTGTAATTTGCATAAAATCTCTTTCTATACTACATTACAAGTAAATAAAGACATATCAAAAGGTATTATTTTGAAAAAAACTCGTCTTTTTTTCAGATTTACGAATTCTCTATATTGTTCCAGAGGTCTTATCCACACTATGCCGCGGCGAGTGGGTGGAGGTCCAGCAACAACGGGCCGCGCAAATTAATCTCCATACGTCGGACAAGCTCACCCCCTCTTGTTACACGGCTCTCCCCACTTATTACACAAAAATCTCTTTGTAGCACTAAGTATCCCTTGTTATACATCGTACCAATTAGCATCGTATTTTATTTTACTTTTTCACATTGTAACAAATTTTTATGCAAACGGTCTTAAGTGTGAGTTGTTGGTGCAATCTGGGCTATCCAAGGCGAAATTTAAATTAAAAGTTGAAATCAGCTATAAGTTTGAGATATATATTTTGTACAAAACAGAACTATTTTATAATTCTTATTCGTCCCCTGAGTAGACGATTATTTTTGTAAATTTGGTTTAACGAGTTTTAAAAGACATGACATGCACACGTTACATTGCAGGCGCAAGTAATTATTTGGACATTACATTTTTGTATAAGATTATTCGTACCTATTTACATTGACTCGACTGATCTTCAGTAGAATATTTTCTATAGAATCCCTAGAATATCCTTACGTTCTACAGATACATCATGTAGTATCACAAACCTCTTTTGGGCGATCTTGTTATGTTTATAACAGAGTTGCAAGTGAAGTAGATGTTTTTCTAACTCGCTTAATATCTGCAAATGGAGAGAGAAATATTTTAGACTTGTATTCTTGACGGGTACAGGATACAGGATACAAGGTTTGAACACTACAACAACATTAAGTACAAATAATGGTACTTTGATCAGTTTAACATTATCTTAAATCTGTAAATGACTGTTTGTTACCTAAAGAAATTATTTTTATAATCAAACACGTTAGGAAAATTCCCAAAATAAATGGAAGGCAATGAAAGAATCCCAATAAAGTACTTCACATCAGAGCCAAGAGCCTACTAAATGCTGTAACAACCATTAAACACTGCGCTGTGACAACCCCCGCTAAGTCCGGTTCAAGTATCATTTGTTTGAACAATATCCAGGAGTAATGTATGGAGATTAGGAGCTGGACAGACGCGCTGATCCGACATGATACATCAACGTCGCGGTGGACATTGGAGAATCTCGCTGGCTCGTGGATGGGGTCAATAAAGTATGGACGCGGTTTTTAAATTATAATTATAAAATATTACAGAAACTAACTAATGGCACTACTAACTAATGAGGAGGAGGCTTAGTATACTAGAGTCATCTGCGCAGGTATCTCTATCTCATACTTATTTCTCCAGAGCCTTATCACATTATTAACAACGTTTAATCCGAAACCAAATCGTTTCCTACCATTCCCATATGTTTTGACATATTTTATGACAGCTGTCAAAATGTATGGGAACGGAAACGTTTTTGATTTGGTAAAACGTTGTAATCAAAAACGTTGTAAATAATACGATTGCCCCCGAAGGATCCTTCTAGGAATTGTAGTTTTGCAAATCCTCGAGGAACATGATCTGTAGGGGAATGTAGCCACTTAACATATGATTACGGGTAACCTGCTCGTTTGTCAATTTAAGCCGGCTTTCATATTCAATCTATCTGTGGATTTCGTAACTAGCGATAGGCATTTGACATTAACTTCATACAAAATAGGTCAAAATTCTATCTCCAGTAAACAAAACCAGAGCTAGATAGGATATTGAAGCCGGTCGTTAGTTGTATAAAAAAACTATCAAACTATAGCTATTGAGCTAATCGTGTCGTTTATTGTCACTATACATTGACCAGTAAATCATCTCATTCCTAAAATTGGTGAATATTCAAAGACTTATCATCACCATCATTATAAGCCACGTCCAAGAATTGTGAAATTGATCTGTCCTTTGCTGTATGCATAGCTTCTACTGAAGTCCTACCTAACAGCCAATATTCCAATTAAATTAAGCTTTTCAGTACAATCAATTTGATATGTATCAAATCTATTGGAACGTTGTAAATATAATATTTATTTGTTATTTTCATACTATTAGACAGGGAATTTAAGTCCATCATATGCAAACAATGTTAAATTGTAATTATCATTTTGTGATGTCAATTTTCGTGAATGTCCATTGTTAATAATTATTGTTTTGTGATGTAAATTTTTGTGAATCCTCATTGTACATAAGTTGTGGCAGAATAACAGCAACATTCCGTACCGGTCTCTCTTATGCTGAGCTACAGACCCTTTTTGTTCCAATATAGTTTTCTTATTTTTGTATGTATTTGGAACAAATAAATCATTATTATTATTAAAAATACATCCTTATAATGAAATATAGACTATCATACTTACTTTCTGTTACTACGTAGATAATGTTTAGATTCTAATAGCGTGTAATTACTGCTAAGTGAAATATATCCATAAGTGATATTTCTATTTTATAAAATTATAAATAAAGAAAGGTTAAAGCCGACTCCATGGTTTCGCTTATTGTCAAAGACTAATGCGAAAACATGCATTATGTATGTTGGGATACAGAATTTGCATATTTGCTTGTTAACTGGACAATTAGTATTGACCATTAGGATTAAATATACTGCCACATTTGTTCTTATTATAAGCACTTATAAGTTATGATGATCGTTACAAATTCTAACAATAAATTAGGAATAGATATAATCATAAATGGAGAGGGCTATGCTCGGAGTTTCTCTACGTGATAACATCAGAAATGATGAGATCCGTAGAAGAACTAGAGTTACCGACATAGCCCAAAGAATTGCAAGCCTTAAGTGGCAGTGGGCAGGACACATCGCTCGTAGGACTGACGGCCGTTGGGGCGGAAAGGTCCTCGAGTGGCGGCCACGTACCGGGAGACGCAGTGTTGGTAGGCCCCCCACAAGTTGGACCGACGATCTGGTGAAGGTCACGGGAAGCCGCTGGATGCGGGAGGCGCAGGACCCATCGGTATGGAGAACCTAGGGGGAGGCCTATGTCCAATAGTGGGCGTCTCTTGACGATGATGATGAAAAGTTCGAAAAGCACACCTTTTGATTACGCTAATTAATACAGCTGTTTCCTATAAGTTCAAAGATTCTGGCTAAGTTTTGCATCTTATTTCCACTTAACATCATTTAGCATTAGTTTGAGATTTAAAGTTTCGTTTTGAATAAAAAATAAAATTTAACTGGTATGTTAAACCGTAAGTGGTATATAGGGAGCTTCAAAGCTTTCACGGCTCAATGTAATCGCTTTATTAATAAAAATATACCCCAAGACTACATATCAGGTACTGACAAAGATATAGATTGCATGGATACGTTGAATGTTGAAAACTGTTTACAGAGTAATGTTAGAAGGTATTATAAATTCATGATGTTTCACTTGCAAGCAAACACTAAATTATTTGCGATGGACTATCTTTTGCGTTCGCATACTCTGTTTTGTTTTGCTATTAATACTTTTGCTATGACCAAGAAATCTGAGCTGAAACATTTGTCTCTGGACTGGAATTGGCTCACAAAATTCCAACCAGTGGTCTTAACAACTAGCCACACCGACCACAGACGGTATGCACGGTTTGGCTATAGCATTTGTGCCGTGTCGGCCTATGTCTAGCAGTGAACAGCTATGGACAGATTATGAGTCGAATGTACTTTATTAAGGTGATACTTTAACTGTGGACAAGGGGTCCCAGAGACCTTTTGCCAGTTTTAATTTCCGAGATTCATAGTATTCCCTCCGCGCACTAGCCCGAGCTTCTCGGTAGCTTCGAGTTTATTTAGTTGTTACACGGCTGACGTGAAAGGAAGTTGTATCTTTTAGTGTGTATTAGGTGAGATATACCTTTTCAAAGTTCTGACGGAGTCTGTGAGACCCCATGTTCACGTTTGTCTTACAGGCAATATTAGCTTCGAAAATATTTTTCATGTAGCGAATTTAATATACAGGGTGTCCCAAAAAATAGTGTCAAGCGTAAGTCCAGAGTTAGAGCACCTCTTGGAGTACCCGAATCACCCCCATGTATGTTCCGCGATTATTCGTAGTTTTCGAGTAATAATTTTTTTTCTGACGTTTTGAAAATTTTGATCCAATGAACTTAAAAATTTTAAATAAAAAAAGTAGAACATATTTTAATGTTTTTCTTTTTGCCACTGAATCATCTTTAGTGCTTCTTTTATGTCTAAAATAATCAGCTTCGTAACTTTAGTGGAAATTTAGAAAACAGTAGTGTAAAGTCAAAATTTGAATGTTAGTGAATAATTACTTAAAAATTCATCTTTAAATTAAAAATCTAAACAGGCGAATTCATGGTTTCTAAGTATGTGTAAAAACTTCTCTAGACTCTCTGCTTTCATAATCATTTAAAAAAAGAAGTACTTAATAGGACTACTTTGGCTTAAATCGGCCATCAAAGACAGCGAGGTGAAAATTTCATAAAATTTACCAAATTCCTATCAGACGATAAAAAAAAATATCTGGTCTTTTTATAATTTCTAAGGTTCAGATTAATTACAATTTAGCAAAAATTAACTACATGAAACCCATATTTAAATATTTTTCTCGCGGATCACATCGGTTGTAGTGTTGGATGTAACGCAGTACTTACCTGCTAAAAAATTGCCCGAGTGAAAGGATATGAAAGAAACCGCATTATTGCTATCTCTCTCACTCTCATTGGCGAAATGGATAACTGTAACTGAGGAATGCTATTCTTTGTGACAAGGGGATGAGGCGGGGGGTGTAGTCCGAGCGCCTATTGTGTTCTGGCGCCAGTCGTTTGCCTGCTTTTGTTTGCGCCTTACGTACGATACGCTCATTTGTGATTATTTGACGAACTTTGCTTTCTTTACGGACCTTGAGTGCGATTACGATTTGGTTTTGTGTGAATACGGGATTTTGACAAATTTGGCATTCTTAACGGACTTTTCAAGCTCTTCATTTTGTGATGTTTTTTCATCGCAAGAATATGCTCTTATGCATTACTTTTATGGATATGCAAGAGGAAATGCTTCTGAAGCAGCCAGGTTGCTCCGGCAGCAAGTACAAAATGGAGGTGGACCTCAGACTGAAACTTGGCCTGATCATCGCATGATTTTAAGAGTACATAACTCTTACATGGAAGGACGCCTACCAGGTAGAAGATCGGGGCGCCCATCTGAAATGAGTGACCCAGATACTGTCCAATCAGTGGTCGAAGAAGTGGTGAGAGATCCATCAGTTAGTGTAAGAACAATAGAACGTCGAATCGGAATTCCGAAATCACAAGCACATCGAATACTTCATCAAGAGCGTTTTCACCCATATCACATCCAGAAAGTTCAGCAGCTCAAGCCCGCAGACTACCCGAGAAGGGTGGCATTTTGTCAGGAAATGTTACGGAGACAAGCTGAAAACGAAAATTTCTTTAAAAATATTCTATGGACTGATGAATCACATTTTAAGCGATGTGGGGTGTTTAATGCGCATAACTACCATTCGTGGAGTATTGAAAATCCACACCTCACAAGGGAATTTAATTTCCAAGAACAATTTAGTATCAATTTGTGGTCAGGCATCCTAAACGGACAGCTGATTGGTCCGTTCGAACTACCGGACCGACTGAACAGCGAGGCCTACTTGCAATTTCTACGACGTGATCTCGGCGTCTTATTAGAAGATGTAGACCTATTAACGCGGAGAAATATGATTTTTCAAAACGACGGCGCTCCATGCCATTTTGCTAGAAATGTTAGACAACATTTGTCTGTAACATTTCCAGGCAGATGGATCGGTCGTGGAGGGCCCATTGCGTGGCCGCCACGGTCCCCCGACTTGAACCCCATAGATTTTTTCGTCTGGGGATACTACAAGGAATTAGTATACGCCAAGGACATTACAAACGTCACAGTGTTAAGAACAAAATTAAGACAAGCGGAAGAAACAATAAAAAACAACAGAATTGCATTTATAAATTTAAAAGAAAACTTTTTTAGACGATGTAGAATATGTATTGAGAAAGAAGGTCGTCATTTTGAAAACTTTCTTTAAGCGAGCGAATAATAAATACTTTGAATATAATGTTTTGTTTCATTTATTAAGTTATAATAAACCTTCAAAGGTTATTAAAGATGGCAGCAGGAACAGTTATTTTTGACCTTCAAATAATAAATTTTTAGCTTTTCTACAATCATTTTTGGTTTATTAATAAATAATTGGAATTAAAAAAAAATATATTCAGAAGTCGAGTTTTATGAAATTTTCACCTTGCTGTCTTTGATGGCCGACTTAAGCCAAAGCCCTATTAAGTACTTTTTTTTTTATTATTATGAAAGCAGAGAGTCTAGAGAAGTTTTTACACATACTTAGAAACCATGAATTCGCCTGTTTATATTTTTAATTTAAAGATGAATTTTTAAGTAATTATTCACCTACATTCAAATTTTGACTTTACACTACTGTTTTCTAAATTTCCACTAAAGTTACGAATCTGATTATTTTAGACATAAAAGAAGCACTAAAGATAATTCAGTGGCATAAAGAAAAACATTAAAATATGTTCAACTTTTTTTTATTAAAAATTTTTAAGTTCTTTAGATCGAAATTTTCAAAAAGTCAGAAAAAAAATTATTACTCTAAAACTACGAATAATCGCGGAACATACATGGGGGTGATTCGGGTACTCCAAGAGGTGCTCTAACTCTGGACTTTCGCTTGACACTATTTTTTGGGACACCCTGTATAATGGCTGAATTTAGTGAACCGAGATCATCAGGTCCGAAAAAGTGGTAACAAAAAAAATGATCACATACCAAGGAATCCATAAATAAGATGTTGTTAGATACAAATTCATTAGGGAATGGAAACAAGGTATCATCATCAGGAGGAAGAAGTCAGTGGCAGAAGTTCTATGTTATTTGTAGATGAGTAAGAGTTAAATCGTCGTCATTAGAGTGATAAAGAGTCACGTGCATGATATGATGCGACGATGGATTGATCATGACTCGAGCTGCTGTTCTGATGAAAACGTCCTACTTTCGAAACGATCAATTCAAATTATTATAACGGCAAACACCGATACCTATAAGTGAGCCAAATAACTAACTAGTATAGTCGATTACGAACAACGCAATATTACATAGTTTCAAGACCTTCCTCAAGAGTGACTGGAATGACTGACCTGGATGGGAACAACCCTTTCAGTATGTGGAGTAAGTTGTTTGATGAAGAAATGCGGCAACAAATATTCTATCGTTCAAAAATAAGTTTGCTCCCAAAGACAGACCTGAATTGAAAAACACTTTTGAAAGATTTGATTAATAAATGCTTTTCTTGGTTTATGATAAAAGGGACGTCATTTTTTTTGGTGATATTGATCTGTTCTGTTGTGATTTTTCTTCATGTAGTTTAGAAGACCTTTTTATGTTTTTCCTTATTTGATAGCTATTTAGAAATAATTTAAAAAGTTGATGTTTGTTAATAATTTTTAATGTCTTTTAAATACTATCTCAGTGATCTCAGGTTAATTAAGACTGAAAACGCTGTGTTAATTAATATTGATTATAATCATATATTTTCTTACAATAAAATTCAATAATTTCTACCTTAAATCGTTAGAAATCATTGACTTTTATTCAAATTCAAATTCAATATCTTTTATTCAAATTGGATTGTTACAATCTCTTTTGAACGTCAAAGCAGCTACGCCATTGGTTCACAAGTCTACGGCGGGAGACCTTGTATTGGAAAGAACCAGCAAGAAAACCAGCAAGGGCTATTTTTTTCTCCCTGTATTGTTACAGAGTCGTCAATTGGAAGCTGACCTCACAGCAGAAGTTTGAGCTCAACTTCCATTACAAGATTAGATGTGTCAGTTCTCTTCTTACTACTTATTACCAAAAATAATATTTGCTTAAACAAATAGTTATACATAACAACACGATTCATTATCTGAAAAATTAGCACCAGGCATTTGCATCATTCAAATAATCGTTGACTTTATAATATCCTTTACTCATAAGAGTCTTTTTTACATGCGCTTTAAACTTATGAAAAGGCAAGTCGGTAACACTTTGTGGAAGCTTATTATAAAAGGTTATACATTTCCCCATAAACGAGCCTCTAGTTTTTTGAAGCCTGAATGTTGGAACGGCAAGTTTATTTTTGTATCTTGTGTTTAGATGGTGAATTTGGAAATTGGTTTCAAATGTATTATAATTTTTATAGACATAAATCAAATTTTCATAAATGTACTATCCTGCTAAAGTCAATATATTAATTTCTCTAAATAAGCCCCTTAAAGAATCTCTTGCTCGTAAATTATAAATAGCGCGAACCGCTCTTTTTTGAAGTACAAAAATACTTTCAATACTAGCAGCTGATCTCCACAGTAGTATTCCATATGACATGACAGTATGAAAATAACTAAAGTAAATCAATCTTGCCGTTTCAACATCAGTAAATTGTCTTATTTTTTTAACTGCATATGCTGCAGAACTAACACTGTTAGCCAAGGACTCAATATGTGGATCCCACTGCAATCTAGAATCTAGTGTTATACCCAAAAATTTTGTAAAGTCGATGAATTCAACAGTTTCATTATTCATTTCCACTATGGTATCCACTTTTCTTACATTTGGCAATGAGGATTTAATACATTTAGTTTTACGTGAATTTAAAGATAAATTATTTATAGTGAACCAATATACAATACTTTAGAGAGAGTACTATTTACAACGTCAGTATTTCCATTTCCTCTGTCAACCTTAAATATTAAAGAAGTATCATCTGCAAATAGTACTGTATCGCAAGTGAAGTGTGGGAGGTCATTAATATAAATTAAGAAAAGCAAGGGTCCCAATATCGATCCTTGTGGCACGCTCATAACTATAGGTGCACCAACAGATTCAGTTTTGTTAATAACAACTTTCTGAACCCTATTGGATAAATAAAGAGTTTGGTGACCAACGCAATCAAAAGCTTTTGATAGGTCACAAAATATACCAATTTCATCTTGTTTATACTCCCAAGCAGCAAAAATGTATTTCAGAAGTGCAACACCGGCATCAGTAGTGCAACGACCTTTGGTAAAACCAAATTGGTTCATATGTAAAATGTTGTTACTTGAGAAATGATCAGTTAACTGATTAGATATAATTTTTTCAAATATTTTACTAAAAGCTGGTAGAATCGAAATTGGTCGATAATTTGAAGGGTCATTTTTATTCCCAGACTTAAATAGAGGTATCAACTTGCTATTTTTCATGAGGTCGGGGAAGACACCTTCATCGACACATTTATTGAATATCAACGCAAGTTGCGGTGCAAGTTCTTTAATTACAGATTTAATTATATGGGTCGAAATACCCCAAAGATCTTCAGTTTTTTTGGTACTGATCATACGAAATGTTTTCAAAACAGTGTTAGCATCAATGTGACAAAAGTTGAACACCTTGTTGCACCTCTCCACACTCCGTCCCAAAAGAGCTACAGCCTCATTGGGACATGAGTTGAGACTACTTGTAGTTTCTATGGGTATATGAGAGAAGAAGTCTTCAAATGCTTCGGTAAATTTACAGTTTGACTAATAACATTTCTTGTAAATTTCTCTAGACCACGTTTTGTTATAGGTCTACAAGTAGTCTCACGTATAGAACAAACATGATGGTGCTCAAACGAGGCTAATTGTCCGCTATGGTCAGAGTTAAGACAATTTATAATCAACTTATCTTGTACATTACAATTACAGAAGATGTTATCTATGCAAGTAGCAGATGTTGCTGTTATTCGGGTTAGTTCTTGAAATACATTATTCATGTTAAATGATTTGAATAAGTTAATAAATCTACTAGATACTTGGGATTGTTCTAAAATATTTACATTAAAATCCCCACAGACAACAATTTTTTTACTTTTTCTGCATACTATTCTTAACGCGTCTTCCATAGCAGACTCGAATTCTGAAAAATTTCCAGAGGGGGGTCTGTATACACAAATTATAATGAAATTGTCAAGTTCCACACAAGACAACTCAATGGTATTGTAAGGAAACATAAGATTGTAATTTATATTAACAGACATAGCAGCATCAGCAGAAATCGAACGCATATGACGCTCGTCATGCACTCGACGCCTGAGGAAAGATTACAAATATAAAGGCCTAGGTCCCTTAGAAATACTGACGTAAGCGTCAAAATACAAATTATGTTATCCATAATTGCTAACAAAAAAAATGCTTCTTTACGATTGTAATTATACTAATGTTGTCTAATTTATTAGAATTTTGTAATAAAAATATATCTGATATTATTAACTAGTAATCATAAACATTCTTATTTAAAAAAATGTATCGAGGCAATATTGTCAAATCGTGTTTCACGTTCTATGAAGAGACATATAAATCTGTAACATCTTTTAGTAACCTATGATATTATTACATCAAAAAGGAGTAATATATTCGAAGTTTGGTTTTGTCAAGTATCACAATACTTTTTTTGTAGAGTCGATAAAAATTAAGTATGACTATTGGAATACCAACTTTGTTGGCTTCACAAATTTTCTAAGTTAACAAACGATTTACAGCGATTTAACAAAAATCACTTCCAGTTATAATGCATCCTTGTCGATGATGGCACACAACAATGTTTTCGTTCGATCAGAGCCTCGTGCCGCTGAAATGAAGTTGGGTATTAGAAACGCTATCTCCAAGACTATTTTCAATTTGTTTGTTAACATTTTCCAGAGCACCTTCGCGTTTCAGGGACAAAATCGATGGCTGTTTGAAAAAATTATTGGATCGTTAGTTTATGTGGTTCCATTAATGAATTGCGTATTTATCGAAATAGATATTTTCATTGATCTTATTGTATATTAATTAAATAAAATAATTGTGATCCGATATACGAAATTCGACCATATCATGTAGGTACCTATTAGTATAGAAATGTAACTTGTGAATTTTATCATCTTAGTTTGATTAATAGTTGCTATAAATTTATTTGGCATTACTTAATCATAGTATCGTGGCGATTATTTTTAATACCTACTATCAAGTTATAATGTTTTCATTTTAACTCATAGGTAGTTAATGCTGATAATTACGAATATGGAAACGATTCCTACTTAGCTACAGGTGAATTGTCTATTTTACTACAGGAATTCGTCTTCTAACCGCTGCAAAATAAAAATCTACAAACGTACTTTCAAAAATGTACCCTCGGTCTCACCCGCGGCTTGAAACTTGACTTCAATGCTTTAGGCATGGAGCGACAACTCTCAAATTACTTATAGTCGCCTCAACTTGTTAGGTAAAAACAACTAAGTGCATTCACAAAGCACTAATTTAATTTCATTCCCGGCAGAGACACGTCACAAATAATCGAAATCATAATTTATTAGCAGCGCAGGGGTTCAATTCTGGTTCAGTATATAGCAATAATGCGTAAAAAACTCATCTCCGTTAAACCCCCCACCACCCCCACCCGGGGCCTGGTGAAATATGATGTTTTCCCATCCCTGGCGGACACGATTAGAAAATTCGTCGCGAGATGTATGTACACGGCAGATGTAGTGTTGATAGTTTTCATATTGTAAGTGGATAGGAAATGCCGAAATGGTTTACCATAACCAGATGAGTGATGATGGAATTCCGATTTTGTTTTGATTGGAACTAAGATAGGATTTCAATGATTTACTTTTTATAAAAAAGTTTTACTATAATTATAATAAAAATTAAGGGAGATAAAATGATAATTAAGCTTTCACACGTAGATAGACCCTTTTCTCTTAAGATATCCATAAGCCGGACCCACCACTGTTGTCCTATCGTAACACAATACAATTGTGTTTCCAAAGACCCAATAACTATATGGTGCTTCCTCCGAGACTCTCCAATTTTAAATACCACTCTGTTCATATTTTTAGCGACAATTATCGAGGTTCATCCATCCCCGTGTACGTATGTGAAGACGACTAATCCGCACTTGGCCAGCGTGGTTGACTAAGGCCTAAACCCTAACTTAGGGTAGGCTCGAGCCCCTTGATGGGGACGTATATAAGCTGTGATAATGATCCATCCCCGGTTTATTAATACCGAGGTGAAACAAATTTTTTCTTGAGAAAAAAACCTTTTAAAAAGGTTTTTTTTTAATTTTTCGAACGGAATAAAGACGTAATAGGTATTAGACATAAAAAAGTTTTACCCAGGAGTTACGGGCCTAAGAAGAGACAACGTAGTTAATTATAAACATCGGTACTCTATTATAAAACGAAAAACTCACAAATTAAAATCATTTGCTAAATAGAAAAAAAACTATTGCATAATTTTAGGGCGTGCACACAGCGATTACCGAACATACTTAACATACATTATTAAAGATCTTCTATTATATTATATTAAACTAATAATGTCACATCAAGTTTGTAAATCGTAGGGTAAAATACCCCATTCGACATTACCTCTGCCAATGCGATAATGTAGGTATAAATCACGGACGCCCAGTCCGAAGGATCAAAGCCTATATATCAAGCTAATGCTGATATGATATGTTAAATAAATAGACGCTGGGATATTGGGTTTGGGACGGGAATCGAAAAGGAATGTGACAAGCAAACAAAATGTAATGGGGGAGAATCTTGGGATATATGCAGATGTCGCCTGTTAACTAAATGAATCTTATGTTAAGATAACTAAACAAAAGGGGCAGCAGAATGTCTGGGGTCTAATTGTGCTAATCTTTCATGTGTCTTGATAGCGTTTCAATAAAATTGCTTTTGTCACTTTTATACGTTAATTCCAATTCATTTATACTAGAATTTCTTGAGAAGGCAATAGTGTCAAGAAGCAATGCTATTAAAGCGTTAATGACACGTTATAAATGCATTAACCTTATCAGAATAAGGCCCCTTAAGCATTGCAGCCAACTCAGGCAATTTGACTCAGGCTTTACTTGAGTCGTAACGCGTTAATAAACGCAAAAAACATCATACATATGCTGCCTATTAGTGGCGTTAGACTTTAATAACTTCTGAAGCAAACTCCGTAAATGTAGCCCCTGTTTTAGCCGTCATTATACGACGTTGGCGATTGGCGTTAATTTTGCAGTGGAATTGCAGGTGGATCCACTTGCGCAAAGGGAGACTCATCATCATCATCATTTCAGCCAAAAGACGCCCATTATTGGACATAGGTATGAGTGATCTCCAAATCGATCGCCTGCGCCTCCACCGCATCCAGCGTCTTCCGACGACCTTCCAGATCGTCGGTACATCTTGGGGGGCTCCCCGAGCATAGATCTGTCCATTACCCTTTGAGTGTCATTGAGCCTTCTGATGAGACCCACGTCTCAGTTCCGTGCGTCATCACTGGCCGAATTAGATTTTCGTCTTAAGATACTGCGAGATTGGCCGAGAATATGCTATATACTCGTAGCTTCCCGAACGCTACTTAGCTGAGTAGCTACCGAGCCAAGGTGGAATCTGAGCATTAGGAATAATGTTTAAGATATATTTGTCAATAAATTTTGGGGTTGGTAGGCATTGATCTATATTTGTTACCACTCTACTGGCTGGTACAAAGAAATGTCAGCAATTTTATGTGCGAATTTATTTAAACAATATAATTAAAGACACCAGGGTTCTTTAAAGACACCCACAATTTCCCTCGTGGAAGAAAATAAGTTCTCTCTTTTTCCATGAAGTGGCAGTTACCATGTGGTAACAGATTTGACAGGAATTAGAATACGCATCGTTTTGCAAATGTATAATATTTTTATATAAATATTAAAATTAATCAAAATGTTGTTCTGTCTAGTAGTTTCGGAAGAGTTTCCAAATAAATAGAAGATTTGTTCTTAAATTGATTACCTACTTAACAAAATGATTACTTAATTGTTTTGAAAACTGCATATTTGTGTTCTGCTAGGGATGTTAAAATTTCATGTAATTTTTTTTTCTCGTTAGCTCAGGGTAACAAATAAATGATCCTACGATATTATCATATTTATAGATAAAGACCTACTTATCAATTCAAATTTTTTTGAAAGTATCCATTTTTGTTACCTTCACAAGCTCTCGGACACATTTCGAGCTCTATACAGACAAAAGTAAACATGCCCAAAACCTACTCTTTCAGCAATTTTAAACGTGCTAGTTAAGGAGATGCGTATGAGGAGCTATAAGTTACGTCATCACCGTTAATTCTTACCTTTTAAAAATACATATTTTATGTAATGTAATTAAAACTAATTGAATGGATTCTGTTACGGCTTCGTAAATGACATTTCGTGACATATCATAGCGCATGCGCGGAAAATTCACTTTTCTTCTGTTATATTTGACAAGATGGAGAAATAGCTAATTTATATCGTCTTGTTAATTGATATAAGGTAATTTATAAAAATAAAATGTCTAATACGATGTGATATATCATCATTTTATAATATAGATATAAATAACGTTGTGACAACTTCAACAGATTTTTTTTACAGAATTCTGTAATAAAGCTAACACTGCCGGTTACCAAGCCCCACAATTAGAAACAGCATTACGTAATACCATGCCTTCGTATTTGAGGCGCAATATTTCTTTTCGATAGAAATTTTCGTCGTCATAAGTGCTAACGTGATGTGATAATAGTTTTATCATTTTCTTATGGCAGTAATAATTGGCAGATGAGCTATGATCCACTGATGACTTTTCATCAAGAACATGGCTTAGCGTCTTGAATGTAATGCTCTCCTACCATTAAAGGAAGTTCATTACATATCACTGTGTATTCCTTTCCCTCTCTTTAACATATAAGTCCGCGGAATGTTGTATGTAGAAAGCACGAATTGAAAAATCCCTTATTCCCTCTGAAGGCAAGGAAATAATTTAGAGATAAAATACGTATGAAAAAATGCACGCACGACGTACTCGGCACCGCACTGTAGTGCGTTTCCATCCGGAGTTTGATGTATTTCAATTTTCACGTGACGTCACCTACCTACATCAGTGATGTATCGTTCGCTTACCTACCCTACATTTTCAGCGTAGATAGAACTTGATGCTTTAATGATATTATTGGGAAATTGGCTCACGCATCCCTCTCTGTTGACAAAAATTCTCTATCAAAACACTATGTGGGGATGGCAATATCTGAAACGGCAGAAATCCTTCGACGAGAATGTTTTTTTACAAAATTGATTTATTTTGTAAATTTTGCCTGAATCTAATATACTACTAATATATAATATAAAATATTTCTTTTGAAACATCAAAGAATAGGGCTGTTCCCAGTAGTCTGACCAGTAGTACTACTGGGAGTTTCCTTCCCAATAGACTTACTAGTAAGGTTACTGGGAACTTTGCTCCCATTAGACTTACCAGTAAAACAAAACATTACACTCATATAGATCTCATACTCTCATTATAACTTACATCTGATGTCGAAATCAACTGTCATCTCGCTTGATGTTAAGTGATGATGAAGTATACGTAAGAACGCGAGTAATCTAAAAAAATCGATTTACTATCAATCTGAAGAGGTCTAAATGTTCGGGAACAACAGGCGTTATGAGTAAATTAAATAATTTTTATATTTTTTGCTTTAATGTAAGTGTGTAAGTTATCCCAATAACAATTTCTCATTTAAATGAAAAAAATGTAAGAATATTTAGATAACTAAAACTATAATTTGAGAATTTTTATTGTTGTTTATTTCATGTTTAAATATACACAAATTAATATTATCATCATCATCATATCAAAAAATCTTAATACACTTAAAAATTCAACCCAATAAAAGCATGCAAAATGTACACAGACTTAGTAAATAGTAGTTTTTGATGCAAGTGTAGAAAGAATGCGACAATTTTTTTTTTTTTTATGGATGGCCCGGCAGATGACCTCCTCCCGCCTGATGTTAAGCGGTGATAGAGGCCCAAATGAGTTGACAGATAAGAGTAGGGACGACATCCACTCTCCTACCTGCCCGCCCCTTGCCGGCCCAAAAGATGCTTTTTCACGCCTCTTTTGAAGGAACCCATGTTGTAGGACAATGCACGAGTCCTAAGGGTGTCTTGACTGACTGAAGACTTGGGGTGAGTCAATGAGTATAAAATGACAGGTCTGAACTTATACGAGGGAAACGTCAGATTAACAACAACAAAACAATAAATTTGTAAAACAGAAAATGGCGGGTTTTCTTTCTACTTTTGTATTTTTGTACCATTTTAGCCATTCAATCAAATCTAATTAATGTGATTACTGTTTTGCGCACAGATTTATATTCGTGTGGTGAATTCTTTACATTAAAACATGAAGAATTCATTAATTATATTTTTTAACAGATACATTATTCTATTTTTAGTTTAAATACTAACGTAAATTTCAATAAAAAGTGACTGAATCAGTCTTCTTTGGTATAGCTATAGCAAATTTTTAAAATATTTTTTTATGCTCTTGTTCGAGAAACGCACATATGCAGGTACAAAACCAGCTATAACGACTGTCTTAAAATCTCATTAGTCTGTCTAAATAAGCCACGCAATTCTGAGTAAATGTACGATCAAACAGCAACATCTCAAAGAAATCTCAGCTGAAAATTAAATTCGATTGATTCACGATTCACCGCCCTCAGCCAATAGGGTGTGTCGGTTCACACTATCTACAAAAGAAATTACACACCCCCCAGAGGGGGTGGTGACATCACTATCGGAGCTTCGAATAAACTTGATGGAAATTGGAGGATTTGTTTACCCATATTCCTCTCACATTTGACACTAAAAGGTGGCGCAGTAACGCCCTGTGTAACTACTGTCTCCACATTCAATATGTGTGTAGAATATTACATTAAGCTTCGTCGTTTTCGCTTCCATTAAAAATAACTAGAAAAATTGTTTGAAAAGGCCAATTTGTGAATATGTTTTTGCTCATGGACTGTATCCATGATGCATGTTTATGATACTGGATTGACCTAATCTAGGAATCCAAGTTGCTACATCTCTTCAACCAGCAATGGGCGCATTGTGGCTTAAATGATAAGCATCTTTATCTCCGACACAATAAGACAGTCAGTCCGATTGCGTCCATGACTGTTGGTCGGCATGGTTCGCCATGAGCAGTTAAGGTTGGATCCCATCAGATGTTATTCAGAACGAATACAACCCAGTTTCCATACTAAATAACAGAAAAAACAGGTAGAAGTGACATTTAGCCGTGTTGCGTGCCACAAGAGCCCCGTACAATGATCTCTCTTCTTCGAATTAAAGTTAATTCTATGTGAAAGGGATGAATATTTTTTTAAATTGGCCGACATGACTATTATTGTGATATAAAGAGTTTTTGTCTTTTCGACAAAGCAAAAAAGACGTCCGATTTTTTATAATCTATCTGACGAACTCATTACATTTCGATTTTCATACTCAATCCGCACACAGCTCCACACATACTGTATGAATGTTTAATTTTAGTTGGTTCTAACTGAAATAAATACAAATATTATAGATTAAAAAAAATATAAAAACATCGCATCTTTATGCTGTGGTATCCATTCGTTCATTTTCTTATTTTGAGCTTTAATTAAGTGGTGTTATGGAGTCTATTATGTCTGACTTTATTGTTCATCAATCTAATGCTTGCTACACAAAGAAAGCGATAAGTCATAGTACCTATACATACTCGTATATGTTTTAGAAATTTCTCGTACCCAAAATACCCAAGTACCAAAAAAAGCTTTTTTCACTAATCACACCTTCTCCTTTCCATTTAAGAACTACACGTGCTGGCCTGCGTTGTCACCGTCTAACTATGACTACCGCTCCAACGCGCACCAAGAAAGTCGGTAACTCATTTCTCTCTGCCAGCGCACGTGTTTCCTCCTTCGTACTATTCCGGGTGCTTTAAAAGAGGCGCGAAGAAGCACCTTGCAGGTCGGCAAGGTGAGAGTGGCTAGTGCGGCGTTTAATCTCTCTTCCGCACTAGTTATCTTCGCATTTGGACTCTATTTCTACTTACCACCAGGTGGGATGAGGTCATTGCTTGGCCTTCTATTAAAAAATCGGCTCTGGCTGCCTTTAGAGTACCGGAAAAGAAAAAGAATGCATAGTCATTGGATTCTAAGCTACTCAGAAACTTTCAGATAGCTAGTCGGAAAGTGATTCAAAGAATTGCAGGATTCCACCAGAAAAAGCAGACAGACAAGAAAGTGATGTAATAAAAACATGGGATAAATACGACAAATCCCGCAAAATGTTTAATTGTAGTAGGATATTGTATTGTTTTTTTTTACAGTGATCCCCAGCCAGCAGCGGCAATAAATCTACTACTATTACTATAAAGCTGTAGAGTTTGTTTGTTTGGTTGAACGCACTTATCTCAGGAGCTACTGGTTTGAATTAAAAGTTATTTTAGTGTTGGATTTATTGAGGAACCCATTTATTGAGGAAGACCATAGGCTATATAATATCACGCTAAAACTTAGCAAAATTACACGCAAGCAAAGCTGCGGACACAGCTAGTAGTCATACATCACTTCCACTATTGTGTGTTCCGTGTTCTATAACTAAACCAATAATAACATTTTCAACGATAAAAATACGGAACTTATTAATATAAATATTATATAAAATTACCATTGCAAAGCATACAAAGTTAGCACCCAGACTTCTGCTACCCCAACTGGACCCAATTCAATTTATATTGCGATTTTCAGAACAAAATATTAGGGAAGCCTATTTATCAGAGCTCGGCAGCAGCGCTTCGTAGTGTTGGGGTAGTAAGTAAAAGGTGTTTTTTTATATGTATTTAATTTCAACAAACCAGAGGGAGTGAGCACAGAGTCTTAATAATAAAATGATTATAGATTAAAATAAAAAAAGCTAAACTTTATTTATTTGCTTTCAATTCATATGTAAGTTCACTATGCTACCCTCGAACATTTCCGTTCTGTTTTCACGCAACGAGCCTGTATACGTTTACCGGAGGGAGACTGTACACAGGATTATCTGCTTGGGTACCTCCGTCTTACCTATTTCTGTCGCAAAGAAGCAGTGCTTGCATTGCTTGTTCCGGTTTCAAGGGTAAGATATTGTTACGCCGGTGGTATAAGAAACTTCCGGCGTGGTTTTCTTGGCCTTAGAAGCGTTTTCAGCGGCCTGAAAACGCAGTTCAGCGCGTTTCAGGAGGTGCTCTATCACATACTAGAATATCGAAATTTTACCCAAGTTGCCGTTGTTTTCAGGCGCCTGAAACATGTTTTCAGTCCGTTTCAGGCTACCCTCTATCGAACCACATCATAACCTGAAAACCCGTTTTCAGGCGTTTTCAGGACCCCTTATGGGCCTTTGAACCACACTTCGATATATGACTAAATTTTCAATAGGAGTGAGTGAGATAGCACGATAAGAAAGAGATAACAATAGTGGGCACCTTCCAGAGATAAAAGATAGATCGAGATGCATCTAGAAACTTCTAGGCGTGCTGACGGACAGAGATAGAACATGCTCATAAAGACAAACATAATCGGGAATGCGATGGAACTTTCTAGAAAGACAAACAATCGATCGGGTATGGAATGTTCTAGAATAGAACATTCTCGAATGTCTCGGAAGTTCACCGGTTCTACTGTAGAAGCACGAAGGGTACCACGGAACTTTCGAGAAGAGAAGATAAATAATCGGTTGGGTACGGAATATTCGAGACTGGAACATTCTCAAATGCCCCGAATGTTCGTCGGCCCTACTATATAAGCGCGTAGGCGAATGCAGCCGGACAGTTCTTTTCAAGAGAGCGAACCGAGCGGATCAAGCGATACATAGTGAAGAATTCTGTGTGTTCAGTGCTTAGTAACGACTTACAGTGAAGTGATTTGTATCCATAGTGTTACTGTAAAGTTTTCAGTGATTGTAAAGTAGTTTTCAGTGTTAAGTAAAGTTGCTTAATTGGTGCTGAATTAAATCTTATCTCTAATTGTCGGTGTTTCGCAATTTTCTATTGAACACCCACCCCACAAACGTAACATTTGGTGTCAGAAGTGGGATAGAAAATGCCGATTACGCCGCGAGATAAGGAGCCGGAGAGGATTCAGACGCGAAGCCAGACTGCTGCCGAAGCCGATGCGGGTGCTGCAACTACCTCCACAGCGACTCCGCCGACGCCACAAGTAGATTTAAATACAATCCTGCTCCTGATCAAAGGACAAAGCAAGTGGCAGGAAGAACAAGCCAAAAGGCAGGAAGAACAAGCCAAACAACAGGCAGAGCAACTGTCCGCCCTCCGGGACGAGCAGGCCAGACAATTGTGCACCCTCCGGGAGGAGCAGGCTAAGAGGCAGGAAGAACAAGCAAAACAACAGGTGGAACAACTGTGCACCCTCCGGGACGAGCAGGCCAAACAATTATGCACCCTCCGGGATGAACAGGCCAAAAAGCAGGATGAGCAACTGAGCGTCCTCCGAGAAGTTCAAGAGGCCGCAAAGCAATGGAAGCGGGAATTGTCGGAGGTCCGTGAGGATCTCACAAATTTGGAAATCAAGTTCGAGGACCGCCTTCAGGCTGTAAGTAACGACATGAAGAAGCTAGAAATAAAAGTCGCCAACGGGGTGGCCAGTGGACTAGAGGCGCCAGTACCAGTAGGCGGAAGATTAAAAGTGCCTCCATTTGATGGTACCTCGTCGTGGACCGCTTACAAGCTGCAGTTCGAGTCCGTTTCTAAGGCGAATGGATGGAACAAAGAACAGGCCAAAACGGCACTAACGTTGGCGCTGCGAGAAAGAGCTCTCACAGTCCTGGAGGCTCTGGGAAATGACAGGACTTATGACCGCCTTCTAGAAGCTTTGGAAGCTCGTTATGGTGACAGCCATTTGGAGCATGTTTTCAGAGCCCAGCTGAAGGACAGAACCCAGGGTCGTAATGAATCATTACAACAGTGGGCCCTGGAGATAGAAAAGTTGGTCAGGAAGGCATATCAATCTGCATCGTCCTCATTCGTGGACAGCATGCTAGTACAAGCCTTTATTGACGGGATTCGAGACTTGGAAGTGAGAGCTGCTGTCAGGTTGGGCCACCATGGGAGTCTGAAGGATGCGATTGCCCATGCCCTAGAGGTAGAAGCAGTGCGTCAGGATTCCAGGACATATAGGGTGCGGGAAGTTTCCACCAAGGAGCCGGCTGCACCCCGACGCGAATTTGGACCGAGATGTTACCACTGTGGAGAACGAGGCCATTTACAATCCAGTTGCCCGAAAAGGAACAAGAGGCAAGACACGGGCTTAACGGTACGGCAAATAGCCTGTGATGAGCAGGAGCCGCAGCAGGGAAACGAGTAAAAGCCAGGGCTGTGGGACGAGTGCTGGCTAGTAGTCAAAATGTCCCAGTTATGATCTCACAGGCGAGTGACGGAAATAGTCTGGTCATCAGGGGAAGTGTTGAAGGAATACCATGCCACCTCACAATCGACACTGGAGCCTCTCGTACCGTGATCAGTCCTCGGCTGTTGAAACACCTGTCTAGAGATCATCTAGTCCGACCTAAGCATCTCCAGCTGCAAACGGCTACCGGCCAGCACATTTTCGTCCTGGGGGAGCGAGAGGTGGCAGTAAGAATTGGAGAGAAGAAATACTGGCACGACGCCATCGTTGCGAACATCGTCGACGATTGCATCATCGGGTTGGACTTCATGAGAAGATTCGGCTGTAACATCGATTTGAAGGGTGGCGTCCTAAATTTTGGAATTGAAGAGATCCCTATGGAAGGTGGAGTGAAAGGAAAAGTCTACTGTGCGAGAAGGACTATTCTTCAACCAAGATCGCAAGCTCTAGTCCCGATAAAATTACCATGCAATACGGGTCGAGGATCTCGTTGCTGTGTGTTAGTAGAAAAGTTAGCTGGAAACAAACCGTGGATAACAGCTCGCACGATCGTGACAACGTCATCCGCAGCATTTGTACGGGTTCTCAATTTAAGCGATACCAAGTACGACCTTAACAAAGGAACGCCTATCGGGTCTTGTGAGGAAATCTCTTGGATACGGAGCTGTAAAGGGCCCAAAGCAAATGATAAACCGGTACGTATGGATTTGGACATCGAAAGGTTACTGGGCGACTGCAAGGGTGACCTCACCAAAGATGAACTTCTCAAGGCACGCCATTCTCTGATGCGGTTTATTAACGTCTTCTCTATGCACGATGGTGACATCGGAAGAACTGGGGTAGTGCGGCATGAAATTAACACTGGTGATGTTACGCCAATTCGTCAACGACCTCGACGAGTACCAGTAGCTAGGGAGAAGGAAGTTGAAGACATGATCACAGAAATGAAAAGGTGTAATGTAATTGAGCCTTCGACGAGTCCATGGTGTTCACCGGTGGTTTTAGTTAAGAAGAAGGACGGATCCATGAGATTTTGCGTCGATTACCGTCGACTCAATGACGTTACCAAGAAGGACAGTTATCCACTGCCACGAATTGACGACACCTTGGATACGTTGAACGGTATGAAATGGTTTTCAACCCTGGACTTGAAGAGTGGTTACTGGCAAGTAGAAATCAAGGACCAGGATAAAGAGAAAACTGCATTTTCTACTGGAAAGGGACTTTGGCAGTTCAATGTAATGCCATTTGGTTTGTGCAACGCCCCTGCGACATTTGAGCGACTGATGGAGCAGATTTTAGCGGGTCTGTTGGGAGACACCTGCCTAGTATACCTGGATGACATTATCATAGTTGGGAAAAACTTCGATGATCACCTTAGGAATTTGGAGCAAGTTTTATCTAAACTAAAAGCTGCCAATCTTAAACTAAGTCCGAAGAAGTGCTCGCTTTTTAAGCGCAAGGTCAACTATTTGGGACATGTCATTTCAGTAGATGGTGTTCAGACAGACCCAGAGAAAATTAGCGCTGTTAAGGACTGGCCAACGCCGAAAGATAAGACTGCAGTTCGTGCCTTTTTGGGACTTTGCTCATACTATCGACGGTTTGTGAAAAACTTTTCGGATATAGCAAAGCCTTTGCATCAATTGACGGAAGAGAAACGACCATTCGTCTGGAATGATCAGTGTGCAGCGTCTTTCACCGAACTCAAGCAAAGACTTTGTGAGACTCCTATATTGGGATATCCGGATCCAGAAAATGACTTTATTGTTGACACAGATGCAAGTAATACTGGAATTGGGGGAGTATTATCGCAAAGAAAAGGGGACCAGGAAATTGTGATAGCTTACTTCAGTAAATCGCTGTCAAAACCGGAGAGGAATTACTGTGTCACTCGAAGAGAGTTGCTGGCGGTTGTCAAAACATTGCAACACTTCAGCAAGTATTTGTTGGGTCGCAAGTTCCGTATCAGGACTGACCACGCTGCTCTCAAGTGGTTATTGGAGTTTAAAAACCCTGAAGGACAAGTGGCGCGATGGATTGAACAACTCCAGGAATATGACTTCATTATTGAACATCGCAGTGGGAAATCACATGGCAACGCTGATGCCCTTTCCCGAAGACCGTGCCAGGATGACTGTAAACATTGTCAGAGACAAGAGGCCAAAGACTGCGTTAGGATGTTGAGAACCGACACTGTCAGCGAAGAGTGGAGTGATGAAGTCATGCAGCGAGCTCAACAAGAGGACCGTGATATCAAACCTATTTTTGATTGGATCCAGGCGGGAGTACCCAAGCCAAGGTGGTGTGAAGTAGCTCCGATGAGTACAGCCACGAAAAGCTACTGGGCTCAGTGGGAAAGCTTAGTCATGCATAACGGGGTACTCTGCAGAAAGTGGGAGTCGACAAATGGCAAGGATGCGCACTTGCAAATAATAGTCCCAAAGAAGAAGGTCAGTAAAGTGCTGAGACTTTATCACGATGGAATATCCGGTGGGCACCTTGGAATGAAAAGGACCTTGCTGAAAATTCGGCAAAGATTCTATTGGATTCACTGCCGTGAAGATGTGGAAGACTGGTGTAAGAAATGCACGAGCTGCTCGTCGGTCAAAGGTCCTCATACACGCAGCAGAGGAGCGCTTAAGTTGTACAACATTGGAGCACCTTGGGAAAGGATTGCCTTAGATGTTGCAGGCCCATTTCCAACATCAGAGTCTGGAAACAAGTACATCTTGGTAGTGATGGATTATTTCACCAAATGGCCTGAAGCGTTTGCCATTCCTAACCAGGAAGCTGTAACAGTGGCAGAGAAGTTGGTAATGGAGGTGTTCACTCGATTTGGGGTGCCACTCGAAATTCACAGCGATCAAGGCAGAAACTTCGAATCCCAGGTATTTCAAGAAACATGCCGAATCATGGGGATTCATAAGACGAGAACTACACCATACCACCCACAGTCAGATGGAATGGTTGAGAGATTCAACCAGACATTAGAGAGACACCTGGCGAAGGTTGTGGAGAACCACCAAAAAGACTGGGATAGACATATTTCCCTTTTCCTGATGTCATATAGATCGGCAACTCATGAGAGCATAGCTACCACGCCAGCAAGTGCGAATTTCGGAAGAGAACTTCGTTTACCTGCTGACCTGTTAACAGGGCGACCTCCAGATACCCCACAATGCATCACGGAGTACGTAAGTGACTTAAGAAACCGAATGGAAGGTGTTTACGATCACATTCGTGAACATGGACTTCAGGCTAGTGAAAAAATGAAGTCGCGATATGACCGGAATTCTAATCATGCGAGATTTGATGAAGGTTCGTTGGTGTGGTTGCACAATCCGATGCGACGTAAAGGGAAATCCCCGAAATTGTCGCCAGATTGGGAAGGCCCGTATAAGGTTGTAACCAGAATCAACGACGTCACCTACCGCATACAACGGAATCAGCGCAGTCCAAGCAAGATTGTCCATGTTGATCGACTGGCCAGGTATCACGGTTCTAACGATGCTCGGGACGAGCATGTTTTAGAGGGGGGTAGTGTTACGCCGGTGGTATAAGAAACTTCCGGCGTGGTTTTCTTGGCCTTAGAAGCGTTTTCAGCGGCCTGAAAACGCAGTTCAGCGCGTTTCAGGAGGTGCTCTATCACATACTAGAATATCGAAATTTTACCCAAGTTGCCGTTGTTTTCAGGCGCCTGAAACATGTTTTCAGTCCGTTTCAGGCTACCCTCTATCGAACCACATCATAACCTGAAAACCCGTTTTCAGGCGTTTTCAGGACCCCTTATGGGCCTTTGAACCACACTTCGATATATGACTAAATTTTCAATAGGAGTGAGTGAGATAGCACGATAAGAAAGAGATAACAATAGTGGGCACCTTCCAGAGATAAAAGATAGATCGAGATGCATCTAGAAACTTCTAGGCGTGCTGACGGACAGAGATAGAACATGCTCATAAAGACAAACATAATCGGGAATGCGATGGAACTTTCTAGAAAGACAAACAATCGATCGGGTATGGAATGTTCTAGAATAGAACATTCTCGAATGTCTCGGAAGTTCACCGGTTCTACTGTAGAAGCACGAAGGGTACCACGGAACTTTCGAGAAGAGAAGATAAATAATCGGTTGGGTACGGAATATTCGAGACTGGAACATTCTCAAATGCCCCGAATGTTCGTCGGCCCTACTATATAAGCGCGTAGGCGAATGCAGCCGGACAGTTCTTTTCAAGAGAGCGAACCGAGCGGATCAAGCGATACATAGTGAAGAATTCTGTGTGTTCAGTGCTTAGTAACGACTTACAGTGAAGTGATTTGTATCCATAGTGTTACTGTAAAGTTTTCAGTGATTGTAAAGTAGTTTTCAGTGTTAAGTAAAGTTGCTTAATTGGTGCTGAATTAAATCTTATCTCTAATTGTCGGTGTTTCGCAATTTTCTATTGAACACCCACCCCACAAACGTAACAATATTTACAACATTGGTAAGGAGAACATTCGCTGCGATCTGAACCCCAGAGACTACATCGAATCCGTTATAACTGCTGCCTCACGGAAACTCGGTGTCCTAAACAAGGTGCGTAGGTATTTTGCGCCGGACCAACTATGCCTGTTATATAAAACTCAGGTTAGGTCTTGCGTGGAATATTGCTCGCACCTTTGGGATGGCTCCGCTCAGTACCTCCTCGATGCTCTGGACAGATTGCAGCGTCGCGCTATTCGAATAATTGGCGATGTAGAGGCAACTAACACCCTCGAGCCTCTACAACTTCGTCGTAACATCGCCTCTCTTAGCGCCTTTTACCGAATGTTGCATGGGGAATGCTCTGAGGAGCTCTTTAACCTTATCCCTCCCTCTCCATTCCTTAACAGAAACACGCGTAAGGGCCTTCGGAGTCATCCTTACACTGTATCTTCCTTTTCACACCGTACCAAGAAATTCCAAGATTCCTTCTTCTGCCGTTCATCCCACACTTGGAATTCTCTACCTGCGCACGTGTTTCCTCCATCCTACAACATGGGTTCCTTCAAAAGAGGTGTGAAAAAGCATCTTTTAGGCCGGCAAGGGGTGGGCAGGTAGGATAGTGGATGTCGTCCCTACTCTATCTGTCAACTCATTTGGGCCTCTTTCAGCGCTTAACATCAGGCGGGAGGAGGTCATTTGCCGGGCCTTACATAAAAAAAAATATAAAAAAAATATGGCAATGAAATTACTGGGTACCGTGACTTTACACTAATGTCATAAGTTGGCGACTTTTCTACAATGGTTCTTGTCGGGGTTGCAGTTTCGCTGCGAATCTCACAAGAGCCACATGTATTATAAAGTGACTGTTTGACCACTTACCATTAGGTGGGCAGTTTGCTTGTTTGCCAACTTAGTTTTATAAAAAAAAACTTTGACTAAGATCAGAATCTCTAGCGACACTTGGGTCGAGAGCACATAAATATGTGACTCTAGTCGAAAACGGCCATAGGTTACGAAAACCACTTAACATCAGATGGGTTGCACGCTAGTTCCTTCAATTAGATAAAAAACGACAGATTTCCCCTCACTAGCGACGCAAACCAACACATTCATCGTGCGCGCACCTCACATACAAACTAGAGTGCGATTTCGTAATATATTCTGGTGTCGTGTGCCCCCATTTTTCTATTCGCACCTGACTTCTGGGGGTGAAAGACGAACCATTAGATTCTTAATTTAAGAAGGAGGTAACGCGACAGCAATGGCCTGTTTTAATATCAACTACATTTATAGAATGTTGAATTTCACTCGCAAATTTATCTGAATCAAGTCAAGATCAGAATTCAGTCAGTTCTAATGTATATTTCATTAAAATTTTTATGAGAAAGTAAAGTTGAGAACATGGTTGAGAAATTAATTACTAATTTTGCTTACGGCAAGACCATAAAAATCTGAACATCCAATTCCTTTTAATGATTGATATTTCAGTCTTACAAAAAAAAATTGATACAATAACATAAAGTGAGTGTTTGTATAATTTTTATTATGACCTAAAATTTTTCAGACGGCAGATAGCTTTTATCTCAGGAATATATACTTAATGCTTTTTGAATAGGTTTATCATAGAAAATCTGTCAATATCCACTGTTAAAAATACTAAGACGATAATTTTTTTTTGAGACTGTAATTTTACTTATGTTAACTGATATTATTCGTAATTTAGAAGACAACGGTACTTAGTAAAAAGAAATATAACTTTAAAATATTAAACACATTAAATAAATAAATATTAAGCTCTGAAAATACGTACACAGGTAGGTACTACCAACGCATATCAATTCCCCATTCTGTTCCCGCACAAAAACTGTTATGACAACTATTATGTCCTGAAATACTAAAGTGTCTGCTCGTACCATTCGTAATAATATCACGTAAATTTGGATGAGGAGCCCTAATAAAGGGGCGGGCAGCAGTCCAAACTTATCTAAGAAGGCGTAAAATTTATGTTAATGACACCCTCAGAGAGGAAATAGCATAACGTTAAACCAAAGAAGCGAGCGAGCGATAACGTGTCCCTGTTAAATGAACAGGGCGCGGTGGGTATGTATTTTGAAACTATACGCTTATAACTTTTGACTAAAGAAATAAAAATCCAAATTCTCGAGTGTACCTACAGGGTGATTTTGACCAAATGTGATGAAAATGCATTCATGTACCTACTATAAATGAACTAGATATACAACCTCGTGTAGTAAATGTCGGAGTCAAAAACGAGCGAGCAGAGTTTTCATTTACTTTCATTTTGGTCACAATAACGTGTTGCAATAAAGAAGTGTTCAGTCAAAAACTGCAGAAATGTTGCAAGAAATGCACTTAAAAGGATGGAATGGAATATGTTACGTAAGTACTAATTTAGCATTAACTTTTTTCATAAATATTCGGAGTTAGTCCACCAGGATCCCGTATGTTTAAAGAGATAATATTAATTTAACATTTATTATATCATTATGTTCGCAAGGTGTTTTCCGAAAATTTTGACGCACATGTCTCTTCCTCTGGATAAAGAGTGAACGAGATAAAAATAACTTGTGTTCAATAACCTCAATTTAAAAACTCGAAACATACTTTACTGTGCCTATGCTGTTTGAATTTCACTTTTATCGTAAAGATATACCGTCTGAAATTATGTAAGCATGTTTAGCTTATTAAGATATTACTAACTAGATATGCGAAAAAAAACAAAATGAATAACGAAACATTTAGATTTTATAAATCCTTTTATTTTTCTCGGGGGGAAATGCGTAACCGCACCGTACCCGCCGTGGGCTAGACGGCGAGCGTGTGTGGGGGCTCTCCTGGCAGAATACCAGGCCTACCCACTAAAACCCCCCGGTGTTCTCCCTGCCCTTATGGGCGCGCTAGGTAAGGTCCACACTGCGACTCCACTACCCACGCGCCCGGGAGCAGATTTTATAAATCCTAATATTTACATAAATAAAGTTAATACATATTATAAAGACACCATATTATACATACTAACAAGTGGTAATACTATCAAGACCAACAAATAAGCGACGTTACATAATACAGTTCTGATGCACATGTTTCCTTAGTTTATTTTTAAAACTTATTCTGCTAGTCGATTTCTTAATATCTAGCGGCAAAGCGTTCCAGAGAAGAATGGATTGAACAAAAAAGGAGGAATTAATAATTTTATAACTATGAGATGGACATTTAAGGAGACAATTGAATGATGGCCGAAGATGTCTATTATGTCATATATTGTGATATAGTCAACATAATTATATTAACATTAGTTTTCCATTCAATTTCGTAGTTTTATTTATCTACAGTCCACTAACAAAGCTCACCTACAGTCGAATTGGTTCCAAGATTTCAGTGCCACAGATATTTTTAAGATTTAATTAACAACAAAACTTTCTAATTTTAATAAATGTATTTTCGAACGAATTCTAAATAACCACCTAAAAGTACGGATTCGTGCAAAAAAAAACATTGCTTCAAGCAACCAATTCATTCTTTCCCATATCCGGTTATTGTCAGTTTATCATATGCCCCGGGCCTGATACTCCATCCTAGATTACTATGCATTTTCCCTACACTACTTTATTCTTTAGTGAGTTTAACAAGAGCATCTTTAAAGCTTGTTCCAGTAAAAACATATCTGGTACCTACTCTATCTGTATAGATACTGGCACAGCACCACTTACCTGTAAAGAAACAGTACCTAAGTAAAGAAACAGAAACAGGTACCTAAATACTGAACGGAACGGTATGCTGCTGCGATTCGATGAACCACTTAGAAACTTTGTGAAATCACTAGGGTAATGAGGTTAAAGAACTCATAAATTACAACGGGTAACAGAAATAATGCGCTCCCTTAAAATAATTAATAATTTAATTGGAAAATTGGAATTATTTGATTGCGATTTGATTGGAATTTGCTTTTGAATCGGTTTTAATAAATTAAGACATCATCACAGCTCAAGGAAAAGGGAGCAATGGTTTGTGTAACTTTTAATTACTTTTGTCACTTAGTTTTATTTGTCATGACATAAAAGACTGATGCCGATGGTATTGCGGAAGTTTTAAGAAAATGCCTCACTCTCTTTCCTTGCCTTCATTGTTTGCCGCTATATGTAACAACTGTCAATAAACGCATGGCAAACCAAACACCATTGGATGTAGTCCCTAATTCCTCATTATAGATAGATATGTGTACCGAAGTTGTTGTAACTCGATAAAACGTAATAGCGCAATAAATTCTTACCACGTACACATCGGAATACACAAATCATCTAATACCTACACAATATCGCAAATATTTCTTGTCCAGAACATTGGGTGACACAGAACCTCCCGAACAAACGGAAGTTCCGACTGGGAGCAGGGGGAGGGGGGACAGAGACGGAACAATTCTATGCCAATACAAAAAACAAGGACGAAACTACAGAAAAATTAAATTATATTTTCCAACGGTGTCAGCCAGTTATTAAGTGGCTCGAACGCCATTTTGAATTATGATATTTTTTTTTCGTCGTTTTCCACAGGTTTGCCTTTTGTACGCGGAATTCCTATTATTTGTTATAGTTTTGAGAGAGAACTGCAAATGGATTTTGCACAGGCTCGAGGCTATGACAATGCTTCGTAACTTCGGACAAACGGGTGTTTTATATAGGTACGTTTTGTATGAATATAATAGTTAGTTGCTTTGGAAAAGCCCTGTCACTTAAAATTTTGTTTTTAGAATGTTTAGTCTAGGATTTAAATACCCTAATCGACTCAGTGTCTCTACATTTTAGGCTGAATTTTTTTTTCTTATATGTTTAGAAAGTCTAGCTTCTCGTATATTGCATCACAATTGCTTGCCAATTTAGAAATCTGCTATTTCTGAAGTTATTACTAAATATAGTATTATGTAGTTCAATTAGATCTTTAACTAGGTTCTTGGTCAATTAGATTTTGAGTTTTGCTTGACGTTAAAAGTGCCTGGCAAAGGTGTACTGAATAAAAAAATCGTGTTTAAATTTAAAGGACTCGTTTCATCTCTCGTCATCATAATCTCGATAAAGTTACCATTAAATTCGTGAGATAGCAAGAAATGTTGGAATGTCAACACTACTCGGGACATAACCCTTTCGGAAGTATTATCCAAATCAGCATGCAAAGTAACCCCACTAGGCCGTAAACCTGCAAAAACTGTATTTACTGAGGTCGCCTGGGGCCAGGTGCGAGAGTAATATTCTAATGTGGGTAAGAGCGACCCGCCATCCATAATAATATAACCCCCTCACCTCGACGTAAAACTATGAAATGGGAATATTTTGTTGTGTGATATTTTGTTTCATTTGCTTAATGTTCCAAGAATTTAGTCGATGCGCGACGCTGAAAACAAACTGCTCATTTTAGTTCGTAGTTAGTGGTTGATATATTTAAGCGTGTGTTTTTATACCTACCTACAATCCCTACAAGTACAGTAAGCTCCTTATCAAGCTATACTGATTGACCTTTGGACCGTTCTTATGTCGCTGGTAATAGGGGCGGTTTTCGTAGTGTAAATGTATAGCTTGAATGGGAGCTTACTGTACGTACCTAATATATTAATTTCTATGCTATAGATAAAAAAGGTTGGGTTGTGGGAACACAAAAATTCTGCATTCCAAATTCGAATATTCCGATTTTCAAAACTCCGAATAATTGTAATATTATCCTACAAGAAACAAAACTTCGACTATTCAAAAACACGATATTTATTTTTATCGCTAGTCATAATACGAATTTGAAATTTTCCGAATGTCATACGAAGGATTAAAAATTAGTAGTGTTATTGAAACGGTATTTCGGATTTTAAATTCCCGAAAATTCCTTGCTAATATTAAGAATTTCGTTAAATGCGTTTAAATTATTTGGAACGATGCCGATGGTTTAGGTTGGGTTAGAAACTGCGACCTACATGACTGAAAACTTGTTTTTAAAAATGTTTTTTTTTCCACTATTGAGTTGTATTTAGTACGTTATGTAAGAATTGTGAATACAACGTATTATACCTATTTCACAGAACTAAATTATACTTATTACTTGGTTATCACAGCGCGTATTTCCTTTTATTCAATAGTGAGTTGTGGTAAATTAAGATAAGAACTGTGACCACAACGACAGAATTTAATTATACAAATGGCCAATTTCACTAACCTTGTCTTAGCTTAGGACAATCTTAAGTGGCATGATGTCACAATCCTTTCATCAAAGACAATAAGTGACAGCATACAACTAAGGATTGTCCTAAGCTATGACAAGCTTAGTGAAATTGACGGTAAGTATTTTATTTGGACAGGGTAGTGTGTATTTTTATAATTGACTGCTCATTTAATATTATGCGTTTTTTGTTCGGGATTATGTTCATTCAGATTTTTTATTATTCAGAATTCGAATTTGCTTATGTTATTTGGGATTATAACTGATTCTAAATTTTTATGGTTTCGTATCTTCGAATTCGATATTCTGACAATCTTAAATATGAACATTTGGATTTTAATAATAGGTTTCTAAGAAATCAGACTATTGATTGCCGAAGTGACTTTTGGAATTAAGTTAATCGTATTAATGTACTGTACCTGTTTGTGTGTCTGTTAATGGTCAGAGTGAGCGCTGTAGAAAATAAGGCTATTTATGTAGGTATTTAATATATTTGGTGCAATGCGAAATTTAAAAACGTTAAGCGAAATTAATGCCTGGGGAATTCTCTACCAGATAACCAATGACATATGAGATAAATTGCTGGCGGTGTACAATTTGAAAAGAAAAAGAAAACATAACTCTTATGAAAACGACAGAAACAATAAATTTTAACTAGTACTTATACGCCTACTACCAGTTAAGCCTACGAGCTACGCCCACACAAAGAGTTAACAGAATGTAAATAGTAAAATCTTGGATTTGTGATTAGTGCTTTAAAAGAAAACGATCTATTTTCTAGATAAGTAAATTAAGAGTGAATTGAGAAATTACAAAAAGTTTTTCCACACAGAGTTAATAACATAAAACTCCAAATCCTTACAGCAATTGTAAATAGCGCCATCGTTCCATAAGAGCTATAACTAAAATGTGAAGTAACTTCCTATGATATGACTAGTAAGCACGTCCAGTCAAACGATAGTTACGCTTCTCTACGCTAGATAGCGCTAAGCAAAGGAGCCAAAGTACTTTGGCTTGAGGAAATTTAGCTATGTTTCCATTAGATGGCGCTGTACTCATAAATAAGTTTTATACATAATAATGGGAAACTCCCCAATAGAAAAAAATTTAGATGATATAAATATTATTTTATCAAGCCCCAATAATATTCCACGTTAGTATTTCCAAAAAAATGCGGTCAAAGCCGCAACAATGTCATAAAAGGAAATTTAGCCATAGAAAAGTGATACCTAGTAGGACTGTTTGGCGGTCTATTTAAGGTGTATATCACTCTAACTTCCTCAGAATCAACCAAGCAACAACAGCAGATATTAAATTTACGTTACTGTAGGTACAGAAATTTAACCGAATTGTGGCGAAACACACACAGCGAGACAGCCAGCCCCGCGACTCTTCAACCATTTTCGACACTTGTGGGGCTAGCACGCAGGAGAATCGAAAATCGAATCGAAATCCGAATCGAGGAGTTGGTATGGCAATTTTATTAGCGCCACGGCGGTGAGTAGCAGAACTAATAAAATTGCCATACAAACTCCTCGATTCGGATTTCGATTCGATTTTCGATTCTCCTGCGTGGTAGCCCCATTGCTCCATGTAGGGTTGCTACCAGCAATATCCGGGTTATGGTTATATTTACGAAAGACAGATAAAAAACAGTTTTAGGCAGGTATTTATTTTTTGAAGTTATATCTGTTGTTAGAGGAAGCGGCCTTGAAAAGATCTTCGTTTTCTGAAATGGGAGCATAAAACTCTGTACCTATGTTAAGGCGCATAGTAACGTCAATCATAAAAAATCACTGCAGAAAAAACCGGTTCTCTTCATAAATATTGAATAAAAAAATCTTTAAAAAAGATATGTTATTATTCAACGCATTCTTTAGAGGATGGTCTTTTTAATTTTTTGATAAATTAATTAAAACTTGGTTAAAATGTGACCCAAACATGCCTCGATTTTAAAACTATAAACCTAATCGCTTCGTAAATATTAGGTTAAATCACATACTTTCGATTTCAATAAATAAAGTGAACAATATTCTAGGGGTAGGTCTTTTTAGATTTTTCTTATTCGCCTTTATTAATTTTTTATTTAAATAATTCATCTTACGCGTAAAGGTTTGCTTGAATATTCACCTCACTCTCACTCACTCACTCCTATGTAATCAGTGCGGGACGATCGACGCAAGGTCATTGGGAGCACTATGCGCCTTAAAAATACATTTTAATTGTAATTCCGCTTTTATTGCGTCAATGTTAAGTCCATTTCGTTGAGTTGCGCTTCATCTGGTTAATAGTAGTAAATATGGGAGCATTGTTTACCCCGTCCGTATTTTATTTTCGCAATTACGGGTTTCTGCGTTATTATAACCTGAAAAACGGGGTAACCCGTAAAATACGGGGCATCTGGCAACCCTAGCTCCATGATAAGTCCGTCTTACCCATTTCTGCCGCAAAGCAGCAGTGCTTGCATTGCTGCGTTCCGGTTCGAAGAGCAAGGATATGGCAGTGAAATTACTGGGTAGCATGACTTTACATCTTTTGTCACAAGTTGGACCTACACTTGCACATTTGCTGTGAATCTCACAAAACCACTTGTACTTATAGGTGACTGTTACCACCAACCATCAGGGTGGCAGTATGCTTGTTTGCCAATTTAGTTATATAAAAAAACCATTTATTCGGAAATTCGGTCAATTTTTTTACATGGTAAGAGATTTTAATTCAAATGCAATGCAAAATGGCTTCACATCGATTATTAAGAACAGGTCCCCAGAGCTCTACAGCAAAGGCAAATATTACCTTGCCATGAGATGGTAGAAATGTGTACACAATGATGGTAAATGCTCGTAAGGTTGCCGTCGCAAGTAAGTCGCTAGTAGCTGTGGCTCGACATTCAGGGGCCCTACCATGATCGCTTATAGCAAGATTAAAACAATATTGAAACAGAGACACCGCTCGAGCTGCGTATAGCGCCATCTCGCTCTCAGCGCGGTTTTAATATTGTTTTGAGCGGTCATGGTTGGGGGGCAGCTCTATCGTTATCAAAGTAGAGTTTGCGAGAAACTGACTCGCTATTGCTTGTTTATTTGGTGCTTACTCGTATATTCTCTGTACTACTTATTATGATAAGATTTAAAGTTCATTTCAAGAGCATAGTCTGTGCCTGTCAGTCAAAATGTTTATTTGATGTGCTGTACACTCCAAAGCTTTGCTTAATTGACTATAGAGATTTACTTTTTACCCATACATAGATCAATAGAAAAGGTAAGTGCAACTTTTTACCATTTATTAATTTATTTAAATCTTTATTGCACATTACAAAAAAGTATGAACAAACGGCGGACTCAAAGCCATATGGAATTTTCTACCAGTAGTGTACTATTTGAACTTAACAGAGAATAAAGGCGATACTATTGTTCACAAAATACATAAATCGGACATTACATTTTAAATAGAATTTTGCATTTTCTTTAAAAATGCTATATAAATTGAAAAATGAATAAAATCCATAATGAAAAAAAATCGTCTAGGCCGAGATTTGAACCCGCGTCTCTAATATATCTACCGTGTTGTGTTGACGTCTAGACCTCTCGGCCAGCGAGTCTGTTGATACGTAGTTATTAACAGTGAATAAATACTAATTTAGCTAAGCAAGGTTAATAAAAATCAATAGGTTAGAGATTTCGTCGGGGCTGGTAAGTGCTCGGTGGCCGAGAGGTCTAGGCGTCAACGCGGTATGTTGCGAGATGCGAGTTTTTATCCCGCCTGAGACGAAGACAGGTTATGTTTGAGCTTTATTTATTTAATCTTTTTTGCACAATTAAAAACATTGTACAAATGACGGACTTAGTGCCATATGGCATTTTCTGCCAGTCAACCATTGGGTTCAACAGAGACTACATGGCGGTGCAATATTATTGGTTAATTTACGCAGGATAATAACAAACGACAGGCTATTTTTAATCTATACATCTATACTCTATACAAATAAATAAAATTGAAGTGTTTGTTTGTAATGTCAAAATGACAAGTTTTTACAAAATGGGTATGAATGTATATCGGGTACCTACCAATAACAAAAACACAATTTAAACATTTTTTGTCTCTCTGTCTGTCTGTCTGTTTGTTCCCGCTAATCTCCGGAACGGCTGGACCGATTTTGACGGGACTTTCACTAATAGATAGCTAATTATATAAGGTATAATAACATAGGCTACTTTTTATCAACTTCAACAAAAGTAACTATTCCACGCGGACGAAGTCGCGGGCACAGCTAGTTATGTATATTTTTTAAGGGAAGCTCTTGGGATAAGTGACGTTAGTAGTGGTGGGTCGGTACGCGTTTTTGCAATACCGAAACTATGTATTGGTTTAGTTTGTAATAACGGTTTTTGAAACTATTTATTTTAATAACTAGTTATTGAATGGGTATCGGGTATCGCAAGAAGGGCTCGGTTTCGGTTCGAAGGAAAATCATGTTTTATTGAATAAATGATTTTATTCGGCAACTATCTATTGACGTGACGGAGTATCTACAATATTTACACTTTACTATAAACCTATTTTATATTTTACACGTTTTTATTTACACTATGTTTCAAAGCTTTGTATTTACAATTCCTATTTTACAATTTGGCGCGAATCAATCATCGCATCTAGAGCAGCAAGCTGAGTGCCCGTTCGGGAATTTTCGTTTGCCGTCGGTTCCGTCAGCCTGGCGCCTAGTATCGGCTCTCGCTCGGGTACCGCGTTGCGAGCGACAGCAAGTGAACCGTCCGTTCCACACAATAAATAGTTACTCCCGATAAATAGTTTCTGAAGAAGTCAATACATAGTTTTCGGTATTGTTGCTAATAAATAGTTTCAATAACTGTTTACGGTTTATAACGCCCATAACTAGACGTTAGGTTACCATTAACGTTGTTATTATGGCGAAACACTTTGGTTATACGATGGTAGTTAAGAGGACTGTGACTGTGAAGTTTCAATTCATGGCTTGGGTATGCACTTTCAAAAATGCAGTTTGTTGCACACCGCTTAGAGTTGAAAGTCCGACGCAAGTGCCTACATTTTTTATTGAAATATTGTTTCGGGCGATAACTGTTTTACCCCCCTAAGCCTTTACGAAATTAGACACTTTTGGTCTCATTAGATTCAGTATACCTTAATCTATGTTTATATGTTTTGCTTTTTTGTAATTCAGTATAATTGATTCAAGCAAGATAAAAATGCTCGAGGTAGTTTTTAAGTCTAAAATATGGATATTCAGATACTAATAATTTATATTCTGAGCAATATTTCTTCAAAATCAAAACGTACAAACCTAGATCTTCATTATATCTACAACATTTCTAAAAATTATGAAAATTGGACTATGTAAAGAGGGAGAAAAGCGTTATCGCTTTTTGTATGAAAATTTACAGCTTCACAATCCTCTTGACCAGGCAGGCTCAGAAGCCCTACCACCGACCAAACCAAGCAGAAAAAAATCTGAAATAAAACTGCTAACCAATCAACATACGGTGCTCTTAAACTCTAGTTGTCTATAGGTTAAGAATTGTCGGAGGCGGTTCATAATAAAATTATATATCAACTAATTATTTGTTTGAGGAAATCATATCATGGTTTATTTTTAGAAGGTAATTAGATAAACCCCTTATTATTTTCATTAAATATTTAATACAATACAAATGATAATCTGTAATCGAATAGGCTTCGTTAAGGCGAGGATTTCCGAAATTTGCCGATCTTAGAACGTCTAGATCTGGATAATATTAGAACCCACAATTCTGAAATTCACACACCTTAAACTTGAAGATATAATCTAGTGAACTGTGAAAGTAGAAACACGATTTACTCCATTTCACTCGATAGAAAAAAAATCCAAACATAGGTCTAAATCAAAAACTAAAACCACGATTTGAAATCGAAATATACATAAAACAGTATAAAAGTTATACCAAAACATGTAGTTCGTTATTATCTAGTGAACTGTGAAGACAGATTTTTTGATGTCATATAAAATATTTAGGAAAATGACGAAAATTCTATAATTTCGCTTGGTTGCAATCGCGCTCCATATAAGACAGTACTCGCCAAGTCGTCTCAGGGTATGGTCATGTCGCTTCGTGTCGCGGGCGCAAAAAAATATTTTACGTGTTTCTTTACGATCGAATTTTAATTTTGCAGTTTGCGTTTATTTTGTTAACTTTCATTATTATTATAGATTAGTGTAGTAATATGGTGAATAGTGTAAATAATGGATTAGGTATAATAAAGGAGAAAACTATTTTAATCCTTCTTCCTAAATTATTTTATGTGTGAAAAAATATGTTTTTCGTTCTTTTTTTCTATAAGTTATTTTATGTGTAAAAATCGCTAATAAAAGAAGTCAAAGACGAAATGTTAAATCAAATGCATACAAAAAATGCTGAAAGAAAAGTGGTAAATATTTATTTCCCAAATGTTTATATTTTATTGCCGCGGCCATATAGCACAGTGCAGTGTTAATAAACCAGTATGATAATTTCTTCAAGTAAATATGCAACGATTTATCGGTTCAAAATAATGTTTCCTATAAAACTTTATTGCTGAATTCCTTTAAATACTTAATGTTACCCCCTTTATTCACAACGCCTTGCATCAAAGCTTTAGAAGGTAGAATCAACAGCACATTATACATGTAGCTAAATAATAGAGTTTTATTCGAGCCTATGTATTATATATGATTATGAACAGTAAAACAGTATTTTAGGAATATTTTAAATTTCGAAACATTTATGGTCAAGCGTGAGTTGATTATAAAAAAGTAAAAAAATAATTAACAAAAATTTCCGTTCGATTTATGTAAAGATCACTTCATTGTATTAAAAGAAAATATCTGATCAGCGGAATTTTGTGAAACTTTATAAAATATTTGCTTTTGCTCGCTGCTTCGCCCGCATAAATGTCATAGAGGTTCCATACAAACTATTATTTTTTAGTTTTACCCCCTTAGATGGCGAATTTCCAACATACATGTCAAATTTCCACTTTTTGTGCCTTTTAATTACGGCTGTGCGTAATCTGTCAGTCACTCAGTAATGAAAGTGTTTTTATATAAATACGTCGGCCCACACTAGGATTTTCAACTGTGTCGTAGGTGCAGTTTTTTTCTTTTTGAAAACGTCGCCCCACACTAAGATTTTCTCCTGTGTTGTGGGTGCAGTTACGAACATAGAATATCACATGTACATACGCCCAGACCGGAAAAAAATTCTGTAGGCCATACAAAATATTTGTCCCGTACGGGAATCGAACCCGCGACCCATTGCGCAGTAGGCGATCATTCGACCTCTGCGCTAACCGTGTCATCAAAGTTACAAACATAGAATATATTACATATCACATGCACATACGCCCAGACCGGAACATATTTCTGTATTCCATACATAATATTTGTCCCGTAACTACAAAAAAATATTTTACAAAAAATAAAAACCGACTTCAAAAACACTAAAAACTTAAAAATTATATAAGAATAGGTACAGACAACATCACACTTCTGTATTGAAGTCGGCGCCAAACGATAATCTCCTAGAAAGTGTTAAAATTTGTCACCGACTTCAATATAGAAGTGTGATGTTGTCTGTACCTATTCTTATATTATTTTTAAGCTTTCAGTGTTTTTGAAGTCGTTTTTTATTTTTTGTAAAATATTGTTTATTTTTAACTTTTCAGTGAATCAAATCTTTTTAGTGAAAGAAGTGTGTTTTTAGTGCTTTCCTCGATTTTCTATGGGATCCCATCATCAGATCCTGACTTTGGTGACCATGAGACCACCCTTGCTCTATACTCTATCGAATACAAAAATAATTTTGGACATCGGTTTAAAAATGACGGAGTTATGAGGTAACAAACATAAAAAATACAACCGAATTGATAACCTCCTCCTTTTTTGAAGTCGGTTAAAAATATTTGGGAATCGACCAGTTGCGTAGTAGGCGATCACTCGAACTCTGTGCGCTAACCGTGTCGTCAAATGTAAAGTCATCATGGTAAAGAACGCTAGCTGTGTAGTACTTCCCGAGTTTTCTTACAGGCCTAAGGTGGTAGAATATTAATTAATATTTTAAAACCAGTTTGCTTAGAGACTAATACGGTTGCCTGATATTCATAGCGATTTGTGGCTTTCTTCTTGATAATCTTGTTTAGTACATGCACGCCCCTGTCACTCACGCAATGCAACGTTATAAATACCTACCACTAAGTAGCGCGCCGGCGCGCCGACCGCTGCGCACACGTGTAAAGAAATTCTTAGGTTGTGTGTGAAGTCGACCAACCCGCACTTGGCCAGCGTTGATGATGGTAGCACATCAAAAACAGGTTTGAGCTTGTTTCGAATTCATCTAATAATAATATGATGGATGACATACCTGCCAGAGAAACCTGTCACAAAAATTGGGATATAATTAAAAACAAAAAAACTATCGTTTTTGATGCTTGCTAAGGCAAGGATAAAAATACCTCCGTCTTACCTATTTCTGCCGCAAATCAGCAGTGCTTGCATTGCTGTGTTCCGGTGTGAAGGGTAAGATATGGCACTGAAATTACTGGGTACCGTGACTTTACATCTGATGTCACAAGTTGGCAACGTACACTGTGGTTCTTGTGGGGCTTGCAGTTTTACTGCGAATGGCACAGGAACCACATGTATTATAGGTGACTGTTACCACTTACCATCAGGTGGGCAGTTTGCTTGTTTGCCAACTTAGTAGCAATAAAATAAAACAAACAACATTACATTTTTATTTTGAAGTAGTTTTTGTTTTTAAGTGGTGTCGGTATTTTTGTAAAAAAATATTTTTATTTTTTTCGTGAAATTAATAATAGCTCTCTAAGTCAACTTGAAAGAATATACCTAACTGAGAGTCAATACGTACCTTTTATATCTAAAGACTAACTCCCTAACTCCTTAAAGTTAAGGATCCATCGTAAGCTCAGCATAGTGGAAGAATCCTTGAGATGATGTCTATCAGACGCAAATACCTGAATAGCTTCAGAAAAATAACAGAAAAGACGTTGGACGTGCCTATTCTCTCGATTTTAACTAATACTAGATCCTGACTTGATGGCATGGAACCACTTCGGGGGTATACTTTTTTGAATACAAAAAGAATTTTGAAAATCAGTTAATAAATGACGAAGCTATGAGGTATGTGTTACCTCATAACTTCGTGAAGTCAGTGAAGTCGGTTAACAAATCAAATCGAAATAAGTTATGGTACTTATTTATTCAGTACTGTATTAAAATACCTACATATATCTATTAAAATATTTTTCTTCAAACTACTCATTAATTTTACTCTAATCATCGGAAAAGGCAACACTAAGTAATACATTACTACCCTGGAAAACGGCAGTAGTATTGTATGAAATTTCATTAATGACCCGTTCAACATAATTGCCCTGTTGTTTGTTTTTCTAATTTAAAAAGAAATTACAATTCATATTCATACAATTCATACAAAATGTAGGCATTTTTCCAAAGAGATTTGAGTGGTTGTATAAAATGTCACAAAAAATACACATGCGCAAAACAAGTTGGATAGGACCCTACAAAGCCAATTTTATTTAAAAAAGAGAGGCAATTGGCTTTAATGGCGAAGATTAGCTTTTATTTTAATAAATTAAAAATTGTATTCGAGTGAATATTGTGCAGTGAAAGTGGTGTTTTTTCAGGTGCACATTCATGTTGACGGCAAGAAATAAGGGTTTTGTGGTGTACATGACAGTGAGTTTTTTTTTGTGGATTTTCCACTTCCGTCACCACCGTCAAGATAAGGTTTGGTTTCTTAATAAGAACAATTTGCATTTTTTTTGTCATAAATAAATAAGTTTTTCTACAGTCAACTTCAGTTTTTTATTATTTTTTAATAAGTTGAAGGAAAAGCAGATTACACACCTCGTAAGTGAGCTATTAATGCCCTCGGGTTATTAGTGCCCTTGAGCAAGTGCTCGTGCACCAAACATCCGCGGGCATTAATAAGTCACTTAGCGCTCGGTGTAACAATCTACTATTTCTAAATCAAACCGAATAGCCGTCGAAGTCAAACAAAAAAATTTAACAGTGCTTTATAACAGGGTGTCCCAGAAGCCGACGTCAAGCCGAAAGCAGGCGGTAGACTAACTCATATATGTTATCAGAAAAATATTTAAAAACATCTAAGTCACCTATTTAAAAAAAAATCTAACATTTAAAAAAATCTATATAATTTACACCCCGTGACGGTTTTTTCACTCTTGTTGCTACAAATCTTGACTTTTCTAAACATTTTCTTTTGTTTTGTAATCCTGAATAATGTTTCTGTATACTCTAATCTAAAATTTAAAGCCAGCTGCTCCAAATTAGAAGACTATGCCATTTTTATCTAAATTAAATATTCGAAATGAATTTTTCGCATAGCTTTAACAAGCTGTACTGAAAAAAAAATGTACTATGCGAGTTTGGCAAGTAACTGCAAAAGTTGGCGCATTCAATAAGGATTCCAAAATGGTATGATACTTGGTAGATAATTTCTACGATTGCAGACAATATTTTTTTTCCAAAAACAGGCAGTTTTGAACAAATTTTTCTTACGTACTTAAAATTTATTCTAATGTACCCATGGTTTGCTTTAAGACTGTAACTTTAACATTCTAGTTTTAGTGAGACCGGGAGAGTCATTTTACGAAGTGTGAGAGAGACAGATAGTGACGCTAACGTGACAGAGGCGGAGAGATTCGAAGTATGAGCGAGACAGATAGTGACGCTAACGTGACAGAGACGGCGAGTCTCACACAAAATATTCATTTTACGAAGTGGAAGTGAGACAGATAGTGACGCCAATTATTCGCTAACGCTCAAACAATACACATCAGTACGTTTCGCTCCTTCGCTGCGCATCTTTTTGTATTCGTTCGTGTTGATTTCGTGCTTACCACTTTCTGCTTCGTTTATTGGACTTGATTGCTTGTGATTTGGATTCGGACTGTTTAGTGTCTCTACCGACGACCTTTGCTATGCTCCGGACTACCTATCGTTGATTGTGTAATTGTGTAGTGCCACCATGTCTGCGTACACAATACAAGAATACGCCAACATGCATTAAATTTATGGGGAATGTAGATGCAATGCCAACGCTGCAGCTAGACTTTATCGTGAGAGGTACCCAAATGCAGCTCGTTTTCCGAATCATCGAGTCTTTATAAATGTGCACCGATTACTCTTCTCAGAGGGCCGACTGCCGAACCAAGTACATAGTGAAAGAAGATTTCGTCCCCCTTACGAGGACGTTGTACTAGACATTGTCGAAGAAGATCGGAGTATTTCTGTACGTGGAATAGAGAGAAGCGCAAGAGTACCCAAAAGTACAACCCATCGGATTTTGCTAAGAAATCAGCTACACCCGTAACACGTACAGCGAGTACAAATTCTACTACCCCGGGACCATCGACCCCGTGTTGCTTTTTGTCAAACAATGCTACAAAAACACAGAAAAGATCCGCGATTCTTCGAAAAAATTTTGTGGTCAGATGAGTCGACATTTAAAAAAGATGGTTACATGAACCTACACAACTTACACGAGTGGCATATCAAAAATCCTCATTTGATGAGGCAAGATAGATCACAATATCGATTTAAAGTGAATATGTGGACTGGAATTTTAAATGGACAAATAATAGGTCCTTTTGAGCTGCCAGAGGCCTTGACTGGTGAAGTTTATTTACATTTTTTACAAAATGATTTAAGAAATCTACTGGAAGATGTGCCACTTAACATTCTAAGAGATATGTGGTTTCAACAAGATGGTTGCCCAGCTCACTATGCCAGCTCAGTAAGAGAATATCTCGATGAGGAATACCCAGGCAGATGGATAGGACGATCTGGTACTATCTCGTGGCCAGCCCGTTCCCCAGATTTAAATCCATTAGATTTCTTTTACTGGGGAGCGGTGAAAGAAAAAGTTTACGCAAAGCCAATCGAAACTGTGACTGACCTACGGCAAAGAATAATAAAAGCAAATGATTTTGTTAATAATGGAAGATTCGCCCGCTTGATAGCCCGATCTTTTTTAAGAAGATGTCGAGCCTGCATTAGAGCTGAAGGAAGACAGTTTGAACACCTGTTGTAAATCTTGACATTTAAATAAATTATGTTAAACAATTTTTGTGTATTTAATTTATTTCACTATCTGTCTCTCTCGCACTTCGTAAAATGACTCTCCAGGTCTCACTCAAACTAGAATGTTAAAGTTACGGCCTTAAAGCAAACCATGGGTACATTAGAATAAATTTTAAGTACGTAAGAAAAATTTGTTCAAAACTGCCTGTTTTTGGAAAAAAAAATATTGTCTGCAATCGTAGAAATTATCTACCAAGTATCATAGAAATTTTAGATTAGAGTATACAGAAACATTATTCAGGATTACAAAACAAAAGAAAATGTTTAGAAAAGTCAAGAATTGTAGCAACAACAGTGAAAACACCGTCACAGGGTGTAAATTTTATCATTTTTTTTAATGTTAGATTTTTTTTAAATAGGTGACTTAGATTTTTTTTCATATTTTTCTGATAACATATATAAGGTAGTCTATCACCTGCTTTCGGCTTGACGTCGGCTTCTGGGACACCCTGTATATGCCGCCGCGTCAGTCATATTCTTAGCTTTTGTTTTAAATACTACTTCTAGCTAATCGAGCATTTCTTGTATTCTAGTGATGCATTCTATACTGCACAAAAGAAATATGCATAAAATTTGAATTTACATTTTATTAATAACACATCATAGAAACATTTAAAACCTTTGAAATTGTGAAGAAACGGTCTAATTATGATGAATCTTGAAAAAGTCTAATTATTGATAATTGCTTTACGTCTCTTTCTTATAAAATATATGTTTGTATCGGTATTATAATGGTGGACGAGTACAATGACGTCACTAGCAAATAAAAGCTTTTTAAACTTTGTTATTTTTTAAGTTATTAAAAAAATCACGTGGTTGTTTGTCAAATAAAAATACTATGTAATGTAACAATTAAAAAGTGTCCATATTTACATACAAGTAAAGATACAATAAAAAATAGCAATGAAGTCATAAAGCTGTATCTTTATTGGTTGTATTACTGTAGGTACATACCTCAGTTTATAAATCAATACTTATTTGTAACCTAGCAAAAAGTATATTGCATACGATATAAAACGTCCTTGTTGTACTGTTATATTTTTACTGTGCGGCACATGATGTTGGCGCCTGTTCAGTGGCCGCGTCCGCGCTAACGTCATATACAAATGAACGGTGTGAAGTGCGGAACATATGGGCTTGCACGTGGAAATTCCTCGCCTTAAGGCGCATAGTGCTCCCAATGACCTTGCGTCGATCGTCCCGCACTGATTACATAGGAGTGAGAGAGTGAGAGTGAGGGGAATATTCAAGCAAACCTTTACGCGTAAGATGAATTATTTTAATAAAAAATTAATAAAAGCGAATAAGAAAAATCTAAAAAGACCATCCCCTAGAATATTGTTCACTTTATTTATTGAAATCGAAAGTATGTGATTTAACCTAATATTTACGAAGCGATTAGGTTTATAGTTTTAAAATCGAGGCATGTTTGGGTCACATTTTAACCAAGTTTTAATTAATTTATCAAAAAATTAAAAAGACCATCCTCTAAAGAATGCGTTGAATAATAACATATCTTTTTTAAAGATTTTTTTATTCAATATTTATGAAGAGAACCGGTTTTTTCTGCAGTGATTTTTTATGATTGACGTTACTATGCGCCTTAACGATTATTTACTATCATGCTCCTGTTACAATTTTATCAACCTAAATAAGACACACTTAATTAAAATAAACTATCCTATTTACGATGTTACGATATTTTAGAGCAAGTCTATTTCAAAGTGTTCTAGGAATACAAAATTTAACATTTAAATATCTTCTATCGTCCCGCTATCCTTAATCGCCTTCATCGCGGTTAGGAATAAAAATAATATTGTTATCTCTACAATGCTATTTACATTCAGATAATCCTTGCGACCGTGTCTTATGTAAAAAGAAATAGTTTAGTAATCAGTCTGAGCAAATATCATTTGTAAATGATACACTCTCAATGTTCGCGAAGCTGTACGTTTATTTGCACGAAGATTGAAGCGAAAGCCACATTTATCTACACAACACCTTTTATTGTTGTTACAGCACTTGATAGTGAAGTATTCTCATCAATGTTAATTACCAGTGAGACGTGCGAACAGATATATCGTGTGCGTGATATAAAGATATTAATTCAAAAGTGAGATACTAATATAAAACATGAGAAACTCCACCGCAACGCCCACGCCTCCCATATATTTCAATATCGCCGAATATTGTTTGTTCGGAATTAATTTGGGAGTTATTGTTGGTATTATTCTCTATTACAATATTGTGAATAGAAAACATAACTCGATAAACGGTTTCCTGTTTGGCGGTAAAAATATGTCGATCGTATCAATTTCATTGGCTCTCATCGCGAGGTAAATACTTAATCATACATATATTATACAAAAACTTAAGCAGAAGGGTATAAAAGTGTTCAGATCATACAAAGTAAGCTTAGAATTTTTAAAAGTACATTGTTTAGTTATTACGTGCAAATGTTAGAGTTAGTATAACTTAATTAACTTCACGAAGAAGGCTCAACACCAATTTTACAATACTACTCTCGTAATGTTGCAGTTTTAGTCATATTTTACTAATGGTAAATATAGACTAAATAATTGCAAACTGCATGTCATTGTTTTTTCAGGCAAAACTACTGAAATCTGGTAGAACAAAACAACATTATTTCATATTATGATATAAAGAAATGTCAATATTGAAAATATAGTATTTGATACACAACACAATTTGGTACTTTTCAGCCATTTAACAAGTATCACTCTTCTTGGAGTGCCGGTAGAAATATATCTTCGAGGAACGCAGTACTGGGCATCAGCTCTTTCACTGATCATTGTGACATTTCTAACAGCAGTTATATATCTACCTGGTAAGAGGAACTTGATATAATTATCTGGAAATTCAAAAAAACAACCATAAATATTTTTACACAAATACTTTCGTCTGTTTCAGTGTTTATTAAAGTTAACTAATTTTGACTGCCAGTGCCTGGTCTGGTGGTTGAGACCATCTGGTCTGGAGGTTGGGGGCTCGACTCTCCATAAGGCAGTTTTCTGATCGGTTTGGTTGGTGGTAGGGCTTCTGAGTCCGCCTGGTAAGCTGCCATCGTCTTACCTTAGTTTGTCGCCATAATAGCATTGTTCTATTCCGATAATTAAAGGTATGATAGCCAGTTCCTCAGTTGTTAAGAGGAAACACTAAGGTCAAGAGAAATCAAAAATAGGTACTTATTTGTAAAATGTATTGCTGTCGCGCTGTGCCACCTAAAAAACTAGCTGAGCGCAATAGAGACCGGCCAGCTCGGACCAAAGGTATCTATGAAAGGACCAATGAATAGTAGGCAAAATTGACGATTCGTAGTCCCCTGTTTTTTCCTCTAAATCTAGACCGTTTTAATTAAAGAAAGGCTTTGGCTGTGGTTTTGTTTTGTGGTCAAATTTGTTTGCTGGATGTTTGAACTTTGAATACAGCAGAAAATCTGGCCAAATTTTCAGGTTTTTGGTGGTTTAAATCCCCTATAATAATTAACTTTGTAAAAAAAGAAAACATAGGAACATGCTTACAGTGGCCATAGATTTTTTTAAATATTCAGAAAGGAAACAGGAGACTACGTTTGTATGAAAAAAAAAACCGGCCAAGTGCGAGTCGGACTCGCCCATGAAGGGTTCCGTACGATTTATGACGTATTAAAAAAATTACTTACTAGATCTCGTTCAAACCAATTTTCGGTGGAAGTTTACATGGTAATGTACATCATATATTTTTTTTTGTTTTATTATTCGCTTATTTTCTTATTTTAGAAGTTACGGGGGGGGGGACACACACACACATATTTTACCACTTTGGAAGTGTCATAGATATCCCACAGGTATGGGTTTGATGAAAAAAATTTTTTGGGTTTCAGTTCTATGTATTGAGAACTCCCAAAATTTATTGCTTTTTTTATATTTTTGTGTGAAAATCTTAATGCGGTTCACAGAATACATCTACTTACCAACTTTCAACAGTGTAGTTCTTATATTTTCGGAGAAAAGTGGCTGTGACATACGGCCGGACAGACAGACATGACGAATCTATAAGGGTTCCGTTTTTTGCCATTTGGCTACGGAATCCTAAAAAGGTCCGTGCGATTTCCTCTTAGGGAGTTCAGGTGAAACTCGCTTCCACCTTCGGTCTTATAGTCATTTACTTTTTCACCCTTAGTCGTTCAATTCATATGCAAAAAGATTTACTTCAGTTCAAAGTGAAAGTCATAATTGTATTTTTTTGCAGTTAACAGATTAGCAGCAGCTAATCTGCTAACTGCAAAATTACAAAGTCCATCAAAAACGTTTATAAATACATTATTTTGTTTGTCTTCATTGAGTAAACACGAGACTTTTATCGTAACTAATCTAACAAAGGTACACAAGATAGCATTAAGACCATTCTAATTTTAAACCTTTATTGACGGCTTCAGACTGCTTTACTTAATAGAAGTTTAGTAAATTTTAAAGCCTGTACGATGACTCCAGGACTCAGTATAGAGACTGTCCACTATACAGAGAAATAGGGAATCAAGACTATTGTTGTAAAAATATTTCACGCTGTGTATACCGCAGAATGTGCTTCATGTTATTAGCATTGGGATTCGACAATATTTTTTGTGTATGGAGAAATGGATGCTAATAACAGGACCTTCAAAAATGGTTAGGTTACTGAACGTAATATTCCTAATTAGTATATATTAGGTCCTTACATATGAAATTGGCGTTTTGCCGTACTGGCCACTTTGATCTCAAATATCTCCTCTATGGTTAGGTAGGAATCCAATCAAATTCAAATTTATAAAGCTATTTACTCATGTATTTGTGTTTTGAAAATTATAATTCACTTGTTTTTTCCTTAATTGTTTTGGACTTTTCAATCAATTGTTTTGTTTTCAACTTTTTTGGAGTCAATTTTTACTTGGGGCATGGTTTGGCTGGTTCGGCAGGGTTCAGCCATTGCGATGAGCGCTTCCGATTATTGTACAGGACCCACTTTTCATCACAAGTAATGATTCCCTTCATTATTGTGCCGGTTGAGTAATGCAACGCAGCAGTCAACACGCGTTTGTTGATTTGCTTCACTCAATTCAATATCTTTTATTCAAATTGGATTGTTACAATCTCTTTTGAAAGTCAAAGCAGCTACGCCATTGGTTCACAAGTCTACGGCGGGAGACCTTGTACTGGAAAGAACCAGCAAGAAAACCAGCAAGGGCTATTTTTTTCTCCCTGTATTGTTACAGAGTCTTCAATTGGAAGCTGACCTCACAGCAGAAGTTTGAGCTCAACTTCCATTACAAGATTAGATGTGTTAGTTCTCTTCTTACTACTTATTACCAAAAATAATATTTGTTTAAAGAAATAGTTATACATAACAACACGATTCATTATCTGAAAAATTAACACCAGGCATTGGCATCATTCAAATAATCGTTGACTTCATAATATCCTTTACTCATAAGAGTCTTTTTTACATGCGCTTTAAACTTATGAAAAGGCAAGTCGGTAACACTTTGTGGAAGCTTATTATAAAAAGTTATACATTTCCCCATAAACGAGCCTCTAGTTTTTTGAAGCCTGAATGTTGGAACGGCAAGTTTATTTTTGAATCTTGTGTTTAGATGGTGAATTTGGAAATTGGTTTCAAATGTATTATAATTTTTATAGACATAAATCAAATTTTCATAAATGTACTGTCCTGCTAAAGTCAATATATTAATTTCTCTAAATAAGTCCCTTAAAGAATCTCTTGCTCGTAAATTATAAATAGCGCGAACCGCTCTTTTTTGAAGTACAAAAATACTTTCAATACTAGCAGCCGATCCCCACAGTAGTATTCCATATGACATGACAGTATGAAAATAACTAAAGTAAATCAATCTTGCCGTTTCAACATCAGTAAGTTGTCTTATTTTTTAAACTGCATATGCTGCAGAACTAAGTCTGTTAGCCAAGGACTCAATATGTGGATCCCACTGCAATCTAGAATCTAGTGTTATACCCAAAAATTTAGTAAAGTCGATGAATTCATCAACTTCATTATTCATTTCCACTATGGTATCCACCTTTCTTACATTTGGCAATGAGAATTTAATACATTTAGTTTTACGTGAATTTAAAGATAAATTATTTATAGTGAACCAATGCAATACTTTAGAGAGAGTACTATTTACAACGTCAGTATTTCCATTTCCTCTGTCAACCTTAAATATTAAAGAAGTATCATCTGTAAATAGTACTGTATCGCACAGATTCTTAGTGAAGTGTGGGAGGTCATTAATATAAATTAAGAAAAGCAAGGGTCCCAATATCGATCCTTGTGGCACGCCCATAACTATAGGTGCACTAACAGACTCAGTTTTGTTAATAACAACTTTCTGAACCCTATTGGATAAATAAGACTCAATAAAGTCTCATTGTTTCTTCAGAGACACCATAATGTTTGAGTTTATTTAAAAGAGTTTGGTGACCAACGCAATCAAAAGCTTTTGATAGGTCACAAAATATACCAATTACATCTTGTTTACACTTCCAAGCAGCAAAAATGTGTTTCAGAAGTGCAACACCGGCATCAGTAGTGCAACGACCTTTGGTAAAACCAAATTGGTTCATATGTAAAATGTTGTTACTTGAGAAATGATCAGTTAACTGATTAGATATATTTTTTTCAAATTTTTACTAAGAGCTGGTAAAATCGAAATTGGTCGATAAGATAAGATTTGAAGGGTCATTTTTATTCCCAGACTTAAATAGAGGTATTAACTTGCTATTTTTCATGAGGTCGGGGAAGATACCTTCATCGACACATTTATTGAATATCAACGCAAATTGCGGTGCAAGTTCTTTAATTACAGATTTAATTATATGGGTCGAAATACCCCAAAGATCTTCAGTTTTTTTGGTACTGATCATACGAAATGTTTTTAAAACAGTGTTAGCATCAATGTGATAAAAGTTGAACACCTTGTTACACCTTTTCACACTCCGTCCCAAAAGAGCTACAGCCTCATTGGGACATGAGTTGAGACTACTTGTAGTTTCTATGGGTATATGAGAGAAGAAGTCTTCAAATGCTTTAGCAACCACATTGTCTGATTTAATAGTTTGGTTATTGATTTCTAAAGAGAAAGAATTCACAGTACTTTTGGGTTTACCTGTTTCCTGGTTAATGATATTCCAGGTGGTTTTTATTTTATTTTTAGATGAACTGATTTTGTTACTTAAGTGCATAGCTTTTGCGCACATGCACACTTTCTTGAATGTTTTAGAGTAATTTCTGACATAATTTATGAAAGCGGGGTCATTGGATGTTCCTTTTAAAGCATATAGTTCATATAGTTTTCTGCGACTTTTATATATACCAGGCGTAGCCCAATCACTAAATTTCTTTCTCCCATTTTTTATTTTAATTACTTTTGAATATATCATTGCATTCATTTTTAACTACATTAAATAAGTTATTATTATACAAATTACTGGAGTTAGTCCCCTCGATCAATAAATTTGCAGTTTGACTAATAACAATTCTTGTAAATTTCTCTAGACCACGTTTTGTTATAGGTGTACAAATAGTCTCACGTATAGAACAAACATGATGGTGCTCAAACGAGGCTACTTGTCCGCTATGGTCAGAGTTAATACAATGTATAATCAACTTATCTTGTACATTACAATTACAGAAGATGTTATCTATGCAAGTAGCAGATGTTGCTGTTATTCGGGTTGTTTCTTTAAATACATTATTCATGTTAAATGATTTGAATAAGTTAATAAATCTACTAGATACTTGGGATTGTTCTAAAATATTTACAATTCGTAAGGGTACCCACCTTTCAAGCTTTTTCACCTTCCCAATTTGCTTCAAGTGGATTAAAACAGTTTTATCACTAACGCCGCAGCCTGCTAACTCGGACGTGGTTTGCGATGGATCCGCTTCCACAATAACCTTAAATTCTTAATTATCAACTTTGGTCTCCGACCGTCCACGGGGCTTGTTCTGCAGGTCGAAATTTCCAGAACGAAAACGTTAGATTCAATGACGCTCAGTGTTTTCTTTTGCGACACCGCCGTCGCCATACACATCATTAATCCTTCGAGCCGTTTCTGCAGCACTAGTGCCACGGTGGAACTCGTACTCGTAAATAACGCCATATTTCATGTTTTCCATTTTGTAAACTGAGTGACGCAGAGAAAAAAACAATTGAGGAAAAAACAAGTGAATTATAATTTTCGAAATAAAAATACATGAGTAAATAGCTGTATAAATTTGAATTTGGAATTCTTAACCATAGGGGAGATATTTAAAATCAAAGTGGCCAGAGGCCTTAGACAAATGCCACACGCTTACTTTTCCGTAGTCGTTCCGCAGAAAAATGTATGGAAATGACATTAGCTTACGACAACCTAACGCTATTTTTTCCGCAGCTAATGTCATCTCCATACATTTTTTCTGAGGAACAGCTGCGGAAAAGTTAGCGTGTGGCATTTGTCTAGGGGGGCAGTACGGCAAAACGCCAATTTCATATATAAGGACCTAATATTTAATATTGTGAAGTTATGCGGATGATTCTCTTGCTACATCATCATCATCATCATCACAGCTCATATACGTCCCCACCGAGGGGTTCGAGCCTACCCTATGTATTAGGGTGATTAGGCCTTAGTCAACCACGCTGGCCCAGTGCGGATTGGTCGACTTCACATACATCATTGAATTTCTTCGCAGATGTATGCAGGTTGCCTCACGATGTTTTCCTTCACCGTAGGAGCGTCAGACAAATGTACATATGGAATTCGAAACGAAAAACACATTGGTACATGGCGGGTCTCGAACCCCGACCCCCCGATTGGAAGGCAAGTGCCGAGTCCACAGCGCCACCGACGCTCCTCTCTTGCTACAGCTGCCTGTATTCGTACCACACACCGGCTGCTGCGAGCAGCGTGTACTAAGTACTTTCATATAACCCTTTGAATGTGTGACTGAACATCTATCACGATTGACTCCAATTTTAACAGTCACAGTGCATCCATCAATGCTTTGAAAAGACAATTAGCACAGAATCTTGAACTGTCACCGCAATGACTGTAAAATTAAAAGTGATAATATTTGATTTTTTTTAGACAATAAACCATAGCATTGCTATAAACGAACGCCAATTTCTGCATAGTTTGAACTCCTCTGTTAATTAGCTGCTCAGCACATCAAAATATAATTACTATAATAGTAGGTATGGTATTTAAAAAAAAACTTTGAATATGCATTTTTTTCAGTATTTTACAGGTTACAATTAACATCCAGCTTTGAGTATTTGGAAATAAGATTCTCGACTCACACTCGCACTATAGCTGCCGTTCTATTTGTTATAAGTAAGCTGATGCTTCTTCCAATAATTCCATATGTGCCTTTAATGGCGTTTAGATTAGGTAAGATGTTTTTGATAAATTCGATGTATTTTCCTTTGCCCACTGTCTACAACAAATTCAAGAGCTATTTTAATTAAAATTATCTACTGGCTCCTCAACTTGTAAACTAATATTAGTAGTTGCAGTGCATAGATATCTCCAGTCGATTATATAAATACTTATTCGATTTCCTTATTTAAACATAATTTTACCAAGCATTGATGTAAACCAATTCCTTAATGCATTTACAGTAACAAACCCATTTGCGGGACGAGTGACGGCAGTAGTATGTGTGAGTTGTGCAACTTTAATCGCCGTTGGTGGATTAAGAGCCGTTGTTAGTATTGGTATCGTCACGACATTCCTAGCAATGGCAGGAACAGCTCTGCCTAGTGGACTGGCTTTACTGCCGATGGGCCTCAAAACAATGTGGGAAATTGCGGATCTTGGAGGTCGCTTAGTGTTGTATGAGTGAGTATTTTTGATGAAATAATAATCATATGAATGAGAAATATTTGTTTTTGAGAAATGACATTGCACACAAGATTGTATTAACATACTATATCTTAAATTGAAAACGGAAAATTATATAATAAACGTGTGTTTTCATATTTGTCTTTCACTCTCTTAAATACGGATTGTTGTAGTGTGATAAGCTTAAAAGGCATACCTTTCAGCGTATATCATATATTTCTGCAAATATCCTTTGGCCCTACCTTTTTATAACTTGACAGATATTCAAACAGTAAAAATGACAATACAAAAGCAATATAATTCGAATAATATACAATCGAAATCTCAAACTCTCCATTCAACGAAGCAATCAAACATTTTTGTTTCATTTGTTATTTTAAGCATTCTGGATACCTTCCAAGAGTTGATTTTACTTTGGTCTGAGAATTCTCAGTCCAGATTATTGTCATTTACAATTTACAGTCCAGATCCGGAGCTAGCCCACCACACGTCTTTCTTTGCCGTGACATTAGCCCTAAGTACAAATTGGCTTTGGAAGATAGCTCTCAGCCAGTCGTCTCTACAGAAGCTGTTAGCAGTGCCAACAATGAACAAAGCTCGGATATGTCTTGCCCTATCTTGCATCGGCGTCATCCTTATGAAGCTGCTGTCTTGTTTCCTTGGGTTGACCTTATATGCCTGGTTTGCTGGCTGTGACCCGTTTCTTACAGGACAAATTAAAAAACACGAACAAGTAAGTTATTTGGTTTATGTTTTGTTAATTTTTAATATGTTGTAACTCGAAAGTAGGCAGATAACTCATTTCGGTATTATGAATAGTAACATTCCTAACTCATCTTTAATAACTTTTGGTTTCAGCTAGTTCCACAATTTTTAAATAGTCTATCGACAATGTTTCCTGGGATTTGTGGTATTTTTTTAATTGCAATATTTAGCGCCACCGTAGGGTATGTTTTTTTTATATTCCTTAACAGAATTTTATAACGAGTATATTGTAAAAATTAATAAGGAAGAACATTATCAACACCATTTTGGTAAGCTATGCTTATTGGATGACTGTAATACTAATAATTACTCTTAATTGGTTTTTCAGATGCATCGCTTCACACACTAACTCTGTATCAGGTGTCTTGTTCGAAGAATTTATTAGGCCATGGATGCCAGAGCGAACGAATGAGTTAGCTTGCTGCAGAATAATGAAGGTAAACTGTTCACAGTACGATTATTTTTTTAAGAAAGAATATATCTTGGCTTATGTATCATCTGATTTTAAGTGACGTGCGTCCTAGAGGTAAAAAAGCAAACTTTATTTGGATTTCTCAACCACAGAAAAACCTCCAAATATTAACAGACATAGTAACCTGAATATAACCTATACCCAACATTAAATCTGTTCTTTCAGTTAATTGAATCCTGCAGGCGCAGCATGGGCTGCCAAGAGTGGACTCGAGTCACGCATTTTTATCACGTCAGTCCCCCTAATACACGCCACCGTGCTACTCTTTAAGACATAGAGATTATGTTACTGAAATTGTGAGATAATGCGTGACTCGAGTCTAGTCCTGGCAGCCCGTACTAGTACGCCTGCTGGATTTTCAAAGTAAAGGTTTTTTTAATCAAGGCTATTGATGATAGGATAGACTATTGTCGATAGCTAAGAGTTATATAAAATACAGATTGCCAATTGCCTGGTTGGTCGTAGACGCGGCCAATCACTAGGTCCCCCGGTTCGATCTTCGGCTTGGACAAATAATTCACTAATTGAAATTTTTGTGATAAGACATTTCTCAATAACTGTTCGGAGTTTGAACTTACCGTTTAGTAGTGGATTAGCTCGCCCCTTTGGTATTACATGAGACTTTACTTTTTTATTCAACTAAGTTGATAAACAAGCAGTGGCCTGCTTGTTTATCCATTCATCCATGTCCATCATTTATTCCAGTTCCAAGCACCCACTTTATGGTAAGTGGCCATAGTCGCCTAATATAACATATATATCAAAGGTGCGTTTAAGCCAAACAAACAACTTAAACGAAAGAACAAAAGCTAGAATAAGAACATTCTTTCTTGATCTTTTAGTGTAAACGAAAGCTCGTTTTGAGCGTTTACTTCAAAAGATCGACGAGCAAGAATGAGAACCAAGAACTAGAATTCTTGCACAATAGATGCTTATATCAGCCGAATCGCTAGAATCCGAACACTCAAAAACGCTCAAAGCAACAGTTCACATACTCTAGGGCCGTTTACATTTTCGGAATTCCTAGAATATTCCATAGAATCTTTAAGAACGCCGATAGAACAACGAAAGAATGCACTCCATCTGTTTGCACTAAAATAATTAAATAGAATGAGGATAGAATGAGCATTCGCTCGTCTGATATAAATCGACCTTAAACACTTGCAAATCTACAACACCTACAAAGACCCTTAACAACTTGTGACATAAGATGTTAATTTACAGTACCCAGTAATTTCTGAGAATTCACTGTCCGTCTTACCCTTTTAACCGGAACACTGCAATGTTATCATCATCATCATTTCAGCCAAGAAACGCCCACTGTTGGACATAGGCCTCCCGAGATCTCCAAACTGATCGGTCTTGCGCCACCTGCATCCAGCGGCGTCCCGCGACCTTCACCAGATCGTCAGTCCACCTTGTAGGGGGCCTACCAACGCTGCATCTCGCGGTACGCGGCCGCCACTCGAGGACCTTTCCGCCCCAATGGCCGTCAGTCCTGCGTACTATGTGTCCTGCCCACTGCCACTTAAGGCGCATAGAAGGGTCAATCATAAAAAAATCACAGCAGAAAAAACCGGTTCTCTTCATAAATATTAAATAAAAAAATCTTTAAAAAAGATATGTTATTATTAAACGCATTCTTAAGAGGATGGTCTTTTTTAATTGTTTGATATATTAATTAAAACTTGGTCTAAATGTGACCCAAACATGCCTTGATTTCAAAACTTTAAACCTAATCGCGTCGTAAATATTAGATTAAATCATATACTTTCAATGTCAATAAATAAAGTGAACAATATTCTAGCGGATGGTCTTTTTAGATTTTTCTTATTCGCCTTTATTAATTTTTAATTGAAATAATTCATCTTATGCGTAAAGGTTTGCTTAAATATTCCCCTCACTCTCACTCACTCACTCCTATGTTATCAGTGCGGGACTATCGAGCAAGGTCATTAGGACCACTATGCGCCTTAAGGTTTGCAATTCTTTGGACTATGTCGGTGACTCTAGTTCTTCTACGGATCTCTTTATTTTTGATGCGATTGCGTAGAGAAACCCCGAGCATAGCCCTCTCCATTGCCCTTTGAGTGACATTAAGCCTTCGGATGAGACCCATTTGTAAACGGCCAGGGCTCTGCAATGTAAGCACCGCTATTTGGCGGCAGAAATAGATGAGATAGAGGTAACTATGCAGACGACTCTGGTGTAATCTGGTAAAATAATTGGCGAAATATCGATGCTTATTATCTCTGCCTGTCCTCTCGGGAAAATATGATAATATTTACTTTCCGGGAAAACATGACAATATTGATGATTTCTACCTGGAATATTTAACTGAAATAATAATTTATTTTCAGATGTTATGTGTTGTCGTCGGCATTTATAGTGCCGGAGTTGTATGGTTTGCCAAAGAATTAGACCGACTGCAGCATGTGGCTTCTGGTGTGACTGGTGTCACCGCAGGCACCCTTCTTGGCTTGTTCACATTAGGTATTGTCTTCCCAAGAGCTAACTGTTCGGTGAGATTTGTAAACCATTTAGTTAAACATAAATCTTGTCAAGGTTAAAAGTACCTAAGGTCTTCCACCAATTTCAAAATAGAACTTTGTATTTTCTAAAAAAATTCCAAATAAAATGAAAGATGAATAAGTCATTTTTAAGAAAAAAATTGACGCCTTAACCCCTGGATCCCCGCCTGAGACGAAATTTTTTATTAATGATTTTTTAATTTCTCCAGCCTTAGTCTCCAGTTTCTAGTTTAATCTCTAGTTGGTAAATTGGCAACTGATGTTAACCGGTTACCATGCATGCCATTGCGTACCTAAGACGCCTGCAGCAATGGAATAACTTGGTCGTTATCGACTATTCTTTTAGTTAATTTTATTTCTGTAAAATTGCATAAAATACGTACTTATACAGGATGTAAAAACACCGAACGCGAAGCAGAAACCCACGTACCTATTGAACCCATCGTCAATATAATTTTTGTCTTGTATTGTAGACCATAATATCTGGGAAATTAATAGTTACCTACCGAGATATTTAAAGTAACAAATAAAATTTTCGGGGTTTTATACCAAACAGTTTGGAACACTATTTGTTGATTTTCGTCCAATGAAACATCAAAGAAAAAAAAACGGTACATATTTATTATCAAATAAAAGTTTTTAACGTAAAACCATTGTTAATATACGTCAATGCGTAAAACGCGTAACGAACGCTGCCTTTGTGCCTTTTATCCGTTGCGTAGGTACCTCGTACCAACTCGTACTTTAGTTCTTTTTGCACTTGCTTTTTAAATCCTAAAAATAAATTTCGTTTCCCATCAATAATTTTTGTTTTATTAGTTAATTTTAAGGCTCTGAGTGCGTAGATGTGAGCTTTGTTATGAGTGTTTTTACAACCTGTATAGTGGATGAAAAGTTTTTAATTGCATCGTTATTAACCTTCTATAAAGGAAAATTTTCAGTTTTCGGTAAAAAAGTACTTCACTTTAGGAATAGAAACATAAACGCCATCTATTATGAACTGTGTAATTTTATTGTAAGCCCTATCTAGCGCCATCTATCAAAAGGTGCCTGAATCTAATTCTCGAACTACGCTTTACTATACAAAGTCCACCGGCGCACCAGAACTGTGTATCTACATCTATCCGGGGATAGATGGCGCTCTTGAGCAAAATTTAAATAAGATTTTAGTAGAACTTGCAATCTAAATAAAATAATGACGACAGATAAAATCAAATAATAGCAACAGCAAAGATACATCAAATAAAAGGTAGAAAAAATCAATAAATGTTAGGAATGAATATGCTTTAATGATCGATCACATACCTACTTAAAACAGGACAGAAAAAATTTAAGACGCAACAAATAATAAGTGGACAGAATAAAAAAAATATTATGAACAATCCCATAAATACGACTTTGAAATTTGTTTCATTGGTGTGTAGAATTCCGGAGACTACCCACCTATTTCAAACTATAGCCACAAGTACAAAATTTGCACCAGTTACATGGTTGTATCATTAGGTGCTTAAATTGTTAAGATTAAAATCGAAAAAGAACACAAAAGAAGTTATCAGATTAAGGATGCGATGAAAAATACAGGGTGCTCTAAGCGGGAGCCTGCTGAGCTTGATGCTGTGCGGCTGGCTCTTGATAGGCGCTGAGAATGCCTTGGCGACGGGGGCGTTGACCTTTCAAGGCAAGCCTTTGGCGATATCCGGCTGCGGGAAAACTAATTTCACAGAATTCATGAACGTCACCAACAACGTACCAAGCACTGAGTGAGTATTGTTAATAAGTCAGGAAGATTTTTATAAAACGGCAAAAATGTATCTTTATTTAAACGCATTTTGTGTGAAATATTAGTCGAGTCTGTGCAAAGAGAAATACTCAAAGAAATGAACTAAATTACGTACGCTTTCACATAAAATCTCTTTTTTCTCGATTACTTTTAATTTATCATCACACACTCACTTCTTTTAGTTATTAGTCGGACGTTATAAATGACTATTAGGTACTGCTAAACTCGCGTTTTCGGATAAAACGCTATTTAGTTAGAACATAATACGAGTATAACGGTTATGGCTTTACCTACTGATAAACATTGAATAGTGTCTGGATAGTTAGGTCTGTAGTGATTTGACTTTCCAATGAAAAAGACAAAACATTGTGTTATACAATTTATTCAGACGTTATTTAATGTTAACTAATTAAGGAGTTAAGAGTTTTAAAGTGTACTCTAAGGTTTTCCTTTGGATTACCAGAAAAAAAGGACAAAACATGACATCACAAAAGAAGCAGTACGGAAAAAATACGTTTAATTAAATTACGGTTATACCTACTAACATTCATAGTGGATATTGGATAATATTGAAAACTGTCTTTACACACATTTTCTAGTCTCATTTACCACATGCTACTAAGTTAAGCCAATAAGAACATTCACAATGAATAGGTTATAAAAAAAACAAATGTCACGTTGTCATAAGGAAGGAGGAAAATAAGTCTGAAATCAATTTTTGACGACAGCAACATTGTTTCTTATTAGTTTTTGTTATGCACAAGGGGGACATATTTTTAGTTTCAAAAGTTGAATAAATTCAACATAGGAACTCTAATAATATTACAATAGTGTTTAGTAAAACGCAAAAAGTCCAACTTTCGGTGTCATCAACTTATATTATTTTTACGGATATCGACGGCACAACCCTTGTAACTAGGGTGACCACAAACGAGATGACACTCTGAAGTTTTAATCTTTGAGACGTAACTTCGGTGATATCGAGTCTGAACTTACTTTTATTCCCCCTTATTAAAACTTTCCCTATATTACTGTTACTCGATCCTGTCCGTTTTATGACTCTTGTTCCTGATTCTTTGCTCTTTCTTGTGGATGCAGTTAATAGCAACGTTGTATGCTATGGGTGACATTCTGTAATTTTGATGCGGTTTTTATGTTAGTTAACTTTCATAGTTAAAGTTCGCCCTTGCGGTGACGGGCATATTCTAAATATGACTGTGTCGCTCCTCCTTTCTTCCCGTTGATGTCGTAAGAACCGACTATAGGAGTTTACCGTAATTGTACCTCTGCAAAAAGATTAATTAAAAAAAGGAATTTCTAAACGTAACCCTACACCCACCCGTATGACCAGCATATAGCAGGCCAACTGGCCAATAGCTCCCTGACTTTTGTAGGAAGTTAGTAGAAGGTAGGACCCAGCGTTGGAACGTTGTTGTATGAGTGAAAGTAATTAGTGAAAATGTTAGTTAAAATTGAAAGACTATGTCGTTCAATATCGTATTATAGAAACCAGGACACTTTAGATTGATTGATTTATTATATTTTGACGGTTTTAAACACTTTTATGAAAACATTTTGGACTACTATTATAGCTTTGGCAGAGCTCAAGCTTCAAGTATGCGAACGTGCAGTGTATAATAGACGCCTACGTGCAGTGTCATTGTCAACTTAATTTGAACTTGTGGCCGATTGCACTAACCATGTCTTAGCTTAGGACGATCTTAAGTGGCATGCTGTCACATTCTTTTCTTTAAAGACAAAAAGGACAGCAAGCTTCTTAGGATTGTCTTAGCTAAGACAAGGTTAGTGAAATTGACCATTAGACTTATAAGTTATTAGACTTAATTATTATTAAGTCTAATAACTAATAAGTTTTGACTAAACTTATAAGACTTAATATTATAGTTTCATCAAAAAGGTCGGCTCTCACCAGCCTCCTTCAATAAAAATTGATATTAAAAGAAAGTCACTAAACTTACTAGGTATTCCCAACTGTAAAAAATTGGTGATTGACAATATTATATGTTAATAGAAGCTGTAGGTAGTTTTTGTTTCATTCGAAGAAGCCTTCTTTGCTCCATCACTGGCTGAATTGGAATGATTTACGCTTCTTTGTGAGCTCAAGCTTAAGATCTATGAATGTATAACTTATAATAATCAACGTTAGATACCTAGTAGAAATAAACGGTAACATCAACATCATAGGAAAAAAATCAAGCGTCACCTAGTTTAACAGTTAAACCAACTAGAGTCTGGCCAATGAAAGCTGAACCTTTTTTTTCTCGGAGGGAAATGCGTAATTCCACCGCATCCGCCGTTGACTAGACGGCGAGCGGTTGCAGAGTACCAGGCCTACCCGCTAAAACCCGGTGTTCTCCCTAAATGAAAGCTGAACCTGACATTTTTTCAAGTTGCAACACTGATACAATATCCCTCTGTAGTTAAGTTAAACATGGTGATTTTGATACTTTGTAATAAACTTGTTACTTTGTAATTTAACTTTCGGTCTTGGTACAGAAGCACAAACCTGAGCCAATTTATGAGGAAAACGAAATTTTAAGGGAGCATGGTTATGAGTTGTTGAGTATTTCTCCATACCATTGTTATCTTAACCCTATACTAAGAGGTCATATGGAGTTGAGGCAAGCACAAGTCAAGTGGAACTAGACAAAATTATAAATAAAGCTTTTTATAAAAATACAAAGCATTTGCTTCACGTTAAAAATTGGTACAAGAGCAGGGATAGGATCACGGAAGAGATGGAGCAATTTAGGTATAAAAAGCGTCAATGATGATGAACCAAGCGGCTCAGATGAATCAGATATATGTGTTGAATATTTGGAAACTGAGTTTTATTTCAGTGAATATATAAAATATATTGTTAAATGTATTTTGATTCTTAACGACTTTATGTACCTATTGATTTTAGTTTTCAACATTTCATAATCTTTTTTCTTAATTTCTGTCGAAATATGAAAAAATAGGTAATTGTCATTTTCATTAAATCCAAATACCGACATTTTTTTTTATAAAAGGTTCATTATTGAATGTTTATCGAAACTAAACATTAATATTTAAGAAAAAAAAGTATAAACTCAGTTTTTCCCTACTATATTCAGTATTGCCTCCTCCAATTTTTTTAAATTTCCCGCCTTTTGCTAGGTTCAGTTTATATTAGTCAGATTCTAACGCTAATTTAAAGGGTGTTTTATGAAGATAGTTAATATGAAGATTTGTAAAGCATGATTTAGCGAAATGATGAAGAAGACAGTCTTCTTCATAAAAACTTCTTTTAACCTTTACAGGACAATCACCAGGAAACTACCCACAAAACCGCTGCAATCTCTCTTCAGAATCTCATTTACATACTGTCCATTCGCGGGGGCGATCGCTGTTTTGCTCATCGGCGTGCCAATGAGCTATCTCACAGGAAAGTCCAGGAGCGAGTCCATGAACCCCGACGTCTTCTGCCCGTTGACGCAGAGCTTCTTCCACAGGCTGCCGACGCGCAGCCTCTCGACTACCTATGAGGCGCGAGCACAGGACTCCGTGGAAGTATATACGGCGTTAGATGAAGCGCTGAAACATTTGAAGGAGGTTATGGATCGGTAATAAAACTTTTTAATTGGATGGTGATGTTTTTTTATTCTAACTCCTTATAGACAGAAAAAAGGAAGAACTGCTTTCTTAAAATGAGATGTTACGTGGTCATACTGATATGACAAACAAGTATGACCACGAGGAAACGGCGGAAATATCACAGACAGAGTTAGGGTACAATGTTATTAATTCTTCATTTTATATTTCACGTACAGACGAGAGAGAGAGAGAGAGTTTGATGGCTAATTTCACCAACCTTGTCTTAGCTTAGGAAATATGCTGTCACTTTTTGTCTTTAATGAAAAGAATGTGACAGCATGCCACCTAACGACCGGTTTCAATATCCTATCTATCTTTGGATTTGCTCACTGGAGATAGAATATTGACGTATTTGGTATGGAGCTAATGTCAAATGCCTATCGCTAGTAACCAAATCCACAGATAGATAGAATATTGAAACCCGGCCGTAAGAGTATCCTAAGCTAAGATAAGGTTGGTGAAATTGGCCATGAGTCCAAGCCAGTGGAGCTAGAAGCGCACGAAATTCCGTACAGCAATTCGTCGGCTTATGTAGGCGCCCAATAAGGTAGCTTTATTAGATGAAAATCGCTGTTTTAAAGTTATTGACCAACAGTATTTCTTGGACAACAGGGTGCACTGCATCCAGGAAAAGTTGCCGTGGGATTGTTTACATAGCTGTTCCAGATGTAATGGATTATTAGGTAAATAAAACAATGAATTATTTTCTACTTTTGAAAGAGCAATATGATAGATGTATCTGTTGGGGTTGGTTTTTTGAATTTAGCTAGACCATGTGTTTTTTAGCGTACCTATCTGCAGTGATTTGCAATACTCTCTCTTGCCGATTCATAGTCTAGAAAACTACACGCGTTCACGGGAAAAAGCTAGTGTTGTATAAAAAATATCTTAGGTTTATATGAAGCTTTCTCATTACGAGATGAGCCAGGACGACGGCCAACCTTAAAAAGGTCTGGCCATCTGCACGGGAGCTATTTTTTAGTACCTACCTACAAAAGTGTTTGTGCAAACACAAATATTCTCCGTTCTTCCACTCACATTAGCGATTTTAGGGAATGATTTTATAAGTTATTAGCAATCATTAATGTAACAAAATTATCAAGTTTGTATACTTAGATAATTAAAAAAAAACATTTTAAAGTATTTAGTATAGTCCTCGTCTAAGTGATGTTAGCATAAATTTGTCTAATAAATCGAAAAATACGATGAACATAGTCCCATTTTCCTTCGTCAAGTTATCCAATTCGATCACAGAATTGGCGATCAATCGACGAGTACGAGCTGTTACAAAATCACCACACAGACGCAGGACACACTAAAGTGCCTTCCGAAGCAAGGAAGAGCTAGAATTTTTTTCTACAGATAGGTTAACAATTCTAAGCCTGGCGATGGATGACGTTGCTAAACTTTAGCAATCGTTAGATTCGTTAGCCAAACCCACATACCATTGAGCCTCCGAGTTTTTATTTACCATGAAGAATTCGAAACTTAAAAATCTATTAAGTCAATCATATAAAAAGATGAAACATTAAAAAACAGCACCAAAACTCTATATCTATTAAAAATTGAAGTATGAAAGAAGACAACATGAGAACCATCTTATCCCTGAACAACACTATCGGCCTTAATAACAAAAATTTTACTCCTTGGATTATCCTCGGATTAGTTTTTTATTATACAGATTTTTTTATAGTTACTCTGTGTTTTGTCTTGTTTCCACACATCTCGGCTTTCATATATCAAAATAAGACAAAATACGGAGTAACTAATCCGATGATGATCCAAGGAGTAAAATTTTTATTAATAAGGCCGTATATGTTCTGTGCCTCTGTACCTACCCAAGTAGCAGGTAGGTACTTAGGTCAGCTCTAATAGAATGTAGACTGATCAAGAGTCAATATTCAATATTATAGTCAGCTATTTCTAGATTGCAATCTACTTTCAGATTACCAACAAAGACGAATGCTATGGCAATTTCACAAATATTCCCGAACTGAGGAATAAAGGAGGCGCAGTAAAATGCCGGATAAATTCCGAATTTCGACTTTCATTATTTGTGTGACGTCAATGATATATGGGCCGTCATTAGGACGCTCACCTGGTAGGAATTCTTACCTTCCGAAAAAATCTATTCATCACATTTTATGAAGCTTTCAACTTATCTGTAATTCGCCTAAGCCTATATTACAGCGAATCCGACATTCTGCAAAACTATATGGTTTTGATGTAATTTATAATTTCTCCTATGAATCTTTATGTGTGTAGGTATATACAAGGTACTTTATAAGCGGGTGTTTGTACAAATGTTAAACATCCTCTAAACCAAAATGTATTTTTTTCGCGATTTCAAGATTGGTCTCATAGTAAAAGTTGTTTTGTTTTCTTGGCTGAACTAATACACAAGATTTAGCTCCTGCTTCAACAGTAACCCTGTATTAAAATTAATAAAAATGAATTTGCGTTCGTTATTTCCTAATTCCATATTTTAAAAAGGCTTGAATCTTAATATATGTATAAAATCTCGTGTCACAGTGTTTGTGACTAAACTCCTCCGAAACGGCTTGACCGATTTTATGTTTTTTTTTGTGTATATTCGGTAGGTCTGAGAATAGGTTGTAAACTATTTTTAATACCCTTAAGTGATAAGGGTTTTTTTATTGAAAATTATTATGGTCAAACGTAGTTTGCGGGCACAGCTAGTTATATTACCTAAAATTTTAGAATAATGGTCTTTTCCTTTAAAATGTAACCCATAGTATACTGGTTATTTATTGCTCTGTGTACATAAATTAAGGGAGTTATACAAAATTTCAACGTATATTTGCTATAACTACAGCGTGAGACCATTCGGAAATCTAACTTCTTGTAGGAATTTACGCTCTAATGCCACAAGAGAAACGGTTACAATCGTACGATATACATAATACATGTTCTCCAGATCAGCTCTCGTAACCATGGGCGAACACGTCCTTTACAGCAGACATACAATACTACCCGAAACAAAGGAAAAAAGCCTGCTGAGGTGCGTGGTACGTTTTAGTCACGGCACATTAATTCCTAGACCGAACTTCAGAGTGCCTACTGTCTCAAGTACTGCTCCATTGCAAAGAGATATAAACATCATTATATGCATTGGAATCTCAACCTTATATACACGGGATGAAATCCTAAAATTCTGTAAAATTGAGAGGATGCAAGTTTGCCTCATTTGTTACTTTTCAGCCTGTGGGATCGAAGAGCCGGCAAAGGTTTTGAAAAGGGAAAGGCATTGTTCACAGAATGATAATAAGATTTTGTGTAAAATTAATGTATGTGAAATTGAAACCAATATTTTGGGCGAAACTTTTGGAGCTGATCCCGTTTTAGAGCCTTGTGAAGGCGTTTGGAATTGAATTTGAGATAATGTTATTGATGATGTTTTGAAGGCAAAGAAACATCACCCTATTTGTTGTTTGATTTTTCATTTGCCTATTGATTTATATTGTAATGTATTGCACATTACAATACGAATCAATAGGCTAATCGTCTTCTTTCAATTCTATTCAATATAATATAGAAGCCTTGTTTCTTAAGTATACCATTATGTAATTAAATGCTCTCGTGTTCTAAATTTTTAATCTTCCGGAAACGACACTTGCGTTTCTCTTTCTAGTGAGTACTGAACTAAATAATTAGACAAGTATAAGCTTCTTGTGTATTCTTAGTAAGATAAGTAAGATACTATAGTCTTATGCCTAGCAGAGGGTATACGCTGGTGATGTCTTACCGATGGCGTATGAAGTGGCTTTTAATATTAAAGATAAATATTTTCAAAAAATTCCCATTATCAATGAATGTCTTAGATATCATTGACATGATAACATAGAAATCGAAATGGCTAGACAGACAGATTAGCTATGCTTTTTATGTCCAAAAGCGGACATAATTGATTACTTGCTGAGGCTTGCCAGCCAATGAATCAATAAAATACCGCGTCTCATTAAATTATCGATGGTTTGAATTAAAAATTCTATTTCATATATTAATTCATATTGAAATCAGGAACGAAATTTACATCAGTATCGCTAGCCAATATACACATAAAAAACGATTCTTTTGACAATTTTAATTATTTCTATAGGCACCAAAAATAGAATTCATAGATATCTGCTAATTTGACAATGACAAAAATATAACTTCTATATCAAATGTACTGATTAAAACTTATACACTTAAAACTTATACTGATTTGAACAAAAAATCACTTAGAAAAGTAGGTATTTTATGTGTATCTTGTGTCACTAATAAACTTTTTCATTTCATTTCATTTCATATTTTTCGGGCTACACTAAACACTACTTACCTATTGTTTGTTCCTGCCACTACCTCGGGGAAATATATACAGAATAAAATATAAAAGTGACTTGTGTCACAAAAAGATTAGTGTCGATACAAGTACAAATTTGATTTCTCATAGCATTTATTATTCATGACACGTACGGCGGCCCTAACCATGTGTAAAATATTGTTATATACAATATCATTACTATCACGTATCAGGGGACAATAATTGGGAAGCAGAGCCATAGAAAAGTACATTTGGTCTGGATGTTCGGAAGGGACGTCAGAACTGGGGGTCTTCTCTATTTCTACGAAAAACGAAATTTCGCATGTTTCCTACCACGGTTCTCTTCGATTCGAATATTCGTTCGACCGCAAATAGTTTGACAGATATATTCTCCAAACCTACTCTAATTTACGAAAGTTCGAAACGAAGTATTGAATTTGACACGTTATTTTTCGGAATTTTAACCTCAAATTAACGAACACGAAGTGTTACCTTTTGATATTCGTAATTGTGAGTTTTTAATTAAGTCAATGTGAAATTGCTATTGGAATACTTTTGCTTGAAGCTGTTTTGCGTGAGGAGTGTAAAGAGCGTAGTTGCCTCGGAAATAATTTAAATTTAGCGTCGATTCCCGACTTGGGATTTTATTCAAAATTGCACTCAGTTGAATATTATTTGAGAATTAAAATTGATAATTAAGAAGAGCATCGATTTGCTACCGGGTAACGGAACTTGTTATTTTAGGCTAAAATCAGTAGTCAGCAATATTATTTACATAAAAGCTCAAAATATACATACCTATTGATAAGTACCAAAAAGATTCTTACTTACAATTTAGAATGCTTAACTCAGGCCCGTTTTACCGAATAGGCACGGTAGGCACGTGCCTAGGGCGCTAGGCAATTGGCATTTTTGGGGCGCAAAAAAAATGGAAAAATAATTGCCGTGGTTGTATCTGCATGCATCATTTATTGCGCCACTGCCGAAAGCCGACATTCCCACTGGAGGCCAGTAGATACCTCACGGCTACCGGTTGCCAGTCCGGGACACGGCGGGTCCATAGGTGGTGGATAATTAAGTTAATTAAGTCTAAAGTCCTTCCCAAATCAAAACTGGCATTTCAGACTAAATCAAAATTTACGGGGTATAGGCGTTATGGTTGGGCTGTTGGTGGTGGGGGGGGGGGGGGGGGGGGCGTAATCAGGGATATAAAAAGGGGCGCTACTCTTCGTTGTGCCTAGGGCGCTGGCAGAGTGTAAAACGGGCCTGCTTAACTAGAAAACCAACAATACAACACACAATGTAACTGCGACTGAAAAATTCCTTTCTAAAGAGCCCTGTAAATGATCAAACATGTTTGTCAAACTTGCTTGACAAATTTCACGTTTTCATCAAACACGACGTCAATCCAGATACTTTTCAAACACATCAAACACGTAGTTCGTTTGTCAAACGCGTCAAACACAGCCCTACACGAACAAACAAGTTGCAGGTGTTTTACAATCAACCCTGTATATGAAACTGTTTCCGTTCACAGCTTTGTTTGTATAATTTCCCGTAAGAACTATGTTTTTCCGTACAAACCGCTATATACAGAAGCTTTCAAAGTCCCATTGAAATACGTAAATGAGTTTTAATAGGTACGATACGTGGTTTTATTCTCAAAAAAGCTAAAATACGTGTTTTCTCATTTATTTTTATTATAACAAATACAAAGGTTCGTGCTAGTAGTTAGCTTCTAAAATAATGAAGTTTCATATAAAGTTTCAACCCTTTTCCACCCCTTTAGGGGTTGAATTTCTTCACAACCCTTTCATAGTAGACGTGAGTATTAAAAAAAGGTAGTTGGTAATCTAATACAGTCTAACCGTTTTAACTTACTGTTTTGTTGTTTCTTTAATAAGTCTTTTTATCAAAATGATGTGTTGATTGCGGTTTGCCAGTTAATCGTTTAAGGCGACAACCGATAAATGCGTTATCCTATTATGTAAGCGGTATAAGTTGGGATGAATGCTGAATTCCAGCTGGAACTCAGAAAGTGAAATTCGCATCAGAATCGAGTTGGCCCGTAGATCTTTCATGAAAATGAAATCCTTATTCACAAATAGAGATATAAAAAACATAAAACTCCGTTGGCATATGGTCCAGTGCTATGTTCTACAAATACTTTACTATAGAGCAGAGGCCTGGACATTTAACAAGAAAACAAGGTAATAGATTGGAAATATCATGGCGAGATAAGGTTACCAACTTGGAGGTACTCAAAAAGATGAATAAAAAGCTGGAGGTAATAACAATACTCAAGAGGAAGAAAATTTCATATTACGGGCATATATACAGAAAAAAATAAGTACAACATATACAAGAAATTATTGAAGAAAAATTGAGGGCAAGAGGGGAAGAGGAAGGAGAAGGACATCCTGGTACGAAAACTTGAAAAATTTGAAAGGCATATACAGAGCCATAGACTTAAGAAGGATGACATAACATAGAGAAGAGTTTAGAGAGATGGTCGCTGACACCCGATAAGGTATGGAACTGAAAGAAAAAGAAGATTATGTAAGCCCAATGTCTATTGATAACCTGTGATGTAAGAAACCCTATTACTGTGATAACCGCTTATTACAAATTTTTGGCCAGCCAGCAGCTTAACCTATATACACGGCTATCTTTTTATCACCCTGGAAAATATTAGGGACGCTTCAGGACACATTCATGAAAAAAAATGAAATAAAAAATTTAAAAAATCTCTAAAAATGCTGCTACCAACTAGTGCAGCTTTTTTTGGATATTTTAGAAAATTAATATAAAATTAAGTAAGTGAGTTATTGTTTTTATTAATTTTTAAATCATTTTAATACCATGTCATGAAGCGTCCCTTAAATTTTCTATGGTAATAAAAAAATAACCGTGTATATAAAAAAATAAAAATGCAAATATTTATCGGGACCGTCAATAATAAAATTTAATAATAAATTGTAAAAAAAGCCAAACGTTTATGTGTTTATATATTCTAACTGTAGAGTTTAATATAATCGAGATAAAAATGTCCTATCTTTTAAGTTGGACCAAATAACATACCTACAGTAATCCAAATTTCATCAGAATTAGTTAAGTAGTTTCGGAGTTTATCCCAGACAAACATCGTTATGCGAGATTTTTATAAAAGATTCTGGATCCTTATATATAAGATTCTGGTAACAACGCTTGTAAAAAAGCCAAAACTTCTATTTTTATATTACCAATTCTAGAATTGGGAGTCTATCTAATGATGTATAGGTACTTATTCTGTTCAATGTTATTCAGGGCAAACGCCCATATAAATCTTAGCCACTTCTGACGCTCTCTTGTTTCTCATTGCTCGCGACCAAAAAAAATGCAGATAACTAGCTAATACGTTCTTGGATCTCGATTTCTGCTAACGTCCACAAAACAGATTCTTTGGAACGTGGTGAATATATACGAGCTGAGAGAAGCTAGCAGATGGCGCAGGACTTAGATACCTAAATCAATTACTGGAATCAATTCGATTTTCACTGGATCGCTCTAGCGAATTCCATTTCAACGGATGCTTTTTAAGAAATCTTTCTCAGTCGTTAGAAAAGAAATAGTGCTAGTATTTTTCCTACTACGTGTATAAAAACGAATTTTAATATAATCATAATAATGGTGGATATACTTGAACGATTATTTTGGATATGATTTTTCACTCTTGAATTGGAATTCATAAACCTAACATCTTCGTAAAAATATTAACACTCTTAAATTTCTTGAATTCGTAAGAAGTAATAGGGAATATGCATGATTTTTTTTATTTCATATACTAATCAATTACGTCTTCATAACATAGAAAAAAATATAAATAGGCTTGAAAATAGTCAAGTTATTGTTCAAAGTGAAATTTAAAACATCGAATAAATTTGAGCTGTTCAAACGCCACCATTTTGCGCGCGTTTTGATGACGTCATTGGTTTTAGTTGTCATTGGTCCCGTGTTTGTTTACTATAGCGTTAGCGCGCCCACATACTTATTTCGTGACTTAATTTCAGTTAATTGTTATACAAATCATGGAAGAAGTTAAAAAACCTTTTTACAAGTATTGTATGGTACCGCAGTGCAAAAACAATATTAATAATACACCCCATAATAGTTATTTTCACTACAAATAACGGCGAACTTACGTTTCGCCATAATAAAAAATAGTTTACGATCTATTCTCAGACCTACTGAATATACACAAAAAATTTCATAAAGATCGGTCGAGCCGTTTTGGAGGAGTTCGGTTACAAACACTGTGACACGAGAATTTTATATATTAGAAAGATTAAACTTTTAAGCAAATAACAACAATCAATAATCACGCAGAGAAAATTTTAGAAAAATGGCGCCAAATATGTCGTCTTACGTACACAGCAGTGACAAAGCAAATGCGTGCTATGCTTTGCTTGTCGTGTTTTTAAAAGCAAGGTCCGGCCGTGCTTTTTGTTATGCTTTGCTTTTAGGCATGCTTTTACAATACAAAATCTGGTAGACCAGTTAGATTATTTAGCGCAATCTTAACTTAGCATGCTAGAAAAAAGCAGGAAAAAAGCAAAATGTGTGTCATTCTAGACATTTGACATTTGGTAAAGAAAAAGCACTAGTGCGTAATGGTGGTCATCCCGGACGCTAAACAGCCCTGCAATATACTACTTTTTGAGCAACTGTATGAAAGTGTCTTTTCGTATTCCACGCGATGCGAAATTACGAAAAAAATGGTGTAAGATGATGACAAGGGAAAATGTATCTCCATTATCGGTTGTATTTTGTTGTGAAGATCATTTTAACGTGTGCTATATATTTATGTACAGCTTAGTGTGAATTAGCTATTGAGCAGTAGATGATTCGGTCTAAAACTAACCTAACTTGTACAAAAGTTCATTAAAAACTTATCTAAAGAGCTTGCTTATTCCTATTGCGGTTTTACGAAATTTTGATTTTTTATTACAACAAAGTTAGCAAGTTAGTTTCAGTTTCGATTCGGCTATAACTTATTTGCAGAATTGGGCCGCTGATCTGAAACAAACAAGCACTTAAATACTGAAAGAAATGTAAATCGCAATATAGTAAGTATTTATTTCATTTTGACAAAAAGTATATAAACATATCATACTTAAGTGAGCTTCAATAATATAATATTACGTGTAAATTATAATGATATAGACGTGAATTAGGAGTTTAGGAACAATTTTAATGACAAATGGTTATGTAGGTACTTAAGTAAAGGTTATGTTTTGTTGTAAGTATTATTTAAACATTTATGAATAACAATTTATTTTCTGGACTTAAATATACCATTTAACATTAAAATTACCTTGCTGCTTTCAGTCCTTTGATCACTGCGCTCGTAAAATCAAGATTTGATGCAAAATATGCTGACATAATAAAGGCATCTATTTTCGGTAGATTATCCGATTGTGCTTTGACAAAACCAGTTTCTGTCATCGTCCTAGATTGATTACAAATATATATACACAAGTAATCACACAGAAATACAGTTTTAAACAATTTTTCTCACAAACACTACTAACACATGAATATCGAATCCATTGAGGCATTGACGTGAATGACCACTGACGTCACATTCCGTTTCGACCAATGGTGGCGCGTTTTGTAAGTTTGACTTTCTCTCCCATAATTTTCACTTTTTATATAATATTTTTTGGGTTTAAATAACAACTAAATAAAAAAATACCTTTTAAGTATAATGTAAAAGACAATAAAGAATCTAGAAAAAAATATTTGATACAAATTTAAATTGTATGCATATTCCCTATTGATATCCATTCATCCATCCGTTACCAGAACCATTACCAGCACCATTACCACCCATTACCAGTACCAGTACCTACCATAGTATATGACATATTAAGCGTGCGCGTAATACACTTGAAAACGTTCTCATGAGGACATTTAGTCCACGTCAAGACGATCAAGCAGTGGAATGAAAGTATTTTTTTAAAATCCAGCTGTGCCCGCGAACTACATTTCGCAATAATAATTAACTTAAAAAATAGCACCTAGGGCTATAAAAAATAGTTTACGACCTTTTCTCAGACCCACTGAATAGGTAAAAGGTATAGACAAAAAAATCTTAAAAATCGGGCAAGCAGTTTGGTTACACTAACACGAAAATGATGTTATTATAAGCCACAGAGTCGTGATCAGTGCCTTTGGATTTTTTAGATAGAATATAAATTGATCTATTTTTAATACGCTTACTTCATTTAATAAAGGATGAAATGCGCATTTATATTTTTTTACTTATATCAATGTACAGCTACTTATATGATAAAAGTATATATAACTATATTGGCACGTGTATTATTATTTATTATAACTGTATAATACTATTTATATTTTTTTATGTTATTACAAATATTAAAACAAATAATTCTCTTTTTTTACATTTTTGTTTCTTTTATAAAAATGAGAACAGTCTTATATTATTTAAGATAGAAAAAATCTAAACGACGACTAGAGTATTGAGGTAAAAAAGACTGTAAAATGTGTATGTCCTTAACATTTTTTTCGGTTGAAGTGTAGATATTTATGACATATCTACATATAATAAAATGTCATTAATTGGTGATTGTATAAAATTAAGGATAAAAATATACTTAAAACGACTAAAAGTTTAAATTATGTAATGACTAGCTGTGCCCGCGGACTACGTTTCGCCTTAATTTATTTTTTCCCGACATCTTCAACAAATATCGTTAATGTACACAAAAATAAATACAAAAACTTAACAAATTATATACTAAAACCTTCCTCGAGAATCACGCTATCGAATGAAAATCGGTGCAGTAGTTTTTGAGTTTATCGCGAACAGACAGACAGACGCGGCGGAGGACTTTGATTTATAATATGTAAGGATTGCAGTGTTTATCAATAAAAAACAACGTATCAATTTTAGGCTCGTAAAATATCAAAATGAAGAGTAAAATATTAATAAAGTTAACTAAAATTACGTCTTAAAAATAACATCACATCATTAGAAACATTTTTAAATGCTCGCGTGCTCAGTGAAATATTTTCGTTTGCAACATTTTATGCAAATGGGAGTGAATTTATACTGTTGATACGACCAATTACTCTCTTAGGCGCTTTAAAGTGCCGTGAAAATGTTACTTTTTAGGTGGACTTCTAGCTAATTCATTTTGCTAATGCGCTCTTTCTCTGATGAGAAACCATTAAAGAAATATTTCCTTAGAACAACAATAAAAGCAATTTCAAAGTTCGTTCTATTTTCATAAAGTGTTCCTATTGACGCACAAAATTTAAAAACATCTTTTAGGATAATCTGTAATCTATGTATTATCAATGTAAAACATACGGCATAACGCAAATAGCAGCGGGGTTGCTTTCAAATAATGATTCAAAAACAACGATTTATTTATCAATTTCGATATTCAGAAGATACTTTCAAAATTGGACTATTTAACCTTGAACCGGACTTTTTTTATGTTTGGTTGGTTGCTTTGAAATTTACATGCAGCAAAAATAAGATCTGTTGAAATGCGACATGGCCACCAGAAAAAAGTTCCACGCATGATTCCGCCAAAGTAGACTATTCCTCTTCGTACAGATACTGCCTGTTTTAAAATAATATTTTATGACAAAACATCATTAATCCAGATACATTTATATTTTTTATTATAGTAGAACTGGTATAGTACGTAAAAATAAATAATAAATTATGAAAGCCAAAAACGTTGCCAAGCTTAGTAGGGGAGAACAGGGTAATGAGAGCCTACTAAGGGAAAATTTTGTTAAAAACCACATTAATCAACATTTTTAATTTTTTTAATTAGAAGCTGTAAGAGCTTCTAATTAAAAAAAATTAAAAATGTTTAAAAATGTTGATTTATCGAAGTATATTTTAAGCACATTTATAATCAATGTGCCCGCGACTTCGTCCGCGTGGAATAGTAACGGATCGATCTTGATGAAAAGTTGCCTATGTTATCTCTATCTCTATATAATTATCTCCATATATAATAAAATCGTAGGGGTACAAAAATCTGTAATTGCGAAATATTAAGAAACAAAATACACAGATCGCCTTAAAATCATTAGGAGAACACGATAGAATAGTTTTTAAAAAAATTGTTTGTTTGTTTGTTTGTTTGTTTATTTGTTTGTTTGTTTGTTTGTTTGTTTGTCTGTTTGTCCGGAAAGATCTCCGAAACTACTGGACAGAATTTGATATGGCTTACACCACAATGCTTAGAATTTTCCGGAAGAACATTTAGGCATAATTTCATTTGTTTAAATTCACTTTTTATTTTTAGTCAAAAAATACCATATAAAATTTTCAATGTTATGTAGAAAATCAACATGGCGCACGTGAAATTATTTTGACAAGTCTGTTACATAGTGCAAAAAAAAAATATTTTCTGATAATGGCTGTGCCCATCTGGATATCGCCAACCAAGAAGTTTAAATTGTCTTTTTCTTCTGTAGTACCGTGGTGGTAAGGCAAAAGGATTAAGCCATACAGCCAATGTATAAAGCATTTTTATGACAGTATCACGTCACAAATATAAAATTTGTAGGTTGGTTTAATCCTTGACCAATTTTCACAAAATCGGTACAATTTTTGAAATATTTGAAATGTTAAAAAGTGAAGATACCTTTTTCAAGGTATTTTGAAAGGTGTTATATGTTTTTACATTATGACCATATTATGACTAAGGAATCAAACTCTTTCGTTCATTTAAAACTATTAAAAGTAATTGATTAATATTGATGATTAAGAAAAAACATCTGACTGCAATGATTCTGGGTTACGCGTAGAGGGAATACGGGACTCTTGATCCTAATGTAACATTGACGAAAATTCGCCGACATAGTTGCCGCTCAAAAAAGGTGGATAAAAGTTCATTTCCAAACCTAGCAATAAAGGTATCAAATGAAAGGCCTTGAAGCGTAGAGCATTATGAACTTAGGAAAATCGCCTAAAATTCAACATGGCCGCCACTCAAAAAAAATCGGATAAAAGTTCGTTTCCAAACCCAGTAATATGGGTATGAAATGAAAGGCCTTGATGAGTAGAGCACTATGAACCTAGCAACATTAACATAAATTCAACATGGCCGCCGCTCAAAAAAGGTGGATAAAAGTTCGTTTCCAAACCTAGCAATATGGGTATCAAATGAAAGGCCTTGATGAGTAGAGCACCATGAACCTAGCAACATTGACATAAATTCAACATGGCCGCCGCTCAAAAAAGGTGGATAAAAGTTCGTTTCCAAACCTAGCAATATGGGTATCAAATGAAAGGCCTTGATGAGTAGAGCACCATGAACCTAGCAATATTGACATAAATTCAACATGGCCGCCGCTCAAAAAAGGTGGATAAAAGTTCGTTTCCAAACCTAGCAATATGGGTATCAAATGGAAGGCCTAGAAGAGTAGAGCATTAGGTACCTAGAAAAATCGACCTAAATTCAACATGGCCGCCGCTAAAAAAAGGATAAAAGTTCGTTTTCAAAACACAGTAATATGGGTATCAAATGAAAGGCCTTGATGAGTAAAGCACTATGAACCTAGCAAAATTGACATAAATTCAACATAGCCGCTGCTCAAAAAAGGTGGATAAAAGTTCGTTTCCAAACCTAGCAATATGGGTATCAAATGAAAGGCCTCAAAGAGTAGAGCATTATGAACTTAGGAAAATTGTCCTAAATTAAACATGGCCGCCGCTCAAAAAAAATGGATATAAGTTCTTTTTCAAACCCAGTAATATGGGTATCAAATGAAAGGCCTTGACGAGTAAAGCACTATGAACTTAGCAACATTGACATGAATTCAACATGGCCGCTGCTCATAAAAGGTGGATAAAAGTTCGTTTCCAAACCTAGCAGTATGGGTATCAAATGAAAGGCCTCAAAGAGTAGAGCATTATGAACATAGGAAAATTGCCCTAAATTAAACATCAGACTCAGACTCAGACTCAAGACATTTATTTTCACAAACACTACAACATAACATAAAGGTGGAACAAAACAAAACAAAAAAAAAGAATACAATAAAAAGCGTAAAACATAAAGAGATAATTTTGTAGAAAATAATAATAATATATAATAAAATCGTAGGGGTACAAAAATCTGTAATTGCGAAATATTAAGAAAAAAAATACACAGGTCGCCTTAAAATCATTAGCAGAACACGATAGAATAGTTTTTAAAAAAATTGTTTGTTTGTTGGTTTGTTTGTTTGTTTGTTTGTCTGTTTGTCCGGAAAGATCTCCGAAACTACTGGACAGAATTTGATATGGCTTACACCACAATGCTTAGAATTTTCCGGAAGAACATTTAGGCATAATTTCGTTTGTTTAAATTCACTTTTTATATTTAGTGAAAAAATACCATATAAAATTTTCGAATTGGCTTTAGGTAGAAAAACAACATGGCGCACGTGAAATTATTTTGATAAGTCTGTCACATAGTACAGAGAGAAGGTATTTTCTTCCACGAAAGAAAGGCAATGGAACTACGCCATACAGCCTGATTTTAAGTAATTGGATTTCGAAAATTGAAAGGCAGGAATGAAGTGTTTCACATAGTACAAATAAAATTCAATATTTTCTGTTAATGGCTGTACCCAACTGGATTTCGCCAACAAAATTGTCTTTTTCTTATGTCGTACCGTGGTGGTAAGGCAAAAAGATCAAGCCATACAATCAATGTATAAAGCATTTTTTATGATAATACTTATCGAGTGACCATAAAATTTGTAGATTGGTTTAATTCTTGACTAATTTTCACAAAATCGGTACAATTTTTGAAATATTTAAAATGTTGAAAAATGAAGATACTCTTTTCAAGGTATTTTGAAAGGTGTTATATGTTTTACATTAGGACTAAGGAATCAAACTCTTTCATCCATATAAAACTATTAAAAGTAATAGATTAATCTTAGAATAATTCTAAGAGATTAATATTGATAATTAAAAAAAATATCTGACTGCAATGTTCTGGGTTACGCGTAGAGGGACGGGACGGGACTCTTGATCCTAATGTCTAAAATGACGGATCACATTTTTTTGGATCCACCCAAGGAACATGGATATCGAACGAAGAACCTAAAGAGTAGAACACATTGAACCTAGCCACGTGGACTTAATTTGAAATGACTGCCGATAAAGTTCGTTTCCAAACCCACCGATATGCATATCAAATGAAAGGCCTTGATGAGTAGAGCACTATGAACATAGGAAAATCACCCTAAATTCAACATGGTCGCCGCTCAAATAAAACGGATAAAAGTTTGTTTCCAAACCCAGCAATATGGGTATCAAATGAAAGGCATTGATGAGTAGAGCACTATGAACCTAGCAACATTGACATAAATTCAACATGGCCGCCGCTCAAAAAAGGTGGATAAAAGTTAGTTTCCAAACCTAGCAATATGGGTATCAAATGAAAGGCATTGATGAGTAGAGCACTATGAACCTAGCAACATTGACATACATTCAACATGGCCGCCGCTCAAAAAAGGTGGATAAAAGTTAGTTTCCAAACCTAGCAATATGGGTATCAAATGAAAGGCCTTGAAGAGTAGAGCACTATGAACCTAGCAACATTGACATAAATTTAACATGGCCGCCGCTCAAAAAAGGTGGATAAAAGTTAGTTTCCAAGCCTAGCAATATGGGTATCAAATGAAAGGCCTTGAAGAATAGAGCGTTAGGTACCTAGGAACATCGACCTAAATTCAACATGGCCGCCGCTCAAAAAAAAAGGATAAAAGTTCGATTTCAAACCCAGCAATATGGGTATCAAATGGAAGGCCCTGATGAGTAGAGCACTATGAACCTAGCAACATTGACATAAATTTAACATAACCGCCGCTCTAAAAAGAAGAATAATAGTTCGTTTCCAAACCTAGCAATATGAGTATCAACTGAAAGGCCTAAAAGAGTAGAGCATTATGAACTAAGGAAAATTGCCCTAAAGGACATGTCCACTTTTTGTATGGAACGTGGAATTTTATTCTGAACCTTTTTTAACCAGTTTAAAAATTTATGACGGAAATAGAACTTTATGAGAAGGATGTTTATCCATGAATATTAAAAATATTAAGGCCTGCATTTAGGAGAAAAAAATTAAAAATGTTTTTTTTTTATTGTTTCTTTAGCAGGGCCACATTTAGTTTTTTTTACTGGCAATTAAAAGGATGTCATTGTCAATGCCACTGTAGCTGTCGTTTTGACTTTTGTTTATTGTTTGTGTGTATGTGTGTAACCTTCCTTCCTTTCACAAAATAGTATCTTTTATTTTCTACAGCTATGCTTAGGTTCTTGATTTTACATGTGATTTAAATATTGGCTTGCTAACTGGACTAAGTTTTCTCGTAATTTGAACGTACGAAGTAACCAGACCCAAGAATTGAACAACAAAATGTTATACTTCCAGGTTACAGTCGCACTCCTGATACAACTTCTCATTTTTTTTGTACCAGAGTGCTATAATTGGGAATGTCGAATGGTACCATTATATTTAAGAAAGAAGATCCTCGGGGATTGTAAAATATTCGTAAAGTAATGCCCAGAGTCTGTGAAAATCACATGAGTCAATATGATTTTGCATTTTTACGGTAATATAAGTTCATTGTATTGTTTACACCAAATAATTCATGCTTGACTTACTAACAATAAAATCAAAGAACAGAAACTAATTGAATTTGAAAATATAGAAAATTCCACTGATATAGTATGTAAATACTGGACAGGTTTAACAGTCACACAATTTGTTTTATTGTTCTCTTGCTTAACTCAATTAGGTGAGGTTTTTTCAAAGCCTAAAAAGGCCTTAAGTTTATATTAAGTCAGACTATGGGCTAAAGAATCCCTTTGCAGAATTGCTTCTCGGGTATACATTTCAAAAACTCATGTTTACTTATATAAAAAAGTGTTATTGCTTGAAAAATCAATATGAGGAAAACCTGTCCAGTAGAAATCTAACTATACGTTATACTCTTTGGGTCTGATTCAAACAATTCCATTGTTTTATTAGGTTACTAAAATTGTACTTACAAAAGTCCTCTAATTACCTATTTCAAAAGAAATCTTATAACTTACACTGCTAGCTGCAGTAAGCGACCAACCAACCTGGTGGTCAATCTATTTTAAATAGGGCATTAGAAGCCATCTTTGTACATATTGATGCTTAAATTCCACACTTGAATGTTCCCCAGAATGAAAATATTCAATTTAATTTTAATCAGTCTTGGAACATATTAAATTAAGCAAGCTAAGTCATATTTTGGAGAACATATTCAAGAAAATGATCTACCACATGAGACTGCTGATAAGAGGAAAAATCAAATGAAATCCATGAATTTAGGATGGGCTCCGCACCAAACTCATATAACACCACTGCACTGGCTCAATTTTGAAATGACGTACTAATGAGGGAAAATGTTGAAATTGAATAAATAAAAATAACATAATTTCTGGGTTCTATTTCATACCTGCAACCAGTTTCTATAGAACAACTCTTTCACATAGTTTCCACCATTATAATTATTCAACACTTCATATTACATATTTAGTACCCATGATAAAATCGAGGGTATGTAGTCATATAGAAGTAAATATTTACACTTTGAATTAGCATTATAGTAATCTTAGAGAATTTTGCACTTAGTTCATTATAATGACTTCATTAATTAGCATTTGTTTTGTAAAAAATCTTTTGTTATTGAAATAGTAAAACTGTAGCATTCTTAAGAACAGACCAGTATATTTTATTTATGTTGATATTTCATTACTGTGAGGTAGGTGCTTATCCTAAGAGTAGGCAGAGTAAAACAGGTATCACACACTAGACACTACAGCCAGGGGCTCATCCTAACAAATGCTGCACAAACACACTGCTACAAAGTATAGAAGTCATCTGCCACCAACCAATGCATTTATTGTGCTAGATTTCATTTTAATAGCATGGACCTATTGATTACATGTATCATTTTTTTGGTCAGAGTCAGAGATGCTTGTTTGTTACCAGCAGTGACCTGCAATGCTGCTAATTTGCAATCCAATTCAATATGTGGTCACCTGGGGGTTTATTGTCGAAGGAAAAATCTATAACGTCTGCGCTGCCTTTAATTTGACAGTCATTGCGGCAACAACACAAGATTGTGCACTTCTTAATAAAAAGTATTGTGATTGCTAATTATAAGCGATCACGTTCATTAAAACACAGAACACATATACCCAAGGGCATTAAAATCACAAAATTAAACGAGACTTTTTTTGACGCTGTCACTTCTGCAAGAGAAGGCAAAGGGAGCTAAGTTCATACAGCCATGTTTTTCGTAAATCTTGATAAAACATTAAAAATGTAATTTATGTGAATTTTAGTCAGAAAGTCACTCACTATCACATCGTTTGTGCGCTTTTGTTACTTATTTATTCGTTTGTGACACGTTTCAGTAACTTGTCATTGGTTTCCATACAAAAATCGCTTTGTTTTACATACTATGAAAGTCAATCATAAAATTGCTGTTTTTTTTGAATTTGCAGGCCTAAAAAAACCTAAATTTTATTCTAAACCCTAGATTTTTGAGTACTCTTTACAATAATACCTGAAACATGTTGGTTAATAAATAATTATATTCTTAGCCCAAAAGTGGACATGTCCTTAAACATGGCCGCCGCTCAAAAAATGGATAAAAGTTCGTTTTCAAACCCAGCAATATGGGAATCAAATAAAAGGCTTTGATAAGTAGAGCACTATGAACCTAGCAACATTGACATAAATTCAACATGGCCGCCGCTCAAAAAAGATAGATAAAAGTTCGTTTCCAAACCTAGCAATATGGGTATCAAATGAAAGGCCTTGAAGAGTAGAGCATTAGGAACATAGCAAAATCGACCTAATCTCAACATGGCCGCCGCTCAAAAAAAAAGGATAAAAGTTCGTTTCCAAACCTAGCAATATGGGTATTAAATGAAAAGCCTAAAACAGTAGAGCATTATGAACATAGGAAAATTGCTATAAATTCAACATGGCCGCCGCTCAAAAAATGGATAATAGTTCGTTTCCAAACCCAGCAATATGGGTCTCAAATGAAAGGCCTTGATAAGTAGAGCACTATGAACCTAGCAACATTTACATAAATTCAACATGGCCGCCACTCAAAAAAGGTGGATAAAAGTTAGTTACCAAACCTAGCAATATGGGTATCAAATGAAAGGCCTTGAAGAGTAGAGCATTAGGTACCTACGAATATCTACCTAAATTCAACATGGTCGCCGCTCAAAAAAAGGATAAATGTTCGTTTTCAAACCGAGCAATGTGGATACCAAATGAAAGTTCTTGATGAGTAGAGCACTATGAACCTAGCAACACATAAATAAATTCAACATGGCCGCCGCTTAATAAAGGTGGATAAAAGTTCGTTTTCTTATCTAGCAATATAGGTATCAAATGAAAGATCTTCAAGAATAGAGCACTATGGACCTAGCAATATTGACGTAAATTCGACATGGCCACCGCTAAAAAAAGGTGGATAAAAGTTCGTTTCCAAACCTAGCAATATAGGTATCAAATGAAAGGCCTTGAAGAGTAGAGCACTATGAACCTAGGAAAATAGCATAAAATTCAATATGGCCGCTGCTCAAAAAAAACTGATAAAAGTTCGTTTCTAAGCCCAGCAATATGGGTATCAAATGAAAGGCCTTGACCAGTAGAGCACTATGAACGTAGCAACATTGACGTAAATTCAACATGGCCGCCGCTCAAAAAAGACGGATAACAGTTGCTTTTCAAACCCAGCAATAGGGGTATTAAATGAAAGTAGGCCCTGAAGGATACCTAGAGCAGCCATGCTCTAAGTGTGTTCCGCGGAACCCTAGGGCTCCATAATACCCCTATAAGGGTTCCGCAATAATTTAGAAAAATCAAAACACCCTCTCTGGTCGAACTTTTATTATGCTTATTAATAAAGAATACACTTTTAAAAACTATTGTTTTATTTTAGGGTTCCGTCAAGTATTTCGCTTTCCAAAAGGGTTCCGTCACCAAAAAAGTTTGAGAACCGCTTCGGGGCCTATTGGATGTTCGATGTTAGATGTTACCTGTGTTTAGTGAGCTTCGAGACCGTGATAATGCAACGATCGTGAACTAACTAACGATAACTCTAAGTTTGTGTGTTGGATGTTAGTCATCACGGCGAGTTTGCTAACCGAACTATGCCAGCAACACTATATCGCACAGTACACGTTACAAAAACGGAAGTCTCAATACATTTTAAGGCTAACCGCATAAATACGTTTTTTCGCATTCGTTTTCTGAATGCGGGCATCCGAATGCATCAAATCTATACAAAATACTCATTGACTGCCGCACACGTTCGTTTTTATTACGAACGGAACACGTTCTGTACGTACGTTTAGGTAGAATGGTAGTAATCCCGAATGAGAAGAAACGAACGTCTGCGCTACGTTCACGAAACTCCGTGTCCGTATTCCGTGTTCGGATATCGAATACGGAAAACGTATTTGTACAGTGACCCCCCCATTCATGCTATACATTAACTCTACGAAAACCGCCAGTATTACGAGCGACATAAGAACGGTTCAAAGGTCAAACAGTATAGCTTGACAAGGAGCTTACTGTACGACCAGTCAAAATTGACCAAGTTGTCATATCCAAAAAATATATTTTGTTGGTGTTACCAACACCCATTATAAAATCTAAACTTTATTCGTATACAGTTCTAATTTATTAACAATTGTTTATTTTAATTCGAAACATGAATACGATAAAGATTATTCTTGCAACTGTGTAGTTCTTTCTACTGAAGAAGAATTTATTAATATCAATGATGTATCTAAAACAATAATAATACTTAGTGTTTATAGTAATATGTAATGTATTTCATTTTGTGGACTGTTAGAAAAAAAAACATTACGAACCTACGAAAATTGTCCTAATTTCGAAATGGCCGATGCTCAAGAAAGGCAGAATAAAGTTGAATAATTATGGAATAAAATGGAGGAAAAAACTAAACACTGTGTTAAGTATTTTGATGGTGAAACGTAGTTCGCGGGCACAGCTAGTACCTTATAAAATTAGCTATCCATTAGTGAAAGTCCCGTCAAAATAGACAGACAAAAATGTTTTAAATTGTGTTTTTGTTTTTGGTACCCGATACATTCATACCCATTTAGTAAAACGTAGTATTTTGACATTACAAACAGACACTTCAATTTTATTCATTTGTATGTATAGAATAGAGCCATTTATTGAGGTACTATAACAATTTGAAAAAACAGTCTGTCGCTTCCATTACCCGACACATGCGGGCAATGAGAGCCCATTTAATGCTCATATGGGAAATGGGAGCCATAATACTTCATTATTCCTAAAAATTGAACTAAACATACTTTTAAAAATAAAATAAGAAAACAACGTTGACAACAAAACAAAGAAATAAAGATATTTCTTTGTTTGGCCTTTTCGTTTCTGGTTGTTGTCTTCTTGCTTTTAACCTCTTTATCTTTGGTCCGAGTTGTTTTACGAGGTATCTGAAATTAAAAAAGAAGATATATGTGTCTGAAATGGTTTTGTCGGGTAAGGAAAGCCTTGCTAGGCTACCTATATCCGCTGACCATCATTTAGAAAAGTAAAATAAAAATAAATAAATAAAGTAAGAGTGTAACATCTGCTTAACTTAGGGCTGGCAGTCAGCAGTATTTTATAAGCGTGGAGTGAAAAACACAACTGTCCCTCGTGACTTATCGCATGGCACTAACAGCTCGTGTTTGACAGGCAAAGATTCCTGGTAATCGACGGAAGCGGCTAAGTGTTTACGATCGCGCAAATGTGCCTACAATCCCTTCAATCACCATCGCTACCATTACCTGATCGCTCTCATTACCCCACGCTCCCCTAAGCTGTTATACCAGAGAACCAGAGCACTGCACCCGTCATTCGAAGTAGTTTACTCACTAATTTTTAACCGACTTCAAAAAAGGAGGAGGTTCTCAATTCGATGCGTATGTTTTTTTTTTGTGTGTATGTTACGCGATTACTCCGCCAATTGTGGACCGATTTTTAAATTTCAAAATTCTTTTTGTATTCGATAGAGCATACTCCAAGGGTGGTCCCGTGGTTACCAAAGTCAGGATCTGATGATGGGATCCTATGAAAATCGAGGAATACCCTTAAATTTTAAGGGGTGTACAACGTGTTTTGTGTATATGTTACGCGATTACTCCGCCAATTGTGGACCAATTTTTAAAGTTCTTTTTGTATTCGATAGAATATACTCCTAGGGTGGTCCCAAAACCACCAAAGTCAGGATCTGATGATGGAATCCCACGAAAATCGAAGGAAACGCTAATTAAAAGCTTGTATTTAATTAGGGTTACTTTCATTAAAAAGATTTTATTCACTAAAAAGGTAAAAATAAAAAATATTTTACAAAAAATAAAAACCGACTTCAAAAACACTGAAAAGTTAAAAATAATATAAGAATAAGTAGGTACAGACAACATCACACTTCTATATTGAAGTCGGTGACAAATTTTAAGACTTTCTAGATTTTCGTTTGGCACCGACTTCAATATAGAAGTGTGATGTTGTTTGTACCTATTTTTATATTATTTTTAACTTTTCAGTGTTTTTGAAGTCGGTTTTTACTAAATAGGGTTTGCACATCAATGAAAAATTCATAATTTTTTGGCGGTAAGTCATACAATGATACTAAAGTTTTCAAATATTGTAAATGAACACCGTGTATAATCATGTCAATCTCGTTCAATTATCTTTGAACAGTTGAGCAACAGCACCTCTGCGAAAAGATAGAAATTCGAAACAAAAGGCTACACCAAACTGTCTGTCCAGCTTAGCGTAATATTGCAATTCTTTCTTGTCTGATTAATATATTATTATAATGTATTTACCTGTGCTTAAGCCAATTACAGAAACTCATAACGTTACTTGATGCTTAAGCAGGTAAAAGTAATAAAAGTGAGAAAAATAAAAAGAGCAAGAAGGCCAGACTGTGTGTGTGTTTGTGTATGGTTTTATTTATTTCAAATTTAATTGAGGACGTACCTTTTACGTTGACATTAATTCTATAATATTTAATATGAGCTAAACTTTTTTTGAGGGTACCGGGGGGTATTAAGTTCAATGGCGAAATCAATCACGAGTCCCCGAAAAATAGGCACAACATTAATTGAATAAGTTTAAAACTAGTAACAATTTTATGACGGTCACTGTACACAATAATTCACCAAAACAAGTGTACTGCACACGCGCATAAAATAATACATTGCATGTGTATTGCAATTCCTATACTACGGTTCATATTGTGATGTCAATGTCTAGATTGCCAAGTGTGTGTGAAAGTCAGTGTCCCGTATATGATAGTACTCTGTGGTCAGTGTCAAAGAGATTATCGCCGCGTGCGCACATACCAAGTGTACCAAGTAATCAGTTATAGTTTATTATATCTACTCGAACTCGTATTTCAATTGTCAAAATGGAATGGTACAGAACTGATAATGGTACGTGCAAATAGTTTTGTTTATTTTATTTTCCAGTCATCTGTTCATTATCACTGAGACACGTTGATTAGAAATCATCTTTTGAATTGCCAGTATTCTTTGTCCGGTTAAATAAATACAAATAAAATTTGCAACTCTAATGAATAGTGTGAGATGTTTGAAGTTATTAGCTTTGAAACAAGTATTATTGAATAGCATGGATTAAGCTTGATTACATTTTGATTAAATGTACTTAGGTAAGTAATTAGTTTATTGAGTGATAAAAATACTGAAATATTTATTTTTATAATTAAAATCGTTCGTTTTAATGAGAAACCGGGAAGTGAAAAATATGTTCAATAATAACATAATGTAACATTAAAAAGAGCGAAAAGCAACAACTTATAATAGTAAAATCATTGATATACTTACCTTAGTAATCGTCAGTTAAGATCGAAATACAAAAAGAAGCTTTATAGACTAAAAACAAATCTTAGCGTTGTTAGTAACAATGGTTTTATAATGTGCATAAAAATATATAACAATTTGCCAGATTCGTTCAAAAATCACAAATATCACAAATTTAGAAAATTACTAAAATATTGGCTTGCTGAAAGATGTTTCTATAGTACTCCGGAATATTTTAATTATAAATAGATTAATTCACCTATGATAATTTAAGACTTACTATTTGTAATTATTTTGTGAAATCATTAACATATATTACGTCAATGGGTGAAATAGAAATAGTTCTGTATTGTTCTGTATCTAATTATTATCTTGTGTATACGTCTGTGAAGATAGATTTTTGGTGTTCTTTCTTTGTATGCAATGTGATCTGCATTATGTACCTGAATTTCATGCACAATAAAGAATAAAGAATTGAATTAAAGAATTATAATAATAGTTCTTGTGGACAGAAAGCCAATTTCTTCGTGTAAATACATTTTTCATATCCCCATCTCAGTAAGAGTATTTTTGCTATTCGATATCTGACCGCCAAAGCCGTTTTTATCCGCTTGCGGTTAAAATTAATTTTGAAATGAATTTAGAACATCGCGTGCACTAGGTATGTGATTTCAAAACATAATTAAACCTATTTACTTCCATCTCCATGGTGCCGAATTTATCATACAACTTTTTTTAGACTCGGAACCTCCTTGGTGTACTTTTGTTTATTTCCTCGCTGAGGGGGGATGAAAAGTTACGTGTTGCACTCGAGTGCAAAGATTTTTCACGTTGTGCTCTTTTGATTCCCTCGCTAACGCTCAGGATTCTAATTTTTAAATCACTCGCTGCGCTCGTGATTCAATTTTAGAATCCTTCGCTTGCTCGGTCATCAAAGTTGAGCACGCGGTTAAAAAGCAACTTTGCACTCATGTATAACAAATAACTATTAACTTTAAGCACTATTATTTTCTTAGCATTGTATTTTTGCATGAATTATTTTCTTCTTCTTCATCATTCCCTCAATACTGAAGAACGTCACCACACACAATACTTACGTCGCCAAGCTGTGCGATCTTTGGACGTTTGTACCACGTTTTGCATGCTTTCACCGGCGGCTCTCTTAATATTTTTTGACCATCTCGCTGGTGCTCTACCTCTGGCTCGTTTGCCTTGAAATAATTATTTTAATTTCACATTATATTCAAGGTTATAGTTATTCGAGCACACAAAATCGTAATTACAGTATATATTCTGAATGAGGTTATTTCCATAGATAGCTATAACATTAACATGATACTTTATACTGGTGACATCGTCTACCTGAGCTTCGAAGTTTTGTTATTTAGTATTTATCACTTAAAAATTAGATATTTTGTCTTAGTTAGGAATCAGATATTTCCGTAATATTGAACTAGTTAACCAGTAAGCAACGTACCAAATTTCATCGCCACAGCCACCCCACAGATGACACGCATAGCGACAAGAGGTTAGTTGATCGCTTAGAATTTTTTATACAACTAAATGACAAACAAGCATACTACCAACTTAATGGTAAGTGGTAACAGTAAACTATAGTAGGTACATGTGGTTCTTGTGAGAATCACAGCAACTCTACAACCTCCACAAGAACCACAGTGTGCGTTGCCAGCTTGCCACGGTACCCAGGAAATTCACTGCCCTTCAAACCGGAACATATCAATGCAAGCACTGCTACTTTGCGACAGAGATAGGTAGGGGATGACTCATCCTGGTGAACCAACACACTGTATGTTATGTATGCGCGCGACGCTTGGGTCTTTGGGCCTCGATAGCAATTTAGCGGTTAGCAACCCAAATGTACGCGTCGCGGTTATTTACTTGTATCACTGGGATGCATTATTGAGAAATTGACGATAGCCTTTGTTTATAAAGAAACCATTGTGGAATCTCTCCCAAACGTTACATTAAATGAAGGTGTGTTAAAAAAATATTACATAGGATTATTGAATTACAATTGCATAATAATATTGATAAATAATGTCATGTTATATTAATTACCAAATAAACTAAATCAATTCACTATGGACGCTTCGACGGGTGAAGGCCACTCCAATTTTGCTCCACGTCTGTCTGTCGTTTGCTTCTGTGATCTTTTCACCGGCTTTCCTTACTATTTCATAATTCACTCTCGGTCAATTACAATTCTCTCTCGTTCTACCCATTTTCCTCTTGTTCGTTGGTCCTTGCCAGGTAGTTATACTCCCATCATTTTGGCAAGTTACTAAAAATACAAATACTCCGTCAAATCTTCAAAAATCCATTAGTAATTACCTTATTGCACCTTATCTGTTAGCTACGTAGCAACTATTATCTAATCTGTGTCACCAAGCACGAGCTACCAGTGTGGCTACTATCTATCGAAGCATTTTGACCACTCAGCTTGCCTCATACATCATCATCATCATCATCATAACAGCATATACACGTCCCCACCGAGGGGCTCGAGCCTACCCTAAGTGCTGAATGAAACAACCGTTCGGAATTACTGTCATGTATTCACTGACTGTATTATACAAATCTTATTACTACCTTACAACTAACTTATAATAATATGTAACACCTCCCCCTTAAATTAACACAAAAACCAAACATAAACATTTTAAAATTTAAGTAAAAATAAATTCATTCCTAACCTAGATCCTAACCTACCCCTCCCTTGATTTATATGCATATGTGTCAACATACATACAAACATATATACATCTTAATAATTATTAGAAATTAATATTTCAAGCACCTGTAGTCGCCCAAAGAGAATACCTATTTAAGGAACAGACATATTAGTTTTTCTATATAAGCAACTACTGTATTAACATAATATTACGTTACTATATTTTTATCAAACATTTGATTCTTTTTTTTTTTAATAATCTATGCCATAGCGTTTTGTAGGCCTACGATTTCGTACAGAACGTGATGCAGGGACTATCAAAGGAGGTTGCTCGGTAATATTAGGAACATTAGGTTCAATATGTTCTGATGGTATTGGGGAGGACATTGAGCCACTTTGTTGATTTTGTTGATCTGTGAGAGGTAATGGTGAAGTTGACAGCGGAATTTCACTAAATTCCTCAGCAGGTTCCGATGGAAAAATAAATGACGGCCTTGCTTTTTGCAGTTTGTTCTCAACACAAGATGACACTCTTCCCCTTAATTGGTCAGCGTGCCTGTGTACCTCGGTTCCTTTATTATTAACAGAATAATCTGTACTACCTGTTTTAGTGGTAACTGTACCTGGTAGCCATTTACTTCCTACACCATAATTTCTAAACCATACTTCTGAACCCGGCTCGAACTGTCTGACTACCCCCCCAGAGGCTGTCTCAGCTCGACGCTGGTTCTTTTCAACGCGAGCTGAACGATCAGGTTTAAGACAATCTAATCTCATGCGTAGCTTCCGGCCAAACATCATATTCGCCGGTGACTCGCCCGTAGCATAATGTTCCGTATTTCTATACGCTAACAAAAATTTGCATAATACTGTATGTACGTTAAGGTTGCTATATATAGCCTTTTGTATAGTTTTTTTACAAATTTTTACAGCATTTTCTGCAGCCCCATTGGAAGCTGGGTGGTATGGTGCCGAAAATATATGTTCTACTCCCTGACTGTTGACAAAACCCTTGAACTCATCACTGGTAAATTGGGGGCCGTTATCACTTACTAACTGTTTAGGTATTCCAAATCTAGACCACATATCTTGCAAAACCTTTACAACTGACTGTGATGAAGTACCTTTCATTCTAATGGCTTCAATCCACTTTGAGCTCGCGTCTACGATTATTAAATAGGTAAGTCCCGCGATCGGTCCCAAAAAATCTATGTGTATTCTGGTCCATGGACGTTCCGGCCATGGCCATGAACGAGATTGGTGGTGTGGAGGTGCATCCGCTACCGCCGCACATACTTCACATGATTTACACATTTTTACAATGTCTTCATCAAGACCTGGCCACCAAACATAGCTCCTAGCCAACGACTTTGTTTTTACTATACCTAAATGTGTATCATGCAACTCCCTCAATACTCTACTTTGACATAATTTTGGTATGACTACTCGATTACCCCATATAATACAACCTAATTCGACATATAATTCAGTTTTCCTATTTAAAAAAGGTTTAAGTTCTTTAATTTCTACATCGGTGGGCCATCCATCGTGGATATAACTAAGAACCCGGCCCAAAATAGGATCTGACCTAGTTTCTTTTTTTAATATGTTATAATCTAAGAGTAATGTATCTATTGCGAAGTGTAAATACGTTTGCTCAGGTAGGATTTGCTCATCAGCCATAGAGTCCTCTTTGTGTGCTTTAATCAATCTCGACAAAATATCCGCCGTATTTTTATGCGTGTGTATGTATTCAATATCAAAATCATATGCTGAGAACTTGATGGCCCAACGTTGTAAGCGACTGGCAGCCGTGTTAGGTATTCCAGAATGCGGTCCGAAAATACTAACTAGCGGCTTATGATCAGTGCGAAGCTTAAACTTTCTACCATACAAATACTGATGAAATTTTTCTATTGCAAAAATAATTGCTAACGCTTCTTTATGAATCTGACTATAGTGAATCTCGGCCTTGTTAAGCGCCCGGGACGCGTATGCGATAACTCGTTCCCTGCCGTCCGGCCCGCGCTGCGCGAGCACCGCGCCCAGCCCGCGCGCGCTCGCATCGCACGTTACAACAGATTCTAACGACATATCAAAATGAGCGAGAACCTCGGTACTACATAAAAGTTTTTTTACTTTGTTGAAAACAACTTCGTGCTGCCTATCCCATTTCCAATGTGTGCCTTTCTTTAACAAATCATAAAAACAGATCAATTGACCGCTTAGGTTTTTAATGAATTTACCATAAAAGTTGACCATGCCCAAGAATGATTTCAACTCAGACACGTTTGACGGACTAGGCATATTTAAAATTGCTGAGATTTTGCTCGGGTCAACACGAACGCCCTCTTTATCAATAATGAATCCAAGGTACTTTACTTGCTTAGCTAAAAATTCACACTTATTTCTTTTTATTTTTAAACCATTATTTTGTAATATCTCCAAAACATCATTTATAGTTCTTAAATGACTTTTTAAACATTTATTTTTAATTAAAATATCATCAAAAAAAACAATAACATCTGGCATGTTTTTAAACAGATTAACCATTATTTTTTGAAATATTCCAGGACTCGATGACAACCCGTAAAATAGGCGGTTGTATTTAAAGAGTCCTCTGTGTGTATTGATAACGGTGTACCCTTTTGACTGTTCATCTAATTCTAGCTGATTGTATGCCTGTGACAGGTCTAACTTCGTAAAATAAACATTACCACAAATATTACTAAATAAATCTTCTACCTTGGGAACCGGGTACCTATCAACCATTAAGGGTATTACGTCGCCCAATGACCTTCAGCATTTGCCCGCTGGTAAAAGTATTCCCACGTTAACGCCATCTCTTTCTAGACAACTGCACTACAAAGTATCAAGCTCAAGATAAAATAAGACTACAGACACGCCGCCCAGTCAGTGTTATTTTGCCTACTTTAATCGCTCTCTGAGCGACATATATTTTCTCATCACTACATAGTATAAAACAAAGTCGCTTTCCGCTGTCTGTCCCTATGTATGTTAAGATCTTTAAAACTACGCAACGGATTTTGATTTGTTTTTTTTTTATTTTTTTTAAAACTTTTATTTACTTTCACCTATGTCGATGTTTGTCATCAAATCTTGCAAATTAAATTTGATCCACTTCCCGGTTACCGATTGATCTAAAATTTAGCATACAAGTGTAAATCGCGTGACAGTACAATATTATGATGACATTGGTGCTGATCTGATGATGGAGCTGGAAGGTGGCCATAGAAACTTCGCAATGAAATGACACATCCTAATCGAGTTTGGGCTCGTTTGATTCGTCTTGACGAGTACTTTGGTGCTACATGGTAACCAGGGTCTGATGATGGAGCTGGAATGTGGCCATAGAAACTCAGTAAAGCAACGACGCAACCTCATCGAGCCTCGGCTCGTTTGATTCGTCTTGACGAGTACTTTGGTGCTAGAGGTTAACCAGGGTCTAATGATGGAACTAGAATATGGCCATAGGAACTCATTAATTAATCGACATAGCCACATCGAGTATGGGCTCGTTTCATTCGTCTTGATGAGTACTGTAGTGCTAGATGGTAACCAGGGTATAGGGGATATTTTTAAATATTTATTTAATTGTAAATGTGTGTCCATCTCTCATCGTCGTAAAGAATCTCGCGACCGCTCGCGACGCACGCATAATAGTCCTTAACACCTCGCCTTAGCGATCGGGCTCGCAATGCATCGGAATCTATCGGATTACCTCGGAGGTGCTCGGAGCGATCACAACCTCCCGCGCACCGCAGCTAGTTGACACTCTTGTTTTCTTTTGAATTCGCATGAATTACATCTCTATTGGGTTAAGTGCTCGTAGGTCTAAGCATACGTTTCTAGCGTCCTCCACTTTCATAAATGCTTTCGTACACGCTCGTCGGTTACGGGTACTCTTGACCTGACCTTTTGGTGCAGGTCCAAGATGTCTCCTATTTGGTCCAGGTAAGTTCGTCTCGGTCGTCCCTTACCGACTTGTCCACTTGCATTTGCCTCGTATATTTTTTTTCGTAAGTCGTCTTCCATTCATCCTTTCTATATGGCCAAACTATATTAGCATTCCTTTTTCAATTTTTGTCACTACGTCTTCTTTCATCCCACACATTTCCCTTATCACACTATTACGAAACTTATCTATCAGAGTCACTCCAGCCATTCCTCTCAAAGCTCTCATTTCCACTGCATTAATCCTACTTTCATCCTTCTTTTGCCACACCCAACATTCACTACCATACATAAGCGTAGGGACCAAAACGCATCTATGAACAGCCAGTCGTGCCTTTTTTGACAACATTTGGCTGTTCAGAATGTTTTTGCAAGCCCTATTTACTTTATTACCTTGTCGCGAAGCGGAAGGCTTCGTGCAAAAAAAAGGGAGGAAGCTAAAAGAAAAACAAGGTTAAAAGTTAATACCGTATAATTAAAAAATAAATGCAAAGGTAGGGTGATAAGGAGGGCACGACCGAACTTAATTATCTAACTTAACTAAGATCTAGCTATGTACAAAAATATTTATATAAAAATCTAGCCTGGCCAGGGTAGGACGCGGGGGCGAGTAGCAGCTTAGCCGGATAGCCGGAGCAGGAACAGGCACGGCAGCACAGCTCTTCGGATAGGCAGCTCTGAGGATAGGTAGGCAGCATAGGAGCGCCCCAACGATGCTCCGTAGGCAGACGGCAGCAGGGACCCGTAGAAGGCGCGACGGAGTGGTCAGGTGGGCAGCAGGCACACGTAGCAGGCGCGGTAGAGACGCGTGAAGGAACCGGCATGAAGTGATATGATCACGAAGGGCTGGCGGTGATGGTTAGGTTCCAAGCCGGTGTAAGGAGCTTAGCTACTCCTTAGCCGTTTGCGTTTAATACCAGAGCTGTTAGTAGACTGGCTTCCTAATTTTTTTTTTTTCGGCAAACGCAGTTTGCCTACCACTATGCGGAGTGGAGGTGGAGAATCCCTCATGGATACCCGCGCGGCCGGGTCCGCACGGGTTATGCCGGACTCTTATCGGCTAAACTCCACCTTATGCCTTTAACCATACGGTCATTAAGGCTTCATCGGATAGCGACCGTCCCTCAGGAAAGGGGCGGTGCAGCGCTGCTCTAGGCACTCGAAATCAATCGGGGACCAGAGTGGGCTTCCTAATGACCCTGGTCCGCTTTTATACTGGCCATAACAATAGACAACTACATAAATGTCAAACGAAAGATTTTTGAAAAATAATTAATTATATGACATTTGTCAGTCACGTAGGCATTGAGCTACAATATTGAGATCAAATGTTGGACGCTAACAATTATAATAAGAAAATATAGAAAAACACAATAAAGGACTAATAACTATTACAAATATTTATCGCTTGTGAATAATAGCGTTATACAAAGTGAAGTTCAAATAATCAGTTAGTGCTTTACAAACATTCGTGAATTAATAAGTGTTACAAGAATTTGTGCATATTTACAAGATCGATATGTGAAAAGACAACTCTTCTTCCAGATATGTTTAGGACTTCTGTTTATGATGGTACTTCTTTTTCGATAATAAGGCCAGGCAAATAATCTTCATTTTGTTGAAACTAAAAAATAGCATGTTCATGATTACTAGGCAGTTAAATATATCTTAATTTTAAATTTGTAGTTAGATTATAACACAAATATAAATAAAAATCTATATTCTGACAAATCACAGAGTATGATGACGCTAAAACATACCCTCATATTTTGTACTGGTCCCTCGTCAATAGCGACAGAACGTAGTTCGTTTGATTCTGGCGAAATTCCTTTTACTTTCGTCGTAGGCAGTTCCTTATGTACTGTTTGGGAGTTTTGTAGATTTTTTGATTGCCTAAAAACAGAAAACTTTATAAGCACATTTATTAGCACAGTCAAGTGTAATATCAATTTAATAATTTTTAAATAATTATAGTGGCTTCATTTTTAAATAGCCGTTTCATAGAAGTTTGGGCACTATACAGATTACATATATTTATTTACACTCATTTTTCTTCAAAGAACGTTTGTTCTCACAAGAATCTCACAGTTGGATTTTCTCCTGTGTCGTGGCTGCAGCTACAAACATTGAATCTCACATGCACATACATACGCCCAGACCGGAACAAAATTTTGTAGGTCGTACAAAATCTTTGTCCCGTACGGGAATCGAACCCGCGACTCGTTGCGCAGTAGGCGATCACTCGACCGCTGCGCTAACCATGCCGCCTCGACTTTATGTACGACGAGCTATGCCCGCGACCTTCGTTTCGCTTTACGATAGTTTCTTTTGTTTTATTCTAGTTTTCCCGTCTATTTTTCCCGTGGGAAAAAAGTATCCTATGTCCGTCTCCTGGTTCTAAGCTACCTCCCCACCAATTTTCAGTCAAATCCTAGTTTCCCATTTTCCCGTGGGAATTTTTACTGTAGGAAAAGTAGACTATGTGTTATCTTATATAATTAGCTATCTATTGATGAAAGTCCCGTCAAAATCGGTCTGGCCGTCCCGGAGACGTATGTTCCCGTTGTCTGTCTGTCTGTATGTTCCCGCTAATCTCCGTAACGGCTGGACCAATTTTGACGGGATTTTCACTAATAGATAGCTAATTATATAAGGTATAATATATAATACTTTTCCCACGGTAAAAATTCCCACGGGAAAACGAGGATTTGGCTGAAAATTAGTGGGGAGGTAGCTTAGGACGAGGAGACGGATATATGATACTTTTTTCCTACGGGAAAAATTAGACAGTAAAACGGGAAAACCAGAATAAAACAAAAGAACCTATCGTGAGGCGAAACGGAGTTCGCGGGCACAGCTAGTGTATTATAAAATTTATTATGCTGATCGTCAGAAGGCAAATCATCACAGTCATCTTGTTCTCGGTGAGCCTTTTCAAATGAGTCCAAACACAAAAGTTCTACGTAATATTAGACTCACCAACAGTTATTACATTATAACAATTAGGTACTTACAGACAAAAAACAGATATACATAGTTATAATATATAGATAAGTACAGCATATGTATGTAATATTAATTATTAATACATAACACAACAATTATTTAAAAAAACGTTGCCTCATAATAGAATTTTCTCCTGTGTCGGGGGTGCAGTTACAAACATAGAATCTCACATGCACATACGTCCAAGCCGGAACAAATTTTTGTAGGTCATACAAAATCTTTGTCCCGTACGGGAATCGAACCCGCGACCGGTTCCGCAGTAGGCGATCACGCGACCGCTGCGCTAACCGTGTCGTCATACTGTAGCCACGTATAACGTAGCATGTGTTACATACATAAATATTTTTTTAAGTAGGTAATGCAGTCTTTGGTGGTTATTTCTATTAGATTATGAATATACATACATTGAGAAAAAAGAAAACCATAAAAGCAAAAAAAAAAATAGGTAGGTATGTGAAAACTAGTGTAAGAATAAAAATAATTAACTACATTGCTAGTCGTTAATATGCTTGAGATCCTATACCTACCTTTGGAGCTGATCATCAAGAAGGCGAAACCAGTACAGTCATCTTGACCTCGGCGAGCTCTTTTAAATGAGTCCAAACACGACAGTTCTACGTAATACAGTGGTTGAGATCCTGTATCTATCTTCGGAGCTGATCACCAGGAAAGCAAAACCAGTACAGTCATCTTGGTCTCGGTGAGCTCTTTTAAATGAGTCCAAACACGACAGTTCTACGTAATACAGTGGTTGAGATCCTGTATCTATCTTCGGAGCTGATCACCAGGAAAGCAAAACCAGTACAGTCATCTTGGTCTCGGTGAGCTCTTTTAAATGAGTCCAAACACGACAGTTCTACGTAATACAGTGGTTGAGATCCTGTATCTATCTTCGGAGCTGATCACCAGGAAAGCAAAACCAGTACAGTCATCTTGGTCTCGGTGAGCTCTTTTAAATGAGTCCAAACACGACAGTTCTACGTAATACAGTGGTTGAGATCCTGTATCTATCTTCGGAGCTGATCACCAGGAAAGCAAAACCAGTACAGTCATCTTGGTCTCGGTGAGCTCTTTTAAATGAGTCCAAACACGACAGTTCTACGTAATACAGTGGTTGAGATCCTGTACCTACCTTTGGATCTGATCATCAGAAGACAAAATCATCATAGCTATCTTGATCTAAGTCAGCCCCCGTATTATGAATTCTTATTTCCATTCGGTTTACGGGCAACAAAAACTGTGTGTAAGTTATGAACTTTATTAGCAAGGTATTAGAGTTCATTACGAAATAAAAAATAGCCAGTCATTAAACTGCATGGAGATAATACTTCACAATACGGTTCCTGCTCTTTCAAATGAGGCCAAACACGATAATTTTACGTAATACAGTGGTTGAGATCCTTACCATAACTTCAGGGCTCATTATGATAAATATTTGACAGAGAAATAAATTTTAACCTTTTCATAATATCTAAATGTAACTTCTTACCAATAATTTTGGAGAGCTCGACCACGAGCCACTAGGCTTTTACTTTTATGCTTAGGCATTATTACCTAATCTGAACTAATTTCACTCTATGACAACTACTTATAACAAATACTAAATAAAAACTTATTAAATACATTTACAAGCTAATTATTGTCCTTAATATTACTTATTTTAATTATTAACACTATCTACAATCTGATTTAATTTAAGTCATTCAAAATTTGTCACTTTTCGTAATGATGTCGCACAAAAAAACGCACGTACAGTCCACCCGTTACGAGAGTCAAGAACGCACTAGATTCTCGTATCAAGTATTGCTGTCCGGGCGTTGCGGAGGTGCCTGGCGCGGGGTTCTTATAGTATTTTAGGTTTTTCTTTATTATTTAAAAGAACTTTGAAGTTATTTAAAATCTGATCAATACGATTTATAAAAGACATCGTTACCTTTTTATTGATGCAAAATTCATGCATTAGTAATAAGCCGTTACTGAGAGAATTTGTAAATAAGTTTAAAATTGGCGACTTTTCTAAATTTTTTTAAAACAACTGGGTATAAGTAACTAAAATTTTAATTAATACGATCTATACTTCGTGACCTTGCGTATAACATATATTTTTTTTATAACTCTTGCTCAATAGGGTTCTTCTACAATCTTCTTCAAACATGCAGTATTTTTTAAGTTTATGCGAGGTAATCCCCTTAAGACTCGGTTGAGTGTTACCTTGTAGTCGGCACATAACCTGATCCCGCCATCGGCCTTCCTAGCGATCACTAACGGAGTGGCCCAGTCGGAGCGATCCACGGGCTCAATGACGCCGGCACGCAGCATTTCGTCCAGCTCCGCGTCAACTCGCGCCCGGAGCGCGTACGGCATAGGCCGCGCGGCGCAGTAAATAGGTACCGCGTCATCGCGTACACACAACTTCACTTTTCCTCCCGTGTATCTCCCCAATGTCCCATTGAACAGGTTATTATGTCTGGAAAGAATATCCTTTATGATTATCTCTGCATTACGGTCTGTACTTTCACTGACGTTATTAATACATATTTTTGGAATATCTATATCCAATTCCGAAAGCCATTGACGTCCAAACAGACTCGTTGAGCCATTATTAATTACATACAGGTCTAAAATTTTTTCTTTGTTCTTATATTTAACAACTGGTTGTAAATATCCTAACGGCCGAACTACAGAACCATCATAAAAACGCAACTTTAATTTACACTGATGTAACATTAAATCTTTAAACATAGTTTGATAGGTAATTCACTTATACAAGACAACGCGGCACCGGTATCTATTTCCATGTCTAACAATTTGTTGTTTACATTTAAAGATATACGTACCGGTCGGTATCGATTTAGTGACATTTGAAACATCGGTTCTTCTTCGTCGGTCATCTCTCGATATTCTTCTGAGCTTGTACACATGTTCGGTTCTCGCAACCAGTGCGCGGCGCCGGCGGCGCCGCCGCCGCCATGACGGCCGCCGTGGCGCGCACGCGCACCTCTAACCGCGCTCCTGCTTCCGCTCTGAATGAGCCGAGAGGCGCGCTGATTGGCACGGCGGCTCGCCGCACCTCCGCTGCCCCTGGTGCCTTCCCCGATTGCGGCTCCGCTTCCGCGTTCCCCGCGTGACCAACTGTTTTCCGAACCTACCCGCCCCGTCCTATATAGTGATGATGATGATGATAATGATGATGGTTTATTCATCGAGCAAACTCGCCTCAGATGACCAATTTTATGGCACTTGCTACACTCGAAAAGTTTATAGCGACAATCACTATAACTATGACCGCCTTTGCCACAAGCATAACAACTTCCAATGATTATATTATTTATGTCACCTGCTAGGACGGTTTCTTGACTGTCTCCCTGCCCGTACCTTTGGACTGCTCCCGCATCACGCTCCGCAGCTTCCAGCGTCGTGGCTAATCCGACTGCCTTCTTGTAATCCAATTTATCTTCCCCGAATAACCTCTGTCTGATTAACTCACTTTTTAACCCACAAACGAACTGGTCCCTTAAATTTTCTTCCAGATTCCCTCCGAACTCACAGTACCTTGGCATTTTTTTCAAGTCTGCTACGTAATTTGCGATCGATTCACCTGACAACTGTCTTCTCTGGCGGAATTTAAAACGCTCCGCCAACATTGAGGGTTTCGGTTGAAGATGCACTTGCAGTAACCTCACCGCCTCTTCATACGTAAGCGCTGATGGTTTTTTTGGGCTTGATAACGTCGATAGAAGCTCGTACGCCTCCTCTCCAATTACCGCTATCAATGTTGGCAATTTTTTTTCCTCTGGAATGCTATTTGCCACAAAATACATTTCCAGACGCTCTGTATATGCCGCCCAATTCCCATTTTTCGCGTCAAATTCACTCAACTTCCCAATTGACATTTTTAAATATTTTTCTCGTCGCCAATGCTGAATGAAACAACCGTTCGGAATTACTGTCATGTATTCACTGACTGTATTATACAAATCTTATTACTACCTTACAACTAACTTATAATAATATGTAACACTAAGAGTCTCCGATCCTCACTGTGGTGCCGTTCACAGTTTGTTCTCGATGAGATCTCGGTCTGGTAAAGTTGTATCGTGACAAATTCACTCTCACTTAAACAAAATTTCTTTGAGACTGATCGTGATTGGAATGAATGAGGTTTTTGAGCGAAACTTGAATGTTACGGATATTATGAATGCACACATTTCTTCCTCGATAATATTTTACCAGACTGAGATCGGACCGAGAACGAATTCTGAACGGTATTATAGTGAGGATCGACCCAAAAGGCACGTACAAATTATGCGCGGCAAACCCTCGAACATTGGCTCGCGCGGCAGTCAATCTGAAATTTGAAATTTGGAACACATCTTAAATTCTGATAACAATGAAATTATACATAACCTGCCTTTGCCCGCGACTTCGTACGTGTGTAGTTTGTACGACTTTAAATCACAAAAGAGAGTATTGCAAATCACTCTAGATACGCTAGATGCTAACGGATGATCTAGCTCAATTTGAAAACCTTTGAAAAGTAGAAATTTTATTCTTAGTTTTATTTAATCCATTGCATCGGGAGGCAGGACGCAGTGCGCCCTGCCTCATCATCAATCACAGCACATATTATACGTCCCCACCGAGGGGCTCGAGCCCAGCGCGGATTGGTCGACTTCAAATACACCTTTCAAGTTACAGAATAATTATCAATTCAGGAAATTCACAGAAATATAAATCGATTGCAGATCGCCACTATCTTCGAAATATCTCTGAAATGTCATGATTATTATTCTACACTGCTTTGTACTGATTATTTGTGTAAATCATTTGCGCGTTTGTGTTGAGTAAAATGCGCATTTCTAACGATGCACTCGCATCTAAGTGTTCACGTCCCGAACCCCAGACCTCCCGATTGCTCCTGATACCAACTTCAAAGTGCAATTTCCCTAAGGTCCCACATAATATTGTAATGAAATTTTTCTGATATAAGCCAGATCCAAATTAACATAATTATACTAACTGGCTCAATAACTGGCTTTTTTAAATGTCCCTTGCAAATTTTCAAAACGCAACACTATTGGTCAAACAAAGCGTGACGTTAATTTATACTCGACGTCTTCAGTCAACAAGCTATTTGTATAGTTTTTGGTGATTATTTGTATTGTTTCACGGCGCGGTTGTTTCATATAGAGTAGGTAGTTTTCTGTGTTAAAGTATTAAATCCTTGTGAATAAAGACTTAACACAATGATTGAAACTGGTTTTGTCAAAGCACAATCAGATAATCTTCCTAAAATAGACGAGTTTTTGATGGCCTCGTATTTCGCATCTAATTCAGATTTAATGTCTGCTGAACTCGGTGGAGTAAAAGCTGCGAGGTAACTAAGTAAAAATTACTCTTATATATATATTATCACTTTTTTAATGTCCTTACTTATGCTTTGTAAGAAATTACTAAAGTTCATGTACAAACTTTATTAAATTTAATATTATATTGTAAATATACAATTGTAAAGACTTTCAGTAGACCATTTAACATGGTCACACTTACATCTAATAAATATTTTAATATATCAAATAATAAAGTTAGTCCACATGAAGGTACTGCAATGTTTATATTTCTATTAAACAGGATGTGGGATATTGAACATTCGTGCCTCTTCTATGCAGGTATATTTTTTATGATACATAATTTTGATGCAACGTTGAACGAAACATTTCATACGAGTATTGACGATCCTTAAGTCGTTACTAGGTCACTATTTTATGCGAAGAAAAAATATACGTTGTGGCTTTAAAATCGAATCTTGAAAATCGACTGATCCTGTGAACTCTATTTTGCATACCTACTCAGTTGCAAATTATACGTACACTTTGTTGTAATTTCAGGAAAGTACAGGATAGAATCAATGTCAGCTGCAACTTTCCCAGGGGCGTTGAAGGTGAGGTTTTCCTATAATTTGTTTTTATGCTGTAGTATTATTGCATGTGCTGTTTCTTTATTCTCTGTCACAATCAAATGGATGAATAAATTTCCAGTCTTTAATCGTATGAAATTATAGTGTTGGAAGCTAATAGCACTTTGATCAAAGTTAGTTAATACATGATCAGAGGGTGCATTAGAAGCTAATTATATTTTTGAAAAAAGAAACATATTCTTACATACGACAAGGAAGCTCATAAACTTCATTTCACTGATAGTGATGATAAGGCCGAAGGTGGAAGTTGGCTTCGCCATGACTCCACAACAGCTGGGGAATCAACTATCGTACCTGTAACTGTCGGAACACAATAATGCTATTAACATTGTTATTATGGCGTCTCTTTTAGAGATAAGTCCACCTTTGCATCATTTTATTAACTTGTATTTCTTTGTGTGTTTTTTTTTGCAATAAAGAGCATATATGTATATATGGCGAAAAACTGAGGTAAGACGATGGTAGCTAGCCAGGTGGGCTCAGAAGCCCTACCACTAACCGAACCGAGCGGTAAACCTTCTGCCCTTATGGGGAATTGAGCCCCGGAGTCCGGACCTCCTGATCAATACCCGGTGGTCTCACTAGATCACTCTTTTTGAAGGATCATTGTTTCATCAATTCCCAAGGGGTACACATTTGGGATGTTTTTAATTAAATCAATGTTCATTGAATTGTTAATTCGATGTTTGCCTTGTTTACACTATTAGTGCAACAAGTTACGATTTGATGGTGAAATGTTAGAAACTTAGAAATACCAAAGGAAAATTTGGGTTCTTGTAGTAAATCAGAAACATGTCGCGGGCCGTGCTTTGGACAGCCCTTATGTAAAGCATAACATGATCATACTTTTTTAAAATCAATATTTTAATATACTAGATACTAAAGTTAGTCCACATAAAGGTAAAACAATGCTTACATTTCTGTTAAACCGGCTAAACTGTACTGTACTAATGCTAAATGTTTGATACCGAACCAAGATAATAAAGCAAATTTGAATATATTTTGGCATAGACGTCGCATAAAGGCTAGCAAAAGCATATTTTCGTGAGACATAGTTAAGTTTAAAATCTTACCTATGTCTCACGAAAATATGCTTTTAATTTCTTCCGGATTTGCTACTGCGATTTCGACACAACCAAATATTACCTATTCATCAAACGACTTATGAAACAGGTGTCAATATCTTAAAACATTGTCCTACGCTACCTTTTAAAAAAACTCTACACTCTCTTCTTTTATCAACCTTAACTAGATTTTTACGATACTTTCATTCGTATTGAGAAATATACTGTCGTAATATGTATGTAAAGAAAACTAATGAAATGAAAAATATGATTAGCACCACAGAATATTTAATTTTAAAAAAAGTTTTGCGTGTCATGGTTCAGATTAATAATGAATAATTTCAGAATATTCACAACAGAAAAACTACAGAATTATGGAATATATTTGCCATTTAATTACTGCAATGGATACTGTGACATTATATGTAACAAGTTGGCAACGTAACTGTTACCGCTTACCATCAAGTGGGCAGTATGCTTGTATGCCAACTTAGTTAATTAACAGGTAAAGATTACAATTTCTTCATAGTTTTTGCTAATGCTACAATTACGCTACAGGTGATAAAAAAAAGTTTCTGTCAAGACGAAGCAGTGAGCATAGCTACAGAAGTGAACTTGAATTCACTAGCTGCTGACGAACTGTTGGAGCTGTGCGCTGATGCAGCATTGGATGGCGTCTCTTTGGTTGCGGTAGCCAACGACACGAACGAAGTCGTTGCTGCATCGTTCAACAAATTACAGGTAAATTTGACGCAACATCTACACATCGCTAGAGAGACATCGGCAGATTTTAGCTGCTGATGCTTGCGTCCAATAGACCGAGTATTTACTCATCTGTGACTTTCGAAATTTCATTTTGGACACGCATCAAAGGTGACAGCATGAACGCATGGCATCTGTCGATACGTCTGCCACTATATCAGTATAGTTTACTATAACATAGTCAGTGAATGAGAGTGCAAGCGTCGTTAGTACATCTCCACTGCATTGCACAATCAACCAATAGTTGTACAAGATACAACAAGTTAATTCGATTTTTATCAAATACCTTACTACACGTATTACAAGTTCTTATAGAAATAGCGTCGGTGGCGCTGTGGCCTCGGCACTGGTCTGTGCTCCGAGTAGAAATCGGGGGGCCCGCGATCGATCCTACCATGTGCCAATGTGTTTCTTCGTTTCACGAATTTCATATGTACATTTATCTGATGCTCCTGCGGTGAAGGAAAACATCGTGAGGAAATCTGTATTCACTTGCAAAGTAATTCAAAGGTGTATGTGAAGTCAACCAATCCGCACTGGGCCAGCGTGGTTTGACTAAGGCCTAATCGCCCTATTAGTTAGGGTAGGCTCGTGCCCCTCGGTGGGGACATATATGAGCTGTGATGATGATGATGATGATAAAAATGAGAGTAGATTCTAGACGATTCTAAATCTTTATTTGCATTATGAGTTTAAAAAAAACAAGACTCGGACCCTTCGAAGTTAATTAACTTTTTCAATCAAAACTCCAACGATAGCATTAATTCCAGGAGATCGATCTTCAACTGTTTTGTGAAGACTTTTTAATGGACCAATTTCCACGGGAAATGTAAACAGTGCTTGTTCTGTGAAATAACTTTATTCAAATATCAAAAGGCTGTTTAATAAAAATAAGATCTCCGTGAGATAAACAAAGCTATTATATAGCTTGATTAGAAATGATGATTCAGCTAGGAAACTTTATCTTTGTTTATATCTTATGTTAACTGAATTTCTGTTGCTTCAGCTCATTGACAAAACCAATTTTATTTGAGCTTGTATAAAATACACTCGGCAATCTTTGAAAGCATGACTCATTGAAAATATCTATTCTAATATTATAATAAAGAGGACAGATTTGATTGTTTGTTTGTTTGTATTGAATAGGCTTCGAAACTACTGAACCGATTTTGATGAAAGTTGGTATAGGGATAGTTCGAGACCAGGGGAAGGACATAGGGTAATTTTCCTACGGGAAAAATCTGAAGGGAAATGTTTTCCTACAGGAAAAGTTAGTTATAATGCAAACAAAGTTGCATACGGTCAGCTAGTTTTCAATATTTCCAGTGAGTTTCCTTTTAGGCAATGAGTTTAAATCACCGTATGAAATATTTCTTAAGTAATTTTAATGACTTGTATGAACAACTTTTGATTTTTATGCACATTTTATGCTTACATTTTTTTTATTATTATTCTTTACTAAAGTACAATACAATTTTGTTTATAAAGGTACAACATAAACTCTTTCGACATGAGTCTATAATTAATATTATCAGTTTTGATTAAATATTAAATATGGAAGCCCCCCTCAGCTATAATAAAAGAAATTCTACTATGGTGCTTAGAACATAGGTAGTGACTAGTGACTCAAATGGAAAAAATATAAGGAAACATTTAATTTTAATTATATATGTATATAATAGGTTAGGGAAAAAGTTTCTTCGCATTTTTTAAGAAAATTCAAAACATTTTTTAATATAGTTTATTTACATTTAACTAAAGTATGTAGGTACCATTTTGTTCGATAACTTTTTGCCATCTTGTAGGTAGGGACATGATCCCATTGCTATAGAAATTTTGGGACTTCTGGTCAAAATACCGCGACAAGTGGTTTTGGCAGTCCTCTCGTGATGTTAACCTGACACTGCCTAAAGAATTCTGAAGAGACCGAAACAGGTGGAAATCTGAAGGTGCAAGGTCAGGACTATACGGCGGATGCATTAACACCTCCCAGCCAAACTCTCTTAATTTTTGCTGAGTGGCTAAAGATGTGTGAGGTCTAGCGTTATCATGATGAAAAACCACACCCCTTCTGTTGATTAATTCCGGCCGCTTTCTCTCAACTTCTTGCTTTAATCTCGTCAGTTGTTCGCAGTAGAGTTCAGAATCGATGGTCCTGCCTGGTGGTAACAGCTCATAATGAATAATGCCCTTCCAATCCCACCACACACACAGCATCACCTTGTTGCGAGTTAACCCGGGTTTCGCCACAGTCTGTGAAGCCTGACTGGCCTTTGACCACAACCTTTTTCGCACGTTCTTGTCGTACGTGATCCACTTTTCATCACCAGTTATCAGCTTCTTCAAAAATGGTTCGGTTTCATTACGTCGTAATAAAGAATCACAAATGAGTACACGGTTCATTAGGTTTCTTTCAGTGAGCTCGTGAGGTACCCAAATGTCGAGCTTTTTTGTGTACCCAGTTTTTTTCAAATGCGCCAAAACTGTTTTGTGGTCAATTCCCAGTTCTTCAGCTACGTCGTAACTACTGACATGCCGATCTTGCTCCACTTTTTCAAAAATGGCATCCATTTTATCTGTAATAGGGCGACCAGAGCGACGTGCATCTTTGACATCAAAATTTCCGGATTGAAAACGCTTAAACCAAATTTGTGCTACTCTCACAGACACTGCACTAGGTCCATAAACATCGCAAATTTTTTTCGCGGCTTGCATTTTTACCTTTTTTGTAGTAAAATTTTAAAATGTATCGAATTTCTTCATTAGATTCACTCATCTTGGTGGTACGAAAAACAAATGAAAATCACACATTTTCCTAATTTGAATTTGGAATTATGTTCTTTAAAATTTAAACTTTCAATGATACCAAAACCAGCCAGATACAAATAGTATAGCCAAAGAGATTTTATTACAAGTTTATACATACTATAATGCGAAAAGACTTTTTCCCCAACCCATATATATAGTATAGTATATAGTAATAAAAAGCTTTATATATTAATTGATACTCTAAAATCTAATTATTATTTTTATATTAATTTATTTATTTAAAAAATGCGGATATGCATTTTAAAAATAAGTGAGTAATCACATTGTCAATGTTTTGTCCCATGGCCTATGGATAAAATTATAAACTAATTGCATTCAAAGTATACATAGATTTTTGGTATTAAGAAGAATATTTAATAATTGTTTTTTTATTTGTGACTTTGCAATTTCTTTAATATGCTAAATAAGTTGAAAAAAGAATAAAAAATACAATAATAAAATCTGAGGGCCTATTACTAATGATATCATATGACATAAAAGTGTGAAACGAAAAATACGAATTCCGGTCAGATTTTTGATCATTTGTTCATTATTTAATGATGATATTATTGAAATTATGCATAGTGATGATATCATTGGAGATCGATAATACGAAATGCAGAATTTCATGACTTCTTTTTCTCAAAATTATACCATGTCATACGATGAAAGATCCATAATTGGCCTGCTGGTCCGAGATTGGGATTTTATTCGGAAAATGAGTCCTCAGGCTATCGAGAAGCAAATAAAAATGAGTCCTCAGGCTATCGAGAAGCAAATAAAAATGAGTCCTCAGGCTATCGAGAAGCAAATAAAAATGAGTCCTCAGGCTATCGAGAAGCAAATAAAAATGAGTCCTCAGGCTATCGAGAAGCAAATAATATACGAGTAACTGAACATTTTCTTACAGTTCGCAACTTTATCAGACTCTTCGGAGAAGCCGTTCTTTGAAATATTTGCAAAGGAACGTTGCACGCAAGATTCCTCGAGAGCTCTTATAGAGTTTATGGCGGATGTTGACGAAAGATGCAATTTGTTTGAAAAGTGAGTACCTATCTAACTTTATTTAATAAACTAGATGATGGATACTCTTGATCAAAAGAAAGTCTTAATATTTGCGGATTGCGGATACTTGATAATTTCATTATAATATGCATACAGGCGGGTACCTGTATACATATTAAAACTATTTCTGGAAACTATTCTGAGTTTGAGTCTGCTATGGAAGACACAAATCAAGGATAGTATCTAGAAAAAAAAATGTTATTTGTGATGAGAAGGATTTTAGAGGAATCACAACTATCAAGTCGATTTATTAACTTATTTAAATCACTTAATATGGATTATGTATTTCAAGAACCGACCCGTATAATAGCTACATCTGCTACTTGTTGAGATAACATCTGCAACTGTAATATACAAGATAAGTTAATTATTAACTGTATTAACTCTGACCATAGCGAAAGGCTAGACTCTTTTGAGTACCATCATCTTTGTTCTATGCGTGAGATTGCTTAGCCTATAACAAAACGCGGTATAGATAAATACAAAAGAAATGTAGTAATTAATCAAACTGACAATTTGTCAACTGAGGACAATAATCTGCATAATCATTTATTTCATGTAGTTAAAGAAAATGATATGTTTAAAGAAAAAATAATTACTTTTCATAGGCTTAAAGCGCATGTAAAAAAGATTCTAATGAGTAAAGGGTATTATAAAGTAAATGATTATCTGAATGATGCCAATGTTGCGTCTCAGAGTAGACATCACTCGTTAAAATGCAAAAAAAAAATGCAATTGTCTATGACTGTGTATATTATTGTATAGTAACCATGTAACTTATTGTAAATGTTGTTAGCTACTTTTGATAAAGCTGATAAGTTTTTGCGCCACCCATTATTCCTATCAGCTAAAAGATGTCATGGGTAGTAGGTAAAAAATTTGACGATAAAGACATATTTGAATAAAGATTATTTTGATTTTATTGGAGCAATTATGAAAGAATTATTATGTACATAATACAAGAGTCTTATCTTGAAAATTTTGGATTGATTTCTTTTTGTAATACAGTTGAGATGTTAATATTTCATGCACATACATGTTATTATTCATACACTTGACAAGTAGTGTTTTATTTTTCAGATATGGAGTCGATTGCAGCTTAGAAATAATGTTCTTAGCTACACAAAGCAAACATAGAGGGCAAAATTTGGGCAAACTACTCTGCAAAATATCAATTGATTTAGCGTTGCAACTTAAAGAATCTCCGGTTTCAAACATATCTATTGAGGATCTTGGACCGAAATATTCACACTTGACACTCAGGCCTGCCCTTAAAACGTTTCCCAAGATCTGTCAGGCAATTTTCACAGGACTTGCGACTCAGAACATTGGGAAAAAATTAAATTTCACTGAACACCTAACTGTACCTTACAAGGAGCTGGTATATAAAAATAAAACTTATGCTGATAGACTAGGACCTGAGCCAGAATTTTGTGTAATTGCTGCCAAAGCTCTGTATTGACAATCTAAAATAAATTTATTAATATAACATTACAATAGGTATTAAAACACTATAGGTAGTAAATAAATACAAACCTAAAACACTTATAAACTAATATTTAGATATATATCTAAGATAAATTATTTTTAAAAAATTCCATGTTTTGTATTGATGTTACGTTTGTATTCATATATCCTTTTCTACAGGTGCTTATTGATTGAAATATCTGCCTTCTACGAATACCCAATTACGCAGAAAGTAGGTACTCAGCCCACTAGAACAGTTGACTGTCCTAACAGCTCACTAACTGCTGCCTCTCACCAACTTAATATCCTAGTTTCTAGTGTTCTATCAGATATTATAAATGTGGTAGTTTCTGTGTTTGGATGTTTTGTGTTATAAACTATGTACTTGAATAAAAATGTGATATTAAACTTTCATACTAGTAAGTAGCATTCTTGAATTCTAAGTTTTTCAGAAATGGTTATAGGTATAAGAAAAAAGATTATACACTGGCTTAGTAGTTATCGTAGATACGTTGGATAACTGTTATACTAAACTTCCTAATGATGTAAAATTTTAATTCACCATTATCCTGTCTTCGCCTCCGAGATTTATTCCTTAACCATGTAGTAGCCCTGCTACGCGCTAACCCTATCGCACAAGTTTTAAAGTCAGAGAAAGAAAACCACTATATCTTCCTCTGTCTAATCACACCTGACAAGCCTCCGCAGTACCGACCTCATTCTTGTCCGTGCGCGCGCGGCGCTCGCACGAGTGTAACAGTAATATAATTTGTGCATGAGTGTAGGTAACCTACGTAAAAAAAAAAAAAAGGGTATAAATTTACGGTTATTTGCTTATTTGTTAAGTATGCCTAAACGAAAACACAGTGAACCCGAAGAAGATAGATGGCTAAGGAAGATGAAGAGATACGAAGAAAAACTGAATTCGGAAAAACGTAGGGGCAAGCCGGAGGCACATTTTGTACTCAGATGATGGCGAAAATGATGTGCAACCAGAAGAATACTTTTTTACATTCCCGTTGCATTCATCGGGAATCATTTTTATGTCCGTTGTATTCTTCGGATAATATTTTATTATGTTCTCGTTGTATTGAACGAGGAATCATTTTTATGTCCGTTGTATTCTTCGGATAATATTTTATTATGTTCTCGTTGTATTGAACGAGTAAGCGGGTGGACACCGCTCGCCTGGGCCGCCGAGTACGCGCGCGGCGCGACCACGTGCAGTAATACTGGTAATGGAAAATGTGGGTATCCTTTTTTCCCCGCTGCCTAAAAATTTCCGTTGCATTCATCGGAAATCACTTTTATGTCCGTTGTATTCTTCGGATCATATTGTTATTATGTTCTCGTTGCATTCAACGAGTGTACTTAATGGAAAATATAGGGGCTGTCCTTTTTTCCCCGCTGTTTTAAAAATTTCCGTTGCATTCATCGGAATTATTTAAAAATATTTTTTGTGTTGCCTAAATTCTCATTAAATATTTATTAGTATCTTTCACATACAAACCAATATGGTGATAACTGATGACTTACAAACCAATGTAGCGGCCAGGTTTCAAGTCCTATTGCAAAACGGTTTCCAAAAGTGACCAAAGACGAGCATTAAAAAAAAAAAAAAAAAAACAATGTATACTATAGTACCTATGGCGAAGGGCCGAACTCTAATTCGGAAGTAAGTGCTATGTTGGTAGACAACAGAATCAACTCGGTAAAGCACTTTCAGCACTGGGAAGGGCACAATCGTGTCTTTTAAAGAAAAATCTTAATATTCCAGATGTAGTTACGTTGAACGATGCAGACACCAATTTCATCTAAGAGTCATTTAAACTTGAAAGGCTCATCGTCCCGAACGCGACAGCAAAGCAGCGGCCAATCCTACCCTCATCGAGCCGGTGGGCCGGGACAGTCAAAGACGTCATACTAACAAGCGAATCGACGGCGAGCAGCCGCGTTCGCACCGCTGCCAGCTTGTCGCCTGCCAGCCCCGCCGCCGCCGCCGCTGCCGCTGGCACCGCCGAGGCACCAGCCAGTCGCGTCGCATCACAACGGTCATCGAACAATCGCGCTACCTGAGCGCGCAGCCGCAAGTACATGCCGGCCGCTTAAAATATTAATTTAGTCAATGAGTGGTGAACTATCACTAGCGATAGGTTTATATTAGACAATGTGTCCAGGATTTCATTTATTGAGGAACCTTATCAAATACCATACAGCCGTGCGCGGCGTTCTTTTTCAAAAAGTTAGTGAATAGCAATTTCTCTCGAATTAAATCATTTATTAGAAATAAAAGCTATTAGGAGATGTAACCCGACAGCAAAACAATTCGTTTATGATATCTTCGTTATTCCTAAAAGCGTGTGCTCTATATATATTAAATCTAAAAATCTGAATTCGAAGTCGAAGTAGGTATCTCATTTCAAAATGGAAGATATCAGAACGGCTACTCGATTTATGATCGAAGACTGATACGTGATTAATATTGATATTTAGGAAGCTTAATTTTTGCTGCCGATTCACAAATCAAAAAAAAAAAAAAAGAAAACATGTTTACGCTTTTATTTTCATGATATTTTGTACGAGTTTCTAGCACTCCCGTTTAGCCTATGTTCCGCGCGATATATTTCACAAAATATTACAGCCAGCTCTTACTCATTTAAGATCTTATGGTCTGCTATCAGTGAGATATCTATGATATGTTGTGTTTAGCAAACTCTGCTGGAGAGTACCTAGAGAACACAAAAAGAACTATTTAATGTCTGACACGATTAGGGTTAGTTATTAATTTAAAAAAAAAAAAAAAAACTAGTCTAATACCAGAAAAGCTTTGTAAATTTTTAGGTTTTATTTTAAACTCTAATAAAATAACATACAATTACCAGATTCAAGCCACAAAAATTTATTATACACATAAAAAATATATTTAAATCTAACAGAATTCGAATAAGGTTCTTTGAACGTTTTCTACGGCAGCATGTCGGCTGTAGTATATGGGTAGTATATACACACAAAATCACTAAAAGTGATCTTCTTAGAAATACTAACAATTACGACGTTTTTATTACAATTACAGATATTTTATAATAATATGATGATCTCCATTGGTGGCAGATCAATATTCCATTGGCAGTCAATTGAATAAAAAGTCATAGGTACAATTTCGGAATTTTTACGGACGTTTCGACAGCAGGCTAGGGTGCAGCTTGTTCCAACGAAAAGACTGGTGGTTTCTGGACCAACATCGAGCGAACCAATCATATAAACTGACTGGAACTACTCGCTGTATATTGTGGGCTAATTTCATTTGCTAAAAATGTCGCTAATTGTGGTAGTTTTTTAAGTGTCGATAACACCACTGCCATATTCTAATAGGTTGGGGAAAAAGTTTCTTCGCATTTTTTAAGAAAATTCAAAACATTTTTTAATATAGTTTATTTACATTTAACTAAAGTATGTAGGTACCATTTTGTTCGATAACTTTTTGCCATCTTGTAGGTAGGGACATGATCCCATTGCTATAGAAATTTTGGGACTTCTGGTCAAAATACCGCGACAAGTGGTTTTGGCAGTCCTCTCGTGATGTTAACCTGACACTGCCTAAAGAATTCTGAAGAGACCGAAACAGGTGGAAATCTGAAGGTGCAAGGTCAGGACTATACGGCGGATGCATTAACACCTCCCAGCCAAACTCTCTTAATTTTTGCTGAGTGGCTAAAGATGTGTGAGGTCTAGCGTTATCATGATGAAAAACCACACCCCTTCTGTTGATTAATTCCGGCCGCTTTCTCTCAACTTCTTGCTTTAATCTCATCAGTTGTTCGCAGTAGAGTTCAGAATCGATGGTCCTGCCTGGTGGTAACAGCTCATAATGAATAATGCCCTTCCAATCCCACCACACACACAGCATCACCTTGTTGCGAGTTAACCCGTGTTTCGCCACAGTCTGTGAAGCCTGACCGGCCTTTGACCACGACCTTTTTCGCACGTTCTTGTCGTACGTGATCCACTTTTCATCACCAGTTATCAGCTTCTTCAAAAATGGTTCGGTTTCATTACGTCGTAATAAAGAATCACAAATGAGTACACGGTTCATTAGGTTTCTTTCAGTGAGCTCGTGAGGTACCCAAATGTCGAGCTTTTTTGTGTACCCAGTTTTTTTCAAATGCGCCAAAACTGTTTTGTGGTCAATTCCCAGTTCTTCAGCTACGTCGTAACTACTGACATGCCGATCTTGCTCCACTTTTTCAAAAATGGCATCCATTTTATCTGTAATAGGGCGACCAGAGCGACGTGCATCTTTGACATCAAAATTTCCGGATTGAAAACGCTTAAACCAAATTTGTGCTACTCTCACAGACACTGCACTAGGTCCATAAACATCTCAAATTTTTTTCGCGGCTTGCGTTGCATTTTTACCTTTTTTGTAGTAAAATTTTAAAATGTATCGAATTTCTTCATTAGATTCACTCATCTTGGCGGTACGAAAAACAAATGAAAATCACACATTTTCCTAATTTGAATTTGGAATTATGTTCTTTAAAATTTAAACTTTCAATGATACCAAAACCAGCCAGATACAAATAGTATAGCCAAAGAGATTTTATTACAAGTTTATACATACTATAATGCGAAAAGACTTTTTCCCCAACCTAATATATAAATAGAATGGGGAGAGTGTAATACCAACACTTAAGTCAAGTTACTAAAATGATTTGGGACTGGTGTGAGAAAAGTAGGTATATTTATTTTCGCGTCTTATATTCGTTACTCGTTAAATATAGAAGCTAACAGTGAATCGAGAAAAATAAACTTCGACACAGAGTGGCAGTTGGGTATCAGACAACTTTTGAAAATAAAACATTTTTTTGGTGAACCATCTATTGACTTATTTGCATCTCGTCTTGCAAACATTTTTTTGGTGAACCATCTATTGACTTATTGCAAATGTCCCGCGTATATTTCATGGAAAAGGGATCCCTTTGCCTATGATATTGACGCGTTTAAACAGTAGATTAGTCGCAATTTTATTTTTACGCTTTAACACCGTTTGCACTAATTTTTAAAACTATAAACAAAATAGTTACTGATTAAGCCACCGGAATTATCGTTGTTCAACTATAGCCCTCTTAACCATGGTATCCCCTTTTCATATACCTGGGTGTCACAGAGATTGTGATATTTCCTCCAAGAAAGATCTACTTACTTCCTTTCAGGATGGTACACCATCTGCGCCGTCACCTTTCCCTGCCAGCGTGTGTATTTTCCGGGAAAGCTTTCATGACGTGCCAGAAACAGCCTTAGATGTTGTTATCTTCGATATCACATAACACCGGGTCATAATATAATTCTAGTATAAAGTACTAAAGATATGGTGAGAATTTTGTAAAAAGAATACAACAGATTTTTTTTAAATGTAAATACTACATTTTTGTTGGAATTTCTGTTAATGTGTTTTGAAATTTTGAAGTTTAGGTAGAACTATTGTTCTAATGTCACGATAGCAAGTGATCGTTATTAGTTAGGCAGTAGCCCCCTGGTATTATAGTATTAGACTATTAAACGATTTGAGAATTATACAATTAATCTTGAAAAAATGAGTAAGAAGTCAGTCATGTTATTAGCTGGACCAAGGACGCATACAATTTCTCTAACAAAAATACGAAATATTAATAAAGCATATGAAGATCGAGTAATTATAACACTTACAAATTTAATTAAAACATAAGCAATTGGCAAAGCTCAACCGGTTTTAAACTTACTTTTTTTTTATCCCTTTAATATCCCGGTATTTGTCCAGCATCAGTGGTATTAAGTTAAGATATATTGCTGTATCATCTTCAATTCGCTCAGATTCAGAACAAACCTGATCCTCACACATAAGAAACCACGTAGACCTGCTTCATCTCAACCCATTGGGCGCTGGATAAAGCAGATCATGTGCGATAGTGGCATTGACATCTTAATATTCGGAGCGAGCGAGACACGCATCAACATCAGGCGGCGTCTCGTGCTGGCCTCAACGTCGATGTAATTAGAAAGACCGCAGGATGTTCGGAAAGATCAGCTGTATTTGCTGATTTTTATAACAGACCGGTATATTAGTTCTGAAACCAATTTTATTGAATCTTTGTCACAATTATAATTATTATTAAGTACTTAAAACAATACTGTCGGTTGATTAGTTTTTTGTTCACAATATTTTGTTGTTTTGAAATTTTTGCTAGAGGCGCAAAAAAAAAAAAAAAAAATTGAAATACGTAATAATTATGTTTTGATGTTTTACTGTAATGTTGTTTATTTTTTATTGTCGCAACATTGATTTTATACTCTCTGAACATCTACATGGTTAAGGAATAAATCTCGGAGGCGAAGACAGGATAATTAAATGATCAAACGAACTTACCTGAAGTGAAGTTCGATCTTAATTATCCTGTCTTCGCCGAAGAGATTTAAGGTCCCTCCCTCCCTGAATCTTATCCCCCTATATATCAATGTTGCTCTATTTCTCTAAAAAGAATGAGGTCGGTACTGCGGAGGCTTGTCAGGTGTGATTAGACAGAGGAAGATATAGTGGTTTTCTTTCTCTGACTTTAAAACTTGTGCGATAGGGTTAGCGCGTAGCAGGGCTACTACATGGTTAAGGAATAAATCTCTTCGGCGAAGACAGGATAATTAAGGTCGAACTTCACTTCAGGTAAGTTCGTTTGATCATTTAAATAAATATAAAAAAATTCATAAGGCACACTTAAAGACATCGAAACACAACATCAAATGTTGTGTCAGTGTCGTCATTAAACTCACACCACCATTAGTTTGACACTTTTGAAATTAAAAAATAATTGCAAACAACTTAATTATATATTTCTCATCAAATTTTTCTTCCCAAGAAACTTATCATCCTAGTTTAATTTCCCAAATGAATCTATAGCAAATTTACATTTCGCATTATAATCCTAGGTCAAATTATCATTTGGCATCATTTTACTTTGTCAACTGTGATGCGCACAAAAACGAACTGCTTCTCCAACGACCAATTGCCACATATTAAAAAAAGAAGAAGAAAGAAGAAGAATCGAACTGCTGTCAGAAAAGTAGGTTACTCGTAGGTGAGAACTGCGACATCAACCGCGCGCGAGTCGAGTGAGCGAAGCGAGCGGTACCGCGGTAGGGGCCGGCGAAGCGGCAGAAACGAACTGCTCCGAGATTTTATACTCATATTTTCTAACTTTTTAAGATGCTGCGAAACTTCAAATAAGCAAGTAAAATGTTTGTTAGTACTAATTTGTTAAGCATTAACTTGCCAAAAAAGCCAAATCAATGTTTGCGAAAAAAAGTTTGCTATGTGATATTTTGGGAAAAGTTTTCTGCCCACACATTAGTCATTCCGCAATAATAAACAAACTCAAACATCTTTATTCAATATAGACCCTTACAGGCACTTATTGACGTCAAACAAAACATAAAAATATTCAACCATGAATCTAATTAACTAATTATTTAATCCTTGTATGTACACACAAATGTTGAGGTGTGCAAATTTTGAGCTCAATACTCGCTTTGGAAACTATAAAATACTTCAAAATTGGTTAAGTTGTTTAAGAATTTATTTATATAAATATATATGTTTTGCAAATGATTAACGCAGGTCGTATTAACAAAATCTTCGATTGATTCCTCAAACAATATAATAGCCTCTCGTCGTCGTCTTTCCAAAATTAACCAAATATTCAACGAATGTAAATGCATCATCTTGCAAAGTGCTGTGCATCTTGTAAAACCACAGTGTTATACCTACAATAGTGCCAGTTTAATATAATAGCGGCACAGTTAATGGTACCTACTGGTAAGATTGTTTATGCATCCTCGCAGTTTTAAGACAAAAAAAACATAAGTGTAATACGCACCAAAGACACCGACCTGCCGCCACCAATGTGTGTCGGGCTGTCGGCAACTTTTTGTCGGTGGGTAAGTTGCAAGTTGGAAAACTTTGGCGGCGGCATATCGGCAGCTCGAAACGAGAAACTTTTTCGGCAGTTAGTGATTGCCGCGAGTCGAAAGACATTGTGTCATATAACTTGTATCCCTAGGATAATTTTTCGTCTACAATTCTAGTTTTTTCGTCGTCCTACTTCATATTACAAAATATATGAGCATGTCACTACAGCCTGAGTATCGAATACCCTTAGTGTATCGCCAACATGTTGGTGCGTCACAGCAGATAGACGCGCGGGCACATGTAGACCGCCAAATTGCGTCTGCTGGCTGTGTCGGCAAGTCAGCGACTTTAGTGTGTATTGCACTTAAGTATGGTCGTTTTAATTGGGAGTTACACCGTTCTATTATAAACTCTTTAATTAAGTACAGTAGAACCAACATAAAACTGTTATTACTCCTAGTAGAACAACGGGCAATGCTTCTTGTCCGTAATCCTACTAATAGAATCACAAGCAAAAAAAGGCCCGTGGTACTACCAGTCGAACTACAGGTAATAGCTACTTGCCCATGGTTCTACTGCGAACCAAAGATAAAACAAAATACCCGTGGTACTACCAGTAGGACTACGCAGTAGGACTATGGGCAACAAAGTGCGATGATGAGCTTAGAGTATGTGTCGCCCATCACTTTGCTCATATACGTCCCTACCGAGGGGCGCTAGCCTACCCTGAGTTAGGGGTGTTTAAACCTGCAGTGTCATCACTGCGACGCTCCCGACGACACTTCAAGAATAGATGTCACCACAAGCTGTAAGTGTTAAGATTCTTACATTTTTCCTCCTGCACAATTCCTGGATGATTTGTTATCAGTTTTAATGACGAATAAAACTTTGAGATACATTATTAGGTTCTAGTATTTATTGATCGATATCCTATACTTTGACATAACCTTTCTTTTATCAAATCAAGAATATGCCTAGTTTTTTGAGGATAAATGCGATTGTTATGGATTTATGTTGAGTTGAGGTAAGTTTAATTAGAGGTAGAATTCATCTTTTTTCATCTCAGGCATTTTTTTATATGGTGAATGGGCATTTCCCTTTCTTCTCAGATGTAATTATGCAGGTTGCCTCGCGATGTTTTTCTTCGCCGTGGGAGCTTCAAACAAATGTACACATGAAATTCGTTAAACGAAAAACACATTGGTACATGGTAGGATCGAACCCCGGACCTCTCGTATAGAAGGCCAGCGCCACCGACAGCGATGCTCCGTTGAACATAATATAAGAATACAAACTTTAAGAAAATTACATGTTTTATTTTGAACTCGGTGCGGACGATCGATGATCATCAGCTCAATTTTGGTATCCATTTCAAAATAAAATAGTTATGGTCTTTGTATTCTTATATTATTTATGACTTTTTTAATAAATTTTGAATTATGATTTTTTAAATATTTTTTTGTCTTTTTAGTGAATTTAGTACTTACCAGCTCACCGAAGCTACTTGAAAGAATACTCGTACAACTGAGAGTCAAGACGTGCCTATTATATTAGAAACTAACATCTAACTCCTAAAATAATAATAATGATAATATATTACCTTATAAGCAATAGGAGATTATCGTTTATTTATAAACGACTAGCTTCTGCCCACGACTTCGTCTGCGTAGACTTCAGAATTGGGTCTAAAGCTTCGCTCGTTAAGAATTTTTAATCTTCCCACGGGAACTATTTAAGAGATCATTAAGGAAGAATCTGCCGTTTATATAATCTGCCATTCACCGAATAAAGGATATAAAGTACATGTCCTTTTCCATAGCATAGGTGACATGCGAAGCCCGCAAAATTTTCAAGTCTGCCCGCGGCATAGCTCGTAAACAATTTTCAATTTTTTCTCGGGAACTACTTAAGGAATCGGGATAAAAGGTAGCCTATGTTCTTTTCCATATCAAAGGCTACATGCATGCCAAATTTCATCGAAATCTGTTCAGCCGTTTTTGCGTAATTGAGTAACAAACATCCACACTTTCACATTTATAATATTAGAAGGATGATCTAGAAAGTCTTAAAATTTGGCACCGACTTCAATATAGAAGTGTGATGTTGTCTGTACCTACTCTTATATTATTTTTAAATTTTCAGTGTTTTTATTTATTTATTTATTTATTCTTTATGTACACAATTTTCGTACAAAGGCGGACTTAATGCCTGTGGCATTTTCTTCCAGTCAACCTTAGGGTGGTGCAGAAAAGGGTAATGCGGTAGATGTACCGAGAAATGGAACAGCTTATTAAGAATATTATATGCATATAACATAAAATTCTACTACACAAATAAAATAATTAAAATAAACTAATATATATTATCTAAAATGCCTACGACCAACGAGATAATTGCAATCTTTTGATTGCCAGTGTCTAAAAAAATCAATTCTGTTGTTCAAAATTCGCAATTTATTTTTGAAGCTAAGCTTGCTTGGGGCGTTTCTTACCTCTAGAGGGAGCGCGTTCCATAAAAGAATAGATTGGACAAAAAAGGATGAGTGAACAATATCAGAGCGATGAGGAGGAACTATGAGAATACCATTGAAGGCAGAACGAAGGGTTTTGTTATGAGAGGTACATAAGTTCTGAAAATGTATCTTGAGGTATCGGGGAATGGCTAACGCCGATCCCGATTGTGTCTCTACGGAGGTAGAAGTATCTAGAGGGTTTTTAGCCGGTATTGGGTCTTCTACCTGAGTCCGGCATATCCTTGGGGTGGCCTAGTCAGCTCAAGTCCTTTGTTGAATACCGTAAAAACTGTATCTTCCCTCTATAAAAAAAAGGAGGGTGTGTTAGGGTTATGAAGTAAGGAGTATAAAGTCATTAAGGCTCTCATCTGCCTACGCTGCCGAATAGGTAACCATTTTAAGCGCATTCATGATCATATTTTCTTAAATTAAAGACGAATCGAATGCAGTTATTTAGAAGTCGGTCAAGTTTGTTGAGTAGATGTGCATTCAGATCGAAATAGCACACATCACCATAGTCTATTATAGGAAAAATTAAAGACTGTACAAACATTTTTTTGATGTCAATAGGTAGAAAGTTTTTCAGTCGATAGAGAGATCTCAGAGTTCCAGTAACCTTCTGACAAACGTTAGTTACCTGAGGTTGCCAGTTGAGCATTGAATCTATATGCAACCCCAAATGCTTGACACTGTTGCTCAAAGGGATAACTTCAACATCAAAAATTACGAAATGAAGGTTCTGATGCTCCAGTCTAGATATGAACCTGGAACTGCCCACCATTATCGCCTGGCATTTATTTGGGTTAACGCGGACTCCAAATTGCTCGGATCAATCCTTAATACTTTCGAGATCTTGATTGATTATAGCAATGGCATCATTTATACTATCAACATCTGCTTGAGTATAAAGTTGCAAATCGTCAGCATACAGGTGATACGCACAGCGAATATGATGGGTGATAAAGTTCATAAAAACTGAAAAAAAAAAAGTGGAGATAGAATGCCACCTTGAGGAACCATAGGTTTTTTGAAGTCGGTTTTAATTTTTTGTAAAATAATTTTTATTTTATTACCTATCTGACGGAGTAGGTAATTAAATTTCAATTCTTCTTACTCAGTCCGTACTCCAATTGAATTAATTGTATTTATTATGAAATATCATAATCACTGAAAATCCATTAGAACGCTGTTTCTGAACACAAACGCTAATGTTGATTCCCGGTATCCCCAAGTAAATTGTCAGTCCCGGGGACAGTTGTAATTGCATCGATCAGCCCCAGCAAATTGGGTCTTGTTAATTGATTCAGGAATCGGCATTCAATATCTCGTAGTGGAAAGTCGGAATCGGATAATTGCTTTATGTAGTTAGAAACAACTTGGTAGTTGTGAAGTTTACACTTATTAGCTAGGTATATGTTTGTTCTTAATGATGTGTGTAGCAAATTTGGTTTCTTTTTGTTATTATAACATGTAATTTTTGGAATGAAATGTTTTATAGCGGAGAAGAATAGCAGTGGATAGAGATGATAAAAAGAAATATTTTAATGTTGACTTTTGTTTGGTAACATCACAACACACCAATAGATAGGTAAATTATCAAAATTTAAATAAACATCAAAAAATAAACTTGTCAAAAGTGGCCAGTGTGTTCTAATTAAAAACATAAAAACTATGAAAGTTTAATACCTGGTCGAAGTCCGTCAAATGATATTGCACACTAAACGCCCCTGTGTTAAAATTATTGCCTTTCAGCTTAGTAAAGCTTACTGAACCTGTTGCTGATGCGTCTTGAGTGTGAGGTTGGCTTGTAGGTAGTGCTGGGTATCCCGATGGCTTATCCATAGCACTGAAGTTAGTACTGAAATTCCTTTTTACTTACAGTTGCATATTCCACTAATGAGATGCGCCCATAACCTTTTATAGCAGAGAAGGATAGCAGTGGATGTAGATGCAAATAAGAAGAAATATTTTAAAGAGTTTGACTGTTGACTGTATACTGTAAGTTGACTGTATTTGGTAACATCACAACCACAACAATAGATAATTGTCAAAATTTAAATAAACATCAGACAATAAACTTGTCAAAAGTGGCCAGGGTGTTTTCATTAAAAATATAAAAAACCATGAAGGTTTAACAAAATGCCAGCCTGAACGAAAAATCAAGGTCGACTTTATTTTCAGTTAATAGCTACGTATCAACATCCAATTTAATAATCTTTTAGTTTTCGTGAAAATTGATTAAGAATAAAGCAAACTTATAAAGTTATATTTATGATTTTGCCTTTTGTTTTGCGATTATGATAGTATGATATTTAGAGACTGAGCAGATAAATTGACTGTTCCGGTTATAATTTTTTTTATTATTTTATTTTATTTAGGGACATTTACAATGTATACCAGTGCCACTGTACGCATAGCATGTTACCTTTTCATAGGTACCTACTACGACGATGAACAGACTTGCATAAAAAATATATTTGACTGTTCAGTATAAAGTTCAAATTTTGATGTTCCTCTTTGTGCACTAATTAATTGTCATAGACGGGCCATCGATGGTTGAAATTATTGTCATTTTAAATGTCCGTCAATCGCATCATAGTTGCCTTTTTTCATTAGAAAAAAACTGTTAATATGATGCTGCCACTCATTGCCGCAGATTCATATCCAGCAATCTCTATAAAGCTTAACGATAAAATGATAATACGCTGTCTTGTCTGTTCTGGAGCGTCGGCGGCGCTGTGGCCTCGGCACTGGACTGTGCTCCGAGTAGAATCGGGAGGCCCGCGATCGATCCTGCCATGTACCAATGTGTTTTTCGTTTCACTAATTTCATATGTACATTTATCTGGCGCTCCTACGGTGAAGGAAAACATCGTGAGGAAGCCTGCACACACCTGCAAAGTAATTCAAAGGTGTATGTGAAGTCAACCAATCCGCACTGGGCCAGCGTGGTTTGACTAAGGCCTAATCGCCCTACCATAACTGGTCAGGGTATAGGCTCGTGCCCCTCGGTGGGGACGTATATGACCTGTGATGATGATGATGACGCTGTCATAAATTCATAATACATCTAGAGCAAACTGCGACCATTATATACAGCCCGTGACCGCGGCCGGTGAAACCTAGCCCGTGACCGCATCCGGTAAAACCTGCCCGCTAACCATTATCGCTTAAAACAATATTAAAACCGCAGTGAGAGTGAGATGGCAATATATGTAGTAAGGGCAGTGTCTCTATTTCAATATTCTTTTAACATTGCTATATGCGATCATGGTAAGAACCCTGGCCGAAACGTCGCCTTAAGAATTACGTTTGAATCCCGCAACTATTCGTAGTTTTTCTTTATTCCTAGTGAAAGGACAGGAGCTTTTATGAAAGATTCTATTGTTCTGAGATATTATCGTATCATATTAAATAACCGGCATGATGTTTCTAGATGTTTCTTCACAATGAAAATCCGAAACAAAAGAGTGTTGGGTTACATGCGATGGAAATTCATATACTTACTCAATTTTCCTTTGTTCTAGTCCCATAGAAAACAGTGCCTGAATATGGTGTATTGTTCACATTTCGCCATTACCTTGTTGTACCTATGAATAAAACATATCGGGTATTTATACACAAACTAATATTATGGAAGAGATGACATAAAACGAGTCCAAACTAGAAGTCAGACTAGAAAAATCATGTCTAACTATTTTTTTCTCAGGTACTTACCAATAAATAACCTGGCTCAAGCAATTGATGCTATTTATAATTATTTAAAACATTTTTGGACATATACAGATACAGATACAAATATCAAGAATTAACTTTGATTCCTTACCAGATATTGACTTCGTCAGCCGGATTATTAGTTTAAGTAAAGAGGTGAAGAATTTAGGTCTGTTAAACGACTCCCTTTTCTGGCACAAGCAAGTGTCAGCGGGGGAGTGTTTGGTGTGTACAGTTCTCTTTACGCCTGAAAAATTTGCTTCCGACCAAAACGACCCAGTCCTTGCTTCTTCCTAATTTAAACTATTCCGATACTTGTTACCCTGATTTATCTGTTACCCAGCTAAACAAATTGAAGCGTTTACAGAACTCGTGTATACGGTTCATCTTTCGTAAATTCGATTATATATCATACTATCGCTCCAAGCTCCTATGGCTACCAATAATAAGTCGTCGGAGAGACTGCCACATCCTTTCCCTTCTCCGTTCTTTGCTTACCAATCCGCATGCTTCTAATTATGAGTACCTCAAATCCCGTTTCATTCTCCACCCCACAATAATAAATAGAACCTTTCGTTGCTTAAACGACCCGTCTCTAGACTCTAGGTATTGTAAAAATAGGCTTCATAATATTAAGTTGAATACTCGGACGTTGAGCTATCTATACGAAAATAAATTATGATCATACCTAATCATTTGAAGCTTATTCTTAAAAACACTACGTTATATTTAAAGATGTTAGTTTAGTTAAGCTTTCATCATTTTTTAAGCAAAAAATTGAAGTTTTATTGACTAACCTTAATTATATTTTTTATATATAAATAAAAAAATAAAGCGTTATTTCAAGTTGTAGAAAAACACGCTCTAAAAAGTAAGTACTAAACAGAAAAATAATAGTCAATATTATTTTTTATTAGATTATACACGGTTATTTTTTTATCATCCTGTAAAATTTTAGGAACGCTTCAGGACACATCCATTATTATATAAAAAATTTAAAAAATGAAATAAAAATTAAATAAAAAATCTCTAAAAATACTGCTCTTAATTAGTGCAGCATTTTTTGGATTTTTTAGAAAATTAATATAAAATTAAGTGAGTTATTTTTTTTTATTTATATTTAAATCATTCTAATACCATATCGTGAAGCATCCCTTAAATTTTCCAGGGTGATAAAAAAATAACCGTGTATAATTCCTATATACTTAAATTCCTGTGTTTATATAAAAATCTCTATCCTATTATATCCAATAAAAGGGAGCAGTCATCAGTGGAGTAGTTTCGATCTGAATCAAAACATGACAACACAAATAATGCTATCAACACAATCTTCAGACATATTTATATAAGGGACTTATTTCATACCTCAACGAGTCAGAAAATTAGGAAAGAGATGGAAGTAGATATACAAACATACTGAGCTTGCTCCAGAAACTTATCGTTGGTAATATTGGAAGTTATTTACCGTAAGCAATGGACTCAATATTATTTGTAAGGGTTATTGCAGACGCGATTTCTTGTTGTAAATCAAATGTGATTTGTTTTAGGGAATCTTTATTATCTATTCATAACAACGTAACACTGTGTAAAGTCGACCAAGAAACTGCTCTTTCTTGATTGACTTGGTTTTTGACTATGGTACTTTGCGTAAAGAGAAAAAGGTAGAGGCTGCTTTCTATACAAATGTAATCCCCTATTGCTGTTATCCTTTCTCGATAACAGCAATAGTTGCTCTATTTTTTTTTAAAGTATATGGGCACAATTAGAATGTTCCTATGTTTCCCTTTTTTATTAAGTAAATTATTTAATATTTTACCTACTGCTATTAAAACTTTGATAAAAATATTACTTACGATAAAATGAAGATACTCGTAAATTATCAAGGGAGATTTATCTTTCAAAACCTAAAAAAAATCCAGATTATCTGCTATATTTGAACATCCAGCAAACAAATTTGACGAAATTATATGAAAAAAGCAAACCGCAGAAACATAGCTAAAGCCTTTTTGTATTTTTTTAAGCAAAAATCAATTCAATCGGTATAGATTTAGATGAGAAAACAGCAGACTAAGAAACATCTATTTTGTGTACTTTTCATAAGTATCGAATGTCCAAGCTGAAGAATTGTCTCTATCGCGCTGAAAATCAGCTGTGTTCTTTAAGGATGCACAATCGAATTTCAACCTTAAGGTGGTAAACCAATTTTTTGGTCGACAATTTTGCGTATACGTACGTATACGCAAAATTGTTTTCGCTTCAAGATATTAATATAACATAATCGGTTCTATAATATGATAGATCAGGAAATAACTTGGTCCGTCTTTTTTATCGATAAAGGCAGCATAAATACCCTTTTACTTGCGTTTTACTGTTTAAATGCTGCTTTTACTCAGCTGCTCTGAAGTACATAATAAAATCAAATCAAATCAGGCTTAAAATTTCGCTTATGCTTTGACAAGACTTTTTCAGTGGTATGTATTCTTTGGTGGAGAGCGCAAAATCTACAATAGACTATTCGATACGCATAACTCTATCAATAAGAAATAAAGAAAATTATCTCAGAGCCTAAGCGCACAATAGGACAGGAATGCTATTACTTGTTAGCAATCAAACGCTGAGCTCTGGGAACAATCGGAAGCATTCGGGACGTTGCAATTTAACCTCCTATGGGATAATGATCAATTAGTATCGGCGTTGTTCTGTTTCCTTTGCAATCCTCTTTGTTTTGTATAAAGGGTTGATTGTTAACGATTTCTGAGAGAAGACCTATTTAGCTATATTCATTCAATTGCTGTGGTGTTGTAAAGATTTAATGTTTGCGTGTTTGTACTATTATATATTCCGCTTTGTGTGTCTTTCCGTTGTTTCCAGTCCTCACCACTGTCTGGGCTTGTTCCCAAATGATAAAAAAATCCGACTTGTTGCCACGTGGTGAATTACTTATTTTTGCCAGTGGCTAGATTTAGGTCTATCAATAATATTGCCACTGGTAATAGCTAAGATAAAATATTCCAACTGTTGTCATTTTCTTATATTATTATTATTCATCATCATCACAGCCCATATACGTCCCCACCGAGGGGCTCGAGCCTACCCTACATTAGGGTGATTAGGCCTTAGTCAACCACGCTGGCCCAGTGCGGATTGGTCGACTTCACATACATCATTGAATTTCTTCGCAGATGTATGCAGGTTGCCTCACGATGTTTTCCTTATTATTATTGGTATTACAATAATAATCGAAATATATCGATGATGTATTTATTTATATAATAATATGAATCTAGCTGACCCAGTAACGCGTGGCTGTGGCTCAGTAATTATAGTAGGTATGTGCTTTGTTTGGAATAGGCTGTAGCTTAAAGAAGTCGAACACAACGCCATCTACATAACCGAGTGTTGTGTCGATAAATTAACTTGAACTGCCTTCTGTTGAAAGCTTATGAAATTAGCAAATAATTACAATTTAATTCCCAATATAGAGAAATATAGAGATCGATAATCGAGATGAAAACTATCTTATATTTTAAGATGGACCAAATTTCATACAATAAGCTAAATTTCATCAAAATCAGCTAAGTAGTTTTTTATATATAGATTTTTTATATACATGGATAAATATTGTAGTTTAATTATTCACGACACGTAAGTTCTTGGCCATTATCTCACATAATGTTGTGTGCGACCTCATTATCGCAATAACAGTAATTTTCGCTTTACATAGGTACAATTTTGTAAACACATTAAGATAAATTATAACTACTTAGAACTCGCAAAGTTTTACCACTATAATGGAACAGGAATATTCACGATAATGTAGAATGGCAGCACTCGTGTTCCTCTGTCTTACAACCCTAAAAAAAGAGGTGAGAAGAAGCACTTCGCAGGTCAGCATAGTGAGGGTGTGGCTGTTAAAATGTAGTGTGTATTTCTCTTTCCTGCACTAGCTTTATTCGCATTTCGTCTCCATTTCCCCTTACCATCAGATAGGATGGAGTCATTAGCTAAGACCGCTTTGAAAATAGTAATAGAAAGAGCTCCATTTGGACATCTCAACAGAAGACACTGGATTTCTTACCTCGACTTGTCGGAACACGACAATGTTATTTTAGTGGTACCTACTACAATGTTATTATAATGCTGGTGGCGTGCTGGGCGGGCTCAGAAGTCATAACACCAGTTACACCAATACTAATATTGACAGCGTCGGTGGCGCTGTGGACTCGACACTTGTCTTCCAATCGGGAGGTCCGGGTTCGAGACCGCCATGTACCACTGTGTTTTTCGTTTCGAATTTCATATGTACATTTGTCTGACGCTCCTTTGGTGAAGGAAAACATCGTGAGGCAACCTGCATACATCTTAAATTCAAAGGTGTATTTGAAGTCGACCAATCCGCACTGGGCCAGCGTGGTTGACTAAGGTCTAATCACCCTAACATAGGGTAGGCTCGAGCCCCTCGGTGGGGACGTATATGAGCTGTAATGATGATGATGACACCAATACTTCTGGCCTATCGAACTTCGCCTTCAGATCAGATTCATGTGGGATCAGAAGATCATCAGATCAGAATCTTAAATACTTTGATAGGGAGGCAGATAAAACTGGAGTCGTTTATTGTAAAAAAAAATAGTCTGTAACAACAAAGTCCGTTCACGTTCGTATACAACAAGCAATTTTTCATGCTATTAATTAAAAATTTTTATGATTTTTAAATTTTTTAGTTACAAAATACTTTTTATTATTGACAGTTTAATCTACCAGTATAGTCTAATTGATAGTTTTATTTATACACATTAATAAAATGTTGGTATAAAAATAGCTGAGCATCATGTTATTATATTAGACAGCACTTGAAGTCTGACAAACAAAGATTACCTGTATTAGTTGTATAAACTTTAACGGCCTTATTAATGAAAATTTCACTTCTTGGATCATCCTCGGATTGGTTACTGGATGTCGGCTATCATATGTCAAAATAAGACAAAACACGGAATAACTAAACCGAGACTTACCCAAGGAGTAAAATTTTTATTAATAGGACCGTAAGTGTACATTATTTTGATAACAGTAATTGGGTACATTTAACAATGGTAACGAACAAGTGCTCACCGCACGATACAAAAATGGTTCGTATAATCAAGGATGCCAGGGGTTGCGGCCAAATGGGATTTGGCACCGAGTGACATTTTGAATCTACACGTCCAAATTATGTGAAACCATTTATGGGCAAATCTCATCTTGTGGTTTGTCATTTTGCTAGAGTGGAAGTGGGGTACCATATAATAAATGATTCGGCAAAATTTGGAAAAGTTATTGACGGTACTTTAATTGCTCCATATCACGGGCCTAGACATAGTAACAATCCCAAAACGATTGCAAAGTTAGAAAAAAAAACAGAATGTAAGTAAATGATTCCACATCAAGAATCATTCTCATACATTGCCGAATGATATTTGGCTATAGTCTCTGAACCTGTAGCAACATTTAAAAAGTAATATTCACGTTCATTTCATTAGAACGTATCGATCGACAATGTAAGAGAATAATTTTTGATGTGGAATCACTCCCATACATTTTGTTCTTTCCTAACATCGTTATCGTTTCAGAATTGCTGCCAAACTAGGCCCCCAGGAGTGGCCAGTCGGCTGATCGCAGCTATTTATCCAGTCGATCGTGGCAAGTCAAAAAATATTTAGGTTAATATGCCAAATAATAATATTTATATGTAAAATATACATGGGAAAAAAATGCGCAGAGCTTAACAAATCCACTAATGGATTTGTTTAGTGGATTATAGTGGAATAGGGCACTATTTCAAGAAGTATGTACCATAAAGGTAGATCACACAGGGTTTTGTTAGTAAAAAGTTGGGTCTAACCAAGTTGCTCACCCCTGTTCTATATCAATATTAATCATTTACCTTGGTACATACGAATAGGTTCTCATAAGGCAGGTTTCGGTCTATAGATACTATGTACGCTAAAAGACCTAAATAAACCTCCCGAATTCCTACACAATCAAAATAGTCTGTAAGAATTCATTGCGAGAGTTAAGTTTAGGAAACCTCGTACCATAAAAAGGGATCTTGACTTGTAATAACCTTTTTATTATATTATTCCCTGTTGTCGTAAAAAGTTACGGTTACAAGTCGAACATTTACGATGAAGTTGTGTTTACAAATAAGGATGTTTGAGACATGTTTAAGGAACTTCTTAATTTAATATATTTACACTTGAACACAATAATAAGAACTCTTTCGGAATGTATTGGGTTTCCAGATCTAGGACAAGCAGCTAAGTGTCCATAAAAAGAACTCTTTGTCTAATACAAGACGTAGATGTTACACTCACATTCAAACTAAATATAAAACGAGTCTAACATCTTAGCCTTCTGATATACAAAGAGTTAAATTCTGTAAGACAACCATAAAACTTAGTCTCAAAGCTGTAGTGCATTCTGATTAGGCTTCGAAATTGAAGACTTTTCTGTCTAACTAGATAAATAATAAAAAAAATGTAATTTTAGCCACAAAAAGATAAACCCAAAAACATACAATAAAACAGAACTCCTTACTGATGAAATAGTAAGCAAAGAAAACGTTTGAAAAATCAAATACACACATGCAATGCCTATTCGTATTAAAGGCCGACAATTAACTATACACACAATTAATGGACCTCAGTATCGGAGAACAAGTATGTACAAATATGTATAAAATAATCCATGAAAACAATAAAAAAATGACTAATTTAATTCAATAACTAGTTATAAATAAATGCGTGAACAAATATTCCCATGAATTTTATATATTTCAGTGCAATTTTTAATTGCAACTAAGATGGCAAACAAGCAAACTGCCCAGCTGATGGTAAGTGGTAACAGTCACCTATAATACATGAGGCTCTTGTGAGATTCGCAGCAAATCTGCAACCCCCACAAGAACCACAGTGTACGTTGCCAACTTGTGACATCAAATGTAAAGTCACGATACCCAGTAATTTCACTGCAAATTTAAAGTCACGATACCAAGCATTTTCATCTTCAAACAGAAACAGACCAATGTAAGCACTGCTGCTTTGCGGCAGAAATAGGTAAGATGGAGGAGAAAGTACCCAAACAGGCGACCCTGGTACAGAGCTTTCCGCCGCAGCTTCGTCCGAATTCTTTTCATTTTTCTACGGAAATTCTATATTTTCCCGTAGGATAAACAATTCTATAACCTATATTACCCACTCAGTTATAATGAAATTAAAGTGAAGGATTTTTAAAAAATCGGTCCAGTAGTTGTTGAGTTAATTCATTAACACAAACAAACAAAACAAAATACAAACATACAAAAATATGCTTTTTTTTCTTTGTAATCTTACTTTAGATTTGGAGGCAGCTATACAGTTACATTTATTTTAATATTAATTTGAAGTTGGTTTGAAAACTGTGAAAAGACTTTTCCATATTGTTTTGTTTTGTCCATAATTTTAGCTAGTGGAAACCATAGGTCCCGTTTTCTAAGGGCCCATTCGTTTCACCTTTCAAATGCTAAGCTGCAACGTTTTATTATAGTTATATACAAATTTAAGACTAGCCCGGTCTTCAACAATTGAAATTTACCGACAAACGTGACGATGTTGTCGTGGCTGGACTTAATATCAAAATACTAGCTCAAAGTTTTACGACAGACGTACACAAGCAGCAACAGAAAGCACGCAGCACTGAGAAATAAAACAAGCCAATTTGCAGTTTACTGCTCGTAAGAATTGACGAGCTTAAATCTTAGGACAATTCATTCTTTTTACTACGTGAGTTATTGACAGACGGCGCGCTGACTTTGTTTTTATTTAATTTAAGCTGACGACTACCAACATGTAATTTTGAAAACTTTACAGATTTCGTGAAACTATCCAAAACATGTCCTGAATGGGTGGTAGACGTAACAAATGTGGGCGATTCAAAAGAGTTTCCTATCGTCATATTTGAATAAAGAATAGTTTGAATTTATTTGATTTAATTACAAATTATATACTGTGTTTGGTCAATACCCTATCAAGCCGAAACCTACCCATGTTATGGCGTCATTGAAAATTTGAAATAAAATCAATTTTGAAATCCCCTATATAAAAATAGATTGATATGTGAAAAGAAATATGAACAATTAGAAAATCAATTTTACAATAACGAATTTTTAATGACGCCTTATAGGATAATACCACTCAGTAAGAGCAATTTATAAGCTAAGTTCACGCACTTCTCTCAGCTTATATAATGTGAATAACACATCTCTTCATGTAATGGAAGTTGAGCTCAAACGTTTGCTTTGAGGTCAGCTTCCAATTGACGACTCTGTAACAAAACCATTGTAAATGGCGATTTAAAAGAGGAGATAAAAAAATTTGACCTTTCGAGTTTCTTGCCTGTTCTTCTCGAGAAGTCTCTTCCAATTTCCGAACAGGTGTAGAGTCAACTTTTTTTTTCATTCCTATTTGTATTTGCAGACATCTTGAGTAGGTATATTCAGGATGTATGCACATACAAGGCTAATATGTTGTCTTTAAATTAGATTGTTAAATTAGATTGCAATAGAACAGCGCTCACCAAAGTATTATTTCCACTACCATGGGTTGACTGGAAGAAATCTCTTGTAGAGATAAGTCCACCATTTGCCTACATTTAATTGTAAATTAACTAAATCTGTAAATTGATTTGTGCAATAAAGTGTAATAATAATAATAATTGTTTTGCTTTGTTTTGACGTCAATAAGTGCTTGTAAAGGCCTATGTTGAATCATCATCATCATCATCATCATCTCAGCTCATATACGTCCCCACCGAGGGTTTCGAGCCTACCCTATGTTAGGGTGATTAGGCCTTAGTCAACCACGCTGGCCCAGTGCGGATTGGTCGACTATGTTGAATAAAGATTTTTAAATTTGAATTTGATAAGGTACATGGATGTTTCGGCTTGATAAGGTATTGACCCAACGTGCCCACGACCTCATCCGGCAGTGGCGCGTCCTTTGAACGTGCTTGTGCCAGGCGTCAAAGAGGGCGTCGAGGGGTTTAGTGGGTAGTCGCGGCTCTCTGCTGCGGAGACTCACAAACTCTTGCCCCTTTCGAGGCTTGGATCGTGCGTAAATGCATTCCCCTCGTAGAAAAATTGTATTGAACCAACACTTTGTATATTAGTGTAGTATTATATAAATTTGTCAAAAAACACGTCGTATTATTTTATGTAAACATTCAACTTTTGAGATTAAAAAAATATAGGTATAGTACTGCTATAGTGCCTATGACTGTTCATTGAGCAGTCATAGGCAAAAAAGCTTAGGTTCTTCTAGGATAAGCTTAAACTATTGTAAAAATTTTGTAAAGTGAATGTAGGCAAATATATATTAGTGTATTTTATATATTTTATTTATGTATTGGGATTTTATCTTATTTTATATATATCAATATATAACTATTTTAAAATATGTTTTTTTTTTATTATTTCGGTACATCTACCACATTGTTTCTCTGCATCACCCAAAGGTTGACTGGCAGAAAATGCCTCACGCATTAAGTCCGCCTCTGTACTACAATAATTGTACATAAAGTCTTAATAAATAAATAAATAAATAAAAATAGTAATAATACTAGCTAATACTAGCTGTGCCCGCGAACTACGTTTCGCCATATTTTTTTTCCCGGTTTTGCAACATTTTTCCATTAATGCTCAGCTCATATTAGTCGTAGTGAAATGATATATTGCCGCCCTCGATAAATGGACTATCCAACCCAGAAATAATTTTTTAATTTGAATCTGTAGTTTCTGAGATTAGCGCGTTCGACCAAACAAACAAACAAACAAACAATCGAACAAACTCTTCAGCTTTATAATATTACTAGCTGTGCCCGCGAACTATGTTTCGTTATATATTTTTTTCGCGTTTTTGTAAGCTCTCTTGTAATTGATGCTCAGCTCCTATTAGTCGTAGCGTGATTTTATACATATAGCCTAAAGCTTTCCTTGATAAATAGAGTATCCGACACAAACAGCATTTTTCAATTTGAATCAGTAGTTTTTTTTTCTGTTTATAATATTAGTAAGTAAGTATAGATAGAAGTATTGATAGTATACATAAATTAGAATTTTGTTTAACTTAAATATCTCATTAATAAACAAATTACACAATAGAATTGGAGAATGTAATTTAAATAATGTTTAAGTAGTTGTTATCAAATATTGCTCCTTCTACTACAAAGTATTTTCAGGTCGACTTCGACGAATCATCTTTAGTATAATATTTACTTTCATACTGATAATCAGCACTGGGTTTTAAAGTCTAGATAACAATTTTACAAAAAAAAAATGCCTAACTATCTTTACAGTGACGCCAATTCTCGCTATCTTTACATTTGATCCTGTGAGATTGCTTGGTATTATTATCAATTTCCACATGAAACCAATCTCGAATTTAATAATGTGGGAATTTACAGTGAGGAAATCGAGTTTTATCCCGGGAGGATAAAACTCGATTTCTTTTCAGATTCTTCTAATATTGTATCCGACATTGCATACATATCGAGTTTAACGACTGATATTTTTAAAGGAGATTGGTAAGATATTACATATGTTTCAACTTCAATAAAGAATCTAATTTTTTAAAGAAAATGGAAAGATAAGTACTACATATATTTGGACTTCAATGAAGAGGATAATAGTAGTTAAAATAAAATTAGGTAGGTAACTGGTTCTTATATGTACGTCTCGTACATACATTCGCAATTGTTTGTTTTAAATTTCTCCGTAAGATATGTATAGTAGAGGAAGTACAATGATTAGTTATAAGTAAATCCTAATATCACTACAGATTATTAGTCATTTGATAATATTTTGTTATTTGTGTAATTTTATAATATTTCCTTTTTGTGATTAAACGTTTGGTTATTATTTGTTTGTCCCACAAAAGGGTTATGTGGAATATTCTTTTACTTTTGTTTTTATTTTGGTGTATGCCTTCCCGAAATAAGTATTAAGCAATACAATGAAGATACTATAAAATATATCTTATCTGGGTCGTATTACTAACCCTACATTTCAATGGATCACCACACACAGTTAATATAATATATATATATTATAAATTACAGTATCTGAAGTAATTATAATGTATATTATAATAATCGGCGATATTTATCTTAAGATAAACGACAGTATGTTCTGTCTAGCTTGCACAACCTGTAGGTATGTATCGCACCACCGCATCTCCACCCGCGTCCTGTGGATTAGGAGATTAAATTCACCTCGCTATTTTCTGGTTCTTACGTGGTCCTCTTCCCAGATTTTACGATTTTTACTTCTCGACGCAAAACATGTATGGACAAATTCACTGTCCCATTCATCATCAGACGAGCTGTCTGTGTTGTTTTCTTTTCTTTGTTTACTTTCACTTATTTGCTATTAATTAAAGTCGGTTATAAGTAATATAGCTCCACTATGAAACAGACTACTTTTACCATCGATGTCCGTCCAGGCGGGCCACGCCATAGACTACTTATCTATATGTCACATCTCCCTTTTCAAATTAAACATAGTTTTCTAAGATCTAACTCAATGTTAAGTTACTTGAAACATCTATGTATTTAATAAGGAACATAATCTCTTAGATAAGAGGGAGGTCTGGTATTCCTAACTAGTCTAGATCTTGTAGGTTCAGAATGTGGTTCTGAATTATCAGTTGTAATCTTTTGGGGTATAATAATTTTAGAATTAGACCAGAATTTTTGATTACTATCTAGATTGACTGTTTCAGGAATATGAGACTTTTCTCCTTTGCTAAAGTTATTGATACATTTAATAAACCAAGTGTTCCTTATTTTCTTACATCCCTCCTCATCTTGTATAACTATGGACCGGGGATTGTCAAGAATTTTATAAACAGTAGCAGGCTTCCATATCTTAGTTTTTTCATTTTCTTTATAATAGACTTTCTGGCCCACTTTAAATTTGTCTCTTCTTAATTTAGCATTACGGTCATAATAGTTTTTGTGTTTTACAGAATTTTGTAAGCAGTTATTTGTTACATTTGAAACTAATTCAGGTTTTAGTAATTCTTTATGAATTGGTAGGCTAGTTCTACAAAGTCTGTTAAATAACAATTGTGATGGTGAATTTTTAGTACCTAGTATTGGTGTGTTTCTATATTCCAAAATGAAGTTATATAAATCTGAATTAGTATCAGTACATTTTTTAATCATCAATTTACAGATGCCAACAGCATTCTCAGCTGCTCCATTACTCTGATGATAATGAGGACTTGAAAATATAGGTTGAAATCGCCAACTTTTGCTAAATTCAACAAATTTTAATGAGTTGAATGGAACATTATCACAATACAATATCTCTGGAATTCCATGTATCGAAAATATTTGTTTTAATAAAATTATTGTCGTATCTGCAGTTTTATTTAAGACCTTATGTAACTCTATCCATTTTGAATAATGATCTACTAATACAAAATAATTATCATTGCCATATTGCAAAAAATCTACTGATACATATTGAAAGGGTAACTCAGGCTGTTTTCTAACTATCATAGGCTCTTTAACATTGTTGCGGGAAAATTTTTTACACACTTTGCAACTACTTATATATTCTTCAATGTCCTTATACATATTTTTCCAATGAAATAACAGTTTGGCTCTGGCTTTTGTTTTTGTTATTCCAAAATGACAATCATGTATCTTAGTTAATATTAACAATTTTAATTTATCTGGAACATACAAGTGATTATTAATAAAAATTAGTTCATTTTCAACAGATATTGAAGATTTAAAATTATAATAATATTTTAGTGTATCTGGAACTTTAGAAATAGATTTAGGCCAACCATTGAAAAAATTATTATTTAGTTTATTTGCTACAAAATCATTCCTAACTTCTTCTCTAAATTTAGACAAGATATCATGTGATACATTTATAGAGTGAATTGTACAATTAAGATCATTATCATAGTTTGTATGAGTATCTGCTTTAGAACATGCTCGACTTAAAGCATCTGCTATGTGCATTTGGGTACCAGAAATATGTACTATCTGAATATTATACATGCTTAGCTTGAGCTTTATTCGTTGAAGTCTTACAGATGGAATATTTGATATTTCCTTCTTCATAATGGACACTAAAGGTAAATGATCAGTTTGAACAATTATTTTTTTACCATAAATAAATGTATGAAATTTTCTACAAGCAAAAAGGATTGCCAAAAATTCTTTTTCCATTTGACCATAATTTATTTCAACTGTAGTAAGAGATTTTGATGCATAATAAATAGGTTTACAGTCTTGTAATAAGACGCATCCTATTCCTGTTTTACTAGCATCAGTTTGGATGGTTATTTCCTTTTCTGGGTCAAATGTATGAAGGACTGGTTTGTTTGTTAAAATTAATTTAAGCTTATCAAAGCAATCATTATGAATTTTTTGCCACTCAAATAATACATTTTTCTTTAATAAGTCTCTTAGAGGTGTTGTAATTGTTGCTAAATCTGAAATGAAAGGACGCAAATAATTAACCAAACCCAAAAATCTCTGAAGGCTTTTTTTATCACTAGGGGTGTCATAATCAATTATACATTTAATAGAGTCTGGATCAGGATAAACTTTACCAGATTCAAATATATGTCCTAGGTACTTTACCCGAGTAACCATATATTGAAACTTATTTTTGTTAAATTTTATATTAAATTGCCTAGCTTTTTGAAATACTTCATCAAGAATTTTATTCATTTTGGCTTCACTTTCTGCATATAAAAGTATGTCATCAATATAATTAACTACACCATCAATATCACTAAATATTTCGGATAGATATTTTTGAAACACCTCTGAAGCTATTGCTATACCAAAAGGTGAACGATTAAATTTATATGTACCAAACATAGTTGCAAACGTACAATACTTTGAGCTTTGTTCAGTAAGCACCACGTGCCAAAATGAGTCTTTAAGGTCTAAAACAGTAAAATACTTGGAGCTTTTTATTTTGGCTGATAACTCACCAAGGGTGGGAATTGTGCAGTAATCTTTTAAAATAGAATTATTTAAGTCTTTTGGATCCAAACATATACGAATACTATTATCAGGCTTTTCAACAATTACTAATCGGTTTACCCATTCTGATGGTTCGTTAACTCTAGAAATAATACCTAAACTCTCTAATTTATTTAACTCGTCTTTAAGTTTTTGTCTCAAACTTAAGGGAACTCTGAATGGTGGCTTTGAGGTTGGAACTATCCCATTTTTTAATTTGATGCTATATGGCTTATTAATTTTACCTATTCCTGAAAACAAATCTATATTATTCTCAATAATTTTTTTAATATTTACCTCTAATCCTGTTTTTACTTCTGTAATTCGTTTTATAAGATTAAGTTTTACACAATCATCACGACATAGTATAGGAACAGCTTCATCACTCCTTGCAATAAAAAATCTTAAAATATGACTATCATTGTTAATTTTAATTTTCAACATTGCAATTCCATGTACTGGAGTTTTGAATCCATTCCAACTTTCTAGGCTCGCATTTGTTTTCTCCAATTGAAATGGTCCACCCACTTTTTCTATTTTGTAAAATAAATTCACAGGTAATATATTGACGTCTGCACCTGGATCAAGTTTGAAATTGACATCAACTCCTTCAACATAAACTCTTTCATTCCAGCTTACAGAATCAACTGAAGAGTTTGTTTTTACATCAACAGATCCACAAAAATATTCTTCCTTTTGATTTATTTCCAAGGCATTAACTTTTTTAGTTTGATTTTTGCACATTTTGGCAAAATGATTTTTTTGTTGACATTTTGCACAAGTTTTGTTGTAAGCAGGACACTGTCCATATTTATGATTATATCCACATTTGCTGCATACTTTTCTATTAATATCCGTTGACACCATGTTTACTTTTGTTTCTTGTTGAATTTCAGTTATTCGGGATCCTGTCAACTCTGCCACTCTAAAAGAATTTATGACCTCATCTAGTGATGGATTTCCTTTTTCGATATTTTTCTTTTGAGTGCTTATATCAGTAGATCCTAGTACGAGACGATCTCTTAACATTTCATTAGGGTCTATGAATTCACAATTATTTAGGAGTATTTTCAGTTGTGTTAAATAGTTATCAAATGTCTCATTTTCTTTCTGACATCTATTATAAAACAAATATCTGGAGTGTATTATATTCTTTTGTGGATTACAATATGCTTCAAATTTGTCAAAGATGATTTTTAGAGTCTGGTCTTTGGGAAATATAAAAGTATTATATAATGCTAGTGCTTCTTCACCGACGACGTTTAAAAAAATTGCGATTTTTCTTGTTTCTGCGGCTTCGTCTAGGCTTGAAGCTATTAGGTATATTTGGAAACTTTGACTAAATTTTTTCCAGTTCTCACTGAGATTCCCCACGAGGGATAACGGTGCCGGTACATTACATGTGATTGTTGTCATTTTTGAATCTCAATCCGACTGCGCCATGTGTTGTTTTCTTTTCTTTGTTTACTTTCACTTATTTGCTATTAATTAAAGTCAGTTATAAGTAATATAGAATAGTTTATTCTCAAGATTACAAGCACCGAATACTAATATAAATGGTTACAAGCTCCACTATGAAACAGACTACTTTTACCATCGATGTCCGTCTAGGCGGGCCACGCCATAGACTACTTATCTATATGTCAAGTATATCTGACAACAGTAGTCAGTTTTGAATGTGCTTTATCGTAAGAACAAAACACTCTGTACTTTTTTTATACAACAAAGTTGACAAATAAGCAAACTGTCCACCTGACGGTAAGTGGTAATAGTCACCTATAATACAGGTGGCTCTTGTGAGATTCACAGCAAAACTGCAACTCCAACAAGGACACTGTATAAGGAACGAAACCGGCGACACGCAAGACTGCCTCTAATACAATGATGCAGTTGCGATATATTATCGTATCTTAACCGTGTGTGGTCTTTAAGATAATATATTTTGATATTAGATGAACATATATCATCTTCATTGTGTGTGATGGGCTTTATCCACGCTGATGAAATATGCGAATCTAAATTCAATCATCGATTTAAAGTAACTAGCTAGGACTATCGATAAGTAGCTTCCCTATCTCAAGATTCGTTCGTCTGAGTCAAAGTGATACAGAGGCAAATCTGAATTGTAACTACACTTGTAGATATGCAATCGATACTACATTAAAGCCAACGGATTCTCAGATCGGATTCACTTTGCATAGCACTTGAAATTCAAATGGTGCAGTTCATATCGAGCCTCCCCTGTTAAGTGCCCACCGGTTGTCATGGCGACAGTGTCCATAGGGTTCGAAAGTTCCCGTACCTTTGCCACAATATAGTGAAGATTACAGTAGCTTTATTATTCAAGTATATGTTCGCAAGTCATACTTTCATATTTTCTGACATGTCATATGCGCTGTGACAGGTGTGCTGGTGTACACTCTAAAAGAATAAAGCAAGTTTTTTTTATAAAAAGCCTAGCAAATGACTCCGTCCTACCTGATGATAAGTGGAATTAGCTAGTTAGTAGTGGACTCCAAAAACATTTTGGACTCCACTTAGCTAGAAGTTTGCTGGTGCAGAAATGAGTATTCACGCTGCTTGAGCCATCCTCACCTTGCTAATCTGTAAAGTAGTTCTTCACGTCTCTATTAAAGGGCCAAAGGTGTTAAAAGAAATTCTATATATATTTTTTGGAAGACTAACAGCACATAAAACATACAATTAACAATAAATAGATACAGATGGCCAATAATAGGTCTCCACGTTTCATCATCAACAGCTCATATACGTCCCCACTGAGGGGCTCGAGCCTACCCTAAACTAGGGCGATTAGGCCTTAGTCAACCACGCTGGCCAAGTGCGGGTTGGTCGACTTCACACACAACCTGTAAAGAAATTCTTTCTTCACAGGTGTGTGCAGGTTTCCTCGCGATGTTTTCCTTCACCGTAAAAGCGTCGAATAAACGTACATATAAATCCAAAATTTGAAAACACATTGGTTCGAACCGCTACCTCCCGATTGGAAGGCGACAGCTTTACGCACTACGCCATCGACGCTTCAACGCTCGCTCCACGTTTAAAATCAAGTAATTAAATAATATTACGCGTGGACAAGATAATTAATTAATTGTGTTCTAATAATGATAAAAGAAGAAAATTAACAATATAATTATATTGATCATAGTTTTTGCAAATAAATAAGTTTTTTTTTACTTATTGATGATAATGACAGATACCTTGAGAATAAATCTACAGTACTTCAAGATAAATAATGGGCATCGACTAACTTCGTATTTCCGAAGATGACCAACACATCTAGGTAGTATATAATGATAAAGAGCTGCTCTTATGATTGTTACACCCAGTTTCTGAAAGGCTGTTCAGAGATAAAATTAACTAACAAGCTGCCAAATCTAATGCTAACTATGAATTGAGTTGCTGAAAGCTTATCACTGTGTTAGTTGACACAGCTGTCAAATTTATTTCCAAGTTATTAAGGAAAGACCCATTTTGGGTTTCTAAAATACATATGAATAAAACTAAATATATGATTTCAGCAATGTGACCGTATCTAAAAATATTTCTCACGAGAAATCAAATTATTAAAGATAAATAAATTAAGGCTAACCAACGTTTCGGAAACTCAAATTGATTTGACACTGCTGTTAGGATGACATGGATGTTAGTTGAACAATATTTTGATCAGCCTTTCAGAAACTGGGGGTTAATGATTTTTAGGGCCAAGGTTTAATGATTTTTTGGACCAAACTACTTTTTGACAATTGTTTTTGATAAGTAAGACGATTGTTACCGATATTTCCGATGTCCATTATTTATCTTGATGTACTGTACGTTCAGGTGTCTACGTTCAGGAATTAACCTAAATAAGTTACTTAGCACTTGCACTATACTGGACTTGCGCTATACTGTGCCTCCGTTGAATTTAATAAATAATTCTGTTCAATGCTACAGTGAATGAAAGCTAATGAAGTCTCGACGAGGTAAATGAGGTAATAATCATCGATAAAAAGCTGAGAAACCTCCGAGAGTTGTCGTTCGTTAGGAAGATAAGTTATGGTAACAGTTTTTGATGAATTTTCGTCGCCTATTTTATTTACAACGAGCACTAATTCTCACTCAAGTTAATTTTTATAGGTGGAATTGGAAGCATAATACAGATGTGAGATGAGGACTACCACCCTGTGTCTGTATCACTGGATTATTACCCTGCGTCTGTATCACCATTGTGACGTAGTCTGGAAATTAGGCAAGTTTAATTTAACGGCCTTCCTTAAAACTAAATAGGTAATTCTTTTATTAATGTTTAAATCATTTTACTACCGTTTCCTTAGAGCAGCTCTAAGACCGTGTCCTGAAGCGTCCTTTAAATTATCCGGTGTGATAAAAAGGTAACCGTGTATATCTGATGATAAAGTCGCAAGGTAACGTAAGCAACACTGGAGATTCAAATTCGTCGACTTAAATGACTTTTTATTTATAGGACCTCTAGCCAATGCTCGATACACAAAGCGATTGGGAAAAGTACCCTTTGCGTGTTGAGGATGCGATTAGATGGAACCCCCCAGTGTTTTAGTGAGTATATCTCGATTGGCGAGGCGAGTCTCATATAACCGCAGGCGGACCCCACCCCATCAGCGGTAGATTTAAAATCTTTTTTACTGGGTTAAACTGATCCGTAACTCTCTCGACGGAGTAGGCAGGCTTCTTTGGACAGCAGTGTTAAGTAAATAACTATGTCTCTGCGAATATACTCCTACTTTCCATAATAAGCCGATAGCGTATCAAAAGGCTACAATTAACAAGCAGCCGCCTTCCAATCGGGAGGTAGCGGCTCGAACCCCGCCACGTACCAATGTGTTTTCAAATTTTGAATTCATATGTACGTTTATTCGACGCTTTTATGGCGAAGGAAAACATCGTGAGAAAACATGCACACACCTGTGAAGAAAAAAATTTCTTTACAGGCTGTGTGTGAAGTCGACCAACCCTAAAACCAACCCGCACTTGGCCAGCGTGATTGACTAAGGCCTAATCGTCGTGATTTTGGGTAGGCTCGAGCCTCTCTGTGGGGATGTATATGAGCTGTTAATGATGATGACCTGGTTCTCATGTTCTACAACGTTGCACAACATGCGACGTTGCCAGTTGGCGCGCGGTTTGTTCTTTGTTAATCGACTTCAAAAAAGGAGGAGGATCTCAATTCGACGCGTATGTTTTTTTTTTGTTCTACGCGACTATACTCTGCCAATTGTGAACCGATTTTCGATATTCTTTTTGTATTCGATAGAGTATACTCCTGAAGTGGTCTCATTGTCACCAAAGTCAGGATTTGATGATGGGATCTCAAGAAAATCGAGGAAAGCCCTAAATTTTATAGGCGCGTCCAACGTGTTTATTTTTTTTCGAAGCTATTCAGGTCATACAGGAATGTTCTTCAACTTTTAGGGATTTTAGATTATTTTTTAAATACAACAGGCACGTATCGACTCTTAGTTTTATTTTTTCAAGTAAATTAGGTGCGCTAGTATTAAATTCGCTAATATGATAAAAATAAAATAAAAATTTACACAAATAAACACTCTCTTTAAAGCACTCAAAAGACGAAAATAATATAAGAATACACATAACATCACATTTTTGTATTGTGAGTGCCAAGCGATGATCTCCTAGAAAGTCTTATAATTATTTTTTTACGCAACAAACAGTTTCTTTAGAATAGAATAACATTGGCAAACGTGAGTTTGACGTTTTCGTTTATTGATGGGCAACATTGCCTTTTGTTTATGTCACCAAAGGCGGTGAACGAGCGGACGAGCCACCTGATGGTAAGTGGTCATCGTCGCCCATGGATATCTGCGACATCAAGGGTGCCGCTTATGTGTCATCTCAGAGGTGTAGGTACGTATTGTTGCAAAATAAATACAGTTATTGTTTTTATAATGTGTGATTCAGCTTGTATGCTTAAAGTTTAGTTATTTAAAATGTCGCCTTTTTCACAATCAAATAAGTGCTACTTCTGTACGTAGTACTATATTATCTATTCTGTGTTTGCATGCAGTTTTATATGAATTTCGTAAAAAGCTGCTTTGCATTCATAAAAGTAATACACGAGTGTTCGAATCTCATTACTATGATGGTACACAATGTTCGACAGAACTACATAATTGTTCGTGAAATGGATTACTCGTAAATACAGTTTCTATAGATTCAAACAGAGCCCCCCCTGTTCGGTGGTGAGCGTATTGTTGTCACCCCTATCGCTTTTTGAACAGCGGCTTTTCAGTTCTATGTGGTCTCTTCCCGTTTTCCATTATTTTATTCATAGCTTAGTATAAATAAGCAATGTAAAAAAATGTTATTTTAATATTTCCAAATGACAACAGCACATCAAGGTAAACCCTGTGGCATCTTTTGTAGTTGTAATGGTACTTATTACAACTTGTAATAAGTACCATTTCGCAACAGAAATGTTTAGCTTGATGTGCTGGCGTGTGTACTATCAAACAAACAATTCTTCGATTAGGACTATCCGAAACCAAATTTATTTATTTAAAATTATATTTATAAGAAAAATACTTTGCTTGGTTTGCTTGATATTTTCTATAACTTCAATAGGTATTTTTTCATCAATAAATAGACATTGTACTGATCTATATCAACACATAAAAAATCGTTGGGTCCAAAACTAGCAAACAGTTGGGCGATTATGATTTCAGTCAAATAAGTTGCGAGAAAGGGAAACGGCCCGTGCGCTAAAACCCCTCGAAATATTGGAATTGAAAGTGCCCATAATGCTCTGTATCGTGTCGGAGGGAAATTGTTGAAAAATGTTCAAGAGGTGATATTGGTTTACTTATCGCTTTTACATTCAAATGTACATTGTCTCGCCCTAGAGGGCCACAATTTCTCATAGAGGGTAGCATTTTAAAAGCATTTTCCGGATCAAATGCATATGCATCGAATAGTAGGTGCAATAGTGTTGGTAGTCCTTAGTTTTATTTCTAAAGCAGGAATTGTGAATTATCGAAAAATATCAGAAATCTCAAAAGTAAGGTTGTGTTATTTGAAAAAAATGAGGCAATGTAAATGAGGTAATAAAATATCTGATAAACGGTTAAACAGCATTATGTTCATCTACAATTCCATACCGCTCTCTGATCTTGCGTTTTCAAAACGTTATATGAACCAGAAAAAGCAAGTTGGTTCATTTAATATACATAGTTATAACAAATTAACGTTAATAGTAGATTAGTAGTTAGTTTATTAGTAGTTGGCTGTAAGGCATCAATTGCAGCCCGAGATAATTATTATTATGATATATATTTCGAGGGTGCAATTGGTTCTTACACCCGAGCTAACTACTCTGTTTTACATCTCGATTGTGAGGTAAGTAGGTCCTTATTACCCCTAAATGGGGCTTGTAGGTGACCAATTAGCGCTCTAGGGTAATAATGTAGCTTGGAAAGCCCTAGGGCGGTAAGTAATTAAAAAAACACTTCACTATTTCAAAAAGTTCGCGTACATCTAACCATCATACTGGCAATAAATTACTTATAGCCCTAGGGCTTTTCTATCTACATTATTACCCTAGAGCGCTAATTGGTCACCTACAAGCCCCATTTGGGTGTAATAAGGACCTACTTACCGAACATGAGAGATGTAAAATAATTATTCCCCTGTATTAGTGTTCGGCTAGCTTTGTCCGCAACTTTGTCTGCGTAGACGGTGGTTTGTGTATTCGTACAGTCGGTGCCACCAAAAAAGTGATTTACCATCCTAAAGTCGAAATTCAAACCAGTAACATAACAACTAACGCAACTCACCCTAGATATAGAGTAGAGTAGTTGGACTTATTAAGTTATAAATAGATCAAAAAGAAAATCTATACTTACTAATATTATAAAGCTGAAGAGTTTGTTTGTTTGTTTGGTTGAACGCGCTAATCTCAGGAACTACTGATTCAAATTGAAAAATTCTCTATCTTCTCTCTCTATCTTTCTCTATCTACCTACCTATATTAACACAAGTGAAAGCGCACTAGGTTTAAGGCGCATAGTGCTCCCAATGACCTTGCGTCGATCGTCCCGCACTGATTACATAGGAGTAAGTGAGTGAGAGTGAGGGGAATATTCAAGCAAACCTTTACGCGTAAGATGAATTATGTCAATAAAAAATTAATAAAGGCGAATAAGAAAAATCTAAAAAGACCATCCCCTAGAATATTGTTCACTTTATTTATTGAAATCAAAAGTATGTGATTTAACCTAATATTTACGAAGCGATTAGGTTTATAGTTTTAAAATCGAGGCATGTTTGGGTCACATTTTAACCAAGTTTTAATTAATTTATCAAAAAAATAAAAAGACCAACCTCTAAAGAATGCGTTGAATAATAACATATCTTTTTTAAAGATTTTTTTATTCAATATTTATGAAGAGAACCGGTTTTTTCTGCAGTGATTTTTTATGATTGACGTTACTATGCGCCTTAAACCAAGACTAACTTTAGACCAGGCGTAGACCAGGTTTTGTAATAAGACCGAGTGTGTTAAAGTCAGTTAAGGTCATGGACGTATAGGTTACCTACATATACGTCAATGTGTAAAGTGCCCTATAAGCTTCATCCCAATACGTCTTTCGTGATTGAGTATAAACATACACTATAAAAATATCTATAGGTCATATATCATTAACTTAACCGAAGCGGTCTCCAATCACATTACGATGATTACAGCTTTCAAAGCCGAGCTCTTACGCGGGAGTAAGTAGTCGTTATTTTGTCTCGTTTCCCGCGGACATCGCTAGTATTGCCAAGGACGCCAGGAGCTGGGTAACCCGCACTTTATGATCGGATCGTAAAGTAAATGTCACTGATTCCCACAATTTCCCACCGAAAGATGAACGGCGTAAATGCGTGCTTATTAAGCCCCTTTATGGGTTATTTCGTGTTTTATAGATGTTTTGCCGCCTGTACGATGCCAATATTTGATGCAAAAGTGAGTTAGGGTCGGTTTTTATCCACACTCAATGGTGCGCCGTAAGTAATTCAATATTACTATTGCAATTCGTTTTTTTCACTTTGTATTAATTTTTAATTAAGTAGGTACATATTCATATTAGTTTTTGACGTAGCCCAAAGGAATGCAAACTTTAGAGTATTCACCATCCAATACACCGCTAGAGTTTTTGGGCGCTGAAGAAGGTAATTGCGTGGACCTGGTATCTTTGGGGGATAAAGTAGACTTGTGATGAAGCTCGCAGGAAGCTACACTGGTTGTAGCAGGGCAGGCAAATTTGGTCATCCTTGAACTCCGTTTATTCTAACAGTAAGAGTTATGATGACGAGCAGCTTCATGAAGCTCATTAGTTGGTAAATAAGTTTGCCAGTCCAGCCCCTGTAACATGGCCACTGATACACCATATGATAAAACGATATATCGACATGAACTGTCACAATATATTTTAACCGCTACTTTAACATTTTATGGATAATGGTAACCCAAAAATACAGTTCCATTGTCCAGCCTACAAATCTCATGTAGGTATCATTACTAGTTTCCACAATAAGTGCAAGTTGTACAGTTGATTTTGAATTTCTTTATACTGTAGTAAATGAATCGTCTTTTCTAGGATTCCTTTTTTATCAAATTCTCGGATCTACGGTCTCTCTCTGCTATGACAAATTCATACGTCTTCTAAGTCAACACTATCAAAAGCTATGACCTTTTTTGTCGCATACTATCGCAATTTTTGCGATTTCACAAGGGAACCAAAACCTATGGCGTACTTCTCGTTGACTTGGAATCATGAAACTTGGCAAGAAAGGAAGCACACAAAAAATCTGAAAACAGTAAATATGTACATAGTGAGGAACAACACTACTGTAATCTTGGTTAATGTTTCCCAAAAATCTTCTAAGAACCTAAAACTCAATCAATCAACGTTTCAGAAAATTCAGAACAGATCCAGTAAATACTGGTCCACTTATCTGATAAATGTATTAATAAAAATTGTCCTCATTTCTATTATACTAAGGCAAGACAAATCCACTTCTGAAATGTTTTATACATATCCAAGTAATTCCTAACAATATCACTCACAACTTTTGTATTTTGTTAGTTTTCACTCCGAAAGTAAAGCTGTTTTTTCATTGTAAATAATGTATGAAAGCTACCCTTAAAGTTTGAGGTGCCCTCAAGAGCATTCAAGTTGCGTGCGTGCGGTTCTTAACGTTTCGTTCCGACGCGGTTCCAGATTTAGAAAGGACAAGTTTCAACTTTAGTGAAAGTTAACTGGACAGATACACAAATTTACTGATCTTTTATGTTTATTTATGTTCAGGAAAACATATAACACAGTACGAAAATAACAAAACTGTTTTTCCAAATAAATAGAAGGAAATAAATTGGAAATACTTATATCTATACTAATATTATATAGAGGAAAGATTTGATTGTTTGTTTGTATTGAATAGGCTTCGAAACTACTGAACCGATTTTGATGAAAGTTGGTATAGGGATAGTTCGAGACCAGGGAAAGGACATAGGGTAATTTTCCTATGGGAAAAAAAAATCCCACGGGAAAACATAAATAACGCGGGCGAAGTCGCGATCGGAAAGCTAGTACTCTATAAGTTATTTAAAATTCGAATCGAAAATTCGGGTGCAAGCAGTTAAAAATCTTGATTTCTGTTTTTGCAAAGTCCATGTGTCTGTTATCGTTAGTTTCACACATTAGATCATCACAACTGACTGACTTGCGAGGCAGACTAGACGATTTTATAACTCATCGGCAATCGGCCTTCGTATAGATTTGATAGTTTTGTTCGCTTGAAACGTTTAACATTTTGTAACGTCGTCGTCGTTCGAGCGGTCTTGGCATATTATGTCGAATGAATCAGTCAATACCTATAATGGCCAATGAACATAAATCAGCTTTTCTTCGTTAAGTCTGATAAAGATTGCCGATTATTCGATGAGTTACAAAATCACCACCCTTGTCTTGAAGTCGTAATGACCGGACATCTGGGCTGAGGGCTTACTCTTCGAGTTTTTAATCAACATTTCAAACTCGCGTAAAGAGTCGGTGGCGTTATGGACTCGGCTCTAGCCTTCTAATTGGGAGATCCGGGGTTCGGTCCTGCCATGTACCAATGAGTTTTTCGTTTTTCGAATTCCATATGTACGTTTTTCCGACGCTTCTTCGGTGAAGTAAAACATTGTGAGGCAACCTGCATACATCTGCTAAGCAATTCAAACGTGTATGTGAAATGCACCAATCCGCACTGGGTCAGCGTGGTTGACTAAAGCCTAAACGCCCTAACTTAGGGTAGGCTCGTACCCCTCGGTGGGGATGTATATGAGCTGTGGTAGTGGTGGTGATCTCCGGCGCTCCAATATCCGCGCCATAGAGGCTGCGATCGAGCAGAACAGGGGATCGAAAGTTTTCGCTCAGCAGTTGGGTAACAACTTAAGACTGTCGATGGCCGTATTGTTGCCTCTAAGTTCGAGATTCTCAAAGAAGTCGAGAGTTTCTATAAACTCTTATATGCTCAGCGGTCGGAAAGACCATCTCACCAGAGCAGCAATGACCACAGAGCCCCACTAACGCGCCACGTCGATCGCAACGAGGTTAGGGCCGCCCTCGAGCAGCTTAAGAACAACAAAGCACCGGGTGATGACGGTAATACTACAGAGCTCCTTAAAGTCGATGGAACTCCACTTCTGGATGAGCTGGTAAGCCTGTTAAATGCCGTCATACAGCAAGGTTTAACACCTCAGGAATGGAGCAGGAGTGCGGTGGTTCTGTTCTTCAAAAAAGGCGATAAAACCCTGCTGAAAAACTACAGACCCATCTCACTCCTTAGTCATGTATACAAGCTGTTCTCGAGGGTTGTCACGAATCGCCTCGCTAGGAGACTCGACGAGTTCCAGCCTCCAGAACAAGCCAGGTTTCGAAAAGGCTACAGCACCGTAGACCACAACCATACTGTTCGGCAGATTGTGCAGAAAACACAGGAGTACAATCGGCCGCTGTGTATGGCATTTGTAGACTACGAGAAAGCCTTCGACTCCATCGAAATCTGGGCGGTTCTGGACAGCCTGCAGCGATGTCGAATCGATTGGCGATATGTCGAGGTGCTGAGATGTCTGTATGATACCGCTACAATGGCCGTCCAGATCCAAGACAGAAAGACAAATCCGATAGAGTTGCGTCGTGGAGTGCGACAGGGTGATGTCATATCGCCCAAGCTCTTTATAAATGCACTCGAGGATGTCTTCAAGACACTGGACTGGTCAGGACGGGGGATCAATGTAAACGGTGAGTACATCTCGCACCTTCGATTTGCCGATGACATCGTCGTCATCGCAAAATCGCCGGAACAACTTAGCGGAATGCTGCATGACCTAAATGAAGCCTCGAGGCGAGTAGGCCTCGGCATGAACTTGGATAAAACCAAGGTCATGTTCAATGAACATATTGTGCCGAGGCCGATTTGCATTGACGGTTCGGTACTCGAAGTTGTGCAGGAGTATGTCTATCTTGGACAAATTATCCAATTGGGTAGACACAACTTCGAGAAAGAAGCCAACCGCAGAATTCAGTTGGGATGGGCAGCATTTCGCAAGCTACGTCGAGTTTTTTCATCGCCTATACCGCAGTGCCTGAAGTCAAAGGTTTATGATCAGTGCGTCCTACCTGTCATGACTTACGGTGCCGAAACGTGGACACTCACAGTGGGGCTAGTCCATAAATTCAAAGTCGCTCAGCGTGCTATGGAGCGAGCTATGTTAGGAGTTTCTTTAAAGGATAAAATCCGAAACGAGGTTATCCGGAAAAGAACTGGAGTGACCGACATAGCTCGCAGGATAAGCAAACTGAAGTGGCAGTGGGCTGGTCACATCTGTCGAAGGACCGATGGCCGTTGGAGCAGACGTGTCCTAGAGTGGAGACCGCAAATCGGCAAACGTAGTGTAGGACGTCCTGCAGCTAGGTGGATCGATGACCTGAGAAAGGTAGCAGGGATGGACTGGATGCGGAAGGCGGAGGACAGAGTGTTGTGGCGCAGGTTGCATGGGAGAGGCCTATGTCCAGCAGTGGACTGCGATAGGCTGATTGATTGATCGGTGGTGGTGGTTTCAAACTCGAAGTTAGCTGTACAGCGTAGCGTATCGCTGCAAATAGACGGCCAGGGGCCCTATTTATGAATCATTCTTCCGGCATCAACCGCTCGTCAGTGTTCGATTTCTACTTATTGTCGTTTTGTTTTCGACAAAAATCAAAACAATATTGATATTCGTCGTAATGTTTCATTGATTTTCATCGTAATAGAAATGAAAATCAATAGGAATCGATCACAGATGACGTTTGAAAAGCGTTCGATGCCGGACAAATGATTCAAAAATAGAGCCCCAGCTACAGCATTGCGTCTGTATCGCTACAAAAAGTCGCAGTGTGTAAAGGAGCTTACCCTAAAAAGGGTGTTCTGTTTGGATGAACACACCGATTCAGATTTGATTCAGCTTTGTGTTCGAGCAAAATTCGAGCAACTGATAGCGGTCCTCAACTAAGCTGTCTGTACTTTCACTCATGCGCAGGAATACTACTTGTACTAGGGGCCTAGACAAAGTGACAAATCAAAAACAATAACGAAGTTCGATTAGAACAAAATGTATGGGATTGACATATGCCATCGCTAAATAACGTGGCGAATCGACCAAAGTCATCGATATGTAATTTAGTAGACAAATTGATTCGCAACGAATCGATGAGATAGCGTATTTTTTTTTGTAACATTCACATACTTAATACTCTCCTAGAGTATTTAGCGGCGATCATCTAAGACTTCTCAAAACAACTCAGTTTTCATTAAAATCAAATAAAAATATTAATTTTAATAATATACTTTACCATTTTTCCATTTCTCAGTTTTGAGTACATACTTAGATAACCAACGTTGTTTTCTAACAGAAAGAACAATTCGACTGAGCGATCGCTAATCCTTAGGATGGCTACGAATTCGTTTTCGTCATCTCAGAGACGATGGCGAATTTAGTTATCGTTTCGCTATGAAACGATTGCCACTTGTCTTAGCCTCCCCCAGCCTCCCCCTGGTTCGGATTGATTAAGTGAGTCGCTGCCTAATGAAGTGGTTTTACTTTGACTGAAGTCTTCTGGGAAGCTAAGATGCTTAAGCAGTGTCTGGTGTAGCTTATTATAACCAAAATTTTACCTATTATTAATAATCTATTTATTTATTTATTTATACAACAATAAGTTCACAGCATACAGTCTATACATAATAATTACATGATTTAATAAACAGGTAAGAAGCCAATTACCAACTTACATTACATAATCCATTCAATTATATAACAAAACAAATGTGGGTAGGTAAAAAAATTATTAAAACTAGGAACTGAATATAATAGCTGATCTAAAGATGCTATTACCTTGTCACGCAAGATGTGTGAGTGTTTTTGTGCATGTGTGAGTGTGTGTGCGTAAATGTGAATGCAATGAATGCCTATGAATGACTAGCGCCCGGTATCAAAAATGTAAGTCATCGGACATTGCGGAAGGTTTACATGACGGAAAGTATCTGTAGTCAATAATATTATACTATTGGACAAATATATGATTATCTCTTCTCTTCTTCTCTATATCTTCTTATATATAAAATGAATCGCAAAATGTGTTGGTAAGCGCAAATCTCAGAAACTACTGGTTCGAATTGAGAAACTCTTTTACTATTAGAATGCTACATTGTCCCTGATGGTTATAGGCTATATTATAATTTTTACCGCGGGAAAATATTTCTTTCCTATGGGAAAATTCTTTAACTACTGGGCCGATTTTAAAAATTCTTTCACCATTAGAAAGCTACATCCTTCGTGAGTAACATAGGGTATATTTCCTACAGGAAAAATATGACAGGAATACCACGGAAAAATATGACGGGAAATCTATCGTAAGGCGAAACGAAGTTCGCGGGCACAGCTAGTTTATAATGAAATCGTAGGTGTACAAAAATCTGTAATTGCGAAATTGCAAAATATTAAGAAAAAAAAAATACACAGGTTGCCTCAAAATCATTAGCAGAACACGATAGAATAGTTTTTTTTAAATTATTTGTTTGTTTGTCTGTTTGTCAGGAAAGATCTCCGAGACTACTGGACAGAATTTGATATGGCTTACACCACAATGCTTAGAATTTTCCGGAAAAACATTTAGGCATAATTTCATTTGTTTAAATTCACTTTTTATTTTTAGTGAAAAAATACCATATAAAATTTCCATTTTATGTAGAAAATGAGCATGGCGCACGTGAAATTATTATTTAGTGAAAGTGCAAAGAAAAATTTATTCATTTCGCCAACCAAGAAGTTAGGAAGTTTAAATTGTCTTTTTCTTATGTGTGGTACCGTGGTGGTAAGGCAAAAGGATCAAGCCATACAACCAATGTATAAAGCATTTTTTATAACAATATTACACAAATATAAAATTTGTAGGTTGGTTTAATTCTCAATTTTCGCAAAATCGGTACAAATTTTGAAATAAGTATTTGAAATGTTAAAAAGTGAAGATACAAGGTATTTTGAAAAAAGTGAAGATACAAGATTTCAAGGTATTTTGAAAGGTGTTATATGTTTTTACATTATGACTAAGGAATCAAACTCGTTCATCCATTTAAAGTTATTAAAAGTAGTTGATTAATATTGATAATTTAAAAAAAATATCTGACTGCAATGATTCTGGGTTACGCGTAGAGAGAGTACGGGACTCTTGATCCTAATGCCTAAAATGACGCATTACATTTTTTTGCCTCTAAAAAGGCGAAAAAAAGTTCGTTTCCAAACCCAGCAATATGAGTCCTATCAAATGAAAGGCCTTGATGAGTAGAGTACTATGAACCAAGCAATATTGACGTAAATTCGACATGGCCACCACTCAAAAAAGGTGGATTAAAGTTCGTTTCCAAACCTGCCAATACGGGTACTACATGAAAGGCCTTAAAGAGTAGAGCACTATAAACCTAGGAACATGGCAACAAATTCAATATGGCCGCCGCTCAAAAAAAAACGGATAAAGGTTTGTTTCCAAACCCAGCAATATGGGTATCAAATGAAAGTCCTTGATCAGTAGAGCACTCTGAAGGTAGCAACATTGACAGAAATTCAACATGGCCGCCGCTCAAAAAAGGCGAATAAAAGTTGAATCATTATGGAATAAAATGAAGGAAAAAACTTAACACTGTTCGCGGGCACAGCTAGTTTAGTATAAAATCAGATTTTTTTTCATAATACCAGATTTAAATTTTTCGTGTGAACAAACATTCATCTTCTTTCAATGTAAATAGAATTACATAGTAATTTATATTGTCATCATCTTTCAGCTTGGAGTACATACCACTGGAGCTATTTTATAGAAGTGCTGCACCACTTTTATCTCGCACATGATGATAATATCATATGATTTTTATGGGTACAGCGCGATGAACGTGAAAATGTAACTTATTACTTTTGTTCTTTTTTATTTAACTTGCGTTTTTCATCCTGAAATTATCAATGTTTTGTCCAATATTTTATGTGTGTATTTGTACAAATAGTATAGCGATATCATCCCTTCCCTGTTCATAGCAGAAATTCAAGCCAAGTAAAGTATCATAGTAACGCCTCTACACAAAAAAATGGTCACTTATCAAGTTGAAATTTTGCTTGATTGAGTAAAATATTATAAAATTAATCATCAACATTTTTAAAACTACAAACCACAAATGATTATGAAAATCAATTTGAAATAATTGAACGCTTATTAAGTAAAACATATTCAAAACAATAAATTTTCTTATTTAATTTTGGTGACGTCACCTTTGTAAATATTTATAATTGTTAATTCTAATAAGATAAAATGATTGGAGTATTTTAATCATTTTAAGCCTTGCGACTGGCCAGAAAAGTGAATCTACAAAAATCATAATGACATCCAAAAAGTAATCTTATTATGGCCATCAACCATATTTTATTACAGTAATCATGCACCTTTGTGAGCTCGGCTCGTAAATAAGTTGCATGAATGATGGTAACAAATTCTTGATACATATTATCATTTTTTTTTTCAGAGTAGTAACATAACTCCGAGTATCTTAGTGATAAAATGGTCACCTCTGAATTTCGGCTTACCCAAGAATGGGGGATTCAGACCATCTCTCATTACGCCGGGCTACTGCAAGATGGTGGGAAATAATAGTTTGGGTTGCATCTTACCATGCTTCAAATGCCTCAAGATTGGGGGCAGAAATTTTTCTGCTTTGTTTTGTTGGTGCTATAGGTCTTCTGACCACGCTTGGCTAGTTAGCACCATCTTCAGTAAGTTTGTCAGCTTATTAACTATAGTAATTACATTGCTGTGTTCTGACAATTAGAGGTCAGTCATTTCCTCAGTTGTTATAGATTTCGGGTGAAGCTCGTCATCTTCGAGGTGAGATCGTTTGAAACAAAGACTAAGAAAGCCTCTGGTCTTTATCTCACCCGATGGCAAAAGTCTCTGTTGTGGTATATTAAGGCAAGGCAAGCTCCTATTATGTGTTTTAAAGCCCTTACACAAAGTAAATTTGTGTTACTTAAACTAAATTACCATCATTGTGCGTCGGTGGCGCTGTGGTCTCGGCACTTGCCTTCCAATCGGGAGGTCGGAGTTCGAGACCTGCCATGTACCAATGTGTTTTTCGTTTCGAATTTCATATGTAGATTTGTCTGACGCTCCTACGGTGAAGGAAAACATCGTGAGGCAACCTGCATACATCTGCGAAGAAATTCAATGATGTACATATGTGAAGTCGACCAATCCGCACTGGGCAAGCGTGGTTGACTAAGGCCTAATCACCCAAACGTAGGCTCGAACCCCTCGGTGGGGACGTATATGAGCTGTGATGATGATGATGATGGCCATCATTGTGAACACAACTAATGTTTAATCCAGTTTAATCAAATCGAACCCAAAATCCCTTATCAAGCGCACACGGGATCCGATGAACTAACAATGCACAAAAACGGATCAGCATTGAAAAAATGCGTGAAACAAATAACATAGGCAGCCATAAATAAAATAATTTCAATAGAATTTCACGAATCGACGGCTCGCTGCAGCACGGAAACAATGCAGACTTTAATCAATCAGGATTCCTGCCGGAGGCTACGTTCGATCGGCCCGCCCCGCTGTTAAACTTCGCTACAAATTACACACGTAATCGAAAACATTTTCACTCGTGATAATATGCGGAATTTATGACAATTCGCAGTTGTGTAAAATTAAATACTAAAATTTTATATACGATATTTTATTACATGGCAATGGAGCGTCAGTGGCGCTGTGGACTCAGCCTGGTCTTCTAATCGGGAGGTTCGGGGTTCGATCCCGCCAAGTACTAATGTGTTTTTCGTTTTTAGAATTTCATATGTAAATTAATTGTCCGACGGCAACCCGCATACATCTGCGAAGAAATCAAATAATAATAATAAAACTTTATTGATTGCCTCTTATGGGTACATAGTTACTAAAATACAACTTGATTTAAAATTTGTTCCATCACCACCATCCATCAAAGGTGTATGTGAAGTCGACCAATCCGCACTGGGTCAGCGTGGTTGACTAAGTTTGGTGTATGTGAAGTCGACCAATCCGCACTGGGTCAGCGTGGTTGACTAAGTTTGGTGTATGTGAAGACGACTGTAATGTTTATATTAATCAGTTCACCTTTCTTACGTGTTTCACCTATAGTGAAGCTACTATTATTCAATTATGTACTATTTCGGATTTAATTAAAAAACACTTTTAGAGACATGACTTTTATTTCAACTTTCTACAAAAAGCACAGACCACTCCGAGATGTTCATAACCCCAAAAGTGCAGAGGCTACAGATAATAAAATACAATGACATAGATTATATGACACCTGACATCCCTTTTCTTTACAGTAGAACATAAACTCAATATCAAAGAACAAATGACTTACTCGACATAATCCCTAAGATACTTAGGTCTCTTTATTACACGTCCACTCCTAGTAGTCATTTGTTGTTCAGGAATCTCAAATGTCACTCTCTTATTCAAATTATTACTATTACAATCATTATTCTGATTAACCAATACAGTATTATTATCCTGGTTTACAAATGATGTGTCATTAGATGAATTTACACATATATCATCATCATAATCATAATTGGGCTGATTTACACTGAACGAACTGTTACTAGAACCCTTAAATATGTTATATCTGTTTCTAATTACATGCTCGCCATTTTGTAACAAAATTTTATAAGATCTATTATCCCCTTTATCTATAATTTTACCAGGAATCAACTTATTACTATTCTTATCACTAATAAACACATTTTGCCCCTTATAATATTTTATTTCTTTTCCTTTATTTTTCTTATCATGGTAATACTTATATTGAAGATTTTTATTCCTTATCTGACTTTTTAAGTTTCTGTAGTAACTATTATTATATTTTTTAGTAGGTAAAATAGAATTAACTTGTCTTCCTAACAACAATTCATTAGGAGACTTTACTTGACAATCAATAGGTATATTTCTAAATTCTAAGATAGCTAAATCAATATCTTTCCTATCTAAAATACATTTTTTCATTAATCTTTTTAAAGTTTGAATATGACGTTCCACCATGCCATTTGATCTCGCATAATATGGTGTTGACGCTACATGCTTAAAACCCCATTCATGACAAAAATTCCTAAATGACATACTATTGTACTGTGACCCATCATCAGAATATACTAACTTTGGTATACCCCATCTAGAAAATATAGTTTTTAATGACTTAATATGACTTTCAGCTGTTTGATTTCGCATTTCTACAACTTCAACATATTTAGTAAGGTAATCTACTACTAATAGATAAATTTTATTATGTAAGAAAAACATATCCATACCTATAACTTCCCATGGGCCACTTGGTACTTCTCTTAATTGCAAAGGTTCATAAGAGTGCCTTCGTTGATATTGTAAACAAGTATCACAATTATTAATCAAATCATGAATTTCTTTGTTCATGAAAGGCCAAAACAGAAGACCTCTCACCCTGTTTTTACACTTTTCACTACCCATATGATTGTAATGAATTTTATTTAGCATCTCTCTGCGCAATGACTTAGGTACCAACAATGCTGAATCCTTAAATATTAATTTGTTCACAATACTTAAACTATCTTTAATATTATAATAATATTTTAAGTGATTAGGTACATTTTTATACATAGGCCATGAATTTTGTATATATGACATTAATAACCTAAAATCTTCATCATTTTCAGTTTCTTTTTTAAAAATCTCTATCATCCTATCACTTATATTTAAGTTTTCAATAATCATGCAAACATGCATTTCTATCATTTCATCAATTTCCTGATTACATATGTTATCTTGCACATGGGATCTGGACAAAGCATCAGCCACCAAAAGTTCTTTACCTGGCTTATATTTAATATTGAGATCATAACCTTGAATACGCATTCTTAACTTTTGTAATCTTAGAGGAGTTTCATTCATAGATTTCTTAAATATTTGCTCAAGAGGCTTATGATCTGTCTCTACTGAAATTTGTTTACCATATATGTATTGGTGGAATTTCTCACACCCGTATACAATTGCTAATAATTCCTTTTCAATTTGTGCCCATGATTTCTGCGACTCAGTTAGTGCTTTAGAAGCATATGCTACTGGTGCATTGTTTTGCAATAAGACTGCTCCTAAGCCAGTACTGCTACTATCCACTGACAAAGTGATTGTACTATTCATATCAAAAAAATTTAGAACTGGCTGAGTAGTTAAAATTTCTTTTAATTTATTGAACGCTACCTTTTCTCTTTCACCCCAACAAAATAAACTATCTTTTTTTACTAAAGCTCTCAACGGATCTGTTATGTCTGATAAGTTAGGTATAAATCTAGATACATAAGTAATAATGCCCAAAAATGTCTGCAGTTCCTTTTTATTTGTGGGATCTTTCATATTTACAATGGCCCTAATTTTTTCTGGATCAGGTCTGATACCTGTGCTACTTAAAATATGTCCCACATACTTGACTTCAGTGACAGCAAACTTACATTTGTCTTTATTAAACCTGACACCTGCCTCTCTGGCTCTATCCAATACCATTTTTAATCGATTATTATGTTGTTCAAGTGTTTCACCCCAGATTATCAGTTCGTCGACATACTGCTCTACACCCTGTAGTCCCTTAAATATCTCTGCAAAGCATCTACTGAAAACTTCAGGTGCTGAATTAAGTCCAAATGGTAATCTTAAGTAACAATACCTACCAAAATTGCCTGCATTAAAAGTTGTATACAATTGGCTATCTTTGGACAATTTTACCATAAAAAAGCCTTTTGAAGCATCTAATACAGAAAAGTATTTAGCGTTAGGCATCCTAGCGACTAACTCATAAAACGTTTTCATCTTGTATCTTTCTCGTATAATATATTTATTTAAGTTTTGAGGATCTAAGCAAATCCTAATATTACCATCATTTTTCTTAGTTACTACCATAGAATTTACCCATTCCGTTGGTTCACTAACCTTTCTTATTACTCCTAGTTTTTCCATTTTTTCTAATTCCATCTTTATTTCATTTTCTAATTTAAATGGTATTTTTCTTGGTCTTTCCACTATAGGTACACAATCATCTTTCAATTTAATATTATACTCGTAATTTAATGTGCCTAATCCATGAAATAAATCTTGGTAGTTATCTATAATATCTACTTTGTTCATATTAATCAAACCTAATTTCAGAGCAGTAGAGTAGCTCAAGATACAATCTGTTCTAAAATTAACAATAAAAAATTTGCATCTTAAATCGATTTCTTTATATTTTACATTTGCTTCACAACAGCCCAATATTGGTATATTTGAACCATCAAAGTTTGTTAAAATTGTATTATTACATTTATGTGATTTTAAATTTAATTTTTGTAGTACATGTACATTCAGTATATCAACATGAGATCCAGTGTCTACCTTAAATTTAACACTTACCTCATTTATGTATAATTCTATAAACCAATCCTTGTTATCAATCATTCCTACTTGAAATATTGTATCAATCTGAAAAGGTTGATCATTATTTACTTCTTCACTATTCACTGTCGCACACGTACTTTTACACATGGTACTAAAGTGGTTATATTTGCCACACTTCATACATTTTTTATTATGGGCTGGACACCTGCGATACATATGCTGTTTGCCACATCTGCCACATACTTTCTGTTTTGTATTGCCTTGTTTGTTCTCTTCAAATTTCCAAAAACAAAGAGAGAGAAATCAGTTCACCTTTCTTATGTGTTTCACCTATAGTGAAGCTACTATTATTCAATTATGTACTATTTCGGATTTAATTAAAAAACACTTTTAGAGACATGACTTTTATTTCAACTTTCTACAAAAAGCACAGACCACTCCGAGATGTTCATAACCCCAAAAGTGCAGAGGCTACAGATAATAAAATACAATGACATAGATTATATGACACCTGACATCGACCAATCCGCACTGGGTCAGCGTGGTTGACTAAGTTTGGTGTATGTGAAGTCGACCAATCCGCACTGGGCCAGCGTGGTTGACTAAGGCCTAAACATCCTAAGTTAGGGTAGGCTCGTACCTGTGAAATACATTTCGCTTTAGTAAAGCTCATCAGTATAGTTTCGCATGAGGATTTGTCAGCTTTCTGTAAGAATTTTGAAAAATCCTTCCTCAGTGGACGCCTACATAAACAAACGAAGCTCTGTACCGAATTTCATGCTTCTAGCTCCAGCAGTTTGACCTAACGTTGATACCTCAATGGGTCACTCACCAAAGCCTGTTGTAAAGAAGATGGCGTCAAAAAATGATTGTTGTTGTATTGAATGTGGAAGTGGAACAATATTATTTGTGAGGGCTACAGATTTCATTGACATGTTTTTTAAGTTAATATGTCCTATTTAATAGTTGACTCCATTTTGTAAATATAATTTTAGGAACAAATAATCACGCATGAAACTTATCAAGCTAATTAGTTTTATCGAGTTTTAACGTCTATGTGTTTTTATGCTATTGCACACAGTTTGCGATTTTACGTAGATAATAAAATACACACAAACACATTACACACATGTGTTTGTGTGTGTGTTTTATCATCTTATCACATGCACACACAAATATAAATGAGTAACGAAAACATAGTGTTCGTGTTATGTTAAGATCTATCAATTTGATATATCGACACAAAATTGAATCTCATTCTCACGATTTATAAAACCTTTCAGGCGAAAAACTCGAAACTTTCACGCAGAAACTTTACGCAACTGTCGGAATTACCATAACAAAGGGAAAAAAGAAAAACAAACTAAGGGCATTTTTCTCGATTCGCCCTTGGCCAGGTCAAATAAAAGGCGAAACTTCGCCAATAGGATGTAAATAACACTTTGTCTGACAACCTCAAGGGTTTGAAAGCAATCTGGGGATAGTATATTTCTTTTGAAGGCAACACAAAGCAATTGTTAGAGGTTATTGACACCAACAGGGCTCCGTGTACCTTTCCGTATTGAGTAGCCATTTTTATTCGCAGTAGAGTGATTGGATGAAATCGTGCGAAGCCAAAGTGTCTGATAAAACACGTACACTTCTGTTTATAGCTTACGCAGAAGAGGAGCTTTAGTTTGGTATGTAACTTGAAACATCATTCTTCAATCTTTTAAATCGTCTCGCGAAGGCTTTCCCAATCACAGAAGGCCGTGAAGATCCACATTTTTTTTCTCTTCTTCTTGCATAACATGCATTTAATTATGCTTTTGTTCTATACACACAGTAATGTAAGGATTAAATAATTATTTATTAAAATATTGTTTTTTTTACATACGACATGGAAGCTCTTGGCCTCTGCCGTGGAGCAAGGCCGTAAGGCCCTCCGTCTGGGGATTGCCCTGGTGTTCTCAGGCAATCCACCCTTGGCGATAGCGCGACTAGTCGGTCGGGCTTGCCCGGGCGCGTGGGTAGTGGATTCGCAGTGTGGACCTTACCTAGCGCGCCCATAAGGCCAGGGAGAACACCGGGGGATTTTAGTAGGTAGGCCTGGCACTCTGCCGGGAGAGCCCCGCCCCACACACGCTCGCCGTCTAGCCAACGGCGGGTACGGTGCGGTTACGCGTTTCCCCCCGGAAAAAAGGAAGCTATTGGCCTTTATCCCACCTGATGGTATATAAGTGAAGACAAGGCGGAAGTTGGAAACGAGTTTCACCTGACCTCTTCAACAAGTGAGGTACTGGCTATCTTACCTCTAATTTATTGTTGAAACACAACAATGCTATCAACATTGTTACCATGACGACAAACTTAGGATAAGACGGTAATAGCTAGCCAGGCGGGCTCAGAAGCCCTACCACCAACCAAACCGAGCAGAAAAACATCTGCCTCCATGGAAAATTGAACCTCGGACCTCCTGTTCAACACCCGGTCGTCTAAGCTTCATCACCGTAGAGGCGGCGGAGTAGTAGTAGTGTAGTTCTTAATCTGAAAAGAACAATTTTTATTTAATGTAATTCATAGTGAGTCGAACTTTTTTACCTGTATGACTTCAGGTGAATAAATATGGTTAACTACATGATAAACATTTAAACACATTCGTGCTTTGAAACCTCATTCATAGTCAGAAGAAAATAAATTTCCGCCTTTATCTAAAATTAATAGATATTGCCTAGTGACCTCACAGCCGAAGTAAGTAATAAACATGAACAACGTGCCCATCTATTTACTTTTTGGAGGAGCGTGTAAGCACAACCGATCCGTAAAGATAGGTGACGTTTACGCGACGCCATTGTGTATAATAATTCAATTTCATTTTGTTGTTTTGTCTGGCGTTCAATTGTACATTTCATCGACTAATTCTATTTGTTCTTTTTTTAACGTTTGATTAAATTATTGACCGTATAGATTATCAAGTTATTCACCAGAAAACAACGTGCGTAGTACGAGCTTTAGAACTTCGAAAAGTATTATCGTGTCGATTTTACCCATACAATACATCCATCATACATATATAAGGAAGTCCCATTAAGGAACAAATCTAATAAATAAACATTAGTTTATTTATAACATTTGTTCAGAAGTTTGTGGAAGATAATTAAACCCAGGTTCACTTCCCGGCTCTGGTTAGACACTATTGAAAAAAAGCAGGTATTCTTTATTTTTTTTTCTTTCAATAGATAAGGTTCGCTACCTTTGAGTAATATTTAGAACACTATCTCCAGGATTGGTTTGACTTACCCTATATAGTAGGATGTGTCATTCTTTTCAACTTTCGAATTATGGATATGTTAGTTGGGTACTTTTCAGAAGTTACATTATTGCTTGTTTATAGGTAGCATAGTCTTGTTGGCACTAGCATAGGTATCTAGTCTGGTAGACACAAGACGATCCTAGTTTTTAAAAATCATTAAATGTAAGTACACAAATTGGAACATACAACACTATACTTATATGTTCCAAGATCAACGACTATTTAAATGAAACTTCATCATCACAACTCATATACGTCCCCACAGAGGGGCTCGAGCCTACTCTAAGTTAGGGTGCTTAGGCCTTATTCAAACACGTTGGCCCAGTGCGGATTACTCGATTTCGCATACACCTTTGATTTTCTTCGCAGATGTATGCGGTTTGCCTCACGATGTTTTCCTTAACCGTAAGAGCGTCGGATAAATATACATATGAAATTCGAAAACCGAAAAACACATTGGTACATGGCAGGATCGAACGATCGATCGATTGAATCGCGGACTTCCCAATTAGGTTAGTGCCGACTCCACAGCACCACCGACTTAAACTTATAACTTCCGACCACTGTAGTATATCAATGCTTCCGACGCTTAAATGAAACTTATAGCTTCACATAATTAGTTCATTAGGTAAGTGACTACGATGACGTTAAATATATCTCATATCATAGGAAACCATCATTCGTGATTGTCTGGATGCTGTGTATTATTTTCTGCCGCGTACCAACTGTAGTGCTTTTTTGCAGAGATATTATATTATATTATCCTGTCTTCGCCTCCGAGATTTATTCCTTAACCATGTAGTAGCCCTGCTACGCGCTAACCCTATCGCACAAGTTTTAAAGTCAGAGAAAGAAAACCACTATATCTTCCTCTGTCTAATCACACCTGACAAGCCTCCGCAGTACCGACCTCATTCTTGTCCGTGCGCGCGCGGCGCTCGCACGAGTGTAACAGTAATATAATTTGTGCATGAGTGTAGGTAACCTACGTAAAAAAAAAAAAAAAAAGGTATAAATTTACGGTTATTTGCTTATTTGTTAAGTATGCCTAAACGAAAACACAGTGAACCCGAAGAAGATAGATGGCTAAGGAAGATGAAGAGATACGAAGAAAAACTGAATTCGGAAAAACGTAGGGGCAAGCCGGAGGCACATTTTGTACTCAGATGATGGCGAAAATGATGTGCAACCAGAAGAATACTTTTTTACATTCCCGTTGCATTCATCGGGAATCATTTTTATGTCCGTTGTATTCTTCGGATAATATTTTATTATGTTCTCGTTGTATTGAACTTGGAATCATTTTTATGTCCGTTGTATTCTTCGGATAATATTTTATTATGTTCTCGTTGTATTGAACGAGTAAGCGGGTGGACACCGCTCGCCTGGGCCGCCGAGTACGCGCGCGGCGCGACCACGTGCAGTAATACTGGTAATGGAAAATGTGGGTATCCTTTTTTCCCCGCTGCCTAAAAATTTCCGTTGCATTCATCGGAAATCACTTTTATGTCCGTTGTATTCTTCGGATCATATTGTTATTATGTTCTCGTTGCATTCAACGAGTGTACTTAATGGAAAATATAGGGGCTGTCCTTTTTTCCCCGCTGTTTTAAAAATTTCCGTTGCATTCATCGGAATTATTTAAAAATATTTTTTGTGTTGCCTAAATTCTCATTAAATATTTATTAGTATCTTTCACATACAAACCAATATGGTGATAACTGATGACTTACAAACCGATGTAGCGGCCAGGTTTCAAGTCCTATTGCAAAACGGTTTCCAAAAGTGACCAAAGACGAGCATTTAAAAAAAAAAAACAATGTATACTATAGTACCTATGGCGAAGGGCCGAACTCTAATTCGGAAGTAAGTGCTATGTTGGTAGACAACAGAATCAACTCGGTAAAGCACTTTCAGCACTGGGAAGGGCACAATCGTGTCTTTTAAAGAAAAATCTTAATATTCCAGATGTAGTTACGTTGAACGATGCAGACACCAATTTCATCTAAGAGTCATTTAAACTTGAAAGGCTCATCGTCCCGAACGCGACAGCAAAGCAGCGGCCAATCCTACCCTCATCGAGCCGGTGTGGGCCGGGACAGTCAAAGACGTCATACTAACAAGCGAATCGACGGCGAGCAGCCGCGTTCGCACCGCTGCCAGCTTGTCGCCTGCCAGCCCCGCCGCCGCCGCCGCTGCCGCTGGCACCGCCGAGGCACCAGCCAGTCGCGTCGCATCACAACGGTCATCGAACAATCGCGCTACCTGAGCGCGCAGCCGCAAGTACATGCCGGCCGCTTAAAATATTAATTTAGTCAATGAGTGGTGAACTATCACTAGCGATAGGTTTATATTAGACAATGTGTCCAGGATTTCATTTATTGAGGAACCTTATCAAATACCATACAGCCGTGCGCGGCGTTCTTTTTCAAAAAGTTAGTGAATAGCAATTTCTCTCGAATTAAATCATTTATTAGAAATAAAAGCTATTAGGAGATGTAACCCGACAGCAAAACAATTCGTTTATGATATCTTCGTTATTCCTAAAAGCGTGTGCTCTATATATATTAAATCTAAAAATCTGAATTCGAAGTCGAAGTAGGTATCTCATTTCAAAATGGAAGATATCAGAACGGCTACTCGATTTATGATCGAAGACTGATACGTGATTAATATTGATATTTAGGAAGCTTAATTTTTGCTGCCGATTCACAAATCAAAAAAAAAAGAAAAAAAAAAAAAGAAAACATGTTTATGCTTTTATTTTCATGATATTTTGTACGAGTTTCTAGCACTCCCGTTTAGCCTATGTTCCGCGCGATATATTTCACAAAATATTACAGCCAGCTCTTACTCATTTAAGATCTTATGGTCTGCTATCAGTGAGATATCTATGATATGTTGTGTTTAGCAAACTCTGCTGGAGAGTACCTAGAGAACACAAAAAGAACTATTTAATGTCTGACACGATTAGGGTTAGTTATTAATTTAAAAAAAAAAAACTAGTCTAATACCAGAAAAGCTTTGTAAATTTTTAGGTTTTATTTTAAACTCTAATAAAATAACATACAATTACCAGATTCAAGCCACAAAAATTTATTATACACATAAAAAATATATTTAAATCTAACAGAATTCGAATAAGGTTCTTTGAACGTTTTCTACGGCAGCATGTCGGCTGTAGTATATGGGTAGTATATACACACAAAATCACTAAAAGTGCTCTTCTTAGAAATACTATACTATTTTGTAACTGTTTGTTTACCCAAATAAACTGAAAAAAAAAGAAAAAAAAAAAAAAAAAAGTCATAGGTACAATTTCGGAATTTTTACGGACGTTTCGACAGCAGGCTAGGGTGCAGCTTGTGCCAACGAAAAGACTGGTGGTTTCTGGACCAACATCGAGCGAACCAATCATATAAACTGACTGGAACTACTCGCTGTATATTGTGGGCTAATTTCATTTGCTAAAAATGTCGCTAATTGTGGTAGTCTTTTAAGGGTCGATAACACCACTGCCATATTCTATATAAATAGAATGGGGAGAGTGTAATACCAACACTTAAGTCAAGTTACTAAAATGATTTGGGACTGGTGTGAGAAAAGTAGGTATATTTATTTTCGCGTCTTATATTCGTTACTCGTTAAATATAGAAGCTAACAGTGAATCGAGAAAAATAAACTTCGACACAGAGTGGCAGTTGGGTATCAGACAACTTTTGAAAATAAAACATTTTTTTGGTGAACCATCTATTGACTTATTTGCATCTCGTCTTGCAAACATTTTTTTGGTGAACCATCTATTGACTTATTGCAAATGTCCCGCGTATATTTCATGGAAAAGGGATCCCTTTGCCTATGATATTGACGCGTTTAAACAGTAGATTAGTCGCAATTTTATTTTTACGCTTTAACACCGTTTGCACTAATTTTTAAAACTATAAACAAAATAGTTACTGATTAAGCCACCGGAATTATCGTTGTTCAACTATAGCCCTCTTAACCATGGTATCCCCTTTTTATATCCCTGGGTGTGACAGAGATTGTGATATTTCCTCCAAGAAAGATCTACTTACTTCCTTTCAGGATGGTACACCATCTGCGCCGTCACCTTTCCCTGCCAGCGTGTGTATTTTCCGGGAAAGCTTTCATGACGTGCCAGAAACAGCCTTAGATGTTGTTATCTTCGATATCATATAACACCGGGTCATAATATAATTCTAGTATAAAGTTCAAATTCAAATTCAAATTCAATATCCTTTATTCAATTGGGATTTTACAATCACTTTTGAACGTCAAAGAAGCTACGCCATTGGTTCACAAGTCTACGGCGGGAGACCTTGTACTGGAAAGAACCAGCAAGAAAACCAGCAAGGGCTATTTTTTTCTCCCTGTATTGTTACAGAGTCGTCAATTGGAAGCAGAACTCAAAAGTAAAGATTGTGTTCAACTTCCATTACAAGATTAGATGTGTCAGTGTACATTATACATTTAAATCTATAAATTAAGTCTACAATTAAGACCAAGCATTGACATCATTCAGATAATCATTGACTTTATAATATCCTTTACTCATTAGAGTCTTTTTTACATGCGCTTTAAACTTATGAAAGGTAAGTCAGTAACACTCTGTGGAACTTTATTGTAAAAAGATATACATTTCCCCATAAATAAGCCTCTAGTTTTTTGGAGCCTGTACGTTGGAACGGCAAGTTTATTTTTATTTCTTGTATTTAAGTTATGAAATTTAAAATTGGTATCGAATGTGTTATAATTTTTATAAACATAAATCAAATTTTCATAAATATACTGTCCTGCTAAAGTCAATATATTAATTTCTTTAAATAAATCACGTAGAGAATCCCTTGTTCGTAAATTATAAATAGCCCGCACGGCTCTTTTTTGAAGTACAAAAATACTTTCTATACTAGCGGCTGATCCCCACAGTAATAGCCCATATGACATGACACTGTGAAAATAACTAAAGTAAATCAGTCTTGCCGTTTCAACATCAGTAAGTTGTCTCATTTTTTTTACAGCATATGCCGCAGAACTGAGTCTGTTTGCTAAAGACGCAATATGTGGATCCCACTGCAAAGTCGAATCTAGTGTTATACCCAAAAATTTAGTAAAATCGACGAATTCAACAGTATGATTATTCATTTCCACAATATTGTCCACTTTCCTAACATTTGGCAATGAAAACTTAATACATTTAGTTTTACTCGAGTTTAATGATAAATTATTCACAGTGAACCAATGCAATACTTTAGAAAGAGTACTATTTACAACGTCAGTATTTCCGTTTCCTCTGTCAATCTTAAATATTAAAGAAGTGTCATCTGCAAATAGTACTGTATCGCACAGATTATTGGTGAAGTGTGGGAGGTCATTAATATAAATTAAGAAGAGCAGAGGTCCCAGTATTGATCCTTGAGGCACACCCATAATGATAGGTGCACCAGAAGACTCAGTTCTGTTAATTACAACTTTTTGGACCCTATTGGACAAATAAGACTCAATAAGCTTAATTGCCTCTTCAGACACACCATAATGCTTGAGCTTATTTAGAAGAGTCTGATGATCAACGCAGTCAAAAGCCTTTGACAGGTCACAAAATATACCGATCACATCCTGTTTACACTCCCAGGCGGCAAAAATGTGTTTGAGAAGTGCAACTCCAGCCTCTGTAGTGCAACGACCCTTAGTAAAGCCAAATTGGTTCATATGTAGGATTTTATTGATTGTGAAATAATCTGACAGCTGATTAGAAATAATTTTTTCAAATATTTTGCTAAGTGCTGGTAGAATCGAAATTGGTCTATAATTTGCAGGATCATTTTTATTTCCAGATTTAAATAAAGGTATTAACTTGCTGTATTTCATTAGATCAGGAAAGATACCTTCATCAATACATTTGTTGAAAATGAACGCTAGTTGCGGAGCAAGTTCTTTTATTATAGATTTGATTAAGTGGGTCGAAATACCCCAAAGATCTTCAGTTTTTTTGGTACTGATCATGCGGAATGTTTTTAGAATAGTGTCGGCGTCAATGTGACCAAAGTTGAAGCCTATGCTGCACTTCTCTACACTTTGTTCTAAGAGGGCTACAGCCGCATTGGGGCACGAGTTGAGACTACTTGTAGTTTCTATAGGTATATGGTAGAAGAAATCTTCAAACGCATTTGCAACTGCAATATCTGATTTTATTGCTTTATTATTAACTTCTAGTGAGAAAGAATTTACACGGCTTTTGGGTTTCCCTGTTTCCTGGTTAATGATGTTCCAGGTGGTCTTTACTTTGTTTTTTGATAAGCTAATTTTATTACTTATGTACATCGCTTTTGCGATGTACTAAAGATATGGTGAGAATTTTGTAAAAAGAATACAACAGATTTTTTTAAATGTAAATACTACATTTTTGTTGGAATTTCTGTTAATGTGTTTTGAAATTTTGAAGTTTAGGTAGAACTATTGTTCTAATGTCACGATAGCAAGTGATCGTTATTAGTTAGGCAGTAGCCCCCTGGTATTATAGTATTAGACTATTAAACGATTTGAGAATTATACAATTAATCTTGAAAAAATGAGTAAGAAGTCAGTCATGTTATTAGCTGGACCAAGGACGCATACAATTTCTCTAACAAAAATACGAAATATTAATAAAGCATATGAAGATCGAGTAATTATAACACTTACAAATTTAATTAAAACATAAGCAATTGGCAAAGCTCAACCGGTTTTAAACTAACTTTTTTTTTATCCCTTTAATATCCCGGTATTTGTCCAGCATCAGTGGTATTAAGTTAAGATATATTGCTGTATCATCTTCAATTCGCTCAGATTCAGAACAAACCTGATCCTCACACATAAGAAACCACGTAGACCTGCTTCATCTCAACCCATTGGGCGCTGGATAAAGCAGATCATGTGCGATAGTGGCATTGACATCTTAATATTCGGAGCGAGCGAGACACGCATCAACATCAGGCGGCGTCTCGTGCTGACCTCAACGTCGATGTAATTAGAAAGACCGCAGGATGTTCGGAAAGATCAGCTGTATTTGCTGATTTTTATAACAGACCGGTATATTAGTTCTGAAACCAATTTTATTGAATCCTTGTCACAATTATAATTATTATTAAGTACTTAAAACAATACTGTCGGTTGATTAGTTTTTTGTTCACAATATTTTGTTGTTTTGAAATTTTTGCTAGAGGCGCAAAAAAAAAAAAAAAAAAAAATTTGAAATACGTACCTAATAATTATGTTTTGATGTTTTACTGTAATGTTGTTTATTTTTTATTGTCGCAACATTGATTTTATACTCTCTGAACATCTACATGGTTAAGGAATAAATCTCGGAGGCGAAGACAGGATAATTAAATGATCAAACGAACTTACCTGAAGTGAAGTTCGATCTTAATTATCCTGTCTTCGCCGAAGAGATTTAAGGTCCCTCCCTCCCTGAATCTTATCCCCCTATATATCAATGTTGCTCTATTTCTCTAAAAAGAATGAGGTCGGTACTGCGGAGGCTTGTCAGGTGTGATTAGACAGAGGAAGATATAGTGGTTTTCTTTCTCTGACTTTAAAACTTGTGCGATAGGGTTAGCGCGTAGCAGGGCTACTACATGGTTAAGGAATAAATCTCTTCGGCGAAGACAGGATAATTAAGATCGAACTTCACTTCAGGTAAGTTCGTTTGATCATTTAATTATATTGATATGATATGAATATAAAAAAGAGTATTTTTTCCGTAGAAATATAATACAGCTGCTAGCTGAGCTCGCGAACTACGTTTCGCCACAAAAAAGTTTAACGCAATAATTAATATTGATTGTCAATAAATTGATGATAATTGATTGATTAATAACAAAATGTAAGGTATTTGAGAAACATTTTAAATCGCTCTTAGAATTGTAACTTCGGTGCCATTGCTGTTGTTATTAGCTATCGCTAACGCAATTTATAAATATTGTAACAATTATTAGGGTGGAGGGCTGATAACCTAAGACACAGGAGTAATCCTAGTTTAGGTATTAGCCCGCCATAAACATTGTAATATTATAAAGGGGACTATCAAATAGTGCAGTGTTAAGGCGAGGATTTCCCAAATTTGCCGATTTTAGAACGTCTAGATCTGGATTATATTAGAACCCACAATTCTGAAATTCACACACCTTAAACTTGAAGATATAATCTAGTGAACTGTGAAAGCAGAAACACGATTTACTCCATTACACTCGATAGAAAAAAAATCCAAACATAGGTCTAAATCAAAAACCAAAAACACGACTAGAAATCGAAATATACATAAAACAGTATAAAAGTTATACCAAAACATGTAGTTCGTTATTATCTAGTGAACTGTGAAGGCAGATTGTTTGATGTCATATAAAATATTTAGGAAAATGTCGAAAATTCTATAATTTCGCTTGGTTACGATCGCGCTCCATATAAGACAGTACTCGCCAAGTCGTCTCAGGGTGTGGTCATGTCGCTTCGTGTCGCAGGCGCAAAAAAATATATTACGTGTTTCTTTACGATCGAATTTTAATTTTGCAGCTTGCGTTTATTTTGTTAACTTTCATGATTATTATAGATTAGTGTAGTAATATGGTGAATAGTGTAAATAATGGATTAGGTATTATAAAGGAGAAAACTATTTTAATCCTTCTTCCTAAATTATTTTGCGTGAAAAAATATGTTTTTCGTTCTTTTTTTCTATAAGTTATTTTATGTGTAAAAATCGCTAATAAAAGAAGTCAAAGACGAAATGTTAAATCAAATGCATACAAAAAATGCTGAAAGAAAAGTGGTAAATATTTATTTTCCAAATGTTTATATTTTATTGCCGCGGCCATATAGCACAGTGCAGTGTTAATAAACCAGTATGATAATTTCTCCAAGTAAATATACAACGATTCATAGGTTCAGAATAATGTTTCCTATAAAACTTTATTGCTGAATTCCTTTAATTACTTAATGTTACCCCCTTTATTCACAACGCCTTGCATCAAAGCTTTAGAAGATAGAATCAACAGCACATTGCATGTAGGTAAATAATAGAGTTTTATTCGAGCCTATGTAAAGTATGATTATGAACAGTAAAACAGTATTTTAGGAATCTTTTAAATTTCGTAACATTTATGGTCAAGCGTGAGTTGATTATAAAAAAGTAAAAAATAATTAACATAAATTTCCGTTCAATTTATGTAAAGATCACTTCATTGTGTTAAAAGAAAATATCTGATCAGCGGAATTTTGTGAAACTTTATAAAATATTTGCTTTTGCCCGCTGCTTCGCCCGCATAAATGTCATAGAGATTCCATACAAACTATTCTTTTTTAGTTTTACCCCCTTAGATGGCGAATTTCCAACATACATGTCAAATTTCCGCTTTTTGTGCCTTTTAATTACGGCTGTGCGTAATCTGTCAGTCACTCAGTAATGAAAGTGTTTTTATATAAATACGTCGGCCCACACTAGGATTTTCAACTGTGTCGTAGGTGCAGTTTTTTTCTTTTTGAAAACGTCGCCCCACACTAAGATTTTCTCCTGTGTTGTGGGTGCAGTTACGAACATAGAATATCACATGTACATACGCCCAGACCGGAACAAATTTCTGTAGGCCATACAAAATATTTGTCCCGTACGGGAATCGAACCCACGACCCGTTGCGCAGTAGGCGATCATTCGACCTCTGCGCTAACAGTGTCATTAAAGTTACAAACATAGAATATATTACATATCACATGCACATACGCCCAGACCGGAACAAATTTCTGTATTCCATACATAATATTTGTCCCGTAACTACAAAAAAATATTTTACAAAAAATAAAAACCGACTTCAAAATCACGGAAAATCACGGAACTTTTTATGACGGAAGAAGATGAACAATTTCTTAATTTACCAAATTACAAGCTAGCAGCATGTTACAGTAGGAGAAACAGAAAAAGAGGTGGAGCCTGTATTATTGTGAAAATAGAACATAACTGTAAAGAACTATCGGAAATACGTAAATTGTCATTAAGTAATATATTTGAATGTTGTGCAGTGTTGCTTATTGACTATAATATAATAATAATTTGTATCTATAGAATTCCGGATTCAAAGTATTTACATGTATTTTTTAATAAATTAGATAGTATTTTGACATCAGTATGCAGAATAAAATGTAACAAAATATTAGTAGCCGGAGATTATAATATTGATATTTTAAAAAGCAATAATGTCTCTCTAAACTTTGAATGCCTTCTATTAAACTATAATCTAAAATTAGCTCTTAAGAAACCGACAAGACTACAAAGTAATACTTGCATAGATAATTTTGCACATAACTTCAATAAGAAATGTAAAACTGAAGTGTTAGAATTTGGACTATCAGACCATACAGCGCAACTCATAAAGCTCCCAGTAAAAAAGATACCAAACATAAAATCTTGGAGAAAATCTATACGTGACTATAGCTATGAAAACATAAAAAAATTTCAATTATGCTTAAAAACTTTAACATTTTCCGAAATGTATGAGTCAAATGATGCAAATACTGCATATCAGCTATTTATTGAGGAATTTAAACTTTTTTATGATTTGTGCTTTCCAATGAAAAATATCACAATCACAACTAAAAACAAGCCAAAATGGATCACCAAAGGTTTGAAAATATGTAGTAAAAAGAAGAGAAACTTGTTATGGTTATACAGGAAAAAACCAACAGAAAGTAATAAAAGAAACTACAAAAGCTATACTAAATTATTTAAAAGAATTATAAACTTAACAAAACGATCACAAAATAATCATAAAATTTACACATCTAACAATAAATCTAAAACTACATGGCAAATTATAAACAGATTAAAATCAAACATACCAAAAGACTATATCACAAAAATCAAAGTAAATGATAATCATATCTTAGAACCTTTACAGATAGCAAATGCCTTTAATAACCATTTTGTAGACAAAATACAACCAATAGTGAACAGTGGTATAAATGTTACCTCTCACATTAACCCAACACAACATTCTATGTTCATGGCACCATGCCTACCTCAGAATATTCACGAAATAATAAAACAACTAAAAAATACAAACAGTGTAGGCTACGATGGTATTGCAACCAAAATAGTGAAATCAGTCAATGAATTAATATGCCATCATTTATGCCACATTGTAAACCTGACTATACAATCAGGCACATTCCCCGAAGATCTTAAAACAACAATCATCAAACCTATATTTAAAAAAGAAAACAAAGAACTGATGGAGTTCTACCGACCTATTGCCATGATATCAATATTTTCAAAAATATTTGAAAAGTTCTATGTTAATGAAATCAATTCATTCTTGGATAAAAACAATATCATATGTAATGAACAAAAAGGATTTCGTAGAAACAAATCAATAAATATGGCTATCTATGATTTTATTAATAATATAATGGACCAAGTTGATAAAAACACACCAATATGTTCTATATTTTGTGACATGACTCAGGCTTTTGACTACGTAGACCATAATATTTTAATTAGAAAACTTTTCGCATATGGAATAAGAGGCAATATTCTGAAACTAATTGAATCGTATTTGAGTAATCGACGACAAAGAACTGAAATATCTAGAGTAAATAGCCAAACAAAAACCCTAGTTGCCTACACATCATGTGAACGTGATGTAAAGTATGGTGTACCCCAGGGAAGTGTTATGGCGCCATTATTGTTTATCCTTTATATAAATGACTTCCCAAGTGCAACCAAACACCCCATGACTCTGTTTGCTGATGATAGCACAGTTTCCATAAAATCAAACAATTTCTTGCTATATGACTTAGATGTAAATAATACACTGACACAAATAATTGACTGGTTAAATAATAATAACTTAAAAATAAACTTGACTAAAACGAATATAATGCACTTTAAACAAAGAGGCTCACCCGTAGCAAACGTTAACCTAACATATAACGGTGTTGATATCAATAAAGTGGAAACAGCCAAATTCCTAGGCCTAACAATTGACCAAAAATTAGATTGGAAAAACCATATAACAGATTTAAGCAAAAAAGTTAGTAGTTTAGCCTATGTCATGTTTAAACTTTCGTCATCTGTTAACCTTGATGCATTACTTACAGCATATCACGGAATGGTTGAGTCAGTACTGAGATACGGTATTATATTTTGGGGAAATTCTACAAATAAGGAAATTGTATTCAAAATGCAGAAAAGATGTATACGAGCTATGTTTGGTCTGCAAACAACAGATTCATGCAAACCATTTTTCAAAGAATACAAAATTCTGACACTTCCGTCAATATATATAATTGAGGTAGCACTATTTGTTAAAAGAAATTTACATCTTTTTTCACTCCTGTCACATACAGGAAATCGTAGACGACGGCATGGTGACAAAATAATTATACCACTTGTAAAAAAAACTTTATTGCTTAAAAGTATAAGGTGCATGGCCCCAAAAATCTATAATAAAGTTCCTAACGAGTTTAAATCTTTGAACATTAATATATTTCGTGCCAAACTCAAAAAAAATTTGCATGAGAAATGTTACTATAGTGTACAAGATTTTCTAAATGACAAGCTTTAACCTAAATCATTAGTTTTGTATCTCAAAAAAAAAACTATTTGTATTATGTGACTTTGAAATAAAAATGACATTAGTAAATAATAATATAATTCGACATTTTACTATGTGACACTATTTAAATTTTAAGGTATTAATCATTGACATATGTAACCATTAATTATTAGATCAGATTATCATGATTAAATTTTTAGATCAGAGCCAACTTAATTACTAGCAGTTTGTGTGAAAACTAATCTAAATAAATATAAGTAAAATAGTAAACAAGTAGTAACATAATAGACCTTATTGTATTTGTAGTTTTTTTTGTATTATTATAAATTTGCATACTGACAATAGTAAACATGATGGACATCAATAATATTGTAACAACAACGTTTGTACTTAAATCTTCAATGTATGGTACCTATGTTTTTTTACACATGTTTTTGGCAAATAAATATCTGAATCTGAATCTGAAAAAACACTGAAAACCTAAAAATAATATAAGAATAGGTACAGACAACATCACACTTCTATATTGAAGTCGGCGCCAAACGATGATCTCCTAGAAAGTGTTAAAATTTGTCATCGACTTCAATATAGAAGTGTGATGTTGTCTGTACCTATTCTTATATTATTTTTAAGCTTTCAGTGTTTTTGAAGTCGTTTTTTATTTTTTGTAAAATATTTTTTATTTTTAACTTTTTAGTGAATGAAATCTTTTTAGTGAAAGAAGAGTGTGTTTTTAGTGTTTTCCTCGATTTTCTATGGGATCCCATCATCAGATCCTGACTTTGGTATTTGCATTTTTGGTATTTACTCTATCGAATACAAAAAGAATTTTGGAAATCGGTTTAAAAATGACGGAGTTATGAGGTAACAAACATAAAAAAATACAACCGAATTGATAACCTCCTCCTTTTTTGAAGTCTGTTAAAAATATTTGGGAATCGAACCCGCGACCAGTTGCGTAGTAGGCGATCACTTGAACTCTGTGCGCTAACCGTGTCGTCAAATGTAAAGTCATCATGGTAAAGAACGCTAGCTGTGTAGTACCTCCCGAGTTTTCTTACAGGCGTAAGGTGGTAGAATATTAATTAATATTTTAAAACCAGGTTGCTTAGAGACTAATACGGTTGCCTGATATTCATAGCGATTTGTGGCTTTCTTCTTGATAATCTTGTTTAGTACATGCACGCCCCTGTCACTCACGCAATGCAGCGTTATAAATACCTACTACTATACTACCACTAAGTAGCGCGCCGGCGCGCCGACCGCTGCACACACGTGTAAAGAAATTCTTAGGTTGTGTGTGAAGTCGACCAACCCGCACTTGGCCAGCGTTGATGATGGTAGCACATCAAAAACACGTTTGAGCTTGTTGTTTCGAATTCATCTAATAATAATATGATGACATACCTGCCGGAGATACCTGTCAAAAAATTGGGATATAATTAAAAACAAAAATACTATCGTTTTGGATGCTTGCTAAGGCAAGGATAAAAATAGCCAGATAGTGTGAAAAAATAATGTTTTCGATGTACGCCGCCTGATCGGCCGAGGTGGTTTCGGAAAAGTCTCAAAAGCTTTCGAGCTACCAAGGACGCTTAGAAAACGACGCCAATACCGCGTGGACATCATGAAGTAAAAATAAAAACACCACAAAGTCAAAAAGTATACTTATATAAGAATACACTAATATATACAATAATATATGAGAATTACCGGAGGGAGACTCTGTACCAGGGTCGTGTGCATGGTCGTGTGCTGATTTGCGGCAGAAATAGGTAAGACCTCCGTCTTACCTATTTCTGCCGCAAATCAGCAGTGCTTGCATTGCTGTGTTCCGGTGTGAAGGGTAAGATATAGCACTGAAATTACTGGGTACCGTGACTTTACATCTGATGTCACAAGTTGGCAACGTACACTGTGGTTCTTGTGGGGCTTGCAGTTTTACTGCGAATCGCACAGGAACCACATGTATTATAGGTGACTGTTACCAGTTACGATCAGGTGGGCAGTTTGCTTGTTTGCCAACTTAGTAGCAATAAAAAAAACACACATTACATTTTTATTTTGAATTAGTTTTTGTTTTGAAGTGGTGTCGGTATTTTTGAAAAAAAAAATATTTTTATTTTTTTCGTGAAATTAATAATAGCTCTCTAAGTCAACTTGAAAGAATATACCTAACTGAGAGTCAATACGTACCTTTTATATCTAAAGACCAACCCCCTAACTCCTTAAAGTTAAGGATCCATCGTAAGCTCAGCATAGTGGAAGAATCCTTGAGATGATGTCTTTCAGACGCAAATACCTGAATAGCTTCCGAAAAAAAAACAGGAAAGACTACTACTAGATCCTGACTTGATGGCATGGAACCACTTGGGGGGTATACTTTTCTGAATACAAAAAGAATTTTGAAAATCGGTTAATAAATGACGAAGCTATGAGGCATGTGTTACCTCATAACTTCGTGAAGTCAGTGAAGTCGGTTAACAAATCAAATCGAAATAAGTTAGAGTACTTATTTATTCAGTAATGTATTAAAATACCTACATATATATAAACATATTTTTATTGACGAATAGTAAGCGAAATAAGCTATAGTACTTATTTATTCAGTACTGTATTAAAATACCTACATATATCTATTAAAATATTTTTCTTCAAACTACTCATTAATTTTACTCTATTCATCGGAAAAGGCAACACTAAGTAATACATTACTTACTACCCTGGAAAACGGCAGTAGTATTGTATGAAATTTCATTAATGACCCGTTCAACATAATTGCTCTGTTGTTTTTTTTTTCTAATTTAACAAGAAATTACAATTCATATTCATACAATTCATGCAAAATGTAGGCATTTTTCCAAAGAGATTTGAGTGGTTGTATAACATGTCACAAAAAATACACATGCGCAAAACAAGTTAGATAGGACCATACAAAGCCAATTTTATTTTAAAAAGAGAGGCAATTGGCTTTAATGGCGAAGGTTATCATCATCACAGCTCATATACGTCCCCCACCGAGGGGTTCGAGCCTACCCTATGTTAGGGTGATTAGGCCTTAGTCAACCACGCTGGCCCAGTGCGGATTGGTCGACTTCACATACATCATTGAATTTCTTCGCAGATGTATGCAGGTTGCCTCACGATGTTTTCCTTCACCGTAGGAGCGTCAGACAAATGTACATATGAAATTCGAAACGAAAAACACATTGGTACATGGCGGGTCTCGAACCCCGACCCCCCGATTGGAAGGCAAGTGCCGAGTCCACAGCGCCACCGACGCTCGAAGGTTAGCTTTTACTTTAATAAATTAAAAATTGTATTCGAGTGAATATTGTGCAGTGAAAGTGGTGTTTTTTGGTGCACATTCATATTGACGGCAAGAAATAAGGGTTTTGTGGTGTACATGACAGTGAGTTTTTTTTGTGGATTTTCCACTTCCGTCACCACCGTCAAGATAAGGTTTGGTTTTTTAATAAGAACAATTTGTATTTTTTTTTGTCATAAATAAATAAGTTTTTCTACAGTCAACTTCAGTTTTTTAATAAGTTGAAGGAAAAGCAGATTACGCACCTCGTAAGTGAGCTATTAATGCCCTCGGGTTATTAGTGCCCTCGAGCAAGTGCTCGTGCACCAAACATCCGCGGGCATTAATAAGTCACTTAGCGCTCGGTGTAACAATCTACTATATCTAAATCAAACCGAATAGCCGTCGAAGTCAAACAAAAAAATTTACCAGTGCTTTATATATGCCGCCGCGTCAGTCATATTCTTAGCTTTTGTTTTAAATACTACTTCTAGCTAATCGAGCATTTCTTGTATTCTGGTGATGCATTCTATACTGCATGAAAGAAATATGCATAAAATTTGAATTTACATTTTATTAATAACACATCATAGAAACATTTAAATCCTTTCGGCCTTACAAATAAAAAACTTATTCCTAGGAATAATTACATCTGACATGTGCTAAAACAAGACAAAACACAGAATAAATTATTCCGAGGATTATCCTCGGTATAAGTTTTTATTTGTAAGGCCGTTTGAAATTGTGAAGAAACGGTCTAATTATGATGAATATTGAAAAAGTCACTAATTATTGATAATTGCTTTACGTCTCTTTCTTATAAATATATGTTTGTATCGGTATTATAATGGTGGACGAGTACAATGACGTCACTGGCAAATAAAAGCTTTTTAAACTTTGTTATTTTTTAAGTTATTAAAAAAATCACGTGGTTGTTTGTCAAATAAAAATACTATGTAATGTAACAATTAAAAAGTGTCCATATTTACATACAAGTAAAGATACAATAAAAAATAGCAATGAAGTCATAAAGCTGTATCTTTATTGGTTGTATTACTGTAGGTACTTACCTCAGTTTATAAATCAATATTTATTTGTAACCTAGCAAAAAGTATATTGCATACGATATAAAACGTCCTTATTGTACTGTTATATTTTTACTGTGCGGCACATGATGTTGGCGCCTGTTCAGTGGCCGCGTCCGCGCTAACGTCATGTACAAATGAACGGTGTGAAGTGCGGAACATATGGGCTTGCACGTGGAAATTCCTCGCCTTAAAACAGTGTTAAAATAGGTTACCTACTCTTAATGTATGGAACAAATGTTTTATAGTTTATGGTGAGAAATAAATATTATTATTATTATTATATAAAACTTCCAAACTTTTAAGTTGGACCAAATTACATACAGTAAGTAAATTTTTATCAAAATAGTATAAGTACTTTCAGAGTATTAACTCCGAAAGTACTTACAAACATCAAACAAACATCGGGACGCGAGATTTTTATATATACATGTTGTTTCATAATAACCAATAAATAATCAATGCGTTATCCAAAACTAATTATTAAAATGTGTTTACACGTAATGTCATTCAACCGAAAACTTTCATGTATATCATACATAGCATCATCATCGTCTATGATTTACATGAAAATTTTGGGTTGAATGACATTACGGGTAAACACAATTTAATAATTAGTTTTAGATAACGCATTGATTATTTATTGGTTATTATGAAACACCGTGTATATTCACGGTTATTTTTTTATCACCCTGGAAAATTTAAGGGACGCTTCACGACATGGTATTAGAATGATTTAAATATGAATAAAAAAGATTACTCACTTGCTTAATTTCATAAATTTTCTAAAATATCTATATTTTTATATATATATTTTATATATATATATATTTTTTTAAGTTTTTATAGGTACACGGTTATTTTTTTATCACCCTGGAAAATTTTAGGGACGCTTCAGGACACATCCAATATTATATTTAAAAAAAAAATAAAAAAATGAAATAAACATTTTTAGAAATATAAAAAAAAATCTCAAAAATATTGGATTTATAAAAAATTAATATAAAATTAAGTGAGTTATTTTTTTTATTCATATTTAAAACATTCCAATACCATGTCGTGAAGCCTCCCTTAAATTTTCCAGGGTGATAAAAAAATAACCGTGTATAATAATGGATGTGTCCTGAAGGGTCCCTAAAATTTTCCAGGGTGATAAACAAATAACCGTGTATAAAGATAATATTTTTATTCATCTTAATTTTGTTCACCTGTAAAGTAAAAGCCTTCGACCCCGAAGTAGCGATACGGGCAACTAAGCGTTTAACCCTCCCATGCCCTAATGCATGGCCATTCATTTTTCCGCAGGTCGACGGATGGGGCCCAACATCAGTAAATCCCTATAAAGTACCAGCCCATACGGCCGCTTAGGCGAATATGGCTTCCTCACTCCCAACATATTTTTGTTTACGCCAACAACTTTCATATTTACCAAAGTTTGTCTATTTTTAGACACGACTTGCTTTCTTTTGATATATCATTTTTCCAGTTTTTTTTATTTTGAATATTGCTGGTATATTATTGGTGATCACCCAAGAGTAGAGCAGGCAAGGTGGGGGCCTTAGAATAATAACGCATAGAACCCAACCGGCGCGCACAATTTGATGCAACTAAATGTGAGTCATATATGGCTCACTACGCCACGGCAGCTCCATACTGTTTTTATCGTAGTGTGCGTGTTTCGCGCGTAAGCGACTGCACACAGCGGTGTCATTTTTGCTTCACTTTAAGGCGCATAGTAAGGTCAAACATAAAAAATCACTGCAGAAAAAACCGGTTCTCTTCATAAATATTGAATAAAAAAATCTTTAAAAAAGATATGTTATTATTCAACGCATTCTTTAGAGGATGGTCTTTTTAATTTTTTGATAAATTAATTAAAACTTGGTTAAAATGTGACCCAAACATGCCTCGATTTTAAAACTTTAAACCTAATCGCGTCGTAAATATTAGGCTAAATCGTATACTTTCGATTTCAATAAATAAAGTGAACAATATTCTAGGGGATGGTCTTTTTAGATTTTTCTTATTCGCCTTAATTAACGTTTTATTGAAATAATTCATCTTACGCGTAAAGGTTTGCTTAAATATTCCCCTCGGCCTCACTCACTCACTCCTATGTAATCAGTGCGGGACGATCGACGCAAGGTCATTGGGACCACTATGCGCCTTAATCATCGCGCTCTTTACCGGGCTATCCTTCTATGCGTTATTATTCTAAGGTTGGGGGGGGGGGGGGGGCAGTGCTCGGAGTCTTTCTTGCTTGATTAAATCAGAAATGATGATTTTTTTAACCGACTTCAAAAAAGGAGGAGGTGTGTATGTTACGCGATTACGCCGCCAGTTGTGGACCGATTTTCAAATTTCTTTTTGTGTTCGATAGAGTATACGCCAAGGGTGGTCCCAAGGTCATCAAAGTCAAGATTTGATGATGGGATCCCATGAAAATCGAGGGAAACGTTAATTTTAAAACGTTAAATTAGGGTTTCTTTCACTAAAAAGATTTCATTCACTAAAAAGTTTTAAAATAAAAAATATTTTACAAAAAATAAAAACCGACTTCAAAAACACAGAAAAGTTAATTTTAAGACTTTCTAGGAGATCATCGTTTGGCACCGACTTCAATATAGAAGTGTGATGTCTGTACCTATTCTTATATTATTTTTAACTTTTCTGTGTTTTTGAAGTCGGTTTTTATTTTTTGTAAAATATTTTTTTTTACAACTAAGTTGGCAAACAAGCAAATTGCCCACCTGGTGGTAAGTCGTAACAGTCACTTATAATAATACAATCATGTGGCGCTTGTGAGATTCGCAGCAAAACTGCAACCCCCAGAAAACCACACTATACATTGCCAACTTGTGATATCAGATGTAAAGTGACGGTACCCAGTTATTTCACTGCCATATACCTCCGTCTTACCTATTTCTGCCACAAAAAAGCAGTGCTTGCATTGCTGTGTTCCGGTTTGAAGATATTGCAGTGAAATTACTGGGTACCGTGACTTTACATCTGATGTCACAAGTTGGCAACGTACACTGTGGTTCTTGTGGGGGTTGCAGTTTTGCTGCGAATCTCACAGGAGTTACATGTTTTATAGGTGAGTGTTACCACTTACCATCAGGTGGGCAATTTACTTGTTTGACAACTTAGTTGCAAGTTGAGTGAGTTTTCACTTCTCATGCTCTGAAAGTGCTTATTTGTGCAGGATATAGGCTGCACAAAATCGAATTTTGTGCACAAGTGCATTAACGTATCTACTCATACATAAATGTATCTATATTGAGGCAGAGAAAATGAGCCATACAGCCAAACACAAAAAAAGCTCATAGATAGAATTTATTTTATTATATTTACTTTAATTTATTTGCCTTATGAGTTTTTTAAGGCAAAGAAATGTTATGTTATACTACTGTTTTATTTCCTCGTAATCGAAGTGAAAAGCAGAGTTTATAACTCGTTCACATGACCATTTTATCTTCGACATTACTATCAGCCGTCGCCTTCGGCTCGGGCTGTTAAAGTCTCGGATAAAAATGGTTTCTTTTTGTGCACTTGTTGTAAAATCTACTATTGTTTGTTTGTTACTCTTTTACGTCTAAACAACTGAACTAATTTTAATGATTTGTTTATTTATCACGATAAGCAACAGCGTTTTATACATTACATTATAGTTAAACAATAGAAATATTATTAATAATAAGGCCAATAACAGGTTCCGCTTATTATTTACAATACTAAAGTGGGTACATATTTTTTTTTTATTGCAGAAAGTTAGCAAACAATCAAACTGCCCACCTGATGGTAAGTGGTAACAGTTACCTATAATACATGTGGCTCTTGTGAGATTCGCAGCAAAACTGCAACCCCCACAAGAACCACAGTGTACGTTGCCAACTTGTGACACAAGATGTTAAGTCACAGTACCCAGTAATTTCACTGCCATATCTTACCCTTCAAAACCGGAACACGGCAATGCAAGCACTGCTGCTTTGCGGCAGAAATAGGTAAGACGGAGGTACCTAAGCAGACGACCCTGGTACAGAGTCTCCCTCCAGATAATACATATACACATACCTCATGTATATAATATTTTACCTGTTTCTTTGCGATGGTTTGTAATGCTTTCGTTGTTAATATTCCTTTATCTATTTAAGTATGTTGTTATAAGTACTTTTCAATGATAATTGGTGTAGAGATAGCTTAAGCTCTTACGAAAGACATAGGCTACATTATATCCCGAATTTTGAAATAGTTCCTTAAGGAACGCAGACGAAGTCGCGGGCAGCCGCAATTTCAAATACGATATGTTATTAAATGTAAATCAACGAAGCGACTTGTTTATTTATCTATTTATATTTTGGAATTGTCGAAGAATTTATATGTTTAGCGTCTGATGATCGCAATGTAGAAATAATCCTTCTCAAATAAAAACATAAACTTAAAAAATCACTACACCAAATATCCAGTATCTCTATAAATAGTTACACAATAAACAGCTAAATCAAGTGACTAGAACCAAGTAACGCCTCGATTGGAGCCGAGAATCGGGTTTCTACAAGGATAAATGAACTGTTTGGAGCCTAGATTCCCGAGGGTATCGTGGAGACTCCCCCAAGCAGACACATTCACGTCCCTGCCTGTTTTCTCTTTGGAATTTAGTGTAATACCTACTTATGGAGTCGAACCACTAAATTAGTCCTCGGTACAGTCCCGAAGGGTGAAATTTAATTGGTTGACCTCACTTCGCGACTCGCAATAGCTTTGGCAGTTCTTAAATAAATAAATTTTTGATTCAGTTTTTTATGTATCATAATTATTTAAGTTAATATGCAGATTGATTTAGCATTGGCTAAAATACCCATAACTTAAGTTTATTTTGAGATATATTAGTTTCGTTATATCAATTGTAATTAGTTTTAAGTTAACCCCTCTTTCACCTCTTCTATGTGGTATTAATTTGTTAGGTGGATTCGACATGAAAATGTTTCAAATTAATAAACAGACATGTAATATATAATTAACCTTGGGCGCTTAGAATACGATATAAATTATTTTGGAGTGCACAACACTTAATAAATACATTGAAAGCTAAATGACAGACAAAATGATTGTACTAAGACATTTAGCGTTAAACATTATTTAGAAAGCTCTAACTAATTTTTCCATCAATCGCAAGCTCGCAAGTCGCAAAACAAAATTGCGTGAATATCACAGTCGTAGGAGAGATGTATGTGTAGTTTTTTAAACTGATAATATTTGAATCAATACACAACGGCTTTGGTGAGTGACCGACTGAGGTGTCAATGAAGAGCCCAAACTACATGAAATTTGGTACAGGAGTTCGTTGGGCTATATAGGCTACGGAAGGATTTTTCAAAATTCCTACACGAAGCTGAAAAATCCCCATTCACAAAATGGGGAAACTGCAGCATTGATCTTTATTAAAGAATTTTATTAATATACTAGCTGTGCCCGCGAACTACGTTTCGCCATCAAAATGCTTAACACAGTGTATAGTTTTTCCTACATTTTATTCCATAAAGATTCAACTTTATTCTGCCTTTCTTGAGCAGCGGCCATTTCGAAATTAGGACCATATTCGTAGGTTCGTAATGCTCTAGCTAGGTACTCTTCAGAGCCTACTTTTATTTAATACCCATATTGCTGGGTTTGAAGAGAAACTTTTATCCGCCTTTTTTGAGCGGCGGCCATGTTGAATTTACGTCAATGTTGCTACGTTCATAGTGCTCCACTGATCAAGGCCTTTCATTTGATACTTGATTGCTGGGTTTGGAAACGAACTTTTATCCGTTTTTATGAGCGGCGGCCATATTGAATTTTGTGCGATTTTCATCATTGTGCGAGGTTCATAGTGCTCTACTCTTCAAGGCCTTTCATTTAATACCTATATTGCTAGGTTTGGAAACGAACTTTAATCCACCTTTTTTGAGCGGTGGCCATGTCGAATTTATGTCAATATTGCTAGGTCCATAGTACTCTTCTCTACTCATCAACACCTTTCATTTGATACCCATATTGCTGGGTTTGGAAATGAACTTTTATCCACCTTTTTTGAGCAGCGGCTATGTTAAATTTATGTCAATGTTGCTAGGTTCATAGTGCTCTACTCATCAAGGACTTTCATTTGACACCCATATTGCTAGGTTTGAAAACAAACTTTTATCCTTTTTTTTGAGCGGCGGCCAGGTTGAATTTATGTTGATTTTTTTGGTTCCTAATGCTCTACTCTTTGGGGCCTTTTATTTGATACCCATATTGCTAGTTTGGAAACGAATTTTTATCCACCTTTTTTGAGCGGCGGCCATGTTGAATTTAGGTCGATTTTCCTAGGCACCTAATGCTCTACTCTTCAAGGCCTTTCATTTGATATCCATATTGCTAGGTTTGGAAACTAACTTTTATCCACCTTTTTTGAGCGGCGGCCATGTTGAATTTATGTCAATGTTGCTAGGTTCATAGTGCTCTACTCATCAAAGCCTTTCATTTGATACCCATATTGCTGGGTTTGAAAACAAACTTTTATCTATTTTTTTGAGCGGTGGCCATGTTTAATTTAGGGTAATTTTCTTAAGTTCATAATGCTCTACTCTTTGAGGCCTTTCAGTTGATACCCATATTGCTAGGTTTAGAAACGAATTTATATCCACCTTTTCTGACAGCGGCTATGTTGAATTTATGTCAATGTTGCTAGGTTCATAGTGCTCTACTCATCAAGGCCTTTCATTTGATACCCATATTGCTGGGTTTGAAAAAGAACTTTTATCCTTTTTTTTTGAGCGGCGGCCATGTTGAATTTAGGTCAATTTTCCTAGGTACCTAATGCTCTACTCTTCAAGGCCTTTCATTTGATACCCATATTGCTGGGTTTGAAAACAAACTTTTATCCATTCTTTTGAGCGGTGACCATGTTTAATTTAGGGTAATTTTCCTACGTTCATAATGTTCTACTCTTTGAGAAATATGATCCGTCATTTTACACATTAGGATCAAGAGTCCCGTCGCGTCCCTCTACGCGTAATCCAGAATCATTGCAGTCAGATATTTTTTTTATTATCAATATTCATCTATTACTTTTAATAGTTTTAAATGGATGAAAGAGTTTGATTCATTAGTCATAATGTAAAAACATATAACACCTTTCAAACCCCTTTAACCTTGAAAAGGATATCTTCACTTTTCAACATTTCAAATATTTCAAAAATTGTACTTATTTTGTGAAAATTAGTCAAGAATTAAACCAACCTACAAATTTTATTGTGACGTGATATTGTCTTAAAAATGCTTTATACATTGGTTGTATGGCTTGATCCTTTTGCCTTACCACCACGGTACGACATTAGAAAAAGACAATTTAAACTTCTAAACTTCTTAGTTGGCGAAATCCAGATGGGCACAGCCATTAACAGAAAATATTACATTTTTCTTTGCACTATGTGACAGACTTGTCAAAATAATTTCACGTGCGCCATGTTGATTTTCTACATAAACATTGTTCGAAAATTTTATATGGTATTTTTCAAACTATTTATTTAAAATGAACTATTTCAACCCCATTGCACCCCATCCAGGGATTATTGTATGTGGTGTTGAAATCGATGTTATTTTCGTAATCTACGACCCGAAAAACCATGAAAACGGCATCAATGTCGATTTTGACATTTTATCAGTTTATCACCCCATCTCACCCCGTTTGGGGATGAATTTCAATAAAATACGAAACTCGTCCTCCATTAATTCTGTTAAAGAAAGTTTATGCAAAATTTGAAGTAGATTCGAGAACGGAATCACGATGTCCCATACAAACTTTTCCCCCCATTTTCAACCCCTTAGGGGTAGGATTTCGAAAAATCCTTTCTTAACGGACGCCTACATCATACAAAGAACACACCCTCCAAGTTTCAAGTCTCTACGATCAGCGGTTTAGGCTGTGCGTTGATCCGTCAGTCAGTCAGTCATTCAGGACAAAGCATTTTATAGGTATAGATTAAAGAACAATAGAAAATAAATTGTACAATTAGAACAGTTTTTGAAACTTAGTTATATTACGTTTTGGTGGTTTTTATTAAGTACGTTTTTATAGCGAGAGTGTACAACCTCTTTGCACGTTTTCCTTTTTTCTTACTATAATCCGTATATTCGCGCATGTTCCAAATTCAATTTTTTTATTCACTTAATGAAACAAAGAGCATTTTATTCACTGTTTTTGAAGAATCGCGAGCTCTTTGTCGAGTGTCAATGGTAAAATAGTATATTATGAACTAGTGAATAAAGGACGGATTTAAAGCGAGAGTCATAGATGATTTACGAGCAAGTGAAGGATTCTAACGTCTGAATCACGACAATAGGGAGTGATTCATGATGATTGAATCACGAGTGTAGCAAGTGATTCAAGTGTTAGAATCCTGAGCGACGCGAGTCATTCATGGCCCTCGGTATTTTTTTTTGTAATTCATGATTTATTTAGAGGCTTTTATGGCCCTCGGTATAAATTCGTTTTATTCAAGAGTTGCATACTATACTTTATACCATGACTACGAGAAAAAGAAAGATTAAAGTAAAATAGACATTTAATATCGAGTATTATTTGTGCAAGTAGGTTGTACAGCATTGAGATGGAGGTCAAATACGAGTATATCGATGTGTTCTAAATTCAAACACCAAAATACGAGTAGTGAGTAAAAGTGCTTTTTATTCACTGTTTTCAGTTTTTTTAGAGTCTTTTTAGAGGGGGAATGGTATAAAATATGAAAACAAATATAGTAGAAAAGTGAAACTAATATTAAACAACCAAGTTTTAAGTTTTATTCAACAAAATGGAACTACTTACCGACCTATCGAGCCACAAAGATTTTATTCATTTTTTAACGTGGTTAAGGATAGCACAGCACCGTAAATGCCACAATAAACAATATTCCACCTATACCTACCGACAGTCCACTTATACATATTTAGTATGTGTCTTTAAAATCAGTAAATCACACAAGGACATTGTCGCAAAGTCGTGAAAAACGCTGTCTGAATCTTAAAACTAATAGAATCACAAATTATTAAAACGATTTGATTTCCAAGTATCTACTGCACAGTGTGCAAAAATTAAAATACTATATTGGTACACTTCGATGAACTTTGGTATAGGCTTCGATGACTGAAGTTCATCGAAGGATATCTATCACGAATATATCTACACTGACTTCAAAAGAAAGTAAAGGATTCAAACAAAAAACATTTTCATTTCATTTCGTCCGGTTTCTCGGAAGTTATTGTTTTTTATACATTTGTCTTTTTAATACTTTTTATTTTGAAAATATTTTTTGCCTACTTTAAAAGTTATTGCAATTTTCAAAGTGTAGTACTTACTTTTGAAGGTCAGTGTATATATCACGGATATCATAATTTTATTACAATTATGCCTGTGAACAAGTTTTTACTCGATTTGTTGACTGTATTGCTATCGTTCTATATAATTCCGTAAATTATATAATCCGATTAAGCATGCAGTTTCCGACGGTTTTTACAATTTATAGGTACCTTTTTAAAGTGAAACTTTTTTAACATCGCTTCAATTTTTTTCGTTCATCTATCGTATGCCGCATTACACAAAAACATGAGATCCTTAATTTCACTACTTCATTTAAGTCCAGATTGGCCTATGCGTTAGATCTTTGACTTTAAATCAGTGTCAGTAGTGGTTCGATCCTGGTAAAGAGGACTATTTTTTGTTTTTCTATAATTTTGTTTTTTAAATTGCTTTTTTGTTTATTTTTTAATTACTTTTTGTTTATTTTTTTTTTTTATAATTGTCTTTACAGAAGAAAATGATTTAAGTAAAGATTAAAAACGCGATTTGAATATAAATCGAATAATATTCCGAAAGTTTTCAGTTAAATGCCTACGACCAGAAAAAGTTCACTTGCATCTGGTTTCATAAAACCACACAATGATTTATTATACAGGATTGTCTTTTAAGCAGGAGCCAAATTTCGTGTGCTTGTTTCGACAAGCAAAATGAACAACTTCCACTGTGGGACCAATCTCGAAATCGCGAAAAAACCAGCTGTTCCATACAAATGTTCAACATCCACTGAACCTAAATGTATTGAACAGCAGATTTTTGCGCTATTTAAAGATTGGTGTCATAGTAACAATTGTTCCGTTTGCTTGTCTGAACAAGCACACAACATTTAGCTCCAGCTTAATAAGTAACCCTGTATAATACGTATATTATAATTATAATAAGACAAAAATTAACATAGAATTAAATTTAATCAAAAAATAACTTAGATCTGTTATTTCAGATAACTAGAAAAACAAAATTTAACATATATTTAATATTGGCTCTAGGCAATGTATAAGCAAGATAAATCGTGGTTGATTTATTTATAGAACGTCCCAAAGGTACGTTAACTGTAAAGGATTACAAGTGATTACATTTCATAGAGACCGATAAGGTATTTGAATAAGACAGAAGATTAGACTGACTAATTTTATATCATCGCTCAAAGCGATTATACAATCCCCAGCTTCAACAATACAGGTTAAGGCTAGGGCCAGACGGGATGGCTAATGTACAATGCAATTTAATGCGAATTGTGGGCGTTAATCTGCATTACGACGTTAAATGATCAGTGCAGAGCATTGGGTAATTCTTATAAGAATAAAAAATAAAAATCGTAACTGATTCATAACAAGAGCAAAGGGAATATTTTTTCGCTTCTTCACTACTAGCCAGTAGTGTCATGGGTAATTCGTAAGGGTCTTACATTTCGTTCCCATCAACACTACTACTATAACTAAATAAAAAAAATGCAGAATTTTGTATTGTTTTGTAAATATTTAAGTTTATATGCAACCTTTATCCTAATGTTTAATGAATAAAGCAAACTTATCGGTAATATAACGAGCCCATCGCAAAATTACAGCGTAGTTTAATGCTAACAGGATAAAGTAGACAAATAAATGACATTTGAAATATTGACATGCTAATTACATAATATTAAATTTGAATTGTCAAAGGAGTATAAAAATATAATAAATAAAAGGATTCGCAACAGCTTTGTAGCACATGCAATGCTCTTAGTACAGACAACCACATGCAAATTTTGTACTACAAGTACTCGTACATACAGGGTTTCGTTCTGGGGCTCTATTTTTGAATCATTCGTCCGGCATCGAACGCTTTTCAAACGTCATCTGCGCTCGATTCCTATTGATTTTCGTTTCTCTTGCGATGAAAATCAATAGAACATTACAACGAAGACAATATTGTTTTGATTTTCGTCGAAAACAGAACGAAAATAACTAGAAATCGAACACTGACGAGCGCTCGATGCCGGAAGAAAATATTCAAAAATAGGGTCCCTGTTCTGTGGGGTTTCGGATGGCGCTTGGCTGGAGCTTTTCCTCATTACGTGCGTGTCCATGCGGGCTTTTGCATAGTCAGTACAACATTGTACATCATTGCACCTTTCACAGGTCTCAATCCGACCTAAGATTATAGTGCCATCGATACATATAAACCACATTACGTTTCAAGTTGTATTACATACTACGCTACGCAAGTCTGGACTCGTCCTTACAAGCTAAAGCAACCCCTCAACGCAAAATGATTCGGGTTCGTTAACAACTTCGAGTATCTATTGTGAAGTTATTGTACATAAGCCCCACATCACAATATACCCAATCAAGATACAAATATTAAAGGAGAGCATGCGTTGGTTCCCCTAATGGTGGTAATATTACTACTTCAATCAAATGTAACATTACAAGTGTGTTAATTTGAAGAAAAAACCACGTAACTGCCATTTTTGGATATTTTATTTATTTATACTCTTATAATTGCATAAAATATATGTATCATCATCATCATCATCACAGCCCATATACGTCCCCACCGAGGGGCTCGAGCCTACCCTATATTAGGGTGATTAGGCCTTAGTCAACCACGCTGGCCCAGTGCGGATTGGTCGACTTCACATACATCATTGAATTTCTTCGCAGATGTATGCAGGTTGCCTCACGATGTTTTCCTTCACCGTAGGAGCGTCAGACAAATGTACATATGAAATTCGAAACGAAAAACACATTGGTAAATGGCGGGTCTCGAACCCCGACCCCCCGATTGGAAGGCAAGTGCCGAGTATATAATATATGTATACTTACTGAAAAATAAATTAGGTAGTTCACAAAAGGTAGACTTATTTTTGAATCTCGGGTAACCCACAGTAGTGGAAATAATGAAATGGTGAACAATATATGTATATTGGATAAACTGCACATATTACTCGTACTTAACACATACACATTCACAAACGCAACAACAACTAGCTGGCCCACGACTTCGTTCGAGTGGATTATATTCTTTTTTCCCATTTTTGCAACATTTTCCTTTGATGCTCATCTCCTATTGGTCGTATTTATTATTCCATTAATTCGGGGCTATTTGCGTCACTGCGACCTGCAAAGATCTATTGTGACTAGCCCCAAGTAAGACTTATTAGGCCTTACATGTGCTCCTTTAGCTGGGCACTATCCAGGAATGATAAGATATTCCCAGCTTGGATTGTTTTTATATCGTCTGGGTCGAGAATGTGTCTCCCCAGTTGTCGGTTTCTCTTGTGAATAAGGGGTTCACAAAAGCACAGGAGGTGCATTGGTGTTTCACGCTCCTGTTCACAGAATCTGTAAGCATCAGTATCTTTTAGTCTCATATTGAACAGATGCCTGTTCAGCTTGCAGTGTCCAGTCAGAACCCTAATCATCACGCTCAGGTTGCCCCTGTTGAGCTTCAGCAGCTCGTCAGTGCGCTTACGAGAGTATGGTTCGATTAGTGCTTTTGAATGTGTTAACCCAGGCGTTCTTTACCAGTCCGCTCTTGCCTCTTGCAGGAGGTGGGTTTTTAAGTATTGCATAGCCTGGTTCTTTGAGATACCACAGAAAGGCTCTGGACCAAATTGTAGTCCTTGGGCCCCAGACCTTGCTAGCTCATCGGCTTTTTCATTACCAATGATTCCAGAATGACCCGGTACCCATTTGAGGGTGATCTTGTTTCGTTGTCCCAGGTCATTTAATTTTACCACACAGTCTTTTACTAGCTTCGATTTTATAACGTTGCCGTTTAGTGCTAGTAAAGCTGCCTGACTGTCCGAGTAAATTACTATATTTTGGATAACGTAGTTTCGCTGGCGGTTGGCTTGTACACATTCAAATATGGCATAAACTTCCGCCTGGAAAATAGTGGCATATTTGCCAAGGTTTACGCTTTTGCTAACCTTGGGCTTGGCAGCATATATGCCACATCCTACGTTAGGGCCCATTTTGGAGCCATCGGTGAACCACACCAGGCTTCCAACATCTGAGGGATCACTATTAGGGCGTTGAGTCCAGTCCTCCCTTTTAGTCAGTTCTACAGAAAAATTCTTGTGGAAGCTGAATTCTGGAAGCAAAACATCTGATGTCATTGCGAGTAGTGGACATTCAAACATTTTTTGGTGCAAAGACCTCATTGTTTGAGATTTCCGTAGCGTGATGTTATATACCTTTAAAGCCTTTCTCGAAAAATGGACTATCCAATCTATCTATCCACAGAAAAAAAAAATTGAATCAGTAGTTCCTGAGATTAGCACGTTCAACCAACCAAACAAACAAACTCTTCAGGTTTATAATTTGAGTATGAGTATAGATTCACGATGTTCACTCGCATCCGTAGGTTTTACCCTCGATACCCTACACGTGATCCCCGGGTGGTGCTAAACGAGTGACCAACTTGCTTGGTGGTAGGGCTTGAAAACCCGCCTGGCTAGCGACCACCGTCCGCATGATGTAAAACCTGTCAAGTGGCCTTGGCCGCGTTTCAGGATCAGTCAGCGCACAGCCAGAGTATCTTTTGGGTCGGCAGGGGGCGGGCTGGTAGGATAGTGGTAATTATGCCACTGTTCTATCTGTCATCCCATTTGGACCTCTTTCACCGCTTAACATCAGGCGGGAAGAGGTCATCTGCCAATCCCTGCATAAAAAAAAAAAAAAAAAAGATATAAGTATTGATATACTACATTAATTAATACTAATAAATAGTTTTATGGTTCTTTCTATGATGCCCTTAAATTAATAGTTTAACTATCAGACGTTTCAACGTATTCTGAATGTATATAAGTAAATCGTATATCTTTGTAGACATAGCAAGTCTACAAAGATATACGATTTACTTTTATAGATTCAGTTTTATGGTTCTTTCTAGGATGCCCTTAAATTGATAGTTTAACTATCAGACGTTACAACGTATTCTGAATCTATAAAAGTAAATCGTATATCTTTGTAGACTTGTTAATTTATTAAAAGTTAATTTAAGTTAAATTTATGATTAATTTATCAATTATACATAAAGATGTTGGATAAAAAGTTATCTTGGTTTACTCAAAAAAAAAATATGCAAAAGTGTAGCTTAAAGAAAACTTTGCGATTACTTGAGGCGTCGTTTTGAATATTTAAATCATTTAGATTCATTCATTACACTCTTATTTTTATAATTATAAAAGCATCTGTTGGGATGCGTTTCATTTTAATTAATTTGATTATGTATGTTTGCTGCCCAGTCATCTGTTTCTGTATAGGCATTAGATTAATCATCAGTTATCACCTTGACCCGTGAAATTAGGGGCGGCTTCCAGCTTCCATGTACATTATATCGGGGTATTATTTTTAAGAATATTGACAAAGTTATTTTGTCAGCTGTTCGTGATAAACTGAAATTGTTCAAACAGTTGCCAAATTTTCTCGACGGCTATCGCCCAAGCTCTCACTTCCTGATCCGGTGTAGGGTTGTGCAACCCTTCTGTACGTGCGCTATGAATAATTCACAGGCATGGCTTTAAGTGAGCCGTGATAGGCGAAGTGTTTTGGTCACCCCCCTGTGTAGATTTAAGCGATACCATATTCAAAACTGAGGATGTCGTGATTTTTGACAATACGTAAGAACTGAAAACGTTGTAGTGATCGCTTACAGTGATAAGGCTGCACTTGTTTGCTTATGTATTTTTCTGATTTGTGTTGGTAATTTCATGTGCAGAAAAAGTTATTCAAAAATAATTTTGGCATTTCATATTGTAATAAGATAAATTTTGTAATGATTTCGAATATCTAAGAAAACCTTATAGAACTCAGAACAACTTCTTAGTTAAAACAGGAGTCCGTTCAATGAAAAGAATATTACCCAGAGAATTTACTTAAAAAAAGTTATTTTTATAAAAATAAACATGAGAACTAAATCAATTTCGCGTTAAACTTTGCACATGGTAAATGCTTATTTATGAATACTTCACCTCATTTTTTCTCTCTGTATGTGGCAAATGCCGACAAAGACAGCTTTTTACCTGCGGAAGATGTAAAACTTAAAACAGACTTATATTAGAGCCTTCATCCTTTTTTCTAGGCTTAGTGTATCAATTTCTCTTTATTTGAAGAGTTCTACCAGCCAGCAAGCTGGAGCATGGTGAGTGGACTATGGAAGAGAAAGTGACTAACTTTCGCTTCATTGTTATATTATATTGGACAAGAAGAAACATGTTATTTGTCTCTTGTCCCGTTTTGTCCATGGTCCGTGCTATGCATGCAGGGGTGATAAAATGGTTTTAATCGAACAAAAATCAAGTTATGTATTATACTTAATTAGATCTTCAACTACACTTGTATGAATAAATGTAACTTACGTTAGATCTGGCAGTTTTTTACCTAGTCAAAAGATGTTATAGGTACCACAGCGGGAGTGGGACTTGAAGTATACCCACTACAAACACTTGGGGAGTTCCGTCAATTCGCATTCCCGGAATCGCTTTGTGTGTCGAAAGATGTTAGATCTACCCTAGGTATGCTAAAAACTATGTCAAATTTTCTCATTGCATTTCATTGCATAATAATGCAAAAAGAAAAATTATAAAACCAGCTAATGGCTGGTCTTATAATTCTAAAAGCATTATATAATATGGTTTATGGTTTAAGATATTTATTCTCATAAGAATTTTATAATTCACTTACATGAGAAATACTTCGAAACAACATACTATAATCACAAAAATCACCGAGCGTGCCAGGTAATTTAGATACTAAGTTACAAAACAATAATTTATTTTTAAATTGATTTTAAAATGATACGTTTGAAACAACTATAACATGACCAGTTAACGTACAATAAACACAGACACACAGGTAACAAAAACAATTAGACAAAGCGGGCGACCACAAGAGACACGGATCCAAAGTTAGTCAACTGGATGCGGCATTGGTTATTACAAGCCAAGTTTTATTAACATTTTTGTTTTTTATGTTTATTTCTTTAACATTTTAAGCAAAAATAATTATTATTTTAATAAAATCTATTATTTTTTTTTAAATTTATAACCGTTTCCTTTTTATTAAAATATTAATTTTATAAGTAGTTATACTATTATTTACAACTCAGCAAGTAGGTAATTTCTAACCATCTTTTTAAATGTTAACATATTCTTAGCTTCCTTAATCTCTTTAGGAAATTAATTATACAGCTGTGCACTTTCGTAAGTAATATTCTTTTTTCCATAGTTAGTCCTTGGTGGGCGCAAAACTAAGTCATTAGCATTCCTTAATAGTTTCTTTTGTATACTTTTATTTAGTGTAAACGATATATTACTATGTATGTCTTTATTTAGAATTTTTCGTATGAGTATGCAGGAATAGTATTGGTAAGTTTTTTCGATGTTAAGTATTTGAGTATCTTTATCATAACGAAATAATATTTTTACTAACTTATTTTGCGCAATTTGAACTGTACTGAGGTTTTGGCTGCTGATCCCCAGATTTCAATTAGGTAATCGATGTGCGGTTTAGCTAAGGTATTGTAAATGGTATATCGAACTTGTTGTGGAAGGCATGGAACTATTTTTAATATATTATGTTTATATGCTTTTATACGTTATATTTAAAACCACCCTCCGTATCTTTGTTATTCCTGTGGAAATTTATATTTTCACGTTTTAACATAGCAGAGGCGTTAGAAAATAGTTCTACTAAAATACGTTAAGTGGTTTAAATGTGATAATCAAACAAAAGCAAAGTCACTTCTAGAAGGGTAGAATTTACGAAAAAGCTAACTTAGATTAAACTTGCGTGTTTTGATTAAAATTACATTTTGTTTCCCACTCGATTCCCCGATGTCTCATTTGCACATTCAATAAAATTATTAAATCAAAGGTGCCAAGTAGGTACGTCATCAGGAAGCGAATATTAACAACAAAGCTACAATACTGGCATGCCACTTTATGCGTGAGTATATAGTGTTTATTTTTAAAAGAGGAAAAGTATTTTCATTTGAATTTATATTTCTCATTATTAATCCTGAAAACGGATTCTTGTGTAAATAAGCTCCGATCCTTTGATTTCTGGCGTTCATTTCAATCTATTGACTCGCCCTCCGAAATAAAAGATTGGAATTTTAATCTTGGATTCCCAGATCCTTTGAACGGTTTCTTCATAGGGTTATTCGGAATTATTTATCAAATTCTATTAAGCTTACTACAAGTTTATCTATTTGAGAAAAAAATGTTTAATAATCTCATAACTAGGTGTACAATATTTTGTATAAATCTGAATCTAAGGGTACAAATTACTTCGACAACATTTAATATTGTGCGATACTGTTGGCATAATAATTTATAACACTGATTTATCTACATATGCTGTAATTACTCTACTAACAATGATAGTAGGATGTTTATAATCAAATCTGTCTAAAATGGAAATCAATTTAATGTATTTTCTAAAACAACTAATGTCTTAAGCACCGTCCTACAGTTTTCTTAAATTTATGTATGCAATAAATGTTGAATTTGGAAATCGTTTTGCAGTTGTAGTCTTGAAGCCTGGATGTTAAGATTTTACATTAAATCCATGGTTTTGTAAGAAACATTTCAAAACAATACCATACGCCTACGGATAAAACCACCGCCAGATATGATATAAAAAATTAATGGGAGATTTTTCTGTCAGCTTTGTAGAACAGATCAAAAATATAGATTTAAAAACAACATCAGGTTTTTTTTATTCAAAATCTATTAAAATTTTTGCCCCGTATGGGTCACCCAACTGATTCCGCAACTTTCTTCCAATATGTACTAAAATAACTTTAGCACAATTACTTCTACTTGTCTTTGCTGGAGTTTCTAGACTGAAAATATGTTATAAAAAAATAAAAACTTAGCGCCAGGGCGGATAAGAGCTCGGTGTCCCAATTGGTTAATCGTCTCGTTTGGTCGTTTTTAGGGTTCCGTAGCCAAATGACAAAAAACGGAACCCTTATCGATTCGTCATGTCTGTTTGTCTGTCTGTCTGTCCGTGCGTATGTCACAGTCACTTTTCTCCGAAACTATAAAAACTACACTGTTGAAACTTGGTAAGTAGATGTATTCTGTGAACCGCATTAAGATTTTCACACAAAAATAGAAAAAAGCAATAAATTTTACATAGAACTAAAACTCAATTTTTTTTCATCAAACCCATACGTGTGGGGTGTCTATGGATAGGTCTTCAAAAATCATATTGAGGTTTATAATATAATTTTTTTTCTAAACTGAATAGTTTGCGCGAGAGACACGTCCAAAGTGGTAAAATGTGTGTGTCGTCGTCGTCCCCCCCCCCCCCCCCTGTAACTTCTAAAATAAGAGCATGATAAAACTAAAAAAAATGTATGATGTACATTACCATGCAAACTTCCACCGAAAATTGGTTTGAATGAGATCTAGTAAGTAGTTTTTTTAATACGTCATAAATCTTTTTTTAATATCATAAAGTTTTTTAATACGTAATAAACCCTTCATGGGCGAGTCCGACTCGCGCCTGGCCGGTTTTTTTTATTCCTTATATTGATTTATTTATTACTTCAAATTAGTTAGCAATTATAAATAAAATGAAAAGTCACAAATATAAAAAAATGCTTTATTCGTAACCGATTTTCACGAAATCTGTAAAGACTTCTAAACTGAATGTTGATACGTAGCTACATATTAACAGTAAATAAAGTCAACGTTGAAAATGAAATCAATACAGTTGAAATTTCTTCAGAGTGGATAAGCGGTCGGTAGCCCAATTGGTCCCACCCGAGTCGAAATTTTTGACTTAAAAAACACTGAAAAGTTAATAATAAATAAGAATAGGTTACACTTCTATATTGAAGTCGGTGCCAAACTATGATCTCCTAGAAAGTCTTAAAATTTGTCACTGACTTCAATATAGAAGTGTGATGTTGTCTGTACCTATTCTTATGTTATTTTTAACTTTTCAATGTTTTTGAAGTCGGTTTTTATTTTATAAAATATTTTTTATTTTTAACTTTTTAGTGAAGGAAATCATTTTAGTCTCGATTTTCATGGGATCCCATGATCAAATCCTGACTTTGGTAACCCTAGGACCACCTCAGGAGTATACTCCATCGAATTCAAAAAGGATTTTGAAAATCGGTCCACAATTGGCGGAGTAATCACGTAACATACACACAAAACACGTTGGACACACATTACAATTTAGGGTTTTCCTCGATTTTTATGGGATTCTATCATCAGATCTTGATTTTGGTGACCATGGGACCACCCTTGGAGTATACTCTATCGAATACAAAAAGAATTTTGAAAATCGATCCACAATTGGCGGCGTGATCGCGTAACATACACACAAAAAAACATACGCGTCCAATTGAGAACCTCCTTTTTTGAAGTCGGTTAAAAAACAGCAAACAGTAAAAAATAACATAACAATATATAAATCATTATATCTTTATATTGAAGTTGATGCCAAATTTTAACCACAAAAGTAAGTTTTTACATTTTTTAAGACTTTCTAGAAGATCATCGCATGGCACTGACTTCAATATAAAAATGTGAAGTATGCATACTTGTATTATTTTTAAATTTTGAAGTCAGTTTTTATTTTTTGTAAAACATTTTTATTTCCTACTCCTACGGCGAAGGAAAACATCGTGAGGCAACCTGCATACATCTGCGAAGAAATTCAAAGGTGTATGTGAAGTCGACCAATCCGCACTGGGCCAGCGTGGTTGACTAAGGCCTAATCACCCTAACATAGGGTAGGCTCGAGCCCCTCGGTGGGGACGTATATGAGCTGTGATGATGATGATGATGATGATGATTTTTATTTTAATATTTTTAGTGATTTTTATAATTAGAATTTCACTCGAGGCAAACATCAAAATAACTTAAAACTTCATGAACAGTATTATTCCTGAACTCCTTACAACCAAATAGTTAAGGAGTTCTACTTTCCACTTGAAATAATACAACTACACTTCAATACCCACTTAGTGTACTGCACACAGATTTATTATTATTATTTATAACGTTAGATATGTGTAGTATGACTTCTGCTTGTAGTACCTCTTCTTCTTCCTGCCCATGTTCCCAGTTCATCCGGGGTCGGGCCTCCTCGTACAGCGGCGCCAGGCCAAGCGGTCCTGGGTTGTCACAGGTTCGGTGATACTTTTAAGGTCTTTTAGGACATTGGACCACCACGTAGCTGGGGGTCTCCCTCTGCCTCTGGGTTTCTCAGGGATGTTCAGAGCTTTTTTCACGGCATAGTCATCATCCCTCCTCATCACATGCCCATACCACCGTAATCTTGACTCTTTTAATTTGTCAACTATTGTATTCTTTGCGGACTCTATCTAAGCGCGTCACGCCACCTTGCTTCTGCTTGTAGTACCTACTTAGTGTTTTTTGTAGTACTTGGAGCAACATGTAGAGTTACAGCGTCAAGAAAAACCATAATTGGTTTATATTATGTTGTTTTCGTTTCTTATTTAAATATATAAATAATACGTTTTCATAATATTGAAGGAATTATCTCCTAACTCTCAACCCATAGGAAACTTAAGAAATCTCATCAAACAACATTATTTCGAGCTAAGTCCCATAGACTATAATGTTGAGCAATCGTACATAGGAGAACTTTCATAATCAGCGAAGTAACATGCGTTGATGACTACCAGACCCAAATTCCTGAATAACTTTAGAACATTATGAGTTTGCCTCGCTTTTTCTAGGATTCTATCAGCAGATGCTGCACTTGCACTTGCTGGCAATGGGATAATCTAAGGAGTATTTTCTTTCGACTACAAAAAGTACAAAATACAAAACTACAAAAATTTCGAAAATCGACCCACAAATGGCGGAATAATCGGTGAACATACAAAATAAGTTACAGTCGAATATATGTCGAATATAAACCCCTCTATTATGATCGTTTAAAGAAGAATAGGGTTTTATACTGATTTATTTTTGCCACGGTGAGTGACAATTGACTTTACATTCAATCGTCGTTGAGTGTAATAGAAACGTTAAAGCCGTTGTAAAAATCCTATTCTGTAACCTGTATTTCGAAAACAGAAGCTAATCGTATTAACTAATCACTTTCTTATAATACCCTTAAGAACAAAACGATTGCGGTGCAGGTGAAGTGCATGAAGATTCAGATAACAGGTAATTGTATTAATAAGATTTATGTCGTAATTCCTGTAACAGAAGTACTCAGCATAAAGTGATAAAAGCAGGATACACGAAAAGGCAATGCTACATTCTGGCACGTGTAACTGACTACGAGCCCTTGGACTAAGTTAGGCTTAACCTCATTACGCCCCTCAGTTTTGCGTCAATTTTCCCAACGGCGCCCTAGAGGGTTTGCCCTCCACCTTCTGCGGCGGAGGTATTTGCATACAACGCCGGGAAGTTAATCAACGGAGACGTTTATGTGGGTAGCGTATTGGGATGCTGCCGGGAACCACCTTGCCAAATTTTTCGTTTTACACACATTTCCTGATATTTTTATTAGCTAGTCGTTCCGACTTTGTTTTCTTGTAATAGCTTCTTCTCATTTAATAGCTTAATTTAAATTACGCTGTCTGTTGATGAAATTTCGTGGTTTTTGAGTATACACATCGCAAACAGACTTACTTATACTTTTATAACGTGTAGCGACTTATCGGCATTATAAGTATGTATAACGTTGTCGCTTGTCACCACTAATATTTCAGTCTTGTGAAGCAGTCGTGATATTTGAATATAAAAAATGATGCTTTGTTTTTTTACCAATCTTCTCTGGTTTTATTTTCCCCCTTTTTATTGAAAAATCAATTGAAATACATATTATATCATAAAAGTTTCTATTTGAAACTGAAACAGAGAACCTGCAGGTTCTCTGTTTTAAGTTGAACTGACTTAGGTACTAACTTATAACTATGGTTATAAGTTAGTACCTAAGTCAGTTCAACTTCTACTCATAACAAATCAATTCTATTGTGACGATATATTTTTTTATTTACTTTCCCTCATCCACACATATAAATGGTTATATATATTAAGTATATGATTGTATTAACAAAAGTTTCCATTATACACGTAATTATTACCGTATTACCCGTAACGTATTACCCGTAATGTCATTCAACCCTAAAATTTTCATGTAAATCATAGACATGATGATGATACTATGATATACATGAAAATTTTGGGTTGAATGATATTACGTGTAAACACATTTTAATAATTAGTTTTAGATAACGCATTGATTGTTTATTGGTTATTATGAAACACCGTGTATATACATCTTATCTGATTAGTACTCTGCACTAAAATTCACCTTGAGCTTTCCAGGGAATAATATGATCTATTGGTTATGTTCTTTCATGGTCTCTTATTATAATGGCCAATGTGTATGCTTTCTTCTAATACACTTACCTGAATAAAATCGACCCACCTTTACGCTTTGGTTTAGAGTTCAACAAATCAAAATCTACCATCAATAAATAACATCTTTTAACCCTGTTTGTTAAGCAAGAGCCTATGCTTACATTAGACCAGTTTTTACTGTGACAAATTTAAGTTTATTCATTTTAGAAACTGAAAACTAAAATTTTAAAAAATACCAAATTTTATTTGGGAAAATCAGCTCAATTTAAACAGTCAATAAATCTGTAGGAATAATATTTTTTTGAATAAACATTGATTCAATTAACTTTTAACACTCTGTACAGTCACAGCGTTTAACGGAAAAATGAGAAAGAGGGTTTTAAGAAGAAATAAGTCTATTGTCAGCAATACAAACTTACTTCTTTTATTCACATTTAATGTATTTTAAAATAAAGCTTATGAAGTATACTTTCAAATTGTATTAACAGTTTTTGTTTGTCTAATGTTATTTTTTATATACCGCTATTTCCAAATCGACACCCGATTCGTCACCTGATCGACCCGTGGGTCGATTTCATTGCAGGTAAGTGTATTATATATCATTTACTAATATGGAACCGCAAAGGACAACAGTGTACATCGTCAGTTTCAGACAATTGGTTATATGTTAAAGTACCCAGAAATTAAACCCTATTAAACCCTTTAAAATTAGAATGTACCCTAGTATGGCCCTGTGTGATATGTTAATGCATGTGCGTTACTAACTAGTAATAAGAGAAGTATTAATTTATATGATATTACTGCCAGCGCAACAAACTGAACTACTCTGCACAAATTAACAGAATAAGCTCGTTTGCATCGCAACTCTATCGCATTTGCATCGATCCTCATGTGCGTTTACACTGCGACTGTTTCGCTACAGCTAGACGGTTAGCTAAGGAATAAGGCAGGTCTCCGTCCGGTCCCGAACGTGCCTCCATGGAGGTGGAAGTTACTGGATATCCAAGGGGCGGCCTTGTCTGCTTTTCAATCCCTTGTCGAATCGTAAAGAAATTCCCCCGCCCAAAAAAAAGATCTCCGTCTTTACGCACTTAGGTACAAGATAAATACCAACCGTTCCGCGCACACTGAGCATGTCAAAATGCAGCAGAGCTGCCACGCTTATTAACTGCCGGCCGTTATTGAAAAAATAGTCAGCAATTAGACGTGTTAGGAGGCGATGGTCTCTTTCTGTGAGGAACTGCTTACGCAGAAGGAGAACGCAGAACAAGGCCGCAAGGATGATGCTAACGCGGACTCGTCCCGCAGGCGGCGCGGCGCTCAGGTAGGAGGAGGTGAACTTTCGCCCCCCATCAGCTACCGCAGGAGTCGCGGTGACGGAGAGAAGGTCACCCGCACTAATAACCTCTATGCTGAGGGAGTATCTGAAGGTATTCTGCAGACACTCCCTTCCCTGAAGGGGGCCCAGTGTGTCCGGGCAATATCGCACTCGACACACAAAGCGATTGCGAAGAGTTCCCTTTGTGTGCCGAGAATGCGATTTGACGGAATCCCCCAGTATTTTTAGTGGGTAGGCCTCATTAGGGAGAGTCTCACATAACCGCAAGTGGGCCCCACTCCCACTGCGCTAGATTTAAAATCTTTTTTAACTGGGTGAAAAAAGGACTTCCACGCTCCGCTCTGAGTGACCCACTAAGCCGCATGAGTGCGCGTGATAGGGTCCACACTGCGACTACCACTATCAACGCGTCCGGGCTAGCCCGACCCGACTGGTTGGGCTGTCGCCAGGGGGGGATTGACTGAGAACACCAGGGCAATCTCCAGACGGAGGGCCTTACGGCCAACCGTGCACGCAGGCTTCCACGGCCGGTTCATTAGACGGGCATCGCTTGCACGAATACCCGCCTTCGCCTGCCTGTCCGTCTGCGGCGGATGGGAGCGGCTTGAGAATCATTGCCGCCTGGGAGTGTAAACAGTATGTGATCGGTATATTTTGTGACCTGTCAAAGGTTTTTGACTGCGTTGATCATCAGACTCTTCTAAATAAGCTCAAGCATTATTGTGTGTCTGAAGAGGCAATTAAGCTTATTAAGTCTTATTTGTCCAATAAGGTCCAAAAAGTTGTAATTAACAGAACTGAGTCTTCTGGTGCACCTATCATTATGGGCGTGCCTCAAGGATCAATACTGGGACCTCTGCCCTTTTTAATTTATATTAATGACCTCCCACACTTCACCAATAATCTGTGCGATACAGTACTATTTGCAGATGACACTTCTTTAATATTTAAGGTTGACAGAGGAAACGGAAATACTGACGTAAATAGTACTCTTTTTAAAGTATTGCATTGGTTTACTGTGAATAATTTATCATTAAATTCGAGTAAAACTAAATGTATTAAGTTTCATTGCCAAATGTTAGGAAAGTGGATAATATTGTGGAAATGAATAATCATACTGTTGGATTCGTCGATTTTACAAAATTTTTGGGTATAACACTAGATTTGAATTTGCAGTGGGATCCACATATTGCTTCCATGGCAAACAGACTCAATTCTGCGGCATATGCTGTAAAAAAATGAGACAACTTACTGACGTTGAAACGGCAAGACTGATTTACTTTAGTTATTTTCACAGTGTCATGTCATATGGGCTACTACTGTAGGGATCAGCCGCTAGTATATAAAGTATTTTTGTACTTCAAAAAAGAGCCGTGCGGGCTATTTATAATTTACGAACAAGGGATCTCTACGTGATTTATTTAAAGAAATTAATATATTGACTTTAGCAGGACATTATATTTATGAAAATTTGATTTATGTTTATAAAAATTATAAAACATTTGATACCAATTTCAAATTTTATAACTTAAATACAAGAAATAAAAATAAACTTGCCGTTCCAACGTACAGGCTCCAAAAAACTAGAGGCTCATTTATGGGGAAATGTTTATCTTTTTACAACAAAGTTCCACATAGTGTTACTGACTTACCTTTTCACAAGTTGAAAGCGCATGTAAAAAAGACTCTAATGAGTAAAGGATATTATAAAGTCAATGATTATCTGAATGATGTCAATGCTTGGTCTTAATTGTAGACTTAATTTATAGATTTAAATGTATAATGTACACTGACACATCTTATTTTGTAATGGAAGTTGAATACAATCTTTTACTTTGTTCTACTTCCAATTGACGACTCTGTAACAATACAGGGAGAAAAAAATAGCCCTTGCTGGTTTTCTTGCTAGTTCTTTCCAGTACAAGGTCTCCCGCCGTAGACTTGTAACCAATGGCGTAGCTTCTTTGACGTTCAAAAGTGATTGTAAAATCCCAATTGAATAAAGGATATTGAATTTGAATTTGAATTCTCCCGCTCCCTCTCCGCGGTCTCATTCTGCGAAATGACGTCCTCGCAGAGGCGACAGCCCCTCATTCCGCCTCGCCGCGGAGGTCCTAGGGTGGTCTAGCGGTCATGGCGTCACACAGTTTGTTGTAGACGCAGGTACGAATCGATTTTTTCTTGTATTAATTTTACCATTGTTGTAAGTTTGTTTAGTGTTTGTAAAGAAAACGTGTCACAAATATAACACACATTTGCTCTTTGACTGAATTGCCTCTAAAAATTTGTCATAAATTTTTAAGCTCAATTTTCCACTAAAATATCACCGTTACATGTTTTAGCACTTGACTTGTTAACTTTGCCCGCCGCTTAGCTACGGAATGAACAAAACTAGACGAATAAATTAATTTTCACTCAGTTTTTTCCCGTTTGGGGATTGAGGATTTTAATTAAAGTTGTCGGCTTGTGAACGATGTTGGCACAATTAAAAATAAAGTTCGTTTAATCCCTTCACAGTGAAATATTGTGGAAAAATAATGATCTTAGTATATTAATAATGACTAATTAAATGGTTTCTTCCTGTTAGTAATCGAATGAGAAACAATTGTAAACAAAAATAAAATTCTACACAACAACTCTACCTCATATAAAAATAATTTGATGACCTTTTTTCGTTTAGCGCGAACGCGCACGGCCGATTTATCGGTGACCGACTTTTTGACGGTGGAAAATGAAACATATGAATAAATCGGTGAGTCCCAGCCGGCCCGATCGGCCGACACTGACCAATATCGATGTCGCTCTTTTTAAATTCCTTGGTAAAAGTTTTGTTTATTTAGCAAGGATTAAGTTTAAACGTTTGATGTTTGTTACATTAAATTGTACGAAACTGTTATTAATTTTAATCTTTATATATAATAAAATCGTAGGGGTACAAAAATCTGTGAGGTGTAAGGGATTCCTTTATCTAACGGAACCCAAGTCAACCTCACCTGCACGCGGTGCACCCTGCTGTTCAACAGACGAGGGTCTGGCACACCCCACCAACCCGCACTGGGCCAGCGTGGTGGGAGAAGGCCCAAAACCCCCCCAAAATGAAAAATCGAACCAACCAAAGGCCCCAAGTGCCCGGCGGTCCCGGAGGCCATGCCGGCGGTGACGGTCGTCAACCCGGCGCTGGGACCTGGGGTGCGAAGAATCCCCGGTCGGCGAAAACCCCCCGTCAAACGACCTTGGCCCTGGCAACGTACAACGCGCGTACACTGCGGACCGAGGAGAAGCTGCTGGAACTGGGAGGGAATTGAGCAGGATCCGTTGGAGTATTGTAGGACTATCCGAAGTCCAAAGAGAGGGTGAGGATACGATGGTCCTTAAATCCGGCAACCTGCTCTATTTCCGGGAGGGCGAAGAACTGTCCCAAGGTGGTGTCGGGTTTATAGTCCACAAGTCTCTCGTGAACAACGTGGTACAGATCGGAAGTGTGTCGAATAGGGTGGCGTGCCTTATACTCAGAATCACCGAACGGTATTCGCTGAAGGTCATACAGGTCTACGCCCCGAACTTGACCCACCCCGACGAGGAAGTGGAAGCTATGTATGAGGATATTTCTCGGGCAATACATGCTTCCAAGACTCACTACACCGTTGTCATGGGAGACTTCAACGCAAGGCTAGGCAAGCGGGGCGATAATGAGTTGAAAGTGGGGCAATTGGGAGCTGGAATCCGGAATTTCCGAGGTCAAATGCTAGCCGACTACATGGAGAGAGAGGGACTCTATATGATGAACTCTTTCTTCAAAAAACGGTTGCATCGGAAATGGACCTGGAAAAGTCCGGATGGCGTGATAAAAAATGAGATTGACTTCATCATGTCGCCTAAGACCCGCATATTCAATGACGTCTCAGTGATCAATTCGTTTAACACGGGGAGCGATCACCGAATGTTACGAGGTGCATTGAATCTTAACATAAAAGCGGAAAGGTATCGACTGGTGAAGTCTGCGCTCCGTCCCGAAGCCATCCAGATCCAAAACCCCGAGCGCTTTCATATTGCCTGGAGGACTGCACGGATGTGGACACTTATAATGACAGGGTTGTGGAAGGTGCAAAGTTTTGCAAACCCAGCCGTACTAAGCAACGAAGTAAGATCTCGGAGCCGACAGCTAAGCTGATGGAGGAAAGGCGTGGAATGGGTCGGCAGTCTTCTGAAGATGCTCGTCGGCGACTCAACAAACAGATCTCTAAGTTCCTGACTCGCGACATACGCCGATTTAATACGGAACGTATTAAAGAGGCCATCGACCAGAACAAGGGCTCCAAAGTGTTCGCAAGAGATCTGTCACTCGGTAAGAGTCTGCTGACGAAGCTGAAGACAGAGGACGGCAGAGTCATTACATCCCGGCCTGAGCTTATGGCCGAGATCGAACACTTCTATGGACAGCTTTACGCAGCATCACAGGCACCTGTTATTCCGGCTACGGACCCTAGAGCCAAATTGACCCGGCACTACACCGAAGATATCCCGGACATCAGCCTGTACGAGATTAGTATGGCTCTCAAACAGCTTAAAAACAACAAGGCACCGGGTGATGGTGGAGTTACAGCCGAACTCCTAAAAGCGGGTGGACTACCAGTCCGGAAAGTGCTGCAGCGGCTATTCAACTCCGTCATACTCGAGGGCAAAACGCCTAAAGCATGGCACAGGGGCGTGGTGGCACTTTTCTTCAAAAAGGGCGACAGGGCCCAGTTGAAGAACTATAGACTCATCACGCTCCTGAGTCATGTTTATAAGCTATTCTCGAGGGTCATCACGAATCGTCTCGCACGCAGGTTCGACGAAAACAGCGAGCGTGTGTGGGGCTCTCCCGGCAGAGCGCCAGGCCTACCCACTAAAACCCCCCGGTGTTCTCCCTGCCCTTAAGGGCGCGCTAGTAACAGTGTGGACCTTACCTAGCGCGCCCTTAAGGGCAGGGAGAACACCGGGGGGTTTTAGTGGGTAGGCCTGGCACTCTGCCGGGAGAGCCCCACACACGCTCGCTGTTTAGCCAACGGCGGGTACGGTACGATTACGCATTTCCACCCGAGAAAAAAAAAAGGTTCGACGACTTCCAGCCTCCCGAACAAGTCGGATTCCGAAAAGGCTATAGTACCATAGACTACATCCATACGCTGCGGCTGGTTATACAGAAGACCGAGGAGTATAATCTGCCACTATGCTTGGCGTTTGTGGACTATGAGAAAGCTTTTGATTCTGTCGAGACCTGGGCCGTACTTAGATCACTCCAGAGGTGCCAAATAGACTATCGGTAGATCCAAGTGTTGCAGTCATTTTACGAAAACGCCACCATGTCAGTCCGCCTTCAGGACCAAAACTCGAAACCAGTACGACTTCAGCTTGGTGTGAGACAGGGTGACGTTATATCGCCGAAACTGTTCACAGCTGCGTTGGAGGATGTATTTAAGCTTTTGAACTGGAGGGGACTCGGCATCAACATAAACGGCGAATATATGACTCACCTTCGTTTTGCTGATGATATCGTAGTCATGGCTGAGACCGTGGAGGATCTAGGCACAATGCTCGACGACCTCTGTAGAGTTTCCCAACAAGTGGGTCTTAAAATGAACATGGACAAGACTAAAATAATGTCGAATTCCCGTGTAGTACCCACTCCTGTGAATGTTGGAGGCTCTACGCTGGAAGTTGTTGACGAATATGTTTACCTGGGGCAAATAGGGGGGAGGCCTATGTCCAACAGTGGGCGTCTATTGGCTGATATGATGACAAAAATCTGTAATTGCGAAATATTAAGAAAAAAATACACAGGTCGCCTTAAAATCATTAGCAGAATACGATAGAATAGTTAAAAAAAAATGTTTGTTTGTTTATTTGTATGTTTGTTTATCTGTTTGTCCGGAAAGATCTCCGAAACTACTGGACAGAATTTGATATGGCTTACACCACAATGCTTAGAATTTTCCGGAAGAACATTTAGGCATAATTTCATTTGTTTAAATTCACTTTTTATTTTTAGTGAAAAAATACCATATAAAAATTTCGAACATTGCTTATGTAGAAAATCAACATGGCGCACATGAAATTATTTTGACAAGTCTGTTACATACTCGTAGTGCAAAAAAAATTAATCTTTTCTGTTACTGGCTGTGCCCATCTGGTTGATTCCTCTGTAACTCCATGATCAACCCTAGATGTGCACGTATCTCGATTTCCACCGACAAAATGACTGCCGTGCCGTGTGCGTTGAGTCGGTGACAAAATCGGTCTACAAAAAGTTGGCCGTGTGCGTTCGCGTCTATAGTCCGAAAAAAAATTCACCGTAGGAAAGGAAAATGTAAGTCAATTTATTTTGTAAATCCATAATTGTAAAGGCTTTAGTGACTAATTGAGGTATCAACATAGAGCCCAAACTACTGGAGCTAGAAGCATAAAATTCGGTACTTATTTAGGCGCCCACTAAGGAAGCTTTAAAAAAATCAAAGGAAGTTGAGAAATCTCCATTCCAAAAATAAGGAAACTTCATTTGTTTATTTTATTTTATTTTACATTTTTGGGATAGCTAACAGCTTCTTAAAATAAAATTAACACCGGCTTATAATGTATTAAAGCTATTGATAAGCTACCGCATATAACATTTGTGTTTTATTAAAGTGAATCGTAGTTCGCATGCAGAACTAGTAATAATATCAATAACAAAATTGGCATTAAATAATACATATAATGACAGTCGCCTTATTATTAAATCGCCAGTCACAGTATATAAAAGCAATAACCTATCTGTGCTTACTTGCGTTTGGGTGTGTAAGTATCGATAGATAGCCAGCACTTGTGCAGCTTTCGCTCGCTACGACTCGTGCAATAGGCTCTCTACGAGTATGGATCCGCCATCCAAAGTTCAAAGAACTAGGCGTGCAGAAGAAATATGATATTTTTTTGTAATCGCTGCTCTAACAAATTTCTGCCACCCTAGTCACATTTTTATGTGAAATATAACTAAAACTTTTATAAGAGAAGTGTGAACCCTAATAAGTATAAACGTTACTCCATCCTTTAATTTTGTTTTGCAATATCCACCTATAGCTAATCTAATATGTGATTTATCACAAGCTTATCTCAAGTTTAATTTACGATAAACGTTAACATTAAAATATTATTATTGGCAATAGTCACTAGCCAGCTTATTTGTATAATATACCTTTTCTTTTAATACTTTTATTCATGGTCTATTTTTTAAATTTTGTATTGTTTTATAGAACTCTTTATTCTCCCTATATGTCAGATATTAAAATGTTTCTAGATACAAACGTGTACCTCCTTACGAGATGTATGACTTTGCAAAAAATTATAAAATACAGTGGTCATTCATAACTCCGTGGCTCCTTTTATGGGTAATTACTGAGGGGAGCTGGTTCGCAGAATAAAGGCAATTGAGAGGATTGCTTTTATTCTGCGAACCAGCTCCTCAGAAGGAAGAAGGATCACACAGAAGGAAGAAGTACCACCAGAGCACAGAATAGATAAGGAAGGCTGAGGCAGAGGCTCTTGGTAACAGCAGACCACTGACGCATGTTCCTGCTGGCTGTTCAGGCTTTATAATGATAATAATATTATTTAGTTTTACATCTAAAAATGATAGTATATTTAGTTTGTAATAATCTAGGTACTCATTATTGAAAAGCAAAAGAAAATATAAATGTCATATCTTGTTGGTGTCCGCCCGCTTCAGTTTTTTCTCGGCGTAATATTAAAGCTTCATTAGCACAAATTAGCTCAAGAAAATTCTCTCTGTATAAGTCGAAATTACCTGGCATTCTGTTATTGAAACTAACTATGTTTGTAACTACTTACGTGAAGTTTTGCCCTCGAAACAGACTGATCCTATTAGACTTTGTCAGTTCAAATTGATTCACGAAAAGATATTTGTTTATTTGGGCATAGCTTCTTGGAGAGAATAATGTAGGTAGAGGCAAAAAAGTAAATCCTCCACTATTAATCGGCCAAACGAATTGAGGATTCAAGTTTTATAAAACTCTATATTATTAATGTTATTCTCAGTAAGTAAGAATTATTATTATTAAAATACTTTTAATAACAAGATACTTGACTTTGTTATTTCAATTTTACGTCGCGTTGTAATTGAGTGGCTGTATAGAAAGTTGAAACATCGTCCAATAGAAATGTGAAAATAGAACTAGATTTTTTTGTAATTTGCTTGCTGTCAGTTGAAAGAGATTCTCCCTAGGGCTGAAAAGTATTACTTTCAACCCGCTCCTCGGACCACTTTAGACCAACTTTTCGAATATGAGTAATGAAAAATAGTTTACGACCTATTCTCAGACCAAGCGAATATACATACGCAAAAAAAATTCGTCAAACCGTTTCGGAGCAGTTTGGTTACAAGCACAGTGTTTGTAACCAAAAAAAAAACAAATTGTTGTAACTTCAATAAAACACCGTATAGTTTTTCCATCCCTATTTTCGTACTACAATATTTTTGTCATCTTATTTTAGTCTGTTCAAAGCCTTCAATTGCCGAGTGCCGATTAAGTGGATAAATGCGGCGTTACCCCAGCATAAACAGAATCTTCATTTAGATGAAACCGGGTCTCATTACCATTTAGTCTCGAACGGGACGAATATTAAGCAGGCGGGATTATGAGCTGGAGGTGAGAATTGAATTAGACGCTACACGCAGGTTCATGTTCAACATAAATTGCTTTGTTGTGTTAGATGATAGCATCTATATGTTGTCGTGGAAATAACTGCTACAGGGGGCAGGGGTGACTGATTTGTTTAATATTAAAAAGTTATTGGGCGACTCGTTTGCGTCAGAAAACAATATCAAAGTTAGTATTAAAATACCGCTGTATTAGAGATCTAAAAAAAGTTTCACAGTTTCGTTACAAAGAAAGAATGATGATGTAGAAAAAAAAATTACCAAAAATAAAAACCGATTTCAAAAAGTTAAAAATAATATAAGAACAGGTACAGACAACATCACACTTCTATATTAAAGTCGGTGCCAAATTTTAAGACTTTCTAGGACAGTGGTTCCCAATCTTTTACCCTATGCGCCTCACCTAACATTATGTTAAAATATTACGCCCCCCTAGGGACCAATATGGGGAGTCAAAATAAGAATATTAAACAAAATGAAAATATTGGCGTGTTTAGTTTTATTCAAAAGATGTTATAATTAGTTTTAGAAAAGATTGCAACGTGTCGCTGACTTCGCATAGATGGTACCGTCCGAGTCGCGCGAGCTTATATGAACAATTTTAATATTCTTTATACAGTTTAATTCTGGAGCCGCTCGCTGCCTCCCCCCCCCCCTTGGTTCACTCTACGCCCCCCAAGAGGGGCGCGCCTCACTGGTTGGAACCCTGTTCTAGGAGATCATCATTTGGCACCGACTTCATTATAGAAGTGTGATGTTGTCTGTACCTATTCTTAATTTATTTTTAACATTTCAGTGTTTTTAAAGTCGGTTTTTATTTTTTGTAAAATAATTTTTATTTTTATCTGTTTAGTGAATGAAATCTTTTTAGTGAATTGAGAAACCCTAATTTAATAACAGCTCACCAAATTAGCTGGTATTAAATTAGGGTTTCGCTCGATTTTTATGGGATTCCATCATCAGATTCTAATTTTGGTGACCTTGAGACCACCCTTGAAGTATACTCTATCGAATACAAAAGAATTTATATATATCGAATACAAAAAAATCTGTTCACATTGTCGGCGTAATCGCGTAACATACACACAAAAAAATATATTTTCTTAGTATGTTATACATATATTTATCTAACTATATTTATGTATATACTTATTTATATATTTATGTACTTAGTATTTATCTTTATTTAGTATGTTGTTACTTAGTTGTGTCAAGGTTTGTTTAGTTTTTTCCCAATTCGTACATCGTCAACAAAGACTTTCTCACATTTCACGGGTAGAGAATGGTTCGAATTGGTTCGAGTGGAATTGGTTCAAATGTAAGCCCACAGGGAGCAGTGTGACATTGTACATTCCAGTATTGTACTATTCTTGCTAAGTAACTTTTCACAGCTATCACATTTCGGCATGTTAAACTTGAACGATGTAGGTATGACACCTGGATAAATCAGTAAGTTTATCAAGTGTAATAAATAACCTGAATGCAATAAATCTTTGAATTTCAATAAAAAGAGTCGAATCATTACCAAATGATTATACATTGAATGAATTCTGTAAACCCATGTATTTTAATCCTCGCTATTATTATTGCTCAATCGGGTTGCTATTATCGCATTATATGCAAAACAGGCAGATGCGGCCGGAACGCACTGATACGGAGTTTTATTGTTTGAATTTAATACGAGCTAATTGACCGTCATATCAAATAAATCTCGCAGCAGATATTTGGAAAATATTACCAAACTCGGTCCTGAGATATGACTGTTTTATTTCACACTGCTTTTATTGATATGTAATCATTTGGTAGATTGTTTTTATTTGTATGTAATTTTAGTACACAAGTCTTATTCTGCTAAGTTTCTTAAATTAACCCTTAACTGATATCGGGGGTCAAAATTCATCCCAGTGCAACCTTTTGCAGTTTTATAACCTACACTTTGGCGCATCGAGCTAATCTCATTACGTCGCGTCGCGGGGTGCGGCGGGCGGTTGGTCGTTCTAATATTACTGGGAGCAGAGGTACGTACACTGCTGGGGTCAAAAATCACCCCCGACACCAAGACATTTTGGTTGTCATTTTTTTATTATTTCATTAATCTCATATAATATTCCTATATTTGTTATAATGATTATATAAGAAAATAGCACCAAGAGTTATTTATCCATAATTGTTAGATTTTTATAGAATTTAAGTCTACTAAACTCGCGACTCTTAAAAATATTGTTAAAAAATGAGAGGTTTTTGTGTTTAAAAGTGTAATAAAAGTTGTTTGATACTTAGATTAAAAGTTGTTTAATTAAATAAAATAATATTAACAAAAAAGAGCAACTTTTCATATTTAAATAACTAAATTCATCACAGGGGTCACATTTCACCCCCGATACCAACTAAGTTGCCCTTTTTTGCGAATCCAGTTAAGGGTTATTATGTTGATAAAAAAAAACTTAAAAATAATCAAAAGAATTTCATTGTGATAAAAAAAGGGTTCTGAACCGTTGGTGTATATTACTATAAAAATGCATCGAAGGGAGCTATCGTGAACCCATTATCAGATAACATTAAAACCTAAGAATAATATACCTAATAATAATGATTTCAGGAACACTAAAAGACAACGAGTAAAATGAAAATGGGTTAAAAAAACTAAATAGTTATTTATATTAAATATACCTACCGTTTAAAAGTTCAACCTGTCCTGGCGATAAACTAATAAGCCTAAAGGTATAAAATTTAACATTCAATATAAGCTGCCCTTATTGTTAGCAGGGACTCTCCAACAAAAGACATACTGAATAAATATGAAACGTGAATTTCAACTATGCCAGGAATTTTTGACCTGAAAATTATGATAAAGGTAGATAAAACTTATATTTATCATGAAACTGGCAAAACATTAAGAAACATGCTAGGAATTTGGGATATTATGTGTCATGACATGAGAATAATTATGTATGTATGTACCAAAATCTTGCATCATGATATTTTTCCGGGATAAACTCGGAAACTACTTAACCGGTTTTGATGAAAGTTGGCTTGCTATTACTGTAGTATTATATTATCTGTGCTATGTGTAATTTGGTCCAACTCAAAAGATAGGATAGTTTTCTATTTTTTTTTTCTAGTTAAATAGGAATTAAATAGTTTGTTATTATTTGTAAGTGCCATACCTAAGTTTCAACAGATGGCGGTGTAAGTTAATTTATCGATACAACCCTTTTTTTATTTTAGTAGATGGCGTTGCGTTTCGATTTCTTTATGCTACAGAATTTACGACATAACCAAGATTCTTGAATGTTTGGTGTACAGTACATCAAGATAGATAATGATCATCGGAAAATATCGGAATCAATCGTTTAACTTATCAAAGACGATTAACAAAAAAATAGTTTGGACCTAAAAATCGTTTAGGTATAACCACAAGAGTAACTGTATATTATTATTTGCGGCTGGGATGCCAGAGACCTAACCCGTGTAATAGACCATAGCTAAAACGAAACCGAACTGTTGCTTTCCACCAATCAGAACGCTACATTATCACGTCATCGAACATTCGAAAGTCAGTTTATGCCCTGTGATTGGTTGATCGCTACGGTTTGGTTTCGGTTCGGTTTTAACTTACATATTTATTGGTAGAATTAGGAGGCTGGTGGCACTATACAGGTCTCTATCTAGCTGGACCTCTGACAGTCCTCTGGCTATTTGCAAAATACAGAATTCAAGAAGAATAATTTCTTTTAAAAATATTCTCGAGTGATCTCGAATAAGCCACATGCGACTAAGCATAAAATAAGTAAAAAAATATGAATTTTCATAATATATCCTCGTGATAATGAAAATATGTAAATCATAGTCTGAAGAAATAACTCAGGTGATAAACGTGACAACGCATGTGTTTATGTTTTAGCTCGCACGTACAGGCATTCAGCTATTAAGAGAGAGCTCATGGCATGTAACAGTACAGTCGCACAAACTGGAACATGCATGAAAATGACATGTCACGTAGGTTTAAATTCAAATTTGTTTTATGCAAATTGGATCATTTATTACATAATCAGTAATGGTTCATAAGTATACGACTGGAGACGTTATACTAGACAAAATCAGCAATAAAACTGACATTTTAATAAAATATGAGATTAGTATTCTACATACTAATCTCATATTTTATTAAAATGCCAGTTTTATTTTTTTTAAATAAAAATAAATAGATAGATATAAAAACAATAATAGTATTTACAAACAAAACTAAACATTTTAAGATGTATTTGTATAAATTTCGAAATTAATACAAATATTTATGAATTTTATTAATTGTAATGAAACAGAATCCGAAAAAAACGGAACTTTTGTAAATATTATAATAAAATTATATGATAAATTACAATGAAATTGTATGCAGGAGAAAGTTGTAAAATTTTAAAATTGAAACAATATACATTGCAGTGCCCTCACCGGGTCATGTGTTAGGCGACAAATACACTATTTGTGCCACGTTTTTAAACCAGATGAATGCGGTGAATGATTTTATTTGGCCTTTTTATCTCTCCCTGGATTATTAAAGAGTTACAGAGTCATCCATTGGAAGCTGGCCTTATGGCACGGTAATAGTTATAGCAAATAGTTTGAGCTCAACTTCCATTATGATAAGTGTCAGTTTAAATTGTCAGTTGGTAATTTCATTCCCAAATATTGCCGTTTTAGGCAACAAACGAGTATAAGACTTTAATCAGAAGGAATTCATTACAGGTTTCTACGTATTATATAAGTTTTGATCGATAACCGTTGTGGGTTCATGTTTTTTTATAAATAGGTGCTCAAGGTAAGCTGTGACATATAAACGTGATTACATAAGTAGGTGTATATTGGGCATTCTAAAACAGTTTTCATCAAAACACCGCAAACGAACGGAGTGAGATTTGAGCTACGCTTCGCTGCGCTCTAGCTCCGCTACGCTCCGCAAATCTCACTGCGTTCGTTTACGGTGATTTGATAAAAACAGTTTGAGATTGCCCAATATACATTATACAGGGTTAAATTATTCATACCATTAAATTGTAATTTTTGATAAATAAAGAGTTAAGCGAGTATATTGAATCACCATATTTGTTTTCATTAATAAAACGCAGAAATTTTTGTTAAAAATATTTTTTTTATTATAAAGCAAGTAACAAATATCATCATAGCTAAACTAGAACAATACTTTAAATACAAATTTTCATTCAAGTACAATTTACTGAAGTCATAAATTACATGTGCTTAAGTACCACTTTTTTATGAATAAAACATTCCTTAGAGCGCACTCTTTTTTATGAGTTATACAATTGAAGTTAGCTCCACCTTTAGCATAACTATTGCGCAATGTTGCAAAATTAGGACAACCTTTGCCTTCAACATTTATCAAAAAGCAGTCAGAACACAAATCTTTAATCCATTTTTGCTTTTCAACACCTTTCATTATTATGGTTTGGTCCTTTAAAATTGGAATAATTAATCTCTTAAATTCTCTGAAATCTATATTGCCTTGACTCCAGTATATTCCTCTGTTGCGTTCAATCCAATTGACTGCTCTTTTTTCTTCGGCAGATAATTTTAGATACGAATATGGAGGTTTTATTAAAAAGACTTGCGTAAACTCTTTTGTGGCTAACGCAAATTCCTTAATAATAAAATTATTTTTGCAGTCTTTGAATCCTTGAACATCAACAAAAAGTATCGAACTCTTATCAGCACTCATTGTTTCGTTGTATTCCACTGTTTAACATAAAGTTGAAGTTTGTTCTTTCAAATACCTTTTGATTGCACTTTATTTAGTTAAGATATTTTCTTCACAATATTGCTCAGAGGTTTGTACTCAAAAATGCAGTCATTTAAAATCAAGCAATATGCTGCTGTCTGATCCGGGATTTCTTGGTCTGTTTCAATCTCCACTCTGACATCGATTGATCCCTTTATCATTTCTTGTTGGTGAGAACAATCAATAACAAATAATGGGGCAACGTCTCTGAATTCCTTCAAGCTCATCAACGGCTCTGGTCGCCGTCCATGATAAGACTGTTGGAATCTTGCATATTGTTCGTATAATAAATTAAATTTATCCTCTGAGAAACTGACATTCAATCCTTCATAAGGGTAATACGATGAATTTAAATATACTTTTACATCTCGTACATTGCAGTGATCGAACTCTGCCATTGACATTTCCGCATTGTGTTTGCGATTGGTTTGCAAGGCTATAATAACGAATCTTGGTTTCTCTATCTGTGACGAAGTTTTGATAGACCAAGTGTGTTTACGTGTCTTCGGTAATAATGGATATTCATACAAATCCCAATTTCGAAATGCTAGTGTAATAGGCCTGTCCTTTTCTAGATGTTTCAACAAATTGATTCTTTCACGATCTGATACTTTAACGTGCGGAACTCGCCAAACAACTTTGCTAATAGTTATATCTTCGACCACCTCTCCGACATTTAATTTCAAAGCATTGAGATTCGTATTGCTTCTTAATAGCACCAATTCATGTTTGGAGTTAATTATAACTTTTTCATAATCTTCTGCAAAACCTAAAATTTTCTTCAACGGCACAGAAGCCGAAAAAATTCCTCCGTTAAGATTGTTTGTACCAGAAGTTGACCATCCCCATACACGTGAGCATTTAGATTCATTATCATTTAACGAGAGGTACGATTTTATTGTTGTAGTTATGCCAGCATTTTTTATTTTGTCTATTTCTATTCCGTTTAACTCATATCGAATATCTTGAAATAAATATAGTATTGGATTGTTGATAAAATACACATTTGATATTTTTTCTTTAGTCGAACTATTATAAACATTGGCTTTACCCTCAATATACAAAGTGCTGAGTGAGGGTAACAGACATAGATCTTGTTGATTAATAGGTATTCTTATTTCATCATTCTTGTTGAAACTTGTTACGTACGGTTTATAAGAATGATATTCGAAACTTTCAATACTATTGTCGTATGATGTTGATTGAGATATATTTAAAATATTCATTTTAACAAGCCAATCAACTTCAAAAATTCCTTATTGTTTTTGGTGAGCTTCTTTTTTATGTGAAGCGGTGTGCTTTTATGAGGTGATCTTCTAGTACTAACTTGAATGCAAGCTGTGTCATGATTTTTATTGAAATTTATCATTTTTACGAAAATGTAGATACAGTTGTACTTCTTCGTCTCGTAAATTGATTTGTTTATTCTCGGCGTCTAATAATTGTATAGTTATTGCACTTATAGAACTTTTATTAACAGGAAAATATATTAGATTTTTCGGCACTTCAATGATCCGATAACCAGGTGGTACGTTAGGAACAAACTCGTGAATAATATGACTTGCAGATCCGTTCACGAATGACCCACTAACTACGTCGCATTCGATGCGCACAATGGTTGTTGGCAATATACTGACAGGATACAGAGATTCGGTCCTTTTTAATGCCTTTATTGTTTCTCCACCAAAACCTAAAATCCTTCCAAGTGAGTCACTTTTGTTGAAATGAACATCTTTAGTACAAAAAATTGTAGTTTTTAAAGTATTATTATTACAAGTTAATTTTAACATTGCATTTCTAATGTATGTCTTTAAATAATCACAGATATCTTGAAGTTCATAAGCTCCTTCAGGTATTTCGATTACTTCGTTATCGTCATAGTAGAATTTATTATTTCTTTTATCTATGTTGGGTATAGAATTAAATGTTGAAAAATACAACAATCCACACTCATAGTATCCACTTAATTCCAAAGTAGGTGAGTAGTTTGTTATCAGAGAGGATCCTTTTCCAGTTATAGACACAGTGAAAGACATTTTACTACTGATAAAGAATTTTATTTCAAGCTTTATATAAATGTGTTTTCCAATACTCCTTTAAAAATTTTATACAAAGGTGGCCGCAATTAACAGAGTCAAATGTTTGATATTGCTCATAGTTATAATTTAAAGAAACATTTCTTAAGTAATCAAGTAGTTCTAACGGAGGTTTCAGATTACCAAAACTATCAAAATATTCAGCATACTTATTTTCTTTCACGTAGGCTACCCAATGTGTTCCAATGTTATTTGAAGTATCTAAATTTATAATACCGCATTCTATCTTCCTAGGTTTTGAGGGCAACGTATCCCTCATGAAAACACCACGAAAAAATGGAATATCACTAGCATGTTCTAATATATCCCAATTAGTTAATGCCCGCCTAGGTAGCCGCTTTATTAGTTTTTTGAGGGTTTCAAATATAGACCTGCACCCTTTTTATAAGGTCTAATATATAATCCTTTTCCGAGAGCAACCGCCTCCATCATCTTATTATGTCGTTCCGATTCTTGAAGAGCTTTTTGAGCTGCTTTTGAATCATTAACCGCTTTTGCTATGCCAGCTGCTCCACCAGCCAGTGAACCTAAAGCTGATAATCCCGCGAAAATAGGAATTAACGGTAACAGTCCTCCACATTTTGGAATAGGAATACAACGAGGTAAACTCATTTTATTTTTATTTCTAAATAGTTTTTTTGCAGCGGCGACCGCATATTTAATAGTAGAATTTGTGTCTTTAGATTTTATTTTTTTTAATTTAGATTTGAGTTTTTTCACAGCCGTCATAAACGACCGAGCACCTGCACCAGCTCTTAATTTGGCCTTCATAGCATTTTTTACTATCCATGAAGCAATTTTTTCTTTCTTTCCAGCGTCTTTTGATTTCAATCTTCTTTGAGCCATATTTAATAGATCTAGATCAGCTTTGTGCCTTACGTTAGCGTCGTTGTTTATGTAAGCAATATCGTGGTGCATACAAGCGTTATCCAATTGATTAATTCCTCGCTGACCCTTAAGTAATCGTTTCTGAAGCTTTATGCCGGGTCCGCAATATTGGTAGCCCGGTAAATGTAACTCAAACGGAATCTTATTTATTAAGCTGTTTATGATACCACTTCCTTTCTTCATTGATAAACAAAAAGTGAATCAATAAAGATATCTTGAGCTATTTTATATCATAAAACCAATTTATTCTTATCAACCCAACTATTTTCGCTATTACTTAATCCTAACCATTTTACAAACAATCTGTTTCCTTTTCTTTTTATAACCTTTTCAATGAGGTATAGGTCTGGAAACTTAGTTTTTTGTAACTCGTATGCATAAAATGAGCCGAGGATTCTTTGATTGCGTCTGTCCTCTATTTGATAAGTTGTTGGGTTAGTGTGATTAACTTTTACTATACGAAATATTTCGGTGGACCAGTTTGGCGTATAGCCTTTGTAAAAATCTGCTTTATATCTACTTATGCGAACATAATCACCAACACGAAATGTATATCCCCGACTTGTTTTATTCTTTTGAGAATTCATAATATAACCTTTGACTATAAGCTCATTTACTTTGTTAACTTCCACAGGCTTAAATTTTGTTATTCTATGCAAAGTGTTATTGTAGTGTTCTACAACGTCCTTTAAAATATTTTTATACCATTGGTAATTTCCGTTCAAACTAAATAGTTTGTAAAGGTGAGATTTAATTGTTCTTATAACTCTTTCTACTATAGATGCTTTTTTAATAGAATATGTTGAATAATGATTAATATTATACTTTTTCATTAATTGTTTAAAATTATCATTGTAGAATTCTGTGCCTAAATCAGTTTGTAAATTTTTAGGTTTTCGTAATGATGTAGTTAAAATACTTTGCATTGCATCTGTAACATAATTTTTCGCTTTTGATTTTAAAGGTCTGATCCATACATATTTTGATAAAGTGTCAATTACGATAAGAATATATTTATACCCTTTATTAAACTGTGAATATTTTTGCAAATCTATGAGGTCGGCTTGCCATAAATCATCTATTCCTTTTATGATCGTACATCGCCGGGAAAAATTCCTTCTTGCTGCTTTGTGAAGCTCATTCACTATGTCTTGTTTGCTCATTATTATCTGGTTTCTCTTGAAGCATGTGATCAATTTCTGTCCTTGTGTAAAACAAGGTGGCTAGCTTATTAAGTATTGAACTTTCAAAATCATTTAAACGAATATTTACATCACTTAAAATATTAGTTCTTAGTTCGTGTGTCTTTTCATCCACGTAAGCTTTATTGGCGGCTTCGTCATCATTGCCTGGCGATATAAGCCCTTTTAATCTTGATGATTTTAAATCATATTCACCTGTTTCTGACTTCACTAATGTATCGTTGAGATTTCCAATATATTCCTCTAATCGTAAACGTTTATGAACGTGATGACCAAATTTATCTACATTCATTTCCGTATCTATGCGGTGTTTGCTGTATAACTACTGATCAGTTTTTTAAAATTAGGTTCCTTATATTTGGTGTTTTTAATGATGCCTGCTTCGTACAGCTCTTCTATAATCGCAATAATTTCATTATCTAAGCCGGTATTGCCAGCATCACGAGATGCAAACAGTAATTTCAATCGATCTACTAATTCATTTGGATCATCCCAATAAACGTAATCTATATCTTTCTTTACACTTTTTAAAAGATTTATTCCTTTTCCTACCGTAAGACTTTCTGTGCTGTCATACTTATTTCTAGAGAACTTAAACAGTGGTTTAATAATATGCATGTACTTAAACCCTTTGTTACTATTAATTGGCTTGCGTGGATCACAATTACGCCTATGTGCATTCGTTTCTATTAGAAGCTCTTTATAATTTTGCAAATCTTCATCTGTGATAACATCCAAATTTGGTGTCTTTTCAAATAGTAATTCTTTTAATCCAAGAGTTTTGTTTAAACTTCGATTTCCAATTTTTATAATTTTTCCGTCGTCGAAAACACGTGTTTGGCCGAGCATAAGTTTTCCTCGTTCATTTTTTATTCCAAAAGGGATATTTGCGTCGGGTGAAGCACACCACGATAAACTATTAAGTGAAACATTTGGTGATGATTGAAAGGACTTAAAGGAAGCATCACTCATATTATTGTTGTCAGAAGGTGATACGACAAGGGTTTTTTCGGAATTAAATTTTTTATAGAACTGTTGTTCCTCTTCTTCATTAAAATCGTCATCAGAAAAATTTGTTGCCTCGCTGTCATTATGTTTATTTTTTTTTATTGTATAATGTTCAAACTCATCCTCATCTTCATGAGAAATTTCATTGTTCTTAATGGCTATTTGTTTCAGTGGATCGGTTATAGGTTTGAATATGGATTCCAGAGTGGCATCATTTGTATTTTTCATATCCTTTATCATTTCAACCTTTCTTTTTACAGCAGCTGCAGCTTTTACAATTTGTTTTTTAAGTTGCTTTTCCATTTTGACAAGGATTCCGTTCAATGCAAAATCCAGAGTAATAGTGATTGTGTATTGATGAAACAATAACTTATGTATATTAATCTACTACTACAAAAGTATCGAATGCCATCCTATAACATCCTTTATTTCTTTCGCAGTCTTTATTGATCACAACATAATTAAATGGTTTATTCCAAATAGTTGAGCACATTTCACGGAACTGAGACCACGACATATCTGAACCTACATGCTCATCGTAAACGTGTTTTAAATTTACATCGTCTTGTTTAAATAAAATAATGAGGTTAGAATTGTCCCTTATAAGTTGTTTAGGTACTTTACTGTATGTTTGGTTAATGTAAAAACAATCAATATTCTTATGTCGACCCATAGCAAAATAATCCCGAATGCTATTTTGGTTTTCACAAGCTACGTCGTCGAATATTATAATGGAGTTTGGCAAAGCTTCGTGTGGGCTTATGATATCATTATTATGGTTATATTTACTATAAGATATGTCTGCAACTAAATCTAATACTTTTTCTAAGAACACATATTTTGGTTGGTATAATGATTTAGAATATACATATAAGTTACGAAAACGTGCACCATTCTCATGTAATAACAAACCTATTACTAAGTTTGTCTTGCCGCAATTTGATGGTCCACAAACAATACATCGTATAGTGCTCGGCAATAAGTTGCCATGTCGCTTTGCTTCACATAATGATGCAGGACAGATATTATAATCTAATTTTAACGTTTCCTTTTGTTTGAGGAACTTCATAGCAACTTGTCCGTTTTGATTCGTGGCTTTTAACAAAATGGATATAACACTTTGCGTTCGTAATAATAAGAGAACTAGCAGTATATTTACTTGTAAGTGCACTCACTCCACCATATAGACTAAGCATTCGACGGCGGTAACAATAGCAAGGAGTAGAAGAATTTGGATACTGTTACCACTCATTATATTAAGTTATTGGACGTGTCTATAACACACAATGTTAAAGCATCGAGAAGAATGGAGAGAGCAGAAAGAGCTCTCACCCCTCTCGAATCGTGCAATAAAAAATGATATGAGTAAGGAATCGATGCTTAAAAATAAACATTGTTTAATTACTTGCATCCCTACTTTAACAAAGTAATACACTGCGTTCTTTAATAAATAAAACTATATTTTTAATTTTATTACCATTATTTTAAACTATGTATTTGAATTCTAATAAATTTTATCTTAGATTTATTTATAGAGGTAATTCTGAATGAATGTTTTTCTAAATATTTGATTACATTATAGACGTGTTAAAATAAAAACAAATATTTTCATACAAGTCTTTTTATTTTTAAATAATATTTATTGAAAACAATACAAGACTTAAACTAACATAACTATTTAAAATAACATAAGTCTTAGTTAGTAAAATTTATAAGCATTACTATAATTTTTCAGAAGAATAATGTTGTTGAAATAATGTATCTCCGTGAGTGTACACGTAACTAAAGATAGTAGGTACGCATCTAGCACATTAGAGAATTTTAATATACATCTACAAATGTTTTAGGTCAGCAATAGTTATTTAAAAACTATAACTGTAACCACATATTTTCTTAGAGATATTAGTTATAATATTTTCTGCTTGATCCATTATTGGATCAATATGCTCGGTTACCACATATTGTGTTTTTATTAATGGATCATTGCTGGTTGATTCCAGATCTAATATTTCTAATTTAATTAATCGCCGCCCTTTAGTAGGTATTGTTTTAATTAAATAAGAAGGTTCGTTCCCCTTCGTATTCTGCAGTAACTTGCTTCTCCTCTTCATGGGCTTCTTTTTATTAAAAAGACTTTTAACCACCTTGGCATGCAGCGGTGAATCTTTAGCATTCCAATGTGGAAATTCTTCAGAGAAGCCCTCCAACATATCTTGCGCATTTTGCTCAAAGCAAGGAGGATAATCTTCTCTTGCCTCCTTGCTTATGAGTAGCGACTGCGAGATTTCTTGGGTATTCTGAAATTTAATTTATTATGCAACAAAAATAATTTCACATCGAAGAAATGATTGATATAGTGGCGGAGGTAGAAGAGTATATCTAGGATCCACAAGGAGGCTGACTATCTTATACGGAACCGATAGAATATGAGAATCACGATAACAGCATCACAACCATAAGGTTTTAACAACAACATTATCTTCCAACTAAATCAAATATACAAATAAACATTAACTAGTGATCTAACCACTACACAAGAAAAGAGTTTGAAGAAAAATAATTTATACGACTTACCATGATGTATTTGGGTGACCGTAGTTGTCACTTGATTAATTATGTGTGAAACAAATTTTAAAAACATTTGACTTTAATAGCTATTTATAGTGTAAATATAATGCTGACATAACAACAAAGCATTCGCACGGAATCGCAATTGGACAAATTACTAATGAACTATAAGTTGGAATACCTAAATCAGCAATAACATGTCCCAACCAGTTTCGAATTGTTCATTGCGTGTGCTATTTTATTAATAGTTTTATATTTTATGGATTATGAAATAAAAAAAACATGGTAGCTGGTTTATAACGTTATATATTTTCATCGTTACAATACAACATTAAGTATTTGATTAAAACTAGGTAATTAATTTACCTATTTACCATTAAAAAACAATGTATAATACTATTAAACAAATAACTGATGGATAACAATATTAAAATTAAATAACTTTACAATATAAAGTGCCGTGTCGGTACATACTATACAATTTCATGTATGTTTTTATTCTATTAACTTATTCATTACTTAAGCCATATAATAAATAAATAAATAGATGATGGGGTAACATATTTCTCAACTTACAATTTGATTCATGATTACCATTAAAATAATAATAAACTATACAATACGGTGCTTCTAAAGAAAAACTAATGATATTAAACTAAACTATCCCAGTGACCCCATGATAAAGTAGAAATTTTGTTTTTTAATATGATACGTTTATCGTCATTACCTGACAAAGCTATTTTGTTCTGTTCTTGAGTAAATATTTCGTGCTTAAGAGATTTAAATATGATATTTTTTTTCTTCAAAAATGTATTTTCATTTAATACCTTGTAATAATCTTTATATTGTACATCTTTTAATACTTGCTTCTGTATGCCTTTTGCTTTTTTTAATTCATCTTCTGCCGTTTTAATACAGTATAACTTGGACCTTAATCCTACAAACTTCGAAATCAAACTTCCTCCTAGCTCATCTTTAAAGAGACCTGGCACCTTTTTGTTCCAACTAGGAATGTCGTATACGTTATTTACAGAATAATTACTAGTGTCGAAATAGGGAAGAAAATTTGATTTTAAATCAGCATAAAAATCTTTACTTTCTATTGAATACAAAAAAACTATCAGTATCCGTATAACAAAGTTTTAACTTTTCCTTATAAAAAGGCTTCATAATAGAATAATGAAAATCAAACATGTGACTCTTAGATATTTCCAAAACGGAAAAACCAATGTATATAGGTTTATCCAAAGTGATTGTTTCAGGCTTCATTTGAATGGCTACCAAGTTTTCAGTGAAAATTGTAACACTGTGAAAATTTGGTCGAGCTATCATTTGCTCTGCACAGAAACTTTTCTTTGTTTTGTTACTATCATCATTCCACTTATTGACTAATTTCACATTAACCCTCTTTTCTGTGTCTTCTAACGTCTTGCCAAATATACTGTTGTTAAGAAGTTTGAAGAAATCTTGTTCAAATGTAGATTTAGCTTTTTTTCGTAATTCAGTATTCATGTCAATATACTGCTTTAAATAAGGACTCTGATTAAATTGAATAACTCTATGTATTTTTTTTAACAACAAACCATGTTTTATACATGTTTGCAGATGAGCAAAATGTATGACATAGAAATATTTATCGTATAAATTTGGAATCAATTTTGAAGTTTTAGAACCTGGCGGAGTAAATTTTTGAGCACAGAATGGAAAATCGTTATGATCATTATGCAAATGTTCGGGGTATTCTAAATCTACTTCTAGTATATAACCAGTGTCTCCGTTAGTTGGCACATTTATAAAATCTATTCCAGCGATTTCCAAGTCATTCAATAACTTAAAATTGGAATGAGGCAAATAAGCACACATTGCATATCCATAGAGATTATTACAATCGATATAAATTAGAAAGTTATTACTTTTTCTTGGATCGTAAGTTTTTAAATACTTGTTATTGGCTTTTGAATACCTTGTCGAACATAAACATATTCCACCGCGAATACCTTTTTGAATCATTCTTATTATTTCCAGGTCGTGTATTAATTCTAATTTAACATCTGTTTCTAATAGCATGGCATCAAAACTGAGACTCGGTGCTGTAACATAAAAGGCTGGATCTAATTTATAATTCATCTTACATGTCTGGCGAAAACTTTCAAAAACGTCAGCTAATAAAAGAACATCTGACTTAAGATACAAGTCTGTGTATTCACCGAGATTCGATAATTCAAACGTTTGCCAGACTTTTTTTGCATGATCATAATCTACTTTAGATATATTACTATTGCGTAATTTGCTGAAAAAGAACTCCTGAGGCGGAAGTACTTTTTCTTCGTATGAACTCCAAGTAGTCATGTATTCATATGGATACACCCCTTTTCGTTTTATTAAAGCAAAATGCTCACGAGAAGGAAAATAACGCCGCAGATGTTTAAAGTCGTCATTTTTTAAGTTTGCGACAAGTTTCTCTAGACTTGTGCCTAAAAATTTAAAAGAATCAACAAATCGAACAGGTATGATATCTTTATCATTAATTTGAAAAAATTTTGTAAAAGATATGTAGTTTTCCTTATTTTTTGCTATTACTTGTATTTTTCCTGATAGTTTTCCCAACTGTCGTATAAAAAGATGACTGTCATAACCCGCTAAATTATGAAAAAATATAGGAACAAACTTAGGCAAACAATATCTAATATTGCAATAAGAATGAGCTGCACCACGATACCGTCCTGTAAGATGGCAATGATCTTTAACTTTATCGTCAAACAATATTTTATCACAAAGAAAACAATTTGTAGCCCGAGCAAAGTTCGCTTTGTCTTCATTTGTTAAACAAATAGCCACTGGCGACTGCAAAACGTTATAAATATCGGTTATATCCAATAATCAACTTTCTAAAAACTTTTCTACACAGGCTGGACCTCGATAAGATACATATTTATTACGCGACTTATCATAAGAACACACAACGTAATAAGCAAATGCTGATGGTACGTGTTTTTGCAATATCTTTGTACAGCCTGATCCAGAATCGAGTTCAGTTGGTTTTAATAATGATTCAAAATCTGCGTATAAGACGAAGGGCATGTCATGCATTCGCTCGTAATGATTAAATTGAATTCGTGTTCCATCACCGGGTAATATTGTCGATACACCACCACAAACATGAGCTTTCAGTTTATCATTACTATCAAAGAATATCATACAATCCTCGCATAAATATATTTTAGAATGATGTTTAGTTAATTGAAGACGAAGTAATTTAGATAAATCTTTAATAAGACAGTAATGGGTGCGTTTTCTGTTTTCCAGGAAAAGCATATTAATGTGATGATCTTTGCGAATCTCGCTTTTGTATAAAGGTCCAACAATGTTACCATTCTTTTGAATGCCGTAAATATTAATACTTATGCGAGGATTATTCTTTTCAAAAACTTTGATGTCCGCAAACCCAACTGGAAAAATCATATTTTTGATATTGAGTACATTTTTAAAGTGTGGGTAAGCTGACGTTCGATGTGCGTTTCTGTTTATAGGAAATAGTGCTGCCATGACACACCATAAAAAACAATAATTATCAGAATTTTGAATGTTGATACATGCTCGTTTACATTTTATGGACTTTGGTAATTCTATAAAACTGGAGCCTCTTAACGGGTTATATTTGTTTATATTTACTTCTAGATATAGGCTTTGTAAATAGGCCCACCCACTATCTCTTTCTTCAAATTCTTCAATTTTTTTACAAATTAAGTGAATAATTTTTGAAAACATATCTTCAAAATTGAAGTTTTGATGCAAGATGAAGTTTTCCGTTGCAAATGACTTGATTGAAATCGAATCATACTTACTAAGCAGAAAGAATTCACAGAAAAGTTCAAAATTAGCTTTAACATTAGTGTGAGCTTGAATTTTCGCTATGAGCAATAGGCGTACGCGAGAGCGCAAGTGCCATAAAAACTCGGCGGGCGGGCGAACACGCGCACTATCATGACCCTCATCTTGATATCGAACACGGTACGATGCTATACGATTACGAAAAGCGCTATGAACTTTTTCAACCCCCTCACTATCAACGACCGAACTGTTGTTCTTATGTAAAATACTTTTCAAATGTGCAGAGAAAACTTTGTTATTTACGGATACGTCACAAACTGAACAGAAAGTAGACCTCGACATTATGATTTGGACAGTACAAATTCTCAAAGTTAAAGTAATAAAGGCTTAAGTATGTAAGTACCTAATCTTTGAGTTTGCTAACGATAAACAATAAGTAAACCAGCTAAAACATAATTTACGCAGAGAGAAACAAAAGAGAACCTATTTTTTAACTTTATCTTTATAAAATATCCCCTCTGTGGTAAACTTTGCCTTAGCTAATTTTACAATTTTTTTTAATGCGTAAAATTCTGGAGATTCTGCTTCGCCTTGCAAGCGTACCCAAACGATAGCGCGCTCGCACCGGTCAAGGCCGCTGAGATTAGATACCTCCTTCTGGTTGTAGAGGCGTAGCTCCACTAGCAAGTCGCCGTCGAGCTGTGCAGTCCGACGCGTTACACCACCAGGTACTCGGCGTGTCAGGATACTGGTGGTCTTGTTTGGCAGGTTTGGCGGCCGCGAAACCTCGCTGTCCGACTCTGAGTCGAACAACCACTCAGAAGTATTGGACGACGATGTATTCTTCACTTCTGCACTCTTCGCCTTCGATAGGCACTTTATCGCCTTGCTTCTCTTCTTTGGACTAGGGAGATAGAAAAAGGATACACGATTATTGTACACATTAAACACTTGAAATTTAGATATATGTAAATATAGCAATAAAAGTACCTGATGTCTTCGTCGTCGGTATCAAAGAAAAGGTCAGATTCACAGCTCTTCTTGGCTGACCTTTTGTTTTGCTTGCTATCCGACCTGAAAATAGTAAATGTCATATTAGTATTAAGAGTGGTTACAAGAAAACGAGTTGAAGATTCACATCTTCAATTCATAAGACAAAAAAAATATCATCATCATCAGTCAATCAGCATGCCACTGCTGGGCTTGATGGTCCCTCGTGAAGACAGCACTTGGAGAGGTCACGTCATATACAGCCTGGTCCAACGGCTCAATTTGTTGAAGCATGAAGATGATCAACCACTTATAGACAATTAAAGAATAGATATAAAGTATAGCAATAAAGTATAAAAACTTACGAACATTTTTCAGCTGTCTTGGTCTTGAGATTTTTTGATGAGGAGGTACTGAAGCACTGTTAGTGGTCAGAGATAGCACTGGAGTGTACTGTGACTACAGTTTTTCCGGATTTTATATAAGAAAAGTGCAATGCAAGTAATAATTTTACTGAGGTTCTCAACCTATACCTTATCTTTATAATCATTTTTATTTAACATGACTAATCTAAAAAAGAATGCTCATTAATTTTTATATTGTTAAATAAGTAAGTAATATTATAAAATATTATATATATAATCATAAAATTATTAATTTCCGTCCAAATCATATCCACACAAAATATTTATAAGAAAACAAATATGCATTCACGGATATGATGTCTATACGTTATCGAGAATCCTAATGCATTCACTTCCACTTCCATGGTCAGTGTTCGTTTTTCAAACACTAAAGAACTGACACTTTATTTAGAGAAAATATTTTTTTTTTCGTGATTTTTTTATCACACCGCGCGTTTTAGGCAAAGGAGACGCGAAGCGCTCTGGGTACTATGGTACCCGGGACGTGTGAGTGGAGCAGTTCTCAGGTCTGCAACAAAATTTTTGATCCGCAGTTGCGTATGATCCAAAAACGGTCCGATCATCGGCTGAACTTCGTCAGCTATATAAAAAAAAAGTACTTACGTAGCAAGAAAGAAACAAAACGACGAACTGACGCAATTACGTGTATTGGATTTTTATTTTCGAGGTAGTAGTAGATCGTTATTCAGCATCACAACATCTAAGAGAAGATTATAGTTTGGTAGTTTACTTTCAAAAAGTCGGTTCCATACTCGAAATATAAAACTTAATAACGTTTTGCACCTCTGACTTTCATGATATTTAGCAAAATTTGATATTTACCCATAATTCTACCAATGTGCAATATGACGCGGAAATAATCAGCAAATTAATTGTTTGTCGTTTATTTCCACAAACTTGCAATACAATACTGTGCATATACAGCAAAATAGTTGGTAACCGTTTAATTCTGCTGATGCACAAATCTCGTGTAAGGCTGCATGCTCCAAATTTTTTTTCATTTCGGGTTTATTATATTTATTTAAATTATACATGTACATACATATTTACAATTACTAACGAATATTATCTCCAAATTAAAAAGTCTTCTTTATAATAACGGATGCGATTTCTAATTTTCATTTTTCGATACTACTATTTAAAACAGATAAACAATAGGTATATCGTTCTATTAGGCGAACCGAATGTATTTATAGCATAACGATATTGATACGACATGAGGACAGAACCATAGAAGTTTATGAAAATTATTGTAATAATACATAGGTGGTATTCATCGGCAGCATCTCATACACGTTCCCACCGCACTACCCTATTTAATTAGGATGTTAAGACCTTAGTCAGCCAAGGTAGGTAGTAAAAATGTTCTTAATATTTTTTATATTTTCATTTTTTAAATTATTGGAATATTTATTTTCTATTTTTTATTCGTGTGATGACTGGAACACATCTTTCAGGGATTAGCCCGCCCTTTTAAATATTTTGTAAAAATCAACAATTTTATACTTTGTTTTATAATAAAGAATATATTTAATTGAAGTAATTTAATAAACAAATAAAAGTATTAACGTGTGAAAGAAGCCTTATTATTTGAGTAAGCACTCGTAACTGGATATATGAATAATGTGCAATAAAGGACATTGCTCTGCGTCCATACATTGTTCGCCCCAAATCCAACAGTAGTGAAAAAATGCTTTTCGTATAACTAGACATTAGTAAATACTGTACGTCCACATCAATTACTACGGACATACTTGGAAATCGAATTATTTATCAAAAAGAATCAGATTTTGAGGTTAGTTGAAGTAACTCTTTATTTCGTTAGAGCAATACACATAATCTATGCTTACAATTATTAAAGTAATAATTATTGCAATCAATTAAGGAACGTTATTATATAGCCACGTAGTAAAGAACGAGAAATCTCGAAATTATAAAGTAAGTCAAAAACACTACGAACTAACAAGCGACAGTGCGTGAGTAGTCAATAGACGTGTGTTAACATTGTTAACTGTGAAAGAAGTTATGAAAAACATTATTTATACAAATAAATAAATGTCCATACTTACATAAAATCGGCTCAATTCTATTTAATCGAGCAAATGGAACAATAATCTTTCGTTTATTTTACTTCATTTGGTTTTGTTTCAGAAAGTACTTTTAAATATTTTTGATTTGTCCGTCGAATACATATATTTGTTATGAGTGTTATAAAATATGCATATAATTATGACGTAAATCAAATCTGTGTTGGTCATGGGGCGATTTTCGACAATGTCCATGTCCTTTATTGCTGATAAATGAATTTCGTGGGAATGCTTTGAAACTGTATGGCAGGCAGAGTGTAGAACGGTACTTATCCGAGAGTTGAGTCCTGAAGCTACGAAACCTCAACCTGTTTAATTTCTGTTGTTATTGCACTGCTACCTAGTTGAATGCCTTAATATTCTGAGATAGAAAACCTTGAAAATGTGTCTAGTAAATCGCAATCAATCAAAAGTATACTGTTTACAGTCAAACAACACAACACAATAGAAACATTATGAAATGAAATGAAATAAAAAATCTTCTTTTCCATTTAACCCTATATAATGTATATTGGGCAATCTTAAACTGTTTTCATCAAATCACCGTAAACGAACGCAGTGAGATTTGCGGAGCTAGAGCGCAGCGAAGCGTAGCTCAAATCTCACTGCGTTCGTTTGCGGTGTTTTGATGAAAACTGTTTTAGAATGCCCAATATACACCTACTTACATATCCCATCTATCCTTTAATATCCTACCTATCTCTGGATCTGTTTACTGGAGACAGAATTATGACGTTTTTGTACTAGCTTCTGCCCGCGAATTTGTCCGCGTGGAATTATTTATTTTGGTAGATTATTTTATATCCAGTCTGCTTAATTCTTTTCCAGAACTCAAACTATCTCCATACGAAATTTCATATAAATCGGTTCAGCGGTTATCACTATCCCATAAAAACTTCCACCTTCCTTTTCACCCCCTTAAAGGATGATTTCTGCGATAAAACTATCCTATGTCTCCTTTCCCGGGAGTCAAACTACCTCTATATTAAATTTCAATTAATCGATTCAACGGTTATCATTCCCCATACAAACTTTCATCCCGCTTTCACCCCCTTAAAGGACGATTTCTGCGTTTAAACTATCCTATGTGTTCTTTCCCCGGAGTCAAACTACCTCTATACCAAATTTTATTTTCAATTGGTTCAGCGGTTTAGGCGTGAAGAGATAACAGACAGACACAGTAATTATAATATTAGTATGGATGGAGCTAATAATGTCAAATACCTATCGATAGTACCAGATTGATAGAATATTGAAACCGGAAATTAAAAAGCTTTGTTTTCATTAATGTCTACCGGATGAATGAAAACAAAACTTTTTAGAAAAACACACACGAAATAACGTTTGTTAGATTTTGATTTTTTCATTAGTAACAAGTAACAACAATTTATACTGAGTAAAAAAAGATAGCCTCTGTTTATAAAAATTCTCCGCGATGAACGGTGAGTCAGCGATACAACAGCTCGACTGTACAACATATTAACGTCGGCTCGCGTCATTTGTCACTCTACGCAAATTTTCTCAGTTAATATTTCAGTAGAATCAAATTACGAAGCTCCTAACCCGGGAACATATTGCGAGACGGATGGAGGGGTCCGAATTTGTGGCGAAGATGTTGGCAGTATGATTTCTTTGGGTTTTTTCTTGACGACTGTATTTGTTGTTGCTTTTGCATTTAAGATAATAAAAAATATGTTTGAATCTGGTTTTAGATGTAGATTAAGGAATTTTTAATACGCTATAGATCACTATATACCGGGTTATTTTTCCAGTAGGAGCCAAATTTTGTGTGCTTGTTTAGACAAGCAAAATAAACAACTTTTGCTATGGGACTAAACTCGAAATCGCGAAAAAAAATCAGCTGTTCCATTTATTTAGGTTCCGTGGATGTTGAACATTTGTATGGAACAGCTGATTTTTTTTCGCGATTTCGAGATTGGTCTCATAGTAAAAGATCTTCATTTTGCTTGTCTGCACACAAAATTTTACTCCTGCTGGAAAAATAACCCGGTATGTTCGAAATCACTTCCTATCCTTATTTCGAATTCTTAGCTAAAATAGGTTGTTCGTTCACTAGTTCTAGAATATTGTTCACTTTATTTATTGAAATCGAAAGTATATGATTTAATCTAATAATTACGAAGCGATTAGGTTTAAAGTTTTAAAATCGAGGCATGTTTGGGGTCACATTTTAACCAAGTTTTAATTAATTTATAAAAAAATTAAAACGACCATCCTCCTAAGAATGCGTTGAATAATAACATATCTTTTTTAAAGATTTTTTCATTCAATATTTATGAAAAGAACCGGTTTTTTCTGCAGTGATTTTTTATGATTGACCGTACTATGCGCCTTAAAGGAGAAAAAAAAAACTTTAGACTTGCATCGGAGTAGGTACTTATCAGTCGAGGTGCCATTGATGATATGAATAATTAATTGTTGCTTGGCGTAAAGCGCTCGATTTCTTTGAGTTTCGTTTGACATCATGTCAAATTTGCTTGACAAACTTCACGTTTTTATCAAACAGTAGCTCAAACGCTCAAACCCAAGTTCAAACAAAGTCAAATAGTGACTGTAGTTTCGGTTTTCTGTTTATCGTGAGTTGATAGTGTCGAACACTATTTAAAATGAGTAATACAGATCGATGTAGCATTTTTGGTGTTGAATTTAGCATTGTGTATTAAGTATATGATTTAAATGTTATATTTTGTCGGACAGAAAAAAAGTATGGGCTTAACACTAAACAGACTCGTTAGGAGTAGTACATACTGTTCATTCAAAATTGTTCAAAATCTTTATTCAACATAGGCCTTTACAGGCACTTATTGACCTCAAAACAAAGCAAAACATTCTTATTTAAAGGAAACTTAGTTAACCTTATATGTGCACAAGGGCGGATTTAGGAGGGCACTGGGCACTTCCCCCCCCCCCCCCCCGGGGTTTTTATGTACTGTGAAGATTCCATCACAGTACAAACGTAGAAGCACATCAAATTACTTATCATAGTTGTTAAAATATATGAATAAAATAACAGAAAGAACATGAATGAAACTCTTGTCTATTTCTGGCGCCCCTTGTGCCCCTCCCAGAAAAAAATCCTGGATCCGCCCTTGTATGTGCATACATTCTGAATATACTCAAGATGTCTGCAAATACAAGTAGGAAAGGGAAAAAAAAGGTTGAATCTACACCTGTTCAGAAATTGGGAGAGCCTTCTCGAGAAGAACAGGCAAGAAACTCGAAAGGTCAACATTTTTTATCTCCTCTTGTAATCGCCATAAAAAGTTTAAAAAATACAATCGGGATGATTTCATACACTTAAAACGTCAAAAAAATGATATAAACTTAGACAATATAATATGTTATTAGGTATTTCAAATTCTGATAAAATGTTTGCTTAATTGAGTATTTGTTTGACTCGTGAATCGGAACTTATATTTTACACAAATATTTTATTTGTAAACTTTAAACAAATATTTTTTCAGAATTATAATTTTATTTAACTAGACTGATATTCTACTTTTATATAACGTGGAACTAATTATTGCATTTTTGATAAAAATAACCTAATGAGATAAATTATCTTTTTAAAACATAATATTTTTAATCACGGAAACTAGTATGCATGGAACGGAAAAATTCGACCTCTCAAGGGAACTTTCTTATCTTGAATGTACAAAGAATGCCTCGGGCATTAAGTCCGAAATTGTACACATAAAATAAATCTATACTTACTAATATTATAAAGCTGAAGAGTTTGTTTGTTTGTTTGTTTGCTTGAACGCGCTAATCTCAGGAACTACTGATTCAAATTGAAAAATTATTTTTGTGTTGGATAGTCCATTTATCGAGGAAGGCTTTAGGCTATATAACATCACGCTACGACTAATAGGAGCTGAGCATCAATGACAAATGTTGCAAAAACGGGTAAAAAATATATGGCGAAACGTAGTTCGCTGGCACAGCTAGTAAAAAAATAAAATTACACAATGCATTTACTTCACTTAAGATGTAATTCACGTTTAGGACTTGAACTGGCTATAGTTTCTTTACCAATAAAACAAATTTTAGAAATTGTAGTAAACTAGCTAATCTTGGCTAGTACGTCGTGTTGCCAGTTCCTTTTTCTTTGAACTTGGCTGGACACGCTGCCGCGTGTCTAGGTAAACAAACGTTAGTTTTTAATACTGAGCACATGCGTCAACTATGTCTTTGCTATGCGAAGTATGTCGGCGAATATCTTTTGGACTATATGGAAGCATTCTCTACCGTTATTTCTTTTGAAACTATGGGATGATTTCATAAATGAAATTTCGTTAAAAACTACAATATACTTGTATTTCTACAACTGCTCGTTGGGATATGTTTATGTGGTGAATACGAGTGCGAGTAGGTACTTGTTGCGACATGCTTACAGCAATCGGATGTCAAGAGGTTCCTAATACCTGGCAGTGCTTATATGGTTATTAATTTTACTAACAATATTTTGTAACTCATATAAAGAGATGTATGATGACATTTATATATACGTAAACCAAAGCTATGCAATATACCTACATTCAAAAAACTTACATTACTCACTCCCCCACATTTCGTTACTAATATCCTAATATTGTATAAAGTCATGAATCGAAATTTAGAAAAAAAATTGCGTGGTTTTATGAACCACGATGCAAATGAAACTTTTTTTCGGATCGTAGGCATTTATCTGAAAGTTTTCGGAAAATTATTCGATTTATTTTTTATTTTATTTTTATTTTACTTAGGGTATTAAAGTCGTCTTTTTAATAATAACTTAAATGTTTTTATTCTGAAAATAAAACTGTAAAAAGTAATAAAATCCGAAAAAGAAGTAAAAATAACAAATAAATAAACAAAAAAGAAATAAAAAATAAAATAAAAATACAAATAGAAAAACGCTCTACCCAGGATCTAACAATCGCCACACAGATTTAAAGTTAAAGTTTTAACGCATAGACCAATCCTGACCTATGTGAAGTAGTGAAATTAAAGATCTTATATTTTTATGTAATGCCACATGCAATAGATAGACGAAAAAATTTAAGGCGACTAAAAAAAGTTTCACTTTAATATACATTATGCCAAATTCATACGTAATTTTAGCACCTAGTACCTGGAAATTGACCTTCAGCAAAAGCCACATATTATATTATTATGCATATCTACATTCAAAGAACCTACTAAAATTACTCAGTCCCACACATTTCGTTACTAATATCACCAGATTGTGTAATTTATATGTAGAGATTTGGGATAATATACATTATGCCTCATTGATACGTAACTTTAACGCCTTTTACCTGGAAATTGACCGTCAGCCAAAATTATGCATACCTACGTTCAAAGCACTTACTAACATTACTCAGTCGCACACATTTCGTTCCTAATAAAACAAGTTAGTCCTTACTCTGCATTGCGATTTAGGACTTTTATATCTTAATCTATTAACCGAATGACCTGGGCACTGCTCTAAGCCTATAGATATTTAATTGAATCAACTAACGGCGAAACTAATTGAAATAGAAAGTACAAATGGAATGGCTAATTACAGTAGGTAGCGTAATGACTTCGCAGGTCCTATACATAGTGCTATATTTATTTGAGTACAAATTTGAATTTATAGAGTCCATTCCTCGCTATTAACAAAACTCACAAATTAAAGTATTTTAAGCCTTTCTCGTATTTAGGTCGTTTTTATCAGTACTTTAAACTCGTGTTTAGCCAGTCGGAATTGTGAGCTTTGTGCCATTATCTTAAAGTCCTTAATGGTAGAGTCCGATAGCAGAGTATGCTGGCCAGGGCGCCATAAGGCGACACAATAAATCTTTCGGCACTTTCATAACTCAATTCCTGAAAGATAACAAAATAAACCAAAGCTAGCTTCTGTTGTAATTTGTTTTCTGTTTAAGTCGATCCCTTTAAATATTTCTTGATTATTACGTTGGCCGCAATTTTTTTTAACGTCTTTGTTGCTTTGTACAATAATGTTATTGGATAGGTATCATGCTAAATTTGCAGCATATTCTCGTTCTCATTTGTATAATTGATTACAAAGTATGTCAGATCCGTTTAAACACATTCGGTCCTCCAGAATGCGAAAACCGGTCAAAATTATAACTATATAAGGTTCTTAACAACGTACCGTGTCATAATTAAATACAAGAAAATAAAATGTTACACTGCGTTATATTTTATCTCTAAAGGATTTTTTTTCTTGCAGCTAAGTTGGCAAACAAGCAAACTGCCCACCTGATGGTAAGTGGTAACAGTCGCCTATAATACATGTGGCTCTTGTGAAATTCGCACAGGAACCACAGTGTACGTTGCCAACTTGTAACATCAGATGTAGTCACGGTACCCAGTAATTTCATTTTAAATAAATAGCAAGTGATAATTATTATTTCTAAACTAAAACTAAAATTAGTACGGGAGAGGCGTGGTGAGTGTGCCTTTCGAATGGGCAATCGAACGTGGTTTGAAGGCATTAGTTTATACTGAAATTGGTGTTGAAAATTATAATGACGTTGTAATAAACAATATGTTTACTTTTATACACATGCAGTTAATAGTACATTTCTTAAATCGGTCATTTATATTCAGTCCATTTCGAACCTAACGCTTTGTTTATTAGAGCTGTGGACAATGCGTGTAGCTTTAACTAAAATTTCTATCTACAGAACCACATATTTCCAACAGCTTATTCTTAACACGAATATAGAAAAATTGTACAGAATACAAGCTGTCTCATTTTATTACTTGCGATTATACTCCGCTCGAGTACGCTTTAGAGTAAACATCGGATGAAATGAATTCCAGCTTGACTCTTTTTTCGCGTCTTAATATCACCACACCGGCACGAAACATTCGCCGAAACCGTCACCTTTAATAGAGTAATCTAAAGTAAACGACGCCATGTTTGTTTACGTTTACAGCGTTTACTTTACGCGGGCTCATTATATTATGTCTGTATCTTGTTTTGGTTATCTCATTTCTCCAGTACTTTCGAAACTTAATGTTCCTTCATCAATTTAACTCGCTCATTATACTTTCTGAAGCTTGAAAGGGCCAATTTGGGAGGTTTATAACCTTTTTTAGGCCCAAAATCTAATCTTTGAGTCGGATCGATGGGAATGGAGCAAAATAGAGATTGCTTTCACGATAATGAAAGAATCTTAAAAGGGTCCAGAAAATGTCCAGGCGCTATTAGAGGGTAGACGTAACCGTTACTGGTCTTCGCAGTAAGAAAATTTAAATATTCATTTCGTTTTTCCTTTGATAGCCACTTAAGTGATTGGTCCGACTTTTTACAGCGCTCGGTGAGCGATAGTCAGATATTTTCATTACTTCGTTAATGCGTTGGCTTTTAATGAACAGTACTGGTACATCGCTTATGTATATTAATTCTGAATTTATCTTAAGCGAGCGAGGTTATTACTTCTAAATCTATCGATTCTGGTAATCAGTATGCTATGCATACTGTTGTGTTTATAATAATTAATATAATATATAAAATACTTTATAGCCTGGATGTTACGCTCGTTAAATGCATGTGATAAATATTAATAAGGAAGCTAAATTTTAATATATGTATAGTGAAGGTAATAAAAACTTTCAATATTTAACTAAAGTAAATAGGTAATGTATAAACTACAATTAAACTGAATAATAATTTTTATTAAGATGACTCTACCATTCGCTCGGAATGCCGGTCTCGCGCCCACTCATAAGATTTACCGTCCTCCATTATGTAATTTTAATAAAATAAAGAATAAGTCCCACAAACGTGATAATAACTTAGGAAATTTCAAATAAAAACTTGGGAAATTTTAAAAGAGCACGACAAAACATTATCAAGTTTGTTTACTATCCGAGTGACGTCACGTCGGCACCCAATAATAATATGTCGAATGACGTTTTTGACATTTGAATAACCGATTAAAAAATAAGGTATTTAAAATTGAATTATTTAATTTATATTGCATTTTTGTGAATAAATATCGGCGTTTCTCGCTTAATTTTTACGCAATCTATCATAAACATACATAGTTATACTTCTTCTTACATGGTGTGAAATACCCTATTATGGTTGATCATTTCTTACAGAATTAAACAATCATCGATTTAGTTTGGTTATTTTGACACAAAAAATCTCATTCTGACTCAAATCAATACATGATTTCATCTTATAAATCTTTATTTTTATATATTTATATCATCTTAAACTTCCTCAAATCTATCACATGCATAAACTTTGGCAATTTAGAGTTAAAACCAATACCTTAGAGTCAATGCTCTAAGGTTTAATGTAGGAACGCAATTTTCATTCGATGAAAAATCAACTCTCTAAGATATGGAAAGGAGTAGGTAAAGGCACAACAGTGTACGATTCGTCATATTTTATCGTACAAGATTAGAAGGTATATATAATAATAAAGAATGTGATTCGATAATAAAGAATGTGTTTTTTGGTTTTTTAGTAATTATTATTGAAAATTTGTTTATATAAATGTACCCAATTATTAATTAGAAATTATCATTTTTAATGTTGAGTGACAAAGACAATAAATAGTTAAGCTGTTGTACTTTATATTATGGTTTGGTCATAGTAAATTTAAACTATTGTTGATATTAAGAAGTTTAAATTTCACAAGGCGACGGCTTGCTTCGCACAATCTATGGGAAACACCTTTTTAGTAATCATGTGATGCTGAAAGTTCTAAAATGGTACGTACCAGATCTTTGAGAATTAATAAATCTTTCTAAACATTTGCTTTTAGACGAATGTTGAACAATCCTGTTAACTATCGCCCAAGCAGCGAGAAGTATCGGGAAGCAGGTATCTGGATAATGGCTGAGGTCGTTAGCCAAATCAGTTAGAACTTTATTTAAACCCGATTTGTACGGTTGCCTGAAAGTCAAGCTTTTCCTCTCATTTTTTATTTCCGTCTTTGCGCATTAATGCACGCAGAGTTACTTGTTATCTGTATCGATTTGAGAGCCAAATTACAGGAGAGCAGATCAATATAATATCGGTAACAAAGTCGATTTACGTAAAAATAGTTTTTTTAGGAATTTACCAATAAACGTGCCTAAAAATAGAACGCGTGCATATAAGCTAATTTTATTATTTAAAAATATGTCAGCATACGGAAATCCTTCCTGACTGTGTGCAGTGAAATCACACATAAAGATCAAGCTAAGTTTGCAAAATGTTCCCTGGAATTGAAAAATATTACGACTGAGAATAATAACAATGAGAATGACGGTCCTCTTGGTGGATGTCTGGATATTACAAATTAAATTTGTCTTCCCTCTTTACTCTGTATAATTATTTATTATACAAAAGCAGGTATCACTGTTAATTACGTAGCGCCGGGTAGATGCTGTGTAAAACACAGCATCAATCCAAAAGAAAAAAAAAGTTGCTTGTATTGTTCCCTTTAGTCGTAGTTCAAGCGGCGACGGTTTGCTATTCAGTGGCACAAGAACTCCACACGCAGAAATATACGTAAATGATGAGCACAAACCGTGGTTAGCGGACAAAGAGCGTAGTCCGCCAGGACCGAGAAAGAAACAAAAATAAGCGCTTGAACCTTTTTATTGCTCGTAGAGTTTACCTCTTGTATTGCAGTTTTATCGGGCTGTAAATAACAAGTTATATCTCGTGCAGTTCGCGAATGCAGCTCACTTTATTTCCGGGCACATAATAATAATAATATGTAAAATAATATTTGATATTATAAATATTGAATAAGTTTGTATATTTTGATATAATTTCCAATTTTCCGTTACTTCTTATAATATTCTTGCGTATTAATCAAACAGTATACTAGAGTGTTATAAGGGCTGAACAGCGTCCGAGAATGTTCGACGCCGAAATGGGTGTGTTTACCCGAATTAAACTAAACACTCTAACGGCTGGTTGCAACAAATTTTACGTTTAACGATTTCGTAAAAGTAACAGTAAAAGTCAATCATAATCATCATCATCAAAGCTCATATACGTCCCCACCGAAGGGCACGAGCCTACCCTAACTAGTTAGGGCGATTAGGCCAAGTCAAACCACGCTGGCCCAGTGCAGATTGGTTGACTTCACATACACATTTGAATTACTTCCCAGGTGTATGCAGGTTTCCTCACGATGTTTTCCTTCACCTTAGGAGCGTCAGATAAATGCACATATGAAATTCGTGAAACGAAAAACATATTGGTATATGGCAGGATCGATTGCGAGCCTCCCGATACTACTCGGGGCACAGTCCGGTGCCGAGGCCACAGCGCCACCGACGCTCCAAACGTAAAAGTCAATAAGAATACGTAATAATTGCACTATAATGTCTCACCTCCAGTTTTAATTGTAGTTTTATTTTATCCTTTACGTTTAGCAAGGTTAAATGTACGGCACGAATCATATATTTAACAGTGAAACGACCCAATTGTATGTATTAAGTTGTTACTTTTTACGAAATCGTAAAACGTAAAACTTGGTGCAACCTGTTATTTGCTGTTATTTTCATTTTCATTTCGAATACGAGCAAAGTAAAACATAAATAGCATTCCAAAAACAATTTTTTAGGCATATGTACTATGTATACATTATTTTTTTATTATTAATATATATTTGAAACTGGTTAATCATTTTCTAATAAAATATTTTCATTAACTTGAAATGTCGATGTGTGCTTTATAGGTTTTTTGGCAAAAGAATAAGTCATAAACTTAGGTCAACACTGACCTACTTTAAAATATGACAAATAAAAAATATATCCCATTCTGTGCTTAAAAGATTCAGATTTATAATACTAATTATGTTGGATACAATATCACCATCATGTCCATGTTTAAGCCAAGCACGTGTAGATACAGTAATTGTTACCTATAGTTTATTCACAGTTTGAGTAACAATTAAACTAAACTAAAGCTTTCAGAGTTGTAGCAGAAATTAAGGCCGGTAATTATATAATGCATGGTTAAGTCCGCTTACCCCGAGCTGAAAGGGCCATCCGACAGCATATTTCCAGCCAAACTAACGAAGCTGTAATTAGATTGTAACTCGTTAATTTGTTTGTCAGTAGCAACAACTACGGCCCCTCGAGGTCCCGTTTCACTCTTATGTTGTTTAGGTACCTATTTCATTGTGCGTTTTGAATTAAAATTTCACATTGAAACTCTTGGTATAGTCATCTTCATCATCATCATTTCAGCCAAGAGACGCCCACTTCTAGACATAGGCCTCTCCCAGGGATCTCCAAACCGATCGGTGATGTGCCTCCCTTATATGCGCCTGCGATCTTGGTATAGTGTTGATTGAAAATTAATCGGTTGAATTTAAATTTGAATTAGAATTAATTAATCGTTAAGGTATCATAGAATACAAAGATTTTATTAAATAAAGAATAAAAACTGAAAAGGAAATGATTTTTTAAACTACCTACATATAGTTTATACAGGGTTTATTGTAAAGCACCTGTAACCTTGCAGAATTAGATATCTATCATTATTAACTACAACGTTTGTTTTACGAGTTTTAAGACAGCTCAATAAATTGAACAAAAATCAATTTTCAAGTTTTTATTGTACTGTCGTGACATTGATAAGTCTGTTTCATTTTTACATGACGACGGAAGATGACGCTACGCACGCGCGCTGTGCGCGTAGAGTTACAAACATTCTAGACTAGAGAGGTAAGTATATTAAATTAATATTTATTTTTGTATGAAAGTAAAATCTAACGAATTATCAAAAGTCGCAGAACAAACGTTGTTGTTTATGTTCTTAGCTATCTAATCCTGCGAGTTTGCAGGTGTTTTACAAATAACCCTGTATTTAGAACTTTTGCATTTTATTTAAAACTAACCGTGCTCGCGACTTCGTCCGCGTGGAATAGTAACTTTTGGCAGCATTTTGATTTTTGTAGGCATTTTTTTAAGATCTTGATAAAAAGTAACTTATGTTATAACTTATATTATTAGCTATCTATTAGTGAAAGTCCCATCAAAATTGGTCCATCCGTTCCAGAGACAGACAACAAACAGACAGACAGAGAGACAAATAAAATTAAATTGTGTTTTTGTTACCCGCTATTGGTACCCGATATATGTACATTCATACCCATTTAGTAAAATCTTGTTATTTTGACATTAAAAACAGACACTTTAATTTTATTTATTTTTGTTATTGGTACCTGATGTACATTCATACCCATTTAGTAAAAACTCGTTATTTTGACATTACAAACAGACACTTCAATTTTATTTATTTGTATAGATGTTAAATAATTTGATAAATGAATAAATCAATCAAGAAAAAATTTCGCCTCGGGCGGGGTTTGAACCCACGCCTTCTACATACATAATGTTGATACGTATGTAGTTATTAAGAGTAAATAAAGACTACTTACGGGCGATTGTGCTCTAGTTCAAGGTAATGACTAGAATGATTACTTATCGTTAAAATTAAACTAGATAGGGCTGCCGCATTAGCAGCGTTTACTTGACAAGACAAAACATAGACAATCACACAAATCAATAACTATCAAAAATATATTGTCATTTTGAAATATATATAAAAAGTTCAAACTTCTAAAAGGGTTGTTATATACACGCAGTGGTGTCGGCTACAACTACTTTGGCATAACAAAGTTCAAAAGAGATCAATAAGTTAAATTTTAAGGTGTTTCCAACGTGTTTTGTGTGTATGTTACGCGATTACTCCGCCAATTGTGGACCGATTTTCAAAATTCTTTTGATAGAGTATACTCCTAGGGTGGTCACAAGGTCACCGAAGTCAGGATCTGATGATGGGATCCCAGGAAAATTGAGGAAAACACTAATTAAATACCAGCTCACCTTCGGTGAGCTAGTATTTAATTAGGGTTTCTTTCACTATAAAGATTTCATTCACTTAAAAGTTAAAAATAAAAAATATTTTACAAAAAATAAAAACCGACTTCAAAAACACTGAAAACTTTAAAATAATATAAGAATAGATACAGACAACATCACACTTCTATATCGAAGTCGGTGACAAATTTTAACACTTTCTAGGAGATCATCGTTTGGCGCCGACTTCAATATAGAAGTGTGATGTTGTCTGTACCTATTCTTATATTATTTATAAGTTTTCAGTGTTTTTGAATTCGGTTCTTTTTTTTGTAATTTTTTTTAAATTGATTTAGCATTTTTAGAAAATGCAAAAGTTCTATAATATATTATAATTTAGTTTACTAGAGGAATTCTGTACTGAAAATGACAAAACTAATAAACTAGTCTTCTTACTATACCTACTTGTTACTCTGTCGATTTGATAATCGATCAGTGTAATTATTTATACCATGCGTGATATAAGTAATAATTTTATACATAAATCGTAAAGAAACTTTTGCGAAGTAACAATTATTATTTGCTTGGTCTTTGCTATACTCTACACATAATGATAGTGTTTCATCCTCATCATTTATATTGCTGTCGTTATTCTTTGGAGGTGATGATTGATAACAAGCTTAGATGAAAAAAAGCTGCGAGCTAATGGGTTTTCTCATAACAAAACTCAATCACTACTACATATACACATATTTTCCTTATTGGTCGACGTACAATATCAGAAGATTTAGTCGGAGGCTCACTTATCTAAACTTTACGGTGACAAGCCTCCTGTCTCGCGATTGCCTAACAGAGCTTCGAAGGCTTAGAACTTCAAACAGTTTGAGATTGGCGTTTCCGAGGGCACCAGTAATCCTTAGTTTCTAAAAAGGCCCGGATGATACCGGCGTAGTTTAATAACACATTTGCCGTAATTAATAAAATTCATATTGACCCATGTAATTATGTAAGAAGTGAACTGTGATCTGGCCTTTTAACGTATAATATGTATGAATTAATGACACAAGCAGTATTTTTTTTATCACCATCAGCCTGAAGTACTTCACTGCCGGACAAGGAGCTTCCACAAGGTGCACCACTCAGCCCGGTCTTCGGTTTTTCATATCCACGTCCTCCCAGCTTGACGTAAGAAGTAGGAAATCTACTTTGTTGCAGATCGTCCCACACTTCGCTTGTCCAAACGTAGTCGCCACTCGTAGTCGTAGTATACCTCTTGTTTAAACGTTGGGAAATGCGTTACGCACACCTTGGGCTTGGAAGAGCGCGAGGTTATGTCCGACTCTTCACAGCCACTGGAAGCAAAGTGCCATCCAAAGACTGAAGCCTACCCACCGACTAGAACCCAATGATGCCCCCTCGCAGACATCCATCATCATCATCGCCGCATTCTCCTCATCATCAGACTAAGAGGTCACGGCGAGGAGGGACGCGTTGATGCCGGTCAAAGTCATTTGTTTTATTGCAGAAAGTTGGCAAACAAGCAAACTGTCCACCTGATGGTAAGTGGTAACAGTCACCTATAATACATGTGGCTCTTGTGAGATTCGCAACAAAACTGCAACCCCCACAAGAGCCACAGTGTACGTTGTCAACTTGTGACATCAGATGTAAAGTCACAGTACCCAGTAATTTCACTGCCATATCTTACCCTTCAAACCGGAACACAGCAATGCAAGCACTGCTGCTTTGCGGCAGCAATAGGTAAGACGGAGGTACCTAAGCAGACGACCCTGGTACAGACTCTCCCTCCAGTCATGGGAACTCTTGCGAATATTTTCACGACACTAGTATACGGCTCCAACGATTGTCGGTTCTGCGACAGATATGGTCTGTCCATTGCCATATCAGCTATTGCCTGGTTGCTTATTTTAAGAGCTATGACTGGCTGAGTAATTTGCTTTTTAATAATGAGACAAGTCGCATACTTTATCATCATCCTGCCCTTATCCTATTTTTTGTGGTGACGGTGAAACATGTTTTTTCCATTCAACTCTATTATACAACATTCTATTTACATAAATGGAGAAGGTATATCTCCTCCATTTATGTAAATACTAGATTTCCGGTCGCGGCTTCGCCCGCGTTATTATTGTTTTCCCGTGGGAATTTTAATTTTTCCTGTAGGGAAAATAATTTTGTAGCCTATTATGTTATTTATATTTAGGAGCTCGGATAATATATTTTATAGAAATTGGAGCAGATTTTAAATATTTTCCATAAAAACTTTCTCCCCCAATTTGCACCCTAAGGGGGTGAATTCCAATAAACCATGAAACACGTATTCAATGAAATGATTTTAAGAGTATGAATCTCAAGTTTAATTATAATCGTTGCTAATTTAAAAAAAACATACAAGCTTGCAACCCCTATCATCCCTTCAGGGTTAAAATTTATTAAAATCCCTTCTTAGTGTGCGTTCGCATTCTGTCCAAATTTCACGTTTCTACTCTACCATTAGCGGTTACGGCTGTGCGTGCGTCTATAGATGGGAACTTCTCCTTTTATATATTATATATATATACATATATATAGATTATCGTACTTTTAAATATTAAATGGACCTCCTAGGGTTAATAAATATTCACGAAATCTGAAAATTCTATAAAAATGAAACAAAGGTAAATTGTGAGAAGATTTTTTAAATTGTATTTAATATAACATGGTATTTAAAAATAATAGCATAAATGGAAATTATTTTTAAACGCTAGTAGGTACTTAAAACAGCGCACTGCGGTATACATGTTAATTTAATTGTATTGTAACAGAAATATATATAATAACGGGAAAATTTAATCCTTGGCCAGCCAAATATCCGATGTGCAGTCTCCGCCTGGATACCTAGAATACAAATTCTTATTTAATAATATTCTTGATTGGTTGCTAGCTGTACCCCACGAACTAAGTTTCGCCTTAATAAAGCCCAAAACTGTGGTATCCTCATTTTTTGGATGGAGATTTCTCAGCTTCCCGTGGGAATCTTAAAAAAATACTTCCTTAGTCAACGCCTACATAACCAATGTTCCCCTCCTGTACCGAATTTCACGTTTCTAGCTGCAGTAGTGTGGCCCTATACGTCGATACCTCAGTCAGTCACCAGTACTGAAAAAGTTCATCCCCTCAACCATGATCACTTAAAACAATTTTAAAACCGCACTGAGATCGAGATGGCGCTGTACTAGGGCTGCCATACGTCCCGATACCCTGGGACATGTCCCGATTTCTAGCGTGATGTCCCGGTGTCCCCGTCAATAATTCATTTGTCCCGGTATGGTAGCTAGGTAGGTAATATAATGTACAAGTATTACGCGAGCTGCGCTTCGAAACATCAGGGGGCCTATTACCGATCTCATGGTTTTGCAAATGATATCATATGATATCATAGTGCAAAACGAAAAATACGATTTCCGGTCAGATTTTTTAAACATTTCTTCATTATTTAATGATAACATCATCGAAATTATGCTATAGTGATGATATCATTGGAGATCGGTAATACTAAATGCAGCATTTCATGACTTCTTTTTCTCAAATTTATACCATATCATATGATGAAAGATCCATAATTAACCTGCTGAACCCCAGAAAAATACGAATGGGCAAAGAAAAGTGATACCGAGAACGTGAACATTGATTGAATGGCATTGATAACACTAAGAAAATAAAAATGTTGATTTTCTGTTTTATTATTGATTTTCTTTCAATTGTATTTAATTTTAGTAAATATTATACCAAAAATAAAACTCAAGTTCGTAACGAAGTAGAAATCTGATTTTTAGTTAAAGTTTTTCATAATATTCATCGAGCTTGAATATTTTCATGGTTTAATAATAAAAAAAATATATTCCAAATGTCCCGGTCGATGGTTCTGAACTTATGACAGTACTACGTTATACGCAACAAGAGCGATGTCCCTGTTTCAATATTGTTTTAACCTTGCTATAAGCGATCATGGTTAGGCCCCACCCAGGTGGGTGATTTTGTATCGCATCGGCAATCAGCCATCGTATAGATTTGATCATTCTGTTTATTTGAAACTGATTTTTAATGTTTAACACTCTGGTAACGTCGTCGTCTCAGTCATCATCATCATCATCATTTCAGCCAAGAAACGCCCACTGTTGGACATCGGCCTCCCTCAAGGATCTCCATACCGATCGGTCCTGCGCCTCCCGCATCCAGCGGCTTCCCGCGACCTTCACCAGATCGTTGGTCCACCTTGTGGGGGGGCCTACCAATACTGCGTCTTCCGGTACGCGGCCGCCACTCGAGGACCTTTCCGCCCCATCAGCCGTCAGTCCTACGAGGGATGTGTCCTGCCCATTGCCACTTAAGGTTTGCAATTCTTTGGGCTATATGGGTAACTCTAGTTCTTCTACGGATCTGATGTGATCACGTAGAGAAACCCCGAGCATAGCCCTCTCCATTGCCCTTTGAGTGACTTTGAGCCTTCTTATGAGACATATTGTAAGCGGCCACGTCTCAGTTCCGTATGTCATCCGTATGACATACGTCATCTGAGTGATCTTGATATATTTGTTGAATAAATCAACCAATACTTATAGCTACTGAACATAATTTCGCTTTTCTTCATTAAGTCATCCAGTTTGATAATGATTGCCGATCAATCGATGAGTTACAAAATCACCACCCAGATCCCTACGAGAGCCAAATTTATAAGCAGCCTATACACAGCAGTTTTCGACTGGGCTAGCGAACGACAAAAACCAACCCGTCGGTGTTGATGGAATATTATGAAGCCGTGGAAACAAGACCGGCGCCAATGACCGGTGTACTCATCGTGTTCAAATCAAAACTGGTGACATCTCTATATGTATAATAAAATAGTAGGAGTCGTTTGTCCCCGAGCACTTTTCTCCGTTACGGTATCATATACCGCGACGGTTAGTACTTGTTGTTTGAGGTTCCTATTGAAATTTTAACGAGTTACGTGACACCGTTCCAGAGTGGTGACAGATTTCCTTAATTAACTGAACAGTTGATAGTGGGGTGAAGTTTATTAAGAAATGTTTGAAAGCTGAATCAAATATATCAAATGTAACTATTCATACCCAAAAGATGCCTAGGTTACTAGTAAAAGGTAAGTGTCCAAATCAGAACATTTATTTAATTTATACAATCCTCAACAGATTACGTATTTTAATATATTAACCAGTTTCCATTAATATTTATTTTTAATCCTTTTATAAACTTCATCATGTCAACCCAAAAAATAACAGACACTGTAATGACTATGACGTGCAATTTTCGTTTCCATTTTTTTTCAAATCTCAATTGCATTAAAAGGAGTACAAACTGCGAACTTAATGCGATTAGGCATTCTCTGCCAGTCATCCTTAGTACTTGTACCTGAGTAATGAATTGAAACTAATAAATAGCGAGCTTTAATAGTATAATATGTATCTATAAATTCTGTTTATCTAAAAAAACAGTACCTCATTTCATGGGGCAGAGTAGGTCCGTCGGGTTCCTTGCCGAAGTCAATCAAAAAGTCAGGATCTAGCTTCATGCCTCCGTTTACCGTGTCGATGTCTATTTTGACAATCCATCCTCCCTGGGAAACGAATCATTGATTAATTGAATCAAGAAGGGCATTTAAAAGTAATTTATAGGGTATTAATAACAATAATATCCTCCTAACCCATATTCGGTTACGGTGGCGAATCTCAATAGAGAAGAGACATCTGCGTAGGTGTTATATATGTACAAGTGCCTGCACACACATAAGTGCACATAGTCCGATGGGACGGTTGGCCGACACGACCGGGACAAGATTAGACTGTTTAATGTCCTTTTTGTGGAAAAAAATGTTTAGTATTGTAAATACACTCAGGGACAAATTTAGAGTAACACTACACTTTTTACATAGATTCAAGCTACTTTTACAACATCATATAGATGTGTGATTGACCTTTAAAGCGTTTGTTTGATTGATATCCAGGATTCATGACCAAGGCCATAACAGATACTTAATGAAAAAAATTCCCTATTTATGACCTGGAGAAGAACGGTAACTTTTAATGGTAGTCTCTTTTATCACAATCGTAGAACTGGTTTCCACGGTGAATGTTTTTTTTGTAGCAAATCCGATGGCTAGAAAGCTGCTAAAACTAAATATGGTTTCGTATGCTGAAATACACAGCGTTATCAAAACTAGAAGTGAATTTTTATCGTTCCTCTAAATTTGTCCCTGAGTGTATATGATAAGTAATAATTTTCATTTTCTAGAAAGATTTAAATACCTATATTAAAAACAAGTAACGAAACCAGCAATTGCAACCTGCAATGTAAAAAAAATAGGAGTTATTGGAGGTCGATAACATAAAAATTCGTATTACAATGAAAAAATCCCAATTATGTGCATATTTGTAATCTATAACTACTTTTACAATACTAAACAATTTCATAGAATAAGTACCAAAGTTGTGTAAGAAATAGAAAAAAAAATGCTATTCTAAAGTTGATTTTCTAACAATGCTAAGTACTTTGCATCAAACATTTGGGTAAATGCGCAATCCGTTCCATTATTCATGTCCCAGGTGACACAGGTCTTGCATAATGTAAGCAAGGGAAATAACTTGGCTCACAAAGGAAAAAATGTATAAATAAAATAGCCGAAGGTTTGATATAGGAGATAAGGAGTGTTTATTGCGGTCTGGTAGGGTGGGGTGTGCCCCTAGCACTGCCGGGTGCGCGACGCGGTCGAGTGGTTCTATTGACTGAGATCCAAATAGCGTGAGATGGACTGGACTGAGAACTACATTGAAACTTGTGTAAGGTAAACAGTAAAAATCTAGATACAATATAATCCTAACAGCGAAATATGGATCTTCCTATGCGTACACAACTTTGCATTAGTTCCTGAGGAGAACAGATCGGATTGCAAAATATTATAACACAATGTAAATGTTATTCACGGTCAAGGACAAAAATAGTGTTCACTGTAAAAGTGATAGGGATTAAAAATGATTGGCCGATGGCTTATCTAATAAACATTGAATAACATCCATGTAACATCTGAATAAGTTATACACAGGTCTCTTTATGTCACCACCGATTTGACTTTCAAATGAAAAATACAAAATACTGTAAACTTATTCGGACGTATTATACTATACTATGTTATTAGTATAGGAGTAAGATACCATCCGCGAAATCTGTCTAGTTACAAACGGACAATAACTTACTAGGCTAGTCATTTACAGCAAAAAAAGAAAAAAGACACATTTATCATAAAATATTTAACCATCAGTTCTTATAAGTATGATCTTTTAAACAAAATTTTGTTAAATTTGAAATTTTCGAAGCAGAGTAACTTTTGACTAATTCGACTAATCCCATAATTGTGGAGATATTTGCTGAGTAGAAATTTATGAAGTACATGCAAGCTATATGCATGTACTTCAAAAAGTATAATAGTATTTTGTATAACATGTTAAAATTTCTAATTATATCAAGCGTGATCAACTACATGATCCTTTTTCCTGGAGAGACGTGAAAAAAGAATCATGTCTGAGATATAATTTTATCTTTAAGCCGTCATTCTATTTTCGAATTTCTGCATATTTCGAAAATATAGGCCTATTTTGAAATCGCAAAAATAATCAGCTGTTCCATAGAAATGTTCAATATCCACTGAACCTAATTGTATTGAACTTTTTTTCGGTTTCATTGTAAACGTCGTTCAGTTTGATTGTCTGAACAAGCTCACAAAATTTGGCTCCTGCTTAAAAAGTAACCTGTATGTAGATACTAGTGCAAAAGTATGTATCGTTATACACAATTATAATCCGACCAGAGACAAACTCAAACATCAAATCTCTAAAATAAATTAACTGATCTTAACAAAAACAATAACGTTAAGTAATTCAATAAATTATTTCAAAGCTAACCTTTTCAACCATTTTCGGGTAGAACTGTTTATCCCACGGGGAGAACAGTGAAGTGGAAACATATAGACGTTTGCCGTCCAAAGACAGTTGAAGCATTTGTGGTGCACCGTACAACGGTGTGTCTTTTACTGCCAGCGGTTCAGGAACATCCTAAAAACCAAAATTAGGTTAATAATATATTTCAACCACCTGCGCTGTCTGGGTTGTAGATCGTGGATATTTTATTGATTAGTTAGATTTCTTAGATCATTCTACGAAAATAAATACTGAGTTATTAATTCGATAGTCATAGAAGATCTAAAAACTTAATGAACACGAAGTTATTCAAAAACTAAAATTGCAGACGACGAAAGTAATGGTAGATTAGCATATTGTTGGTTATTTTTTAAGGTAAGGTACATTAATTTTCGTGAAACATTATCCAATTTTGTTACATTCATTAGTCATAATCAATACGACAACACAGAATCTCAATTAACGCAAAAATTAATTACAATGAACCACCGGCAAAACACCAGCAAATACAATAAGGGGCGCCCCGCAAAACGTTTAACAAACGGGAAAAACATTAGAAAGTAATTTAGCGAACAGAAGGCATGAACTTAAATGAAAAGAATGACGCGGCAAATGTGTACACGTAATTGTGTTTAGTCATGACACATTAATTTGTAGCATTACTGGATTAGAAAATTGGAATTCCTTGCCTTCAGCTCTCCTCCTTCGACGAGGCGGTGTCCATTATGCAATTGTCCCCCGAGTTGTACTTGTCCAGTTAGCTTAGGATGCTCTGGGTCCGAAATATCATACTGCCACACATCGCCGTGCAACCAACACGAAAAGTATAAATACTTATCGTCCAGGGACAGGAGTATGTCAGACATTAAACCTAGAGCAAAAAGTTAATGGAACTGTCATGTTGTCTCGAACAAAGGCAAAGGATTGAAATGGAGCCAAGTATGAACCATGCCCGCTTATACGGAATGCATATCACGTATTAAACGAGCTCTTCATATTGTTACAGTGCTTTGAGGGAAGAATAAGAATTTGTTGTGCGATATATAATTGGTTCTATAGGATGTTTTGATGCTGTTTCCTATTTAATGTTAAATAATATTTTTCCCGTCTTCAATAGAATTAGAATTTTGCTGAATAGATGACGAAACAAAAAGGCTGTGGTAAGATTGAAAAGCTACATTCCAAAAATTGTTATTCAGTTACAAAGTTTAACACAATTAAGCATTATTTAAGTCCTGACCTCGAAAGTGGTCAAAGCAAGAGCAAACCAGAAAGTTAATGTTGAGTAAACTGAAAGAAAATACAGGGAAAATGAGAAACTCCAAGTTACCGTTGAGCTCGGACTCGATGCCGTCTTTGTAAACTTTTTTCGCTGGCACGTCAATGACTTTATGGGCTTTCCATGTACCGTCGTCTGATTTGAAAAACCTGTATCAAAGTTATGTTATTAGTCGGGATTTGCTAGCTGAAAGAATGCTTTTTTGACTAGAATAACTTTTAAGTTTATTATAATTATACTTTTGATAATAATCTTAATATTTATTGTATCTACACAACTGCACCCAGCATAAAAACTAAAATGTTATATATAGGAGTAATTCGCTATAATTAGTAATGCTCAAAATAGATCACTATATAGTTTCTTTGCCAGTTTTCATTCACGTGAAGGTGTATAATGATCTTTAGACAGATGTAACTTTCTAGTGATTTTGGTTCCTCATAAAAATTTTCATTCTCTATTTTAACCCCTTTCCAGATTTACGTCTGTCTGGTCCTACAGTACCTATATTTGTTCCAAAATCAAACATCTCAGAATTTAAAGATAGATCAGATGTTTACAATAGCATTACGTAACATCGAATTGTTATTTACTTCATCCAGAGGTGTACTAGTGTAAGTACGTCGATATTCGTCGAGGGAATTACTTCGAATCCAATGTTTTACTTGAACAGCACAACAAAACACAGTTTTGATCTCAAAGCTTCCACAATCCCTCTAAAAGGTACACACGGTGAAATCTGAGCAAATCTCTAACCTGTAAACGTTAGCTTCGACTGCGCACCCAACAAATCCCTGAGCGGATTTAGGATCATGCAGGAATCTGATTTCCAGGGGCGCGGTGCCTTCTTTTCCTAGATCCATAACTTGTTGCAACTCTCGCGTGGACCACTTATAGACGTTCAGACAAGTTCCGTAGCGATCCGGATCGGAAACATCATTTGGATGGAAGCCACTGTAAATAAAATAATTTTATTATGGTGCCTTGTCGGTGTATGAAATAAGCAAGTGTTTTTTTTAATTACATAAACTCAAACTAGAGCGTCGGTGTCGCTGTGGTCTCGGCACTGGACTGTGCCCCGAGTAGAATCGGGAGGCCCGCGATCGATCCTGCCATGTACCAATATGTTTTTTGTTTTACGAATTTCATATGTACATTTATCTGACGCTCCTACGGTGAAGGATCGTGAGGAAACCTGCATACACTTGTGAAGTAATTCAAAGGTGTATGAGAAGTCAACCAATCCGCACTGGGCCAGGGTGGTTTGACTAAGGCCTAATCGCCCTTACATAACTTGTTAGGGTAGGCTCGTGCCTCTCGGTGAGGACGTATATGAGCTGTGATGATGAAATTCAAACTCAAAAATCTTTAGGTATTCAATATAGACCTTTATAGGCACTTATTGACGTCAAACAAAAAAAAATCTTCAACCAATAATTTAATTAGGTACTTAACAAATTATTTAATCCTTGTATGTACACACACTAAAGATGTATGCAAATACAAGTAAAATGAAATATAAGTTGACTCTACATCTGTTCGGAAATTGGGGGAGCCTTCTCGAGATGAACAGGCAAGAAACTCGGAAGGTCTTGTATTTTTTTTGTCTCCTCTTTTAAATTGCCAACATTACAAATATTATATTTCACAAACATTTTTATTTTAAGATATAATATAGAAATGCCTGTCGGAGTGAGTGGAACAGTTACTCAAATGAATGACATTTATCCCATTATCACAAAGTATATACTTATCTACACGTTAAAATACATACATACATACATACATACATTTGACAACTCACAATAAAATGTATAATGTCACGTAAAAGCTTGATCTTTGTTTGCTATTTTTTTCAAACATGTTTGTTTTATGTATCGATATTAGAACAGAAGGTACGAGTTCATGCCTTGCGATCGATCGCAACCACACGCGGCTGCAGTCGATGCGACAATAATCGCAGTATGAAAATGTATGGCGACGCGACGCTTCCAAGGTGTGCGATTGACGCGTGGGGCAACAACTAACAATCCATACATTGACGCATCAACGGCACGTCTGACGTATGTGGACGATAGCTTGTGTTGCGATCGGGCATAAATAACTAATTTAAGCCTCAAAGTAGTAAAGCTGAATGTTTTTTTATCTATGATATTCATTTCTTTTATTGACTGAAAAAAATTAACACCTATTTTTGTGATCATATAATTTTTCCATAAGTATATTAAACATTTTGTCTATGCATCTTTTTCAAATTTTGTTATGTTATCCAGATTTAATTAAACGGGTCGTATCAAAAGGAATATTATAATAAAAAAACTTACGATTTAAAATATTTCGGAGTGCCCCATTCAGTTGAAATCATCACATCGTGGTACGGTTGGTACCAAAAGTCGTAGCCGAATTTCGCAAATTTCTTTCCCCTTGTCCACGTACCTAAAAAATAAATAAGTTTCTCCAGGACGGGGGCACTTGAGCAGCCCCCTGTGTTAAAACGGCGTGCAAGCACGTTCAGGGCTGTCATTTGCAAGATCATTAAGTAGGTACGCATATTTAAGGATATATTTTGAGTAATAATAATAATTGGCTTGAAATTAGTAGTCATTTTGGCAACTGTTACTGCAGGTCTATCAAGTGCCGGTTCAAGTAAGTATGTATATATTTTATTAATATATACCTATAAAAAAAAGTAATTTTTAATCTTACGTTTAGTATTTTTTAATTATTTGATAGCAAACTCACATTTTAAACAAGAAATAAAAAGTAGAGATAAATATTTGATTAATTATCTTAAAACTTATCTAAATGTCACAGATACAAAATATGCTCTATACACGGTAATTTTTTTATCACCCTGGAAAATTTTAGGGATGCTTCAGTGCACATCAATTATTATAAAAAAAAATGAAATAGAATATAAAAAAATATAAAAAAATCACTAAAAATGTTGCTCTCAACCAGTGCAGCATTTTTTGTATTTTTTGAAAATTTATATAAAATTAAGTAAGTGAGTTATTTTTTTTATTCATATTTAAATCATTCTAATACCATGTCGTGAAGCGTCTCTTAAATTTTTCAGGGTGATAAAAAAATAACCGTGTATAGCTTTTGTGATCACCCTTTTTTAATATCATGACAAATTACGACTTATAAGAAAATGTCTTAGTAGCTGTATTTAAATTAATTACTTTGACTTTTTTCTGCGATGAAAAAAGTACGCAGTAAATATTTGGATGATTGATTTTAGCTTTAAATTGTGGTTGCACTTTCACATAATGGAACTACCACAAACTTTGACGTCACAACCAAATCGATTAACCTGGTTTTGTGATAGAATCCAAACTCGACCATAAAGCCAGGACTTATCCTAATCATCTCAAAACTACACGGTAGCCCTAGCTATTCACCTGTCACTTTCAAAGTCTTCGAGTCGATGAGCACAAAATCCCCTTTTCCGTTCTCGTTCTTATCGCCCATAGTCGAGATCATGATTTCGCCAGTAGCTAAGCAGTGGGTTGTGTGAGGAAATGTGCAGTTGAACGACCGCATCTCCTTGCCGTCGATTACCTGATAAAGGAAATGTTGACGTCAAGATTTTGAGCGAATAAGTAAAATACGTAGGAAAATTTGCGCATGTTTGATTTTCTTTTTTATATGAGTATCTCTTCATCTTTCGAAATGATATTACTGTTTACAGTATTTGCACAGTAGTGTAAAATGTAAAACGCTTAGTAATTTTTAACCCACTTGAAAAAAAACTGGCCAAGTGCGTGTCGGGCCACGCGCAGTGTAGGATTCCGTAGCTGCAAATGCAAACTTTGAGTTTACACTCACACCTCACAGTTTAAGGACTAAAAACATCTAAAAACGAGCCCATATATGACAATGGTAACTGAAGAAAGAGATATATAAATCCTACTTCACAAGAGAAATTAGCAAAGCACTTTTTTTTTCTTTTTTTTTTATAAAGTTCTTTATTCAAAATAACAATAAAACTTACAAAACAGACACAGTCTATTAATTGTAAGAACAATAAAATAATATGACTTTCAGGTTAACAGCACCTATTTTAGTCTTTTAACAACAAAAAGCTGAAAATGTAAACATTTTAAAACACAACATTTGATATATATATACATAAGTAATATTACGGACAAACCTTTATTGCGAAGTAGTGCGTCTTTTGTACTAGATTCACTTTTAAATCCACGATATTTGTCAACACTTTATGTTTCAAGACGTATTTAGACTTCAACACAGAACATTAACAACAAAATGCACAAGATCATCCTTAGATAATTACATAACACAATAAAAACAAAGTTATGTAAAATAAAAATTACTTCGATTTATCAGGTTATAGAAGGTAAACATGCATGAACCACAATTTCTATGAATGGATTAACTAGTAACTACCCGTATTTATGCGATTAAAATTGACATACCGTATGACTGGCGGTCGGTACGGTCACTCCATTCTCGCTGTCGTCACTAAGTAGGTAGTGATGGGGTAATCGATATTTCTTATAAGTATCGGCATGCGGGAGTTTTGATAATCGCGTTTTACCTATATTAGAAATTAGTTTGTTTTTGTGATTATGGTTGGTTTGCATATAAAATTTAATTGATAGTTTTCTTATATATTTTTTTAAACTTGGAAAATTTATTTTATCATGTAGTTTCTTAATGTTAGTTAGAAATTTTGTGTTATATGCAATTTTAAAGGCTTTATTTTGCAAAACCTGCAGTTTGCTATAGTTTGATTGACAGGTGCTACTCCATATGGGTGCGGCATACGTAAAACAAGGTCTTATCAATGCCGTATAAATTTTAAGTTTAGTTTTAGGACTGAGATTTGACTTCCTATTCATGATAGAAATCAGTGCGCCAAACGCTTTAAGGCCCCTCAGTTTTGAGAGTTCAACATGTGTGCTCCAGTTTAACTTAGCATCGAGATGTACTCCTAAGTATTTTACGGATTTCGACCAGGGAATATTGTGTCCATTGATTGCTAAAGATCTATTTGGCGGCTTATGTTTCCTTGAAAACATAATAGCCTCAGTCTTTGATTCATTTAACTTGAGTTTCCATTTTTTGAAATAATCAGAAAGTAGGTTTATTGAGAGTTGGAGCCTGCTTATAATTAAATCTTCGTCGTTTGAGGAAGTATATGAAGCAGTATCGTCTGCGAAACATGCAAGGCTAGTTCGTGGTTGCTTGGGAATATCGTTCAGGAATACTAAGAAAAGAGTTGGACCTAAGATTGAGCCCTGTGGAACCCCGGCAGGTACATACAGTGCCTCGGAAGATTTATCTCCGATATAGACTTTAAAGCTACGATCAGAAAGATACGATTTTAGAAGCTTTATTAGACTAATAGTCACTCCGCACTGCAAAAGCTTATGAAACAGACCATCGTGCCAGACAGTGTCAAAAGCCTTTTCAATATCCAACAAAAACATTCCTGTTGATTTTTTGAGATTTAAGTTATGGGAAATATGCTCACTGACGCGAGCCAACTGTTGAACGGTAGAGTGAGACTGACGAAAACCAAACTGTTCATTGATGAACCGGCCGCCAAGATAAACTAGCAGCCGCTCGCAGATAACGCGTTCGAACAGTTTCGCGAGTGCAGATAGTAAGCTGATGGGACGATAATTTACAGCTAATTTGTGATCTTTTCCTGGTTTGGGAAGTGCAATTACTTTGGCTAATTTCCAGTCTGCTGGAAAGTAGTGAAGTTTGAAACAGGCATTGAAAATTTTTACTAGCAAAATTATGCATTTCTGTGGAAGGTTTTTTAAAAGTATATTATGGATGCTATCATTGCCTGGCGCTTTACGGTTTTTTAGGCGACGAATGTTTGTAGTGATTTCTTTCGGTCGAACTAGCTCAACTTGAGAAGCCGTGGTAGAAGATGTGTTTATAGTTTCGATCGAGGTATTCACCATGGCTTGAACATCATTATCTATCCAGGCGGAGGTTAAACTCATGTTGTTGTAAAACGCAGCAGCTAATTCGTTGCACTGTTCAGACACTGACTTTGTGAGTTGATTATCAGCTTTTATAAGAGGTGGAATATCTGAAGCTCGTTTTTTGAGGGATTTTGCAACGCGCCACAGCTCAGAGTGTGCATTATCAACTTTTGACATTTTATCATTCCAAAAATTATCTTTATGAACTTTAACCAGATTTTAAATTTTATGTTGTAATACATTTATTTTAGTTCTTAGGATTTTACGTTTATGTGGGTCAGTCAGTAAATTATCTTGTCGTCGGAGGTTATTTTTAGATTTTATTAATTTTTTGATAAATTTAGGTAATGGATTCATCTTATAGTCCATTTTAGTTTTTGGAACTGAAGAATCTCTAGCTGCATTGATTGCTCGTGTTAAATTTTTAACTTCTTGATCTACTAGTTCGCGGGAGTTGATAGTTTTGCTTGTAAGTAGGATGGCATCATTTAGGAACGAACGAAACTTATGCCAATCAGCCAACTTATAACAATATTGTTCATAACACTGCCGTTTTATTGAGCCACCTATTTTAACCAACACGGGAAGGTGGTTAGAGGATAATGCTGTGATTACCTCAACACTTGCTATGTTGGATACATTCAACGCTATAATCAGGTCAGGGGTCGATTTCATGTGACCAATACAATAGTGGACGAGAGTTGGTTCAGGAGGAGCGTATACTATGTATTCACGGTCTTGCATATGCTGAAACAGAGTTCTGCCATGGGAGTTTGTACTATTAGATTTGCACCAGAAAGGGTGCCGAGCGTTAAAGTCGCCTACAAGCAACGTCTGTTTGCTAGTGTCTAATATAAGGTCCAGATCACTTTCCAAAAGTGCTAAATTAGGTGATTGGTATATGGAAAATATATTAACTATTAAGGACGAAATTAAAATTTGAACACCTACAGCTTCCAGGTGAACCAAGTTCGGAGTAACAATCTGTAAATGAGGAATATCAGAACGGACAAAAATGGCTACACCTTGGCCACGGCTATCATGACGTTTATCCTGACGATAGCAATGATATCCTGGAATGTGGAGGGGCACCTGTCTACCAATCCTAGTTTCACAAATCGCGATGATGTCTGAATGTAAATCACAAGTAGCGAGATCTGCGAGTAGGGATAGTTTTTCACGAATGCCGTCGGCATTCCAGTATAAGATTCGTAACTCTTTGTCCTTATTATACATATTTACCCAAAAAAGTTAGAACAAGGATGACTTTGTCCATCATTGTTGTGCATGTGGCGAACTGATTTTTGATTGATTTAATAGCATTCAATAATTGTAGCATTTCAGCAGTCACAGGGTCGATGCTAGAAGCATCATCCGGGTTTAGGAAAACTCTTTGTGGCTTTGTAGAATTTACAACGTCTACCCAGGAGTGTTGAGGTCGTAATGCTGGTTTTTTCGCAACAGGTTCGGGTTCGGGCTTCGGTGGCTGCAGTGACGATTTCTTTTGCAGTAGTTGCAGGTATTCAATCCTAGCCGGACACTGGCGGTAGTTTGCGGGATGGTCTTCCTTGCAGTTACAGCACTGAGCCGGACTTTCTTTACCTTCCTTTGGACAATCCCTGGTAGCATGATCACCGATACATTTTACACAACGTTCAGTGAGGTTACAATTTTTTGATGCGTGGCCGAAACGCTGGCATCGGTAACATTGGGTTCCAAAGGTGTTTTTAGGTTTGAAGCGCTCGATTTTGATCACGCAATTGCATAGATATTTAATTTGTCTAAACTTTACAATGTCTGACCCAGCAGGGAGTTGTACCATAATTGGTGAGACCGAAGTTTCATTGGCAGAAGATGCACTTTTTAATTTCGTTACTTTAGCATCTTTGAACCCTAAGGATGTCAGTTCTTCAGTAACTGAGTCAACAGCTTCACTAGGTATGCCTCTGATTACCACTTTGTACTTTCTTTCATCTTTACGATCATGGGTATGGAAGAGATGATTTTCAGTAAAAAGGCCTTCAACGAGAGTTTTGTGAGCCTCATTTGAGTGGCAGTGTATTGCAACTTTCTCGTTTGACCTGTACTGGAGATGAAACTGTTTCGTGAAACGATTTACCAGGTCAGTGATGGATTTATGAGACAAATCATCTTTTTTTACCATAACAATAACTGGAATGCGGCCTGACTTGTTACGTTTAGGTTTTGAGATACTATGTGAACTCTCACCTTGGCTGCAGTCGGAATCATCCGGGAGGCTGCCAAAACGGTTGAACGTGCTGAGGAGTGGTTGAGTAGGTGGTCTTCTCGAGTTGGTGAAAGTTCGTTTCGGCTTCCTCCAGATGTCGTCTTCGGCTGGTCTCTTGTTGGAGAGACTTTCCGTTGATGTCGATCTTAATAAGAATTTATCCATGGGGGAGGTTTGCGGTGCATTGTCGATTTTATCGATAAGGATTTATCGACTGGTAGGCACCACTAATATGCAGGCGTAGTAAGCACTAATTTTCAATAAAATTTTTCTTTTCCGAGTACATTTTATAACTTGGTCGTCTATAACTTTTTAGTTTGTACTTAGTATTCAACTCTGATAGTTTTCCTTTAAACTTCGTTATTTATACTACTGTTGTAATTTTTTTCATTTGTCCATATGTAACCGTTTAGCAGATAGAAGGGGGGGGGGGGGGGGACACTTACCTCTAACAAAAATTTGCACCAAATATTTTAGAAACGGATCCTTAAATCGAAAAGTGGTGCTCTAAGCCTTACATTATTTTTTAAAGACCTATTCAACAATACCCCACACGATGGGTTAGTTGAGAAAAAAAAAATACTCCCACTTTACTTATATGGGAGCTACCCTAAAAAATGTTTTTTTCAATATTTTTTTCTATCACTTTTTTGGCATGATTAATATACATAAGTACCCATACCAAATAACAGCTTTCTAGTATTAATAGTCTCTGAAAACCGCGGACAGACAGACAGACAGACAGACAGACATGGCGAAACTATAAGGGTCTTCTTATGACAGGTAAGTTAGGAGTAGGGGATAGTCTTTCAATACGCTTATAATTAATTTACTAAAAAGATTGAAATAAAATTTTATTACAAAATTTTAACCGACTTCAATAACACTAAAAAGTCAAAAATTATAAAAGAATACATACAATATCACAGTTTTATATTGAAGTCAGTGTCAAGCAATGATCACTTGGAAAGTCTTAAAAATATAAGAACAATAAATGTAGTTTTGGTAACAACTTCAATATAAAACTGTGATGTTGTATGTATTGTATTCCTTGTGTTTTTTTTTGAAGTTGGTTTCATTTTTTGTAAAAAAAAATTTGTTGGTTCGTTTTGAAATGAATGGAAAAGAAACATACATTTGTAGTAAGATTTTTTAAAGACTATTCAGCAAGATAACTAGACCTTCAATAGTATTTTTTGATCAGGTCATCCATAGCCGAGAAATATTTTAAAGATAGCTAAGTAAACGACATACCATTTTTTTCGCGTCAGATACATTACATTTGCAGTCAGAAATTTTTCCTTTGTCATTATGATTAAATGACATTAAAGCAAAAAAGTTCACGATAGAAAGTTCAAAAAAGTCTGCTCGGTTATCAGAATTTCAGATACCAGCAACGCGGACAAAAAGAACGCGAGGCAGTCGCGTCGCGTCCCGTCGTAGTCTAACAGCCAATAACGAGTTGGCGAACTGTCTTGGTTCGACTCGAACATTTCGAGTTTGACGGCAGAAGTGAGATCACTAGGGTTGTCACAAAATTCAAATTACTAATTATGTACAATAACATCGATATAATTTATTGTATAGGCGCCAATTTCAGAGTCAATCCCGATCGCGACCCGCGATCAAAATCTTGGATCACAGATCTATGCAATAATCCATCAATCTGCTTCGTATATTATCAATCTGGATCGATCGAGATTGACTGTGAAATTGGCGCCTTAATCATGTGTGTAAGACGAGAGAAGTAGGTCATCTAAAAGAGTGCGTGGCTATCGCGTTGTACGATTTTTATTTATCTAGCTTGCTTACATGTACGTACATTATAGATAGTAAAATATTTAAAGTGAATCAGTACATGCACAATGCAAGGGCACTGCTTTGCAAAATTAACCTAAATTTCTTTGTAGTTTAAAAATTAAAATATTCCATTAACAATGCGTAGTCAAAATGTTCGCCATATTTTAGAAGGGAGGATGGTAGTAGTTTCTGTCATGTTACTGAATTTGAATAATAATAAATTATATAATTACAACATTATTAAATGCTGTTTACATTACTAATGAAATAGAATTGTGATTAAATTTTTATCAATAAATGTCAATCAAGCCACGCATACAATTTATTTATGTATATATTATAAATGTCTTTTTTCGCTTTTATTTATGATTGTCATTCTATTTTAACTAAAAAAATAGTAATAAATGTCAATCAAGCCACGCATACAATTTATTTATTTATATATTATAAATGTCTTTTTTTCGCTTTTATTGATGATTGTCATTCTATTTTAACTAAATATATATATTTAATTATTTGATATCAGTACATACAATTTAACTTAATTTTTGCAAATACTATTTGATTGTCAGAATAGTATTTTATTTATGTAATTTTAAAGTGTTCACATGAAGTAATATTTTGTTAATCAATTGGCATTCAATTATACTATTTACTTGTTTAATATACAAATTAATATTACATATTTATTAGTAGACCTATCAAAATTGTCAAATTATTTATTATTATGTTAGATTTCAATTTGTATGAGAATATTTCAATTGAGTACTTTAACTACGCGCTCCTTGACTTGGAATGCTCGGTCATTATTTGCCCCGTATCGGGAGGAAACGCCGCCATATTGCTACTGTGACCACGGCGGCGGCGCCTAAAGTTAATCGAGGTGCCTAGGTGACGCGTGGGTAGTGGAGTCGCATTGTGGACCTTACCTAGCGCGCCCCTAAGGGCAGGGAGAACACCGGGGGGTTTTAGTGGGTAGGCCTGGCACGCTGCCGGGAGAGCCCCACACACGCTCGCCGTCTAGCCAACGGCGGGTACGGTGCGGTAACGCATTTCCCCCCGAGAAAAAAAAGAAGGTGGCGGTCTTCTGTAATTTTCTTCTTTTGGTACAACTAAGTTGGCAAACATGCAGGCTGCCACATGTTGTTCCTGTCAAAATTGCAATTCTAAAACAAGGTCGCCAATGTACGTTGCTTACTTGTGACACAAGATGTCAAGTCAAAGTACCTACCCTGTAATTTCACTGCCTGTCTTACCACTGTTTGGCGGCATAAATAAGTAAGATAGTGGTACCTATGCAGACGACTCTGGTACAGAGTCTCCCCCTGGTAACTGGTCTCTTTCTCTGGTCATTGCCAAATGTCATCGAATAGATGACGGCTAGCGGGAGATCGTGAGCAGCTATCGCCTAAAGCCAACACTGTCGCAAAAGAAGGCATTGGAGCGGCAGCGGGTGGTGCATAAATGAAAATTAAATATTTGGTCCAGCTGCAAATAGATGCTCGTTTAATAAATTATTATCAAAACGGCACAAATTGATTTGGATTATAAAAATGCATTAATTTCATTAATGACATCCCTAGTTCCGCCCGAGGTCCAAAATGTGGTGGTATGCGGAACTTCAATTGAACCTGGCTATACGAGCTACAAACAGATATAGATGTTGGTTGGTGTTTCGGTGATCTGAAATGCTTGGATCTCTGTAGTTTAGCGTTGACCACGTTTGATGTAATCTGAATAAATCTATTTTGTAATATTGATTGTTATGTACTTAATATTACATTAAGCATCAACCCGCACTGACACACAACTATACACAACTAGCGTAGTGGTCGGAAATCTTTCTTTTTAGGGGAGGCCAGTGTTCAACAGTGGGCGTAATTCGAAATTATATGTATTTAAAGATATTTTAGTTACGATCCAACAAAAAGTGTGACAAAAGTGTTGTGGTTAATATATCTGACCCTCAATCTATCTAATATATAAAATTCTCGTGTCACAGTGTTTGTTACCAAACTCCTCCGAAACGGCTTGACCGATCTTTATGAAATTTTTTGTGTATATTCAGTAGATCTGAGAATAGGTCGTAAACTATTTTTTATTACGGCGAAACGTTAGTTCGCCGTTATTATGGCGAAACGTAGTTCGCCGGCACAGCTAGTATACAATATAAAAGGAGATGTTCCCATCTATAGACGCACGCACAGCTGTTAACGCTAATGATAGAAACGTGAAATTTGGACAATTGTTTTAATTCAAAATGCGGACGCACACTAAGAAGGGATTTTTAAAAAAATTACCCTTAAGGGATGAAATAGGGGTTGCCAGTTTGTATGAAAAAATCTTTAAATTAGCAACGATTTTGATAAAACTTGAGATTCATACTCTTAAAAATATTTCATTGAACACGTGTTTCATGGTTTATGGGAATTCACCCCCTTAGGGTTCAAAATAGGGGTTGAAAGTTTCTATGGAAAATATTTAAAATCTGCTCCAATTTCTATGAAATTTATTATCCGGGCTTAAATAGGCTTCAAAATTATTTTTCCAACGGGAAAATATAAAATTCCCACAGGAAAACAATAATAACGCGGGCGAAGCCGCGAGAGGAAAGTTAGTTACCTACATATAATTCCGGTTGCCAACTCAGAGATATTTACCTATTTCCATACTTATATCTATCTTTACAGGAATATCCTAATTTGTGTCCACATTTTGTGTCCAGTTCTCAATACTCAATACTTTATTGCTTTTCCACAATGAAATTCGGTGTTATTTTTGATTGGTTACAACTTAAGTAAATTGTGGACCCTGTCGGGCACAGCAATATTAGGAGAGAGGAGGCCATAATTTAAGATTAGGTTCTTTAATTGATTTATGCTTAAAATTATAAATATTATATTACGATTTAATTTATTTATAAGCGATTTTGTTACATATTTTTACAATATTACATTTATATATCTAAAAAAAAAAAAACTGTATGTAGTGAGTATGTGTGGATGTGTGTGCGTATGCGTGGATTTGTGCGCGCGTGTTGCGTGGGTGTGTGCGTGCGTGTATGTGTGTGTGTACGTGTGAGAGCGGCGCTTTTTTTTAATAATAATATAATACTTTATATAATTCTAATACAATTATTTATGATTGTTCGGATTATAAAACTAGAACAAGATAGCTTGTCTGACTTCTGGTTTTACAATTCTTTTAAGACCTTTGTTATAATTAAGCTCTTAACAAGGTTTAGTTTAAAGATTAAAGGACATTGTTCTGCGTCCATACATTGTTCGCCCCAACACCAACATGAGTAAATACTGTACGTCCACATCAATTACTACGGACAAGCTTCGAAATCGAATTAAATATCAAAATGAATCAGATTTTGAGGTTAGTTGAAGTAACACTTTAATTCGTTAAAGCAATACAAATAGTCCATACCTATACAATTTATTAAAATAATAATTATTGCAATCAATCAAAGAACGATACTATAGCCACGTAGTAAAGAACAAGAAATCTCGAAATTATAAAGCAAGTCAAAAACACGACGAACTAACAAGCCATAGTGCGTGAGTAGTCAATTGACGTATGTTTTAATTTAATTTACGTTGTAAGTTTTGAAAAACTTAATTTATAGATATAAATAAATGGCCATACCTACATAAAATCAACTCAATTCTATTCAGTCGAGCAAAGGTAACAATAAACCATTCCTATATTTTACTTCATTTGGTTTTGTTTCTAAAAGTACTTTTATATTTTTTTGATTTGTCCGTCGAATATATATAATTGTTATGAGTGTTATAAAATATGCATATAATTATGACGTAAATCAAATCTTTGTTGGTCATGGGGCGATTTTCGACATTGTCCTTTAAAAATTCATGATATTGCTAGTTTAATTTATTTCATTTATCCTTTATTCTCATGAGTGCTACTAGTTTATATTATTTACTAGTTTATATATATTCTGAACTTAGGTTTTTGAAAACTAACTTCAGAATATATTCTATTAAGAATTCATACTCGTACATTCCATTAAAGTTTTTTTATGTCAATTGTAAAATGAATTAATTTGCCATTATTAATTCATGTAAAACATATTTCATTTATTAAATTAATTATTTCATTTATTAAATTAATTGTAATCGTCATTGCAATTTATTTGTATTATAAAGTTTATTAATAAATAATTTAAAATAAGTACATTTTATTCCATACATTTTAGTAAAATACCATTTTATTTCAATTCATTATTACATACATACATTTGAGTAAAATACCATTTTATTTCATTTCAATTATTATTATTATTAATGTTCCACTTTTATTATTTTGGGTTTGGTTGGTTAAATATCACAGTAGTTGCCATACAAAAGGTATAAATAAAAATAATAGATACCTATAAAATCGTCTTGTCGTTGAAGTATTCTTGTATTGTATAATAGCTTTTTGATATAAGTAAATCTTTAAGCTTTTTATTAAATTCGTTTTCATTATTTAGTTTTTTTAACGCAATTGGCAATTTATTAAATATTTTGACTCCCATAACTGAGGGGCTATTGGTATGTAATTTTAATATAGAAGTAGGCAACATTAGTCTAGTTGCTGTCTTTTGGCGTAACGTATGTCTTGACGGTAGGTCCTGCCTATTCGTAAAATATTCGGGATGCTTTTTTACAAATTTGCATATTTCAAATATATACATGCAAGGGATGGTCAAAATTCTTCTACTTTGAAATATGGGCTTGCAACTGTCTGTTTGTGGTATATTTGCTATTATACGCAGAAGTTTCTTTTGTAGAATAAAAAGATTCTGCGCATCTGTGCTATTTCCCCATAACATTACACCGTAGCTAAGCCATGAATGTGCATATGCGTAGTATGCAGCAATTGCTGTTTTTTCGTCAGTACATTTCTTAATTTCGCGAAGACCATATGAGAATCTGGACAATTTTAAACTTATATTATTTATGTGAGGCTTCCATGTAATATTAGTATCAATGGTAAGTCCCAGCAGCGTATATTCATTAACCTGTTCCAGGGTGATATCGCAATAATTAAACGTGATATTTAACGGTGTTTTTTGATAAGGATGGAAAGCTAACAGTTTTGTTTTTGAAAAATTTATTTTTAAATTATGAATGGTCAGCCAATTTGTAATTTGTTCTAGGATTAATTTAAGTTTTTCTTTTATATCTATATTATTTTGACACGAGGTGAGTATAGACACATCATCAGCAAATAGAACACAATGGTCATTTACAACTCTAGGTAGGTCGTTTATGTAAATTAAAAACAACAGGCAACCAATTACACTTCCTTGAGGGATGGATGCATTTATTATTTTGCTATCAGACCTTATATTTGCGATTTGAAACGTTTCATTATTGTAATATTCTATCTCGACAAATTGTTCTCTATCTTTTAAGTATGAAGCAACCCACTTATGAGTTTGACCACGGATTCCTATGTTATACAATTTGCTTAGTAGAACATCATGCCGTACCCTGTCATAAGCCTTTGACATATCCAGCAAGATGCCGACTGCATATTTTTTATTATTTATTACGTTATAAGCTTCCTGCATGAACTTATAAACTGCAATGACTGTTGAACGTTTCTTTCTGAAGCCATTTTGTCCATCATCAAAGATAGCATACTTTTCGCAAAAATTATTTATACGTTTGCACATTGCTTTCTCGAAAATTTTTGACACTGTAGGTAAAAGTGCAATGGGTCGATAGTTACTTGGGTCGTACTTGTCATCTTTTTTGAAAATGGGTTTTATAAGTGTTCTTTTTAATTTATCTGGAAACTTGCCCTCGTCAAAGGACCGGTCAATCAAGAATGTAAGCGGGTGGGCTAATTCATTTGCACATTTTTTTATTAGTGAAGGTGGCAGTTCGTCTACGCCGCAACTATTTTTGTTTTTTAAATTTTTTATATATTTATGTATTTCATCATATGTAACCGGACTTAGATATATTGTATTTTCGATGGGGTTTAATACTGGGGTATGATAAGTATGTTTATCCTCATCATTCAAGTGTCCTATTGATGCAAAATAATTACTGAAAATATCGCAAATCTCGTTGGGTTCAGTCGTTATTTTATTATTTACCTGTAACTGTATATTACACTTTTCTGATTTTTTTCTTTTATTTGTATTTTCATTTATAATTTGCCACATTGTCTTTGTAGTATTTGTTGATTTTATCATTCTTTTCTTATTATTAATTTTTTTTGCATGTATTGTCGTAGTAGTCGTCTTTTGAGTATTTTTTCATATTTTTTATAGTAAATTTGGAGTGTTTTATTTTTAAATTTTTGTGTGATTATTTTTAAACTTCTTTTATTACGACAAGAAGTTTTTATGCCTAATGTTAACCAGTTCTTTTTCAATTTTGATTTTAATTTTATCTTTCGTTTTGGGAAGAAAAAGTTCTTCCACGTAACTGGAAACTAAATGTTGCCAGTCGCAGACACAAGCAACATTAACTTTCCTTACAATTACTGTACGGCGCTGCGCAACAGCAAGCACGGTTTCAGTAGGCTGTATGCTGGGTTCGTAAAAAAGGCTATGTTTGCGTGGCGCCTTAGTAAGTTTAATTAGGTACTGCGCATGGCACCCGGCCGAGGCTTGCGCCTGCGCCACAATATCATGTTTTATAATATCTGCATTGTGCATATTTTTCCAAATTATTTTAAAAATATATTTTATTATAGTAGTGATCCCATTTCTCACACGTAACCCAATTAGAAAAATTGAAATACACTTTATATCATTTTCGATGTAATCAATACCGTTGAAAGAAAACTACCTACTTACTAAATCAATAATCGATAAATAAAGAGAACTGAGTCGTTAAATTTCAAATATGGCCATCTCCACCTCACTATTGATTTTGAGATCTAATGACATATGAAAAGATGAAATCATATTGAAAACGTCAGTCAATTCAAATGGGTCCAAATCCGCCCTAAGACGCTACAAATCCAACCGTTACTTCTACATTTAGTTCATATTTGGCCATGTCCACATAGATCATTAAAACAAACCGCGCCATATCCATTTCGACCAATCACAACACAGTTTTGATGTTTCGACCGCCATTTTAAACGTTATAATTTATCGCTGTTACTAGTGCTTCTCTTAGATTTTTATTAATTAAATAATAAAAATGAATAGTAAAATAGTTAAATTACTACCGGAAAAAAACTAGAAAGAAAACGGTATCGAAGAAAACTATTAAACGAAATGAAAAGTCAAATAAACTATAAGTATTTGCATTTTTAATTCTCGATTTATTACCTCACTTGCTATTTTAACCTAGTTATCTGCCAGGGTTGTCAATTAGTATTATCACTCTATTACTTCTTTGTTTTGGGCTAAGTAGGTATACCCTTTTTTTTACGGTGGGAAATCTGCCAGGGTTGTCAATTAGTATTATCACTCTATTACTTCTTTGTTTTGGGCTAAGCTCACTTGCTATTTTAACCTAGTTATCTGCCAGGGTTGTCAATTAGTATTATCACTCTATTACTTCTTTGTTTTGGGCTAAGTAGGTATACCCTTTTTTTTACGGTGGGAAATCTGCCAGGGTTGTCAATTAGTATTATCACTCTATTACTTCTTTGTTTTGGGCTAAGTAGGTATACCCTTTTTTTTACGGTGGGTAATGCGTTACGCATACCCCGCACTTGGGAAGGCGCGGGGTTATGTGGGACTCTCCGCGGCCCCTGGGGGCAGAGTGCCAGCCAGGAACCGCGGCCTACCGACTAAAACCCACCGATGCCCCTCACACACGCCTTGGCGTGAGCACGTCCATTATCGCCGTGTCCTCCTCATCAGAAGAGGACACGCCGAGAGGGGACGCGTCGCTGCCTGACAAGGTTATGGGAACTCGGATGAACACATATACCTAACATTTTTATGGTTATTAGGCACTTGTGCATAATAAAATTATACCTTCTATTTACATTATAATGTTTATGGGTGTTATAAGATGGTTTTATATTAGGGGTTAAAGTATGAAATTGCCGTTTTGTATGAAGATTTTGAAGAACATTGCTTATTTCATACTAATTATTTAATAACCAATAAAGCAAACTTTATGAAACTTTTAGAGACTGGTCAGTAGACTTTAAACTAAGTAATAACATAATTTTGAAGACAAAAAAATTAGATTTCACAAAGTTATCATCAATAATGTACAACATTCTGACAAAAAAATAGGGGGTAATTATTGAGATTACTAATTCAGAGATTAAATTGTAACCAAAACGTTCACTCTAGGGTCAAAAAGTAATAAAAATTTTTTTTTTAGCTCTTAAATTAGAAAAGTTATAAAGTTATATATGTAGTATATTGTAATTGATGGTAGTTCCTTAATTACATTTTATGCAGGTAATCTGTATTTTATAATTATAAAATGTAGGTAATGTAATAACTGCAAGCATATAAATACAGTGTACTAATTAACCAATATTATTCGACAATATACCATCATCTACGAGTTGTGTCTTATTGCTGCCGATACCTTAGTGGCGACGAGGAAAATTGCAAGATGTCGTTCGGAAAAATCAACGAGTTTGACGTGAGCACCGGGAGCTGGACATCTTACGTGGAGCGACTGGAGATGTACCTGCGGGTGAACAAGGTGGAGAAGGAGTTGTGGCTTGCAACTTTGATAACGGCGGTTGGCGATGAGGCGTACGAGCTGCTGAGCAGTCTTGTGAGCCCGGTCAAACCAGCGGAGTTAACGTACACTGCCGCGGTGACGGCGTTGCGGGACCATCTGCAGCCTAGAACGTCAGTGGTAGCGGAACGCTACCGGTTTCGGCAGAGAAGACAGCGGAGCGACGAGAGCGTGGCGCAGTATGTCACGGAATTGAAGAAACTTACAAGATTTTGCGACTTTGGGAACAATCTGGATGACAATTTGCGTGACCAGTTTGTATGTGGGGTAGGCAGCGATATCATTCGCCAACGGTTGTTTGCGGAGGAAGGCCTGACTTACGCTGGAGCCGTGAAGTTGGCTACTGCTTTAGAAACGGCAGAGCGGGATGCGGCTTCCGTGGACGTGTCTAGCGGGATGTTCACGGGGAAGACGGGAACTTTGCATGCTGTGAAGACGAGGAGGACGGAGCGTGGCCATTCAAATTTTGGTACCAGATCCGGACGTTGCGCGGCGTGTGGAGGTAGCGGGCACAGCGAAGAGACGTGCCGGTTCAGGGAGTTTGTATGCAGCCGGTGTAAGAGAACGGGGCACCTGAGACGTGTGTGCCCAAGCAAGTCTATTAGCAGTGGAGGCTGGAGGAAGGTAAACAATGTCGAGGCTGCTGGAGTTGATGAGACTTTGCACCGGGAAGAGTTGGAAGAGGAGCTACATCAACTCAGTTTGAACAGTTACAAACCGGTGAGTCTTCCAATTTCCATCGATGGAGTTAGGCTACACATGGAAGTAGATACTGGTTCCGCGGTTTCTTGTATAAGTAAAAAAACTTATAATAAATATTTTTCATCCAGACCAATAATTTCAAATAATGTTATTTTTAAATTTTATGACGGTAGTTGCATAAAACCTTTAGGAGTCATAAAACCGACAGTAAATTATAATAAAAAAAGTACCCGCTTGGAATTATTTGTAATAGATGGGGGTACTACGTCTTTGCTAGGTAGACATTGGCTAACAGAGTTGGGTATAAAAATACCTTTGTTTAAAAATTTCATGTGCGAATTAGGAGAACAAAGCAATTCCTGTACTGATAGGAATAACGATTTTGAAAATTTGATCAACAGGCATAAGGAGTTGTTCAGTGGTGGGCTCGGAAGGTTTACGGGGGGCAAGGCTCGACTGCGGGTGCGAGAAGGTGCAACCCCAGTGTTTTGTCGCGCGCGGCCGCTGCCCTACGCACTCCGGGACCGGGTGGATGCAGAGCTAGACACCATGCTTCGCGACGGTATCATTGAGCCAGTGGACTGTTCCGACTGGGCGACGCCCTTAGTACCGGTACGTAAAGCGGACGGAGGGTTACGAATTTGTGCAGACTATAAGGTTACATTGAATCCCGTTTTGCTGGTTGATAGGTATCCTTTGCCGAAAATAGCCGATGTTTTAGTTAATTTAAATGGGGCGCAATTATTCTCGAAAATCGATTTGTCACAAGCGTATAACCAAATCGAGTTGGACAGTTCGAAAGATTACACCGTAATTAATACTCATAGAGGTCTTTTTAAATATAACCGATTAGTGTTTGGGCTCTCTTCGAGTCCGGGAATTTTCCAGCGCATTATGTCACAGTTACTAGGCGATATTCCGGGGGTAGAAATTTTCCTGGATGACGTAATTATAGGGACTAAGGGATCGCGGGAGGAACATTTAGATACCCTAGGAAAAGTATTTGAACGCTTACAATCGCACGGTTTGAAACTAAAAAAAGTAAGTGCTCATTCTTAGTCGAAGAAGTAAAATATTTAGGCTACATTATATCAAGTAACGGTGTTAAGGTGGACAAGGACAAGGTCGCAGCTATCGCTGAAATACCTCGACCAGACAGTGTTACACAGTTACGGTCGTTTTTAGGCTTAGTAAATTTTTATGCCAAGTTTGTACGTAATATTAGCACAATTCTATTTCCCTTATATGAGTTACTAAAAAAAGGCGTCGTGTGGAAGTGGTCAAAAGAATGTGAATACGCATTTGTTAAGATCAAGGAGATTTTGACTAGTGCGGAGGTACTGGCACACTATGATCCGAACAAACCGCTTACGTTGACTTGTGATGCCAGCGCTAGAGGCATCGGCGGCGTACTGACTCAGAGCACACGGTCCGGGCCCGGGGGGAGGAGCGCCCGGTCGTGTACGTGTCGCGCGCGCTCACCGACGCCGAAAAACATTACTCGCAAATAGATAGGGAAGCCTTAGCAATTGTATTTTGTTTGCAAAAACTTCATCAATATTTGTATGGAAGGCGTTTCACTCTTAGAACGGACCACAAACCGTTAGTGAGTATTTTTGGACCGAAAAATGGTATTCCAGCGATGGCGGCAGTCGAATGCAACGCTGGGCTATCATAGTTTCTGCCTATAATTACGATATAGAATACGTTAATACTAAACTCAACGGAGCGGACGGGCTGTCGCGGCTGCCCGTCGCGCGCGCGTGTAGGGATGACTCACTCGATCCACCCGAGCAAACATACTTACATTTCGCTCAGAACGCGTTGCTATTGGATTATAATAAGATCAAAGAACAAACGTTGACAGATCCCTTGTTAAGCCGAGTTTTATTGTACATAAGGGATGGCTGGCCAGATAGGAATGAAATTAGAGAATTGCAGCCTTACTTCAATAGAAGGAAGGAGCTGTATGAGGAGCTGGGCTGTATCATGTGGGGTCATAGGGTTGTGATTCCGGACAGTTGTAGGAGTAGGGTGTTAGATGAGTTACATGAATCACACATGGGTATTAGCAAGACCAAGGCCATGGCCCGCAGCTACGTGTGGTGGGCCGGCGTCGACGAGGCGGTGGAGGAGCGGTGCGCGCGCTGCGCAGTGTGCGCGGCGGTGGCGGATGCGCCGCCGAGGCACGCCGTCTCAGCCTGGCCTTGGCCGGATAAACCATGGTCCCGGGTACATTTAGACTTTCTAGGGCCGATTCAGGATAAAATTTATTTAATATTAATTGATGCTAGAACTAAATGGATCGAAGTATTCCCCGTACCGAGTACAGCAGCTCGGTTTACCATCAGTAAACTAAGTGAAGTATTTTCTAGGTGGGGTTTGCCAAAACAATTGGTTACCGACAATGGCCCACCATTTACAAGTACAGATTTTTCCAATTTTACTCGTGGGAATGGCATTGAACATTTATTTTCGGCGCCTTATCACCCGGCTTCAAACGGTGCAGCAGAAAATGCTGTACGTACTGTTAAGCGAGCAATCCGAAAAGCGATACGTAACAAAGAGAACATTGATATGTTTTTAAATACATTCCTGATGCATTACAGAAACACTGTTCATTGTACAACCGGGGAAAGTCCGGCTACATTAATGTTAGGTAGACACTTACGCACGAAATTGGATTTACTTAGACCTGACAGGGACAAGCGGGTTCGAGAAGCACAAGCTCGGCAAAAGGGTACAGGGACCAATGTAGATAGGTCTTTCGAGCACGGAGATGAGGTATGGCTACGCCAGTACCAGGGCGGGGACAAATGGATACCAGGCAAAGTAGTGGAAAGACTAGGTACTACGGACTATAGATTGCTAGATTCAGTAGGAAAAGAAACACATAGACATATCGACCAGCTAAGACGGAGGTCTGCACGCAATTCTTTAGGAGTTCCGTTACCCACTAGTGACGATAACCCTCCGGAAGCATTACAGTCACCGGCGGAAAATAATAGTGCAGTCCAGCCCACGGCCGCTGGTCTAGCTCAGTCTAGCTCTCATATTTCCTCCCCGGACCCGGAGGAGAAAGGCGAGCAGAATAAATCACCTGCACCCTCTTTACCCGCAATCGAGTCTTCACCTGAGTTTTTCACCCCACCTCCATCCCGTTTAATCCGTACATGTCGATTGAATAAACCTGTGTCTTATAAGGAATAATAATTATGTTTTAGTTTGTGTAAATATTTGCTTTTCAGTTATTTTAATGTTTATTTAATTCTTAGAACCATTATTGTTTTAAATTGTATTGGGATATTCAACATTGTATGTTATTTAGTCTCTGAGTTGATATTTGTTATTTTATAAGGTAGTATCACAGAATACTTAAAATTAGTAGGAGGGACTGTAGTATATTGTAATTGATGGTAGTTCCTTAATTACATTTTATGCAGGTAATCTGTATTTTATAATTATAAAATGTAGGTAATGTAATAACTGCAAGCATATAAATACAGTGTACTAATTAACCAATATTATTCGACAATATACCATCATCTACGAGTTGTGTCTTATTGCTGCCGATGCCTTAATATAAACAAACGAAAAAAACGGCAATTTTATACTTTAACCTCTATTATTAATTTGCAACTGAGAAAAGAGGTGACAGAAAAAAATATTTGTGTCAGCCCTGACTACATCATGACTGGCGATGTCATATCAAATTTATCCAACTCCAGTGTCACTTAAATCAAAGTTAGTCAAATCCTATAGGCTTAAATCAAACACAGCCATGTCCAAAAATAATATAATTATTTAAGAAAAACTAGTGCATTTGCAACTATTGGAGTTATATCAAAATTAAATATACATTAAAATATTATAATGAATACCAAAAAATGTATAAATAGCCTTTTAATATGTGCAAAAATTGAAATGTATGATTTCTGAGAGCTTAGTTATGATGGAGTTGGCTACATTTGAAATTTAACGACTCAACTACAAATTTACAGCACAATTACACAATAAATTGTTTATGATTTTTTTTTTAATATTCTTAGTGTATGTAAGCATTGCGGAAGAATATTTTGTCATGGCCATGTTAAAGCGGAGACTAAAATAAGACCTTCCCAGTTTAAATTTTTATTCAACAAAATACGATTTACATAAGACAAAAGAAAAAGATTTTTAATAAAAGTCATAATGTGTATCAGCGATAAAACTGACATCTCAGGACGACCATAAAGGCAAGAAATTAAAAAACTTTCGTCAATCTGATGGCATAAAACTCCATTTTATGAGTTCAAAGGACAAACAAGTCTCAACTATGCATGCTTTCGTCGGGCTGAGATAGCGTCGTTTTGTTTTATGAATACTCTCTTTTACATATACGAGTATATAAATAATTCAGCAGACGTTTAATAAGCAAAAAATTATATATAGTAGTATAGTATATACTTACTATATAATTGAAAGCAATGTATTTCAAATTTAAAGTAAAAATATTAGTTCGTAATTCTATTCTACTAGTGCCCACCAGTAGTATAGTTATTACAAAATTCTACTAGTAGATTACAAAATTCTAGTTTGTGGAAAATAGACAAATTACAATGGGTCTGATCAGAAGGCTTAATGTCACTCAAAGGGCAATGGAGAGGGCTAATGCTAGGGGTTTCTCTACGCGATCGCATCAGAAATGAAGAGATCCGTAGAAGAACTAGAGTCACCGACATAGCCCAAAGAATTGCAAGGGCAGGACACATAGCTCGCAGGACTGACGGCCGCTGGGGCGGAAAGGTCCTCGAGTGGCGACCGCGTACCGAGAGACGCAGCGTTGGTAGGCCCCCCACAAGGTGGACCGACGATCTGGTGACGCACGACCAATCAGTTTGGAGATCCCTGGGGGAGGCCTATGTCCAACAGTGGGCGTTTCTTGGCTGAAATGATGATTATGAGACAAATATCTCTTGTAGAATTATTTATTCATCCAAAATTTTTTCAACAGGTTTCAACAATTTTATTTTTGGTTACCTAAATTTTCAGGGGCATTGGTGAGTAAGCAGAAAAAATCAAGTGCAGCTCGTAAAAAGACATTACATCAATTCGGTCTTATCGAACGAAATACTAAAGACGTCACGAACAAAACCGTGAAATAATACTAGCTTTGGCATCTATGTCAAGCAAATTGTTGACTTGGCAATAACTTTCAAACTATTTTTATATTGGAGCCATGAGTGAAACTCGGTGTTTTCTTGACAACAGAATGTCTTCTTATTTATATTATGAGATTCGCTTTATTGCAAAACTTGTGTGATCGAAATATTATTACTTACACACGAAATGATATAAGAAAAAACTTGTTTTGTGCGCAGTATGAGTAGTATATTTGGAAATGTTGACAGTATAAGCTGGGGTGAAGAGCCTTCGTCCTAAGGTACCCGAGGATGAATGATGTAACTTCGGTTGTTAACTACCTATAACCAAGGATGATTTTGTCTATGCTATAACTATCATTTTTGAATGAAGCTTTATATTAATTACTGCTATAATGAACGCCGCCATTACAAAATTATTTACCTACTAAACTTATTTGATTATTAATTTTTTAATTAATGAATTTTTCTTCAATCGGAAAATGAGTAGGCGAAGAAAATTTTATGTGAAAATAGTAAATTATACAACAAATGAAAAGAAGGGGAATTTAATTCGAGGGATACGAGGACCGAGATTATTTTTTTCGCGAGTTATGTACTCTATTTTCTGCTATTGATTGCAAGACAATAAATATTAGTACCATTTGAAATGTAAACATTAGAAATTATTGTGAAATTAAAGCAGTTTTCGAAATTCAGTGTAATATACTTGTTTGGTTTTAAAACGGTCCTGTTAGAAAGACTTTGCTATTTGACAAGGTCTCTGTATTTGGTGGTTAATACGATGACAGATAGAAAAGTACTTCGCGTTTATAATATTAGTAAGGATGTATAAAGATTTCCCAATGACAAAATGCAAACACGATAACAGATAAAAATGTACTATTTAAAATTGGCGGGATTTTTTAAATTGTATAATATTCCATAAGGAATAACTAATATTTGGCCATCCAGTAGGTACTTTAGGGACGTTTTATTTATTTTTTCATAATTCATGCTTTTCGCAATTCAAAATGTTTTTATTCGTTCAGTGAGTAAAAGTGAGTTTTATGCACTGGTATTGATGAATCGAATGCCCCTTTTCGGGTGGCAATGGTAAAAATACCTTATGTATTTTAGGTTTCCTCGGGTCCGTGCCCACGTCGACTGCGTATACATTACACGACTTCAAGCTGGGGAGGATGAGGAGGTCTCTTTTCAGATCCGGGTCGTCGTAGCAGCTGGAGCACACGTTCCAGCCACTGTGGTGAAGCTCATCATCCACATTGCCCGTGTAGGTCCGATGGATCACCTGTCAATAAAGCAATCGTTAGCTTAGCGTCAGACAATACAAACAATAGGTTAGACTTGAGCTTACCCTGTAGTGGATTTTCTAGCTATATTGTATAAATTTGAAATTGGGAAAAGGAAACAAAAATTGTCCCTTAAATTATTACAATCTTCAACTTTATTCCTTTACAACTTATATGTAGTTTTCTTTTTGTGTCTTCTTACAAATCCCAAATGCAAAGCACTTAAATTAACTAAATGTTAAATCTGTACAAGCCAAGGGCAGGATGGTTCAGGTTTGTTTGATCAATCTCGGTAAGTTCTATCACAAATTGGGTACAAAAGTTATAATATAAACGGGGTAATAAAGTACACAAACAACTAGTTCTTCTTTTTCTTTTTTTTATAGGTGCAAATGTCACTGACGTGACGTGAAATGACGTTAACGTTGACAATTGACATTGACACTGCGAAATTAATTGACTGATTGAATTAATTGTATATAAAAAAACCGGCCAAGTGCGAGTTGAACTCGCGTGGAGAGGGTTCCGTACGATGTTACCTATATTGAGTGATTTACCATGTTATTTTAATATCATGGACTTCTTATTTTGAAAAAGTTGGAAACTATTTTATTTTAAAATTACAAAAAAAAATACATTTAAGATCTTCACAATAAGACCTTTCATTTGATATGACACACGATGCAGTTTCAGAATTATTATTTTTATTTTCCACGCTCCCCCAAGAATTACCTCACATATACCTTATTCATCTATTCACGTCACACCTCTGCGTTTGGGTCACAGAAATTGATATGTGTACCAAATTTCAACTTAATCGGTCTAGAAGATTCGGAGATAATTGACTGTGACCGACAGACAGACGGACGCACGAGTGATCCTATAAGGGTTCCGTTTTTTTATTCGGACGTACGGAACGGAATAAGATGTCAGGTCACAGTTGGTACCTACTCAGGAATGTCACTGATACCGCGGTGAACTGTCAAAATGCGATAAAAACGTATTTTGTTGGACTGCCCACCGAGAAAAACCGCTTTATCGTATCGTGTTTTGGTGGTGGTATTAAGTAAAAACAAATGTAAATAAAAAATCGTCGTAATCTTATCGTAGTCGTATTTATAGTTTTCTAGCAAAAAAATCACGCTTGTTTTGTCAATATACACACCAAATTGTCCGCAACATATAAGTATATACTATAAAGAGGAAAATTAATTACCTGGAGATGAAGGGAAAGGCGTTGATAATATTCCACATATTACCAAATAACTGAGAGGCAAATTGCAAAAGGTACGTAAAATTAAGTACGCCGGCTACATATTGACTTCCGACCTCTGCCTCTGCGTCGAAATTAAAAGAGAAGAATAGCGATGTCGTTAAATGCAAAAATTACTCCTAGAAGCATAGCATTGATATTGAGTATTATTTCTGTGCTGCATAGCTCTTTGATTTTTCCGTATTCCAACGTTGAATATGAATGAGATTACATTATATTCACGCGTTCAATTTCAAAACATATTATTTTTTTTTCTTAATAGGTTGTTACTGCAAATAATCGCTCCCTATATATTTGAAACCTAATTAAAAAAATTACTCCGTGGTATTAAATAAGATAAATAATATTAAGAGTGAGTTTTCATTATTGTACGACAATCTTAAAAATCATAGTACTTAAAACTCAAGAATTCATTTAGAAAGTAGGATAAGAGCTTGGTATGAAAAGAGGAGAGGCTCGGGGAGTCTCTATTCCCAAAGTTATTTTCTGCAGTATTGTAAAATAATATTTTACAAATAGGATGGGGATAGTTACGGCACTAATGTAAAGGGGCAAAATTGCATCATCTAAGAATCGCCGACAATGTGCTGCTCCTGGAAAACCCTTAAAATGTCGAGTATAATGAAGTTGTAACCCTTCAAGCCGAAACATAGTAATGCAAGCACTGCTGCCTTGCGGCAGAAATGGGTTCCCGCATAGACCAATCGTCTAGGTTCAGTCTCCCTCTGGTAAGTCTTATCTAGTCTATTATAGAAACTATAAGAATATCTTGTATAGATTACTATACCAATAAGCGACGAAGTAACAGTATAACCATAGAACACAAAATGAGAAGTATAACATTATTTTATTTCCTGATAGATCGATTTCTTGCTAACATTTTTAATGATTGCATTGACTGTGGTGTATTTCCTGATCTAATGAAGCTGAGTAAAATTATTCCTTTACATAAATGTGGTAGCACATCAGACCCCAGTAATTTTAGACCTATCTCTGTGTTACCTACCTTTAGCAAAATTTTTGAAAAAATAATGTTGGAGCAAATGCAAATTTATTTTAATAGGAACAATCTTCTACACTCTAAACAATTTGGTTTTAGGAGGGGTCGCTCAACAACCGATGCTGGTGTTGAGTTAATACAACATATATTTGAAGCCTGGGAAGACTCACACAATGCGTTAGGCATTTTTTGTTATTTGTCTAAGGCATTTGATTGCGTTTATCACGAAACCTTGATCAGAAAATTACACCACTATGGATTTCGTGATACTGCACTGGATCTTCTACTCTCTTATCTAAGTGGAAGGATTCAAAAAGTAGACGTCAATGGAAAAAGGTCTCAAGGTTCCGCAGTTAAAATGGGAGTTCCGCAGGGTTCGATTCTTGGTCCTTTTCTATTTCTTATATATGTCAATGACCTCCCTGATTTTGTACAGGACAGGCATGAGATAGTGTTATTTGCAGATGATACTTCACTTTTATTTAAAATTAAAAGAGGATTGCAAATGAATGACGATGTAAATAATTCTATCTCAAGAATTGTTCATTGGTTTAATGTAAACAACCTGTCAAAAACAAAATGTATAAAATTTGTTTTACCCAATGTAAAAGAGGTTCACACCACTGTAAAAATAAAGGATATAGGTGTTGACCTCGTGGACACCACAGTATTTCTTGGGATCACACTTGATTCTAAGCTGCAATGGGGTCCACATATAGATAAATTATCAAAGAGACTTAGTTCTGCAGCTCACGCTGTATGGAAAATACGTCAGTTGACTGATGTTGATACAGCAAGACTTGTATATTTTTCTTACTTTCATAGTTTGATGTCATATGGCATTTTGTTGTGGGGAAATGCTGCCGACATTCAGATCGTTTTTGTGCTCCAGAAAAGGGCTATTCGAGCTATCTATAACCTTAAAATGAGAGATTCTTTGCGAGAAAAGTTTAAAGAAATTGGTATTATGACAGTAGCGTCGCAATATATTTATGAGAATCTAATATATGTTCGTAAAAATATTCATTTGTTTTGTAAAAATAGTGATATTCATTCAGTTAATACTAGACAAAGGAATATGTTAGCTTTACCAAATACCAGGCTCCAAAAAATCAATAATTGTTTTAGAGGCCTGTGTATACGTTTCTACAATAAAATCCCAAGTTGTATACAAGAACTCAGCTTAAACAAATTTAAAGTTGCAATCAAAGATGTACTTATTAAAAAAGCATATTATAAAGTGTCTGATTACATGACGGACAAAAAAGCTTGGGTTTGAACTCTCATTTCTAATATTTAACAATGTACTGCGTTTTGTTTCAAAGAAACATTCAGTGAGAGCAATTTATAAGCTAAGTTCACGCACTTCTCTCAGAAATAGCTTATGTAATGTGAATTAACACATCTCTTCTTATAATGGAAGTTGAGCTCAAACTTTTGCTTTGAGGTCAGCTTCCAATTGACGACCCTGTAACAAAATCAAAATTGTAAATGGCGATTTAAAAGAGGAGATAAAAAATTTTGACCTTTCGAGTTTCTTGCCTGTTCTTCTCGAGAAGGCTCTCCCAATTTCCGAACAGGTGTAGAGTCAACTTTTTTTTTTTTTCATTCCTACTTGTATTTGCAGACATCTTGAGTATATTCAGGATGTATGCACATACAAGGTTAATATGATTTCATTAAATTAGATTGTTTTGCTTTGTTTTGACGTCAATAAGTGTCTGTAAAGGCCTATGTTGAATAAAGATTTTTGAATTTGAATTTGAATTTGAATTTGAATATAGTAACAAAATAAATAAATCCTAATTTCTCAATAAACATCATTATCAAGACTTAATCAAATTATCTCAATAGTTGAAATTTAAATCTGTTTTAAAAACATCACCTGTTACAACCATCGTCATCATCACCACTTCAACCCACATCGGTCTCCCTGCCAGGTACGGATCTCCCATTAGATAAAGTATAGATCTTGCATACGCTTGGCAGACAGATTGATATTTATTTGGCGAATTGTACTTTCCTGATCATGTGTGAAGAGTGGGGTTGAAGAGTTTGAGGAGGGAAATGGTCGAGAAACATAAATACATCATACCAGAGAAGACTCAGTACTAGAGTCGCCTGGGCGTCTACCTCAATCTTCCTTTATCTTTGGTGGTGCCCAAAGTAGACTCCACCACGTCGGCGTTTCACCGAATAACGATGCTGAATTTTATAACAGACTACCAGCTCCTAGAAAATTGGTATTACTTACCTTGGATCCGTTCGGTCTCCGTATGTAGCCGGTGGACTTCCTGAGCTAGCTCGAAGGAAGTCGCGGCTCCTGAAGGGCTGCTGTCTGACCGAGCCGGATGGTACACTTGCCTATTAGGCCACCAATACCCGAACTTCACCGATAAAAGATTTGGTGCATTTACACTTTCACCGACACTAAAACTTGGCGGAACCTCGCACCAACAATCACTTGGTGCGCCGCGCAAGACACTATTTGTTATATATTTCTCGAAACGAAAACTCACTGCCCGATCATCATAACCTATTTCAATGTCATTCCGTATTCGACTCGACTGACATGTCACATGCGGCCGGCCGCCACAGGCTCTCACTGCACAGACTATAATGCAGTGTTGCCACTCGCTCATCCTCGAGCGTAAACATCCCCCCGCTCCGGACAGTCCCGGACTGTCCGCCAAATCAGTCTAAGGGGAGGCGAGAAAGAGTAACGACCGCGCGCTTCAAAACAGAATCCCCAACTAGGACCTCGGCAAACCTGGGCACACCATCAGACCCTAGAGTAAGTTGGACAATGCGTCCACGACGCCAACGTAGGGGTGGCAGGTTTGGGTCCTTCACTAACACGAGGTCTCCAACTCTCGGTGGGTTTGTCTTATCTGACCACTTAACGCGCTGTTGCAAAATGTGTAAGTATTCAAGGTGCCAGCGGCGCCAGAAGCTCTGGGTAAGCTGCTGGAGCAACTCAAACCGCGAAAGGCGTCCTGGATTGACATCTCTATAAGGATACTCGGGCAGGGCGTTAAGTGGTCTGCCTATCTAGAAATGGCCCGGCGTGAGTGCCTGTAAATCGTTCGCGTCGGTAGACAACGGACATAACGGACGCGAGTTGAGAACCGCCTCAATCTTATGAAACACCGTCGCGAGTTCCTCGAACGTGAGAATAGTCTCCCCAATAACACGGCGAAGGTGAGTCTTGGCGGCCTTTACAACAGATTCAAAAATCCCTCCCCAGTTAGGGCAAGACGGCGGGGAGTATCGCCATGTTACCCCCCTACGGGAGAGTGTGGATCCGATCTCAATATTATTTTTATCTAAAAATTCACAAACTTCTCTTATATGTTTATCAGTGCCCTTGAAGTTCGTCCCACAATCGGACCGAATTAGAGAAGGCAGACCCCGGCGGGAGACAAATCTGCCTAACGCTGCTAAGAAAGCGTCCATGGTGAGTGCACTCACCACCTCCAAATGAACGGCTTTAGTGGCCAAACAAACAAACACACACAAGTAAGCCTTTTCAGTCTTAGCATTACGGAGTCGCGACGTTTTTATAGTGAATGGTCCCGCGAAATCAGTTCCAACTCCTAAGAAGGTCATCGATTCATCCACACGATCAGCAGGCAAATCACCCATTTGGGGCTGCATCGTCTCGGGGCGTAAACGATAGCAGGGCAGACATCGAAAGATAACAGATCGGATTATTCTTCGCGCTGACAAAATCCAAAACTCCCGTTGGAGGAGCGCGGTCAATGCATTACATCCGGCATGAGCATTCTTCACATGGCGATCAATGATCAACAATCGCACCAATGGTCCGTCCTTGGGGAGCAACAGGGGATGACGTGATCTATAAGGCAAGTTAGCGTGCCTCAATCGGCCTCCTACACGCAACAATCCCTTATCATCCAGAAAGGGAGTCAAACGCACCAAGGGTCCCTTCAATTTGGACGTCCCGGTACGGAAAATCTTAAGTTCCGGTTCAAACGCTCTAGACTGGGTCATACGCACCCAATGCAAAAGAGCATCTTGGCGCTCCTGCGGTGAGAGGACCGGACACAAATCTTTGTCCTGAGGCCGGCGACAATTTCGTATAAATCTTCTTATCCAAGCGGTCACGCCGAGCAACTTGTCCAGAGAACTGTAGTGGTCTAATAAAAATTCCCGCTCCGGAGCCGCCATAGTCTCGACAGCGTGAACACGCAAGCCTGGATTTGGTACCTTCACCACAGCTGGTGTGGAAGGCCAAGACGGCTGTAACAACCATTCGGGAACCTCACCACAGAGTGTGGTCAATAAGCTGAGGGGCTTCGCTGCCACGCGATGCACAGTCAGCAGGGTTTATTTCACCTGGCACGTGGCGCCAAATCAACGTGGCCTTCGAGGCCTGTATTTGGGATACCCGATTGGCCACAAATACTTCCAGGGAGTGGACGGAGTTCTTAATCCAACACAGGACAACCTGACTGTCGGACCAAGCAAATAGCGACTCAAAGTCCACACTACGTCCCAGGGTGTCAACAACGTGGTTCATCAAACGAACCAGAAGAGTAGCTCCAGACAATTCTAACTTCGGAATCGTTAATCGAGTCCGAAGTGGAGCAACCTTACTCTTAGCAATTAGCAAGTGGTGCTTAACAGCTCCTCTATCATCGACCGTCCGGATATATACGACGGCTGCGTATCCACTCTCAGACGCGTCACAAAAGCCATGAAGGCTGGCCGTAAACCGTCCCTTAGGCAGTATATGTCTAGGGATACTAACACGGTTAATGTCAGGGAGAGACGACATGAAGGACTCCCAATCTCGCAGCAAACGGCCCGAGAGGGGCTCATCCCACGACACTTCGGCTGACCAAAGTTCCTGTAGGAAGCACTTCATCCAAAACACTACGGGACTAATCCAGCCGTTTGGGTCAAAGGTACGAGCTACTGTAGATAAAACCAACCGTTTCGTCCAGACCTTGGGGCTTGGCAGCTCCAATCGATAGGTGAACGTGTCCTGGACAGGTCTGTATTGCACTCCCAAAACAGACAGTAAATCTGGAGTGTTGGCATTCTCAAAAATATGAGGCTCCTGCTGGTGGTCGTCAGGCAAGTCACACAAAAGCTGAGGTGAGTTGGACATCCACTTCCTCAGTTCATAACCACCAGCCCCGAGAAGAGCAATTAGTTCATCTCGCAAAATCAAGGCTTCCTCGACACTAGAGGAGCCCGTACAAATATCATCCACAAATGCATCCTCCTTGAGAACCAAGGATGCGCGAGGGTATCGTAACCGCTCACGTTCAGCGAGTTCCACAAGTGAGCGAATTGCCACAAAGGGGCTCGAACGCAGACCGTATGTATTGGTGTTCAGCTCGTAGACTAGCATGGGATCTCTGGGATCCTCCCTCCATAATATGAGCTGATATCGTCTATCGTCCGGGTGAATCACAGTCTGCCGAAACATCATCCGGATATCGGTCACAAAGACGACGGCATGGCGACGGAAGTTGGTCAATACATCACCCACCTCGTGGTGCAACTTCGGTCCAGCATGCAGACATTGATTCAGCGAAACTCCGGTAGACGTGGGAGCTGACCCATCAAAAACAACGCGTATCTTCCCGGTGGAAGGTTTCAAAACCGCGTGGTGAGGAAGAAAATTATGTTCCTCGTTTCGCCAGTCCAGTCGCGAGACCGACATGTGCACCAGTTGCTCATATTCTCGCATGAAGTCGACATACTTCTGTTTGAAGTCGGAGTCCCTACTCATACGACGCTCCATGGACAGCAGCCGCTTCTCGGCCAACGGCCGGGAGCTGCCAAGTGAGGGGCGAACTGACAAAAAGGGCAAACGAGTGATCAGCCGTCCCGAGTGAAGGCGACCTGTATTGTTCTGGTAGAACAACTCACACTCCTCTTCCAAGGGGTTCACTCGCTTCACGGTAGGTGGCTCTTCCACCTCCCAAAACCGTTGAAGGACATCCGATAAAGTGGAGCTAACAGTTATGTAACTGTCCACCGATGGAGATGGTGGGTTATGCCTAACTGGTCCCATCACTACAAACCCAAGCGATGTAGATAAGGCTACCAGCCCACCCTTCTGTAACTCTCTCCTCTTCCCACAATACACGCGGCCTAGAACATCGGCACCGAGCAATAAGTGAATCGGACCGGTTCGGTGGAAGGAAGGGTCAGCCAAGGTCAATCCTGATGTCGCATCAACGACAGCGCGCGAAACGTGCTGTTGCGGAAGCTGACCAACAACCTTCTCATAAACAATCGCGGTCGCGCCAATTTTGGGCGCTGAAGAGAAGTGGGGGGAGAAGGAGAACAAAACCTGACCGATCGGATCCGGGATCCGCAGGTCTCCGATTCCCCGTACCGATTCAAGGTATGGAGATGTGTTCAAACTCAACTGCCGGACCAGCCAGCTGGAGGCAATGCAACCCTGAGCTCCCGTATCCAAAAGGGCGCGAACTAAAACAAAGGTGCCCCTCTGGCCCCACACCTGTACGGAGGCTGTTGGTAACAGCACCTGCTCCTGTGGGGGGGTTGCAGCCGACAGTTGGTTTAATGAAAATCCTCCCGCATTCCCCGCAACGGGGGGGAAAAGGGGTTCAAGGAAAATTGCGTGCGCGGCGGAGGAGTAGGGCGCTCAAGGCGCTCGAGCGGGTCCCAATCCGGCACGTACTGGCACCGATCAAAGCGGCATCGGGGGGCCGGGCGGTGCCCATGATGGGCGAAAGTTGGGGGAGCCCGTGATAAACGGGGTCTCTCCATCAGAGGGGGAGAGAAGCGTATCGGCTCCCGGCGTGGCTCCCTAATAACCGCGGCCCAATCCCGCGGTGGCGCCTGAGAAGCGGCGCGTCGATCCCCCCCGCCCGTAGGGGGGGTGGAGCGCCCAATCCTCTCACGGGAGGGGGGGCGCCTGTCCAATCTCGGCGGAGGGGTGGCACGCCCCTCCGATCTCCTCGGAGATGTGGGTGACCTACGAGGGCCCCCACCCGTGTGCGAGTCCCTCTCTCTCACCACCTCACGAGTGTCCCTACTGTTGAAGCACAATAGGGGGTGATGGGCCCCTCCACAACAGTGGCAATCTCGTGGGTGGGGGCAAGCCGATGCCATATGAGCCCCCAGGCAGCGGTAGCACCAATTCCGCTGCTTGGCCATATTCCTACGCCCCTCGGTGCGTAGGCCAACAAATTTGGGACAGGCCGGCAAACGATGGCCATCCCGCTTGCAACACTTGCAAGGCATCGGCCTCTCCCCGTGTGGAGAGTTCTGCCGCACTGCAGTATACTGCTTGTAAGGGCGGCGCTCTCTCCGTGGCGCTGCCCGGGTCGCCTCATAGCGGCCTGTACTCGGTCCCGGTATAGGAACCAGATCCAAGTGGTCGGTCATCCGACACTCATCCTCCAAAAATCTGAGGAGATCCGAAAAGGGGGGGAGGTACGAGGCACTATTGCCCCCATGCCTTTGTTCAAAGCGCCCTTTCATCTCCATGGGAAGCTTATTGAGGATGAGGTGGAGCAATATGAAGGACCACTGGTCCACCGGTAGGTCAAGTCGTTTGAGCGCGTTAATAGCGCTTAGCAGCGGGTTCAAAATCTCCTTCCTCAATGAGAAGACCCGCGATACGCGTGGCAGCCCTAAAATGGCAGCCACATGTGTGTCCGCTAGCAAGCGAACATTCTGGTACCGGGCGGTCAACAACGCCCTTGCAATATCATAACTCTCATCATTGACAGGTAGATGCTGGACAAGTACACCAGCCTCTCCACGTAAGGCAGAGAGCAAATAGGCCAATTTCTGGCTAGGGAACAGGTCGTCCCTCGAGTGGACCAGGCTATCAAAGAGGTTAATGAACCCCATCCAAGCAGCCAGGTTCCCATCAAAGGTTGGGATGTCCAAAGTGGGCAGTCTGCCCAGCAAGCCGGCCGGGGTAGGCTTGACCTCCCCGGTCGTGCACGACTCACCCCTCCGGGCGGATAGGATTGCCTGAGCCTTGTTTATAATCACATCCGCCTGTTCAAAACATTGATCATAATCGGCATTAAATTGGTCGACTGCCCACAACTCAGCGGCACCCTCGGCTGGGTGGTCAAGCAGATATTGTTGATGAGCAACGAAAAGCTGCTCCAATTCCTTCAAGCGAGCAGGTACTCCCTCATGCCGAATTAACAAGGCCTGTTCTTGGTCTGGTCGGTCTACCAAAGCGACGGCACTAGCAAACCATCTCAAGATCTTTTGTGCACCCGCGCGGGCACCGCTAAGCGGGCTGACTGGCGGGACCATTTTGCACCAAAATTAATATACACTATAATAATACATTGACAAACAGACCGACAACCGCAGACAACAAAACAGATCGGGAGGAACTTCAAAGGCAGAACAAAATATATAAACAAACCAAAATCAAGTGTAAATGCTAGAACTTAACTAGAACTACAAAGGCATTTAACAACAAAATTTTTCAAACAAATTAAATTCAAGTATTAAGTCAATAACTTAACAAACATAATATTCAAAGGCAAACAAAACAAAATCAAATGTAAATGCTAAAACTTAACACAGCAAAATAGTGTATTACAACAACAAAAAAGTCATTTAGCAGCAAAATTTTTTATACAAATTAAATTCAAGTATAACTTTACAACTTAACAAACAAAATATTCAAGGGCAAAACAAAGATATGAAAAAACAAACCAAAATCAAATATAGGTAAATGCTAGAACTTAACTAGAACAACAAAGGCATTTAACCACAATTTTTCATATACAATGACAACTAGTTAGGGAGATCGGTCCACAAATGAGATTGTAGTCGGTTTAAAATCAGCAATCAAAACCAATTAATATGTATTGCCCGTTTGGACAACTAACAAGATTACAATATTAATTGTACAATACTAATCAATCAATCAAATCTAACAACAACCACGCTCTGCTACCAAAAGATGGTGGTGCCCAAAGTAGACTCCACCACGTCGGCGTTTCACCGAATAACGATGCTGAATTTTATAACAGACTACCAGCTCCTAGAAAATTGGTATTACTTACCTTGGATCCGTTCGGTCTCCGTATGTAGCCGGTGGACTTCCTGAGCTAGCTCGAAGGAAGTCGCGGCTCCTGAAGGGCTGCTGTCTGACCGAGCCGGATGGTACACTTGCCTATTAGGCCACCAATACCCGAACTTCACCGATAAAAGATTTGGTGCATTTACACTTTCACCGATACTAAAACTTGGCGGAACCTCGCACCAACAATCACTTGGTGCGCCGCGCAAGACACTATTTGTTATATATTTCTCGAAACGAAAACTCACTGCCCGATCATCATAACCTATTTCAATGTCATTCCGTATTCGACTCGACTGACATGTCACATGCGGCCGGCCGCCACAGGCTCTCACTGCACAGACTATAATGCAGTGTTGCCACTCGCTCATCCTCGAGCGTAAACAATCTTTCTGCTGCCAAGCAACGGGACTTGCATTGTGTTCTGGCTTAAAGGGTAAGACAGCTAGTGAAATTACTGGGTACAGTGACTTGACATCCTATCACCTATGTCACAAGGTGGCGACATAATTGGGGTCCTTGTAGGGGATGTAGATTTGCAACAATTACAAGAACCATAATATTATGTACCTTTTATAGGCCTGCTTGTTTGCCAACTTAGCTGTATAAAAAAATCCTGGATTAGCTACTAGCGTAACAAAGTTCTACGGCAATGCCCAAGCATGCAAATTCGTCAACCTGATCTCTTGGCACCGTAATAGATCATCGCCGACTAAAAGAACGGTTTTGTTACTTTTATTATCAAATACCTATGTGTTATAACATCTATAAATATTATACCCACATAACAGAAAAATCAGGCTGAAAAGAAGCTCTCAAGTTTGTATTATTTGTGTTTCCAAAATATTTAATACTAGCTTTTCGCTCGCGACTTCGCCGGCGATATTTTTGTTTTCCCGTAGGAAAATTACCCTATGTCCTTCCCCTGGTCTCGAACTATACCAACTTTGATCAAAATCGGTTCAGTAGTTTCGAAGCCTATTCAATACAAACAAACAAACAAACAATCAAATCTTTCCTCTTTATAATATTAGTATAGGTCATAAAACCAACTCATGAGCAAATAGTAATAACAAAACATTATAAAATTGGATTTCGTTTCCAAACTGATTTGAAAATAAAGGGATGCCTTCTATATATTTTTTCAGTAAAACATGAATTTATTTTCCTTAGTTAATTCCTATTTTACAGGGCTCTGCGGTCTTTTCAAGCCCAGCCCAGTTTGTACAATAAATTAAAATTTCAAATTATTCCCGACAAAAGATTAAATCTAATTAGAGTCCCGTGTAATTCCCGGCTCCATGTCGAATTGTAAATTACATAATTTCAACTTCAGACGGAAATATACCTAGATCGTTTAAATGATATTAACAACATTTGGCTTCCTATTAATACCTACATTATTGTTAGTCAGATATATATCATGCCTGTTTGTACACATTTTACAATTTTATAATTAGTTTCTTATTTCTCTTCTCACCTATTACACATTTTAGCCAATTTATTGAAAGAAATTTTTATTTTCGGTTCCGAAAATTACATTTTACTTCATTAGCATCGAAACAAACGTTGAAATTAAAAACACGTAGAAATATGTTTTGTTAGGTCATCATGATTTAAAAAACGAAACCATATTTTTGACTGAAACCTTACGGTAAATTAGAATGTCTTGAAACCTAATTTCAACATAACTCGATGGATACAACCCGAGGCCCGCGTTGCTAACTTTATTTTATTTGTTTAGCCATTAGAGCCGAACAGCACCCCCGAAATGCACAAAGCAGATCTCTCCTCGGGATATATTGCATTCCGCCTGTTAATTTACTTTTCCGGATGGTATTGCAATGGGAAAGTACACAATAATGCTTCGTAGCTAAACCCTGAGATCCTGTAGGATTACTGGGACGTTATTGCCAACGACGACGGACTAAACGGTGGTCCGGGATTTTTATCCGCTAACACAGATATAGCGCAAATTGCGTGCGCCCCTGCCACGAATATTGTGCTCGAGCAATCATTTATAGAATTAGTTTTTCTTATTTTCATGTTTCCAAGCAATCTATCTTTTCAAGTAAGGAATTATTTTCTCCTTCTTGCAGTGTTTCTATTGCTTTATTCAGTATCCTTTTTTGATAATGGACCTCGATTACTCATATCAGTTCGTATCTCGAAGTTTCGCTTGATATGAAGGGATTTTAAATCGAATCATTACTTGTGATGAAAAGTGGGTCCTATACGATAATCGGAAGCGCTCATCGCAAGGCTGAACCCTGCCGAACCAGCCAAACCATGCTCCAAGCGAAAATTGACTCCAAAAAGTTACTTGTGAGCGTTTGGTGGACTAGTGCTGGAGTCGTTCACTACAGCTTTCTTAAATCTGGCCAAACGATTACGGAAGATGTTTTCAACTGCAAACCATGATGGAAAAGCTAGCTGCTAAACAACCGAGGCTGGTCAATCGCTCTACTGACCACTGCTGCTTCATGATAACGCTAGACCACACACTGCAGAACGGCTACCAAATTAGAGGAGCTTCAATTGGAATGTCTAAGACATCCACCGTACTCTTCGGACCTTGCTCTAACAGATTACCATTTTTTTCGAGTTGAAAGGGAAAAAATTCAACTCCGATGGGGCAGTCCAAACCGCCTTCAAAGAATTTATTGATTCCCGTCCGAATGGTTTTTTTTAGTAAAGGGATCGATGAACTACCTGTGAGATAGCAAAAGTGCATAGATAGCAATAGTACATACTTTGATTGAATAAATATATTATGTTAAAAAAATCGACTTTATGTTCCTCCCATACAAAACGTCAATTTCATATGTAAGGACCTAATATTTAGGAAGACGAACTGAATGGTTTGCCCATGACATAATGTTTTGGATGATGTCTAATGCCAATGACTGTGATCGCGTCTGTCTGACTAAGGCGCTTAACACATTGCCGCCGCATCCCGCTGCGGTGTACGGAGGGACGAAAACCGCATGCGGCTGCGGCGGCACGTAACCGTGCCACCGTACGGTTTGCTCCGTATCACCGTCCGGAGCTGCGGTGCACGACGCCCCGCATCCCCGCATTATCTATTACGCGTATGCACGTCCTTTCTACGCAAAAATCCGTACGATACTGCGGCACAGTGTGGCATACCCCGCGGACCGCACCGCATCACCGTCCGGGAGTGCGGTGCCGTCGCGCGCGCCGCACAACCGCACGGGCATGCGGCGTGAGTGTGTTATACCCTGCGGTTTTTGTATACAAATTAAGATTCTTCAGTCAAAATTAAAAACCGCAGCACCGCACACCGGAGCGGTGTCTGGTGCAATGTGTTATTCGCCTAATATGCAAGTTAACAGACAGTGCTACCCACCTAACCGAACTACAAACCACAAAAATTCATTAGAAGAGTAGAAAATCTGAAGTTTGTTAGAAGATGAAGCCTCGTATTCACAGTAAACATTTGTTTAGCAACAAAGTCGAATCAACGTGTTGCGGAGTTTCTGTCAACATGTTGCTGGCAACACTGTGTGTTGCAGAGTTCAGAACGGCATGTTGACAAGTTCTCACCCAACGAGCGACAACCTCTGTTTATCAACGATTGAGATGATGCCTGAATTCAAATTTTGACGTCTCGTCATTATATATTAAAATACCGTGCGGAAAAAGATGCAGCCCTGTGAAATTAGAATTAAAATCGGCTTATAAATACATTAGATACAAGCATTTTAAGTTGTTAATTTGAAGGCGATTAGACAGAGAGATCCGACATCAACCGTGGCGTCATTGTTGAGTACGGCCATATAAACTCCTTGTAAATTACCGTTTTGCTAGAAAGAGATGGAGAAAAATCTTTAATACCTTATATCTTGGTTGTTTTTATAGTTATTCGAAAACCGATTTTTTCTTTCTGTTTATTATATAAATGAGCTTCTAATAAAGCAAAAAAAAAAATATTTTTGTCGTCTAGCCTATTGTTGTAGTGTGTGGACGTGTTTGCGGCCGTTTATAAACATGGCAGTAGTATGGAGCAATGATAAAATAATCCAATTTCTCCCTCGGGCAACATTTTAATGCAGGCTGGCGTGTGGACAACCTATATTGATTTAAACAAAGTTTCCAACAACATTCTCGCCGCCCATCAACAATGATGATCAACTGTTGCTAAACAAATGTTTACCATAAATACGAAGCTTTAGAGTGGGCCCTGTTCACCACTTTTAAAGAAACGTGTATCAAAAAAGTTTTTTTGTGCGCTCAGTACAAACCTGACTATAAGTAGGTGACTTCGGGTCCACGTCGACAGTAGCCAAATAGTCCTGCTTTGTGACGTCGGGCTGCACACAGATCACGTACAAAATTTCCTCCCTCGGACCGTTCTTAAAGGCGTCTAAAGGCGAAGCGTACCCCGGCCCTTTGCCTGTGGATAAAGCACCTTGTTAATAGTATTTGCTTGTCCCAATTTTCAATTACACTTTGATACTTTACTGCTGCATTTGCAACCTACTTTCAATATTATAAATGGTGATTAGTTCTAAGAGTTTTCCTTTATTTATGTTGATTTACCTCTGTTATCAGACGCTCATTAGGCAACGTCACCATTTTACCCCTCTAAGTTCTCTTCCTCTTTTAGTTAGACCACTTTTCTACGAGCGACATAATTGCTGAGGTAAAGAAGAGCAAATAATAAGTATGCATAATTTTATACATGTATATTGTTGTATTAATATATGTTTGTCTGTTAGTGCTTATGCGTATGCGTATAAGTTTTTATTTTTACTTTTAAATCTTTTCTTGAAATAGAATTCTATTATTATTTTTTGTCGTTACGTTGACTTGAGAGAATGTCATTATCGCAATAAGTCTGCCCTTTGGACTCTATTGATGCAATAAAGATGGAATAAATAAGATAAAAATTGTGTAAATTTTAATTCTGTGATCATTTTTCCATCTTTTCAAGTTTGAATCATTACACAGTTCTGTTTCCTTGGATGCAAATTTAAATTTAGATTGTTAAATGGTAGGTTTAACAATAGCTCCGGAGTTTATTTGCGTAAAACCTCAATCCTTATAAGCCAATTTTTATATAAAAATGAAATCATAGTTAATTAAAAAAAGCAAGTAGATACAGCAAACCACAATGATATCAACGCACGTATTGTGTATTTTTAAGAGCTATTATTATTATGTATTTTTAAGCCATTATAAGACCAGTCACGATGAAACTTCGATAGACATCAAATAATATTTATCCCGTGCGCAAGCTAGGGTTGAGTGTAAGCAAACATGTGCCCCTCGCAACCCCGTAATCACATCAGGTAACGACTGCATATAAATTACTTCTTTGTCCAGGACGCCATTGATGGGGTGTGATTGTGACGTAAATATGGGAGCTATCCTCAAGCCAAATACTGAATTTGAATTAAAAAATATCGTATCTCGCGTATGTTTTGATTTTAAGCATTTCTATTATTTTGCCTGACGTTTCGAACGCTTAACAGCATTTGTGGTCATTAGATACGCATTTGTGGTGATTTAGAAAAAGCGTCGATGACCTAGTGCGTAAGGCTGTCGCCTTCCAATCGAGAGGTAGTGGTTCGAACCCCGCCACGTACCAATGTGTTTTCAAATTTTGAATACATATGTACGTTTATTCGACGCTTTTACGGTGAAGGAAAACATCGTGAGGAAACCTGCACACACCTGTGAAGAAAGAATTTCTTAAAGGTTGTGTGTGAAGTCGACCAACCCGCACTTGGCCAGCGTGGTTGACTAAGGCCTAATCGCCCTAGTTTAGGGTAGGCTCGAGCCCCTCGGTGGGGACGTATATGAGCTGTTGATGAAGATACGCATTTTTAAAGTTTCGTACTGGTTCTTATGTCACGTCCCACCCTCTCCTAGATAGTACCGCAAACGTACTATTCACTATCAATTTGTGACGAAATTTCTGAACTAACTCTTTCTACCTTTTCTAGCTAACTCTATGATCAGACAACACTTAGTAACGTTCACACACCGCACGTTACAATGTACGCTAAACAACAGACACGGTACTTCAAATACATATTTTGAAAATAGCCCCTTAAATTCGGACCTTAATTTTCATTTTCATCCGGTCCAACAGGCGCACCTACACTTTAATCGGAGAGTCATTTCAATTACTAAAATAATTATTTTGCGCGTATTAACCTGTTTCGTTATGAAATATTTCGGTTCGGATTAGACCATTAATCCACGATGTGAATGTGTGTACCATTTAGGCCGATACAGATTGTATGAATATTTCGATGGATTGAAGTAGAATGGGTTACGGTTATTGAAATATTTGCTTGTTTGTGGCTTCTTTAAAAGGTAGGTAGGTAGGTAACTAAGTATTCCACTTTTTAACTTCTCACGTTAGATCATCAACTGCATAATTTTAATGAATTATTATAAACTGCTAGACTACGCCATTAGAAAAAGGAAATGTTTTTGGAGTTACTGTGACAGTTAGATACCTTCGAGAATCATGCTAACTCAGTCCCAAATATCAACAATTATGAATAGATAGAAAGGTTTCATGAAAAAAGCTAAACATAATTTCATATCTCGTTGCTTCTTTGTGATTACGCTAGTGACTGCACAAGCGCACACGGAAGGTAATCTGTGGTAAATGGAATTTGTGAAAAAATCCTCAAAAATCGGAGCGCTTCCTAGAGAACTTGTTAACTGGATCGCGATTAATATTCCAACAAGTGCTTCGAGAGAAATTTCTTTGGGAACTTTTATCTAAACACTGAGATTAAAGTCAGTAGGGTTGTTTGAGGGACGTCGCCGGAGCCTTTGAAGTCACGCCCGAGGCACGAATGATAAATTGCACCCCGCTTGATGTGTCTGACACTTTTTTTAGTCTGTGACCTTTTTGGGTGCTCCTTTATTTCGCTTATCACATGACACAGACGAATAAGTTTCTTACGGCTGACAAATAAGTGTTAAGGGTGTCATATTGGCTGATTTGTAAAAAATCGTATGTGTTCGTTCAAACTTTTGAAGACTTTTCTCGCGAAGAATGGCTTAGCTCACGTGCTAGTTAATTGTACACTTGTGAATACAGTAGGTATTGAGGGAAAACATGATATGTAAATTTCAAACCGGTTTTTATGTAAAAATGTTATGATTGTTTGTATTATAATATTATTTATCTACACTCTAACTCATATCTTGACATAGTTTTAAACTCAGATAATTAAAATGAAAATTAATAAAACAAACTCTCAAATCGGCTCATTATATTAAAACTGTTTTTTTTTTAAATGTTGTCTTCCGGTTTTGGGTATCCCATACCCGTCAGCCTTAGTCTCCTTCCGGCTAGAGCATCACATTGGCCCAAAAGGTGCTTCATGCTCTCCTCTTCTTCCTTGCAGGCCCTACAAATTATGGAACTGGAATGTCCTATCCGGGTAAGCATGATCCTAGTACCGAAATGGCCGGGTACATACCATTAATCGAGTCTGGGATCTGCTTGAGTTCAATGTGAATTTGAGTCAGTTGTCCATGCCCATAAAGAGCTTGGCGTGTGTCATTCTTTTATGGTTGGTATTCATCTTGGTGCCTCATCCTGACAAATGGTTCCGGTCCCACTAGTTGTGATTCCGATCCCTTTCCTGCCAGGTAGTCAGCCTTCTCTGTTCCAGCGAAATCTTTGTGGCCTGGTATCCAGATGAGATGAACTGTGTTGGTTTTGCCTAATTTGTTCAGCACTTCAACTGCATTTATCACTAGTTTGGATTCCACCTTGTGTGACAAGAGCGCTTTAAGCGCTTGACTGTCACTGAGAATCTAGATATTCAAGCCTTTGTGCCCTTTGTCTAAATTCTCCTGTGCATAGGCTAGGATGGCGTATGTTTCGGCTTGAAACACAGTGGCCAGCTTGCCCATGCTGATCGACATCTCCGTTTTATTTTTGCAGTATATGCCTGCTCCTGTACCGGATTTCATCTTTGATCCGTCCGTGTACCAAAACATGCTGTTCCCCCGAGGGGGTTCAGCCCCTTTTCCCTTCGAAGGCTAAATACATTCTATGGCTGATCATGCCAAGCAAAAAAATCTCTTCATTAGATTTTAATCTCGTATGTTTTGTACGTGGGCAGTGTAGAGCCTGTAGAGTGCACTTATGGCCTCTCTTTGTATGGCAATATGCATTGGTCAAAGATTAAGAAATCTCTCTAGAGCCGCCGTAGGAGTAGATTAAAATTTAAAGGCTCCCGTTGTAGCCACACAGGCCAGTCTTTGGAATCTTCTCAGGAGTTCCTTGCATGTGACCATAAAGTTCAAACGCTCTCTTAGCAGATAGTATAAAAAACTTACTTTCAGATTCTGAAACATGGGTGTACTTTGTATAATAGAGCATTCGCAAAAAAATCATGAATTGTTCAATAGAAAATGTGCAATCAGAGGTGGATCCTTAAAAATAATTACATAATTTTGCATAATGACATTCTGCAAAACTATCCATTTCACTTTGTGTTGAACGAACCATTGACTTGTCTTGTTAATTATTTTACCTGCATTCAATTCTAACTGCTTCCTAAAAATTTTATCAATCAACATAATTATATTTCTATAATTATCGTTTTAGTTGACGGTTTAAAGTACCTTTTATGCAAGAAATATTGTTTTGTTAGTGTTTAGTATGTTACTTATTTTTGTTTTCCAACAATAAAAACAAAGCTATGTTGTAGCGATTGGTCAAGTTGTGTTTCAAATATTTCTTAATCCATATTTCCAAATCGTAAATAAAAAATAATTGTATTAAATAAACATTTCAGAAGTAGGCGTTACCTTTATTCTTGACTCTTACAACAGTTTATTTAACAGACTCAGTTTTGTAGATTTACACTTAAATCAATCCATTTTTACAGAATACGCAAATAAATGCTGGTTACTACATACTGATGACAAATTATTCACAGATTTTTATTATTATGGCATTTTTGTGGGCTATGTTGCTTAAAGTAGTGTAGGTTACATTTTTGTTCTCCGTAAAAAAATGCGGTTTGCATCATTCCATACATTTACTCATATGAGTTACTACGTAATAATCGATCGAAAAAAATATTTTCAAATCTCCCGCAAGATATTCATTTAAACAAACTTTAGGTACTAAGTGCTGTTCAAGAAAATTTATTCATCAAAAAATATAAATATAGTTTCTAAAAGCGGTAACTCTAAGCCCATAAATACGAAAATTATGATTTTATTAAAAAAAAAAACAAAAAGTTTTCCAGCTCTGGTGAACAAATTCAGTTTTGTGGGTTTACGTTTATGCTTCCTAGCTTCGATATGCACAATATTGTACAACACTGAAAACAAAAATAATCTATGTACAATCAGCAACACCTCAGGCACAGAAGATATAATAGTACTCCTCTGCCTCAGGCTTTACATTTGCATTACGAAAGTCGACGTTATTACGAGCGACATAAGTACGGTCTCAATGCCAACCGTCGTGTTGCTGTGTAGGTACATACAAACAACACCTACACATAATCATTACAAATAAATTACCGAGACCTGGAAACAAGTATTGAAATCCTTTTCGACATATGGAAATAATAAAAACTTTAAAATTAGTAAATATATAAAAAAAATAAAACACTATTATTACAAGTAGCAAGAGTCTATAGTTCGTCAAATGACATTAAGAAAATTATACCTTCAGATATTGACATAGAAAATTACGTTCGATAAATAAAAGGTAAACGATGATAAAAAAGTACAAGCAAAATCAGTAAATTAATAATTTGCACTAACGAATATAGCTCATTTTATATTTTATTTCCACTCGCAGCTTCGCCCGCGTTATTTTTGTTTTCCCGTGGGAAATTTATATTTTCCCGTAGGAAAAATAATTTTATAGCCTATGTTCATGAGGGATAACGTATGATTCTTAATGTGAAGGAATTTTTTAAATGGGTCCAGTAGTTTTGGAGCCTATTCAATACAAACAATCAAATCTTTCCTATTTATAATATTATTATTATTATATTATATTATATTTTTATTGTACATTAAACATCTTTTTCACTGCTCACAATGAAAAGGCGTAAATGCATTCTTATTTCATCTTATATAAAAATTCTTTTGATGAATTGGTACTCTGTTTGGTGGATAATCAAAGAGTTAACACGGCTTCTTCCATTCATATCGTCAAAGAGAAACATATTACTTTCATGTATACGATTTGGAAATGCTGAAATGAAATCAACAATACATTTCGGTAGATCAAACACACGATAATGTGGAGAGAGGTTCCCGAAACGGCAAACAGAAAAATTTGTTGTTGTTTGCACATAAAACACAACGTCAACAGGAGGAACTTCGAAATCAATTAATTTGTATTAAATACAAATAACCATCGCAAGAGAGTTCAATAATCACAACAGCGTGTTAAAAATATTTACGATAAAAAGAAAACCACTTACAGCACGACATGGTTAACGCCCGACAGGTCACTTTCGACTAAGACATCGGCACCGGTTTTATTAGCATACACAACAATGACAAGCATGTACAAGGAGATAAGGCGTATATCTCTCTCGCTCTATCAGTGGACGTCGTTTAACGCCACCAATTTATCCAATTTATCTATTCACCAGTGTGACCATTTGTGGCAGATCTCTGCCTTTTGGCAGATTTTGCTTGTAAATTTTAACTCGGGCAGAAAAAGCGGACGATGCAAAAAAAGTGGCAGAAAAATCGGCAGATTTCATGAATAAGTATGAATTATTGAAACTAAAATATTTACTTTATTTTTATAAGTGCCTAGCTGACCGTTTGTTTGTATTATAACTAACTTTTCCCGTAGGAAAGTCCTTCCCCTGGTCTCGAACTATCCCTATACCAACTTTCATCAAAATCAGTTCCGTAGTTTCGAAGCCTATTCAATACAAACAAACAAACAATCAAATCTTTCTTCTTTATAATATTAGTATAGATGCTGCTGATTTATATAGAGTATAGATTTGCTGCTCTAAGCTGATTTGGTAACTTTTACTTTCTGCATGGGTTACCTGTGGGCCTAGACAAAAGCCACACGCATATTTTAACGACTATAGTCGTTCCGCAGAAAAAAAATGTATGGAAATGACATTAGCTGCGGCGGCTTTTGTCAAGGCCCCACAAATCCACCGAGGATACTGATGAGTATAATTTGCGATCTTGGTGTTGCATTTTGTACAGTATGCGGTTTTAAATAAGCTTAAAGACTATCTTCATTAAAAAAAAACCTCCCAAAGCATAAAGGATATGTTTGGATATAGAGACCAATCATCGGTATGTAACTTAAATGTTTCTATGTTCCCGTAAATCCTTTCCTATGGAGTTATTAAGATGACGGCATAATTTTGACATCTTTTTGCGTTACTTGTGACAGATTTTGGCATATTTTAAGCCAGTGTCGGGCAGATTTGCCGTTTCTAAGATGGTCACACTGCTATTCACAAAATTGAGGTGCTAGTGCAGAATATAGACATGGTAATAGTGTATTACTAACCCATTACTGTGATATGAGATGTGCCAGCTCGGAAAAAACACAACTCGATTTGACTCGAGTTGAAATTTAGTCGAGTTAACTAGATGAAACTGAGTATTTTTTTTTGTTTTTTACCAAAATACCAAGAATTTAAAATATATATATATTATATACAACGATTTTGTAGCACAATCACTATTAGCAAGGTTAGTTCAAGAATATTTCAAATAGAGGTGCAATAGGAATGATACTTTATGAGAAATTTCGATAGAAAACCTGGAAATTCGCAGATACAAAGCTATTTCAATTACATTAATGGTTATGTAACTGGATATAGATCTGATGTTTGTACGGTCACTTGACTACACAGTCACAGTGCTGACGTCACTTGACTGTATAAACATCTCATTCATATGTTGTTTATTAATATAAATGTGTTTGTTGATTATACAGTATCAATAACAACAAGTTTTTACTTTTTATTAAGTAAGTACATATTTTTGAGTGTCTCAAGAATCGTCATCCAATATTTTAAGTTTAGAATTAAAGACGTATTTTATCGAAACAATACTAAGTAACTGACGATGCCATAAATATTAACAGTAAAAATCTAACTGTGATCAAGGGTTATAGGGGGAGAAGGGGATCATCGCTTTTATTACAAAGCTATGGCAAAGAGATTTTAATGCCTCAACTTTAAAACTTGAGGCCCTCAAGTTTTAAAGCTTACTATTAACACACCCTATTCCATCCCATTTCATTTCAACAATTATAATATTGAAATGGAAACCATTCGCTCGAATGGATTTTTCATTTTGACTAATAGAAAATGCCACATAAAAATCCGACTTCAAAAACACTGAAAAGTTAAAAATAAAATAATATAAGAATAGGTACAGACAACATCACACACACTTCTATATTGAAGTCGAAACGATGATCTCCTAGAAAGTCTCAAAATTTGGCAGTTGGCACCGACTTCAATATAGAAGTGTAATGTTGTCTGTACCTTTTCTTATATTATTTTTAAGTTTTCAGTGTTTTTGAAGTCGGTTTTTATTTTTGTAAAATATTTTTTATTTTTATCTTTTTAGTGAATGAAATCTATGTATTGAATTTAGGTCCAAGGTCAGGTCAGGTCAATTTAAGTCCAAAAATTAACATTTAACTAAGTATAGACGTTTTTTTACATAACACTATCATGGACGTGTAGTCGAACAGGCTCCTATATTAACTAGTGTTTGTTTAACAAAATTATTTAAAATAGTTTGAATAGATACTATATTTAACTTAAAGTACGGCTTATTTATTTTAAGAATACGTCTAATAATTATTTATAACATTAAGTAAGTATAAATTATTTAAAAAAAATAAGTAATAAAGTATTTAAAAAATCTACTTTTTTTATAAATCTAGAAACATTCAAAATTAGAATATTATAGCACTTGTTGGGTAATTTTCAGTACTACTACGTTTTTAGCCGTTAAATCAATAAAAAATTATTAAAAATAAATATTACCTTTTATTTTTTTTTTACTTTTCCAACATAAATAAGTTTAAGTACTTATAAGAAAATCTAAAAAAAAAAGAAAAAAGTTGCTTACAATTATTTTATACCACAACTATGGACATGTGGCCTGATAGGCTCCAAACGATTTTTAGATAAGTATTACTCACGTATTTTTCATTGAATGACGTAATTTCCCCCTTTGCTGGTCATTTGGATACTTAAAATAGAATCTACTGTTCTGCTCAAGTGCGGGCAGCGGGGGAAGTACACAAAACTTAGAAACTAACATTCACCCGGAGCCTGTGAGGCAACACGTCCATACTTTAAGGTTAAAAGTAAAGATCCTTCCATCATCAGCTCGGTTCATGATTACCAGACGCAAATACGTGTAAAGTTTTGGAAAAAAACATAAAACACGTTGAACGTACCTATAAAATTTAAGGGTTTCCCTCGATTTTCATAGGATCCCATCATCAGATCTTTACTTTGATGACCCTGAGATCACCACAGGAGTATATTCTATAGAATACAAAAAGAATTTTGGCGGAGTAATCGCGTAACATATACACAAAACACCTTAGACGTACTTTAAAAATTTAAGGGTTTCTCTCGATTTTGATGGGATTCCATCGTTAGATCCTGACTTTGGTGACCTTGGGACTACCCCTGGAGAATACTCTATCGAATACAAAAATAATTTTGAAAATTGGTCTATAATTGGCGGCGTAATTGCGTAACATACATACAAAAAAACGAAACATACGCATCGAATTGAGAACCTCCTTCTTTTTTGAAGTTGGTTAAAAATAGGTTTAATTTCTTACCAATTTTACATAAAAACTATTATATTTAGTTGCATGTATATTCTTCCATTTATATTTATTAAGTTGTTGTTGTTGAAGTTGTTGTACCTATATGTGTACAATGTAATTATAGTGATATCTTATCACACACAACACAATAATTATGTTTGAGTTATCACCAACTTTGTTGTTCGATGTTACCATGTGAAATTGACAGGCGATAAAAGCTTACATTTATTATATGTTTATCACCGGAATTCATTTAGTCACACAAATTCAAATTTTCGAATGAGATATGCATTTTATTATGCATTATTTATCTATGTGCAAAAAAGATAAAATATATACGGCCAGTTTCACTAACCTTGTCTTAGCTTAGGACAATTCTAAGTATATTGCTGTCACGTCTTGTATTTATTGAAAAAATGTGACAGCATACCACTTAAGATGTACTAAGCTAATTACAAGGTTAGTGAAATTGGCCCATAGAAAAAACTATAATATAATATTACACAACGCCGCCTCATTAATCTAGTAGTTGGGACCACTCGGATCTTTCTTGTCTGAAGATCTGGGGTTCAGTTTTCTATGTGAGCCGAAATTTTTGCGCTTAATTCGGTTGGTGGTAGAACTTACGATTCCTTTTGGCAAAAATAACTCCTTCATTCGTATTAAATAGTTAACTCGCAAATAACAGGTGATTCTCCAATAAATGAGATGTGATGAAGGCTTTCAAGCTGTAATTCTGGATAGTTCCTTTGTAGGTATTTGAAAATTCTGTCGCTTGCAATTATGCAACTAAATAAGCATAATTTAATACTTAAGGCGAGATTTCGTGCGAAATCTACTAGTGCACGGCGACTGCTTTATTGCAAGTTTAATAATTGCATAGCTTCTAATGTCGCTTACGCGCTACGGCCATTAATTTACTACCAAATGGCTAACCCAGTTTTCCAAAAAAATATTTTTTTGGAAAACTGGGGTACAAAATTAAACGTCTATTGGTAAAACGTTTATGTCATTTAATAATGTATTTTCTGATTCACAGCTGTTTTAAAATACTGAACAGGATGATCTTTGATGTTTTTTCTATAAAGTGAAAGATTATTTATCACGTTTCTGTCTTTAAGAATGTTTAGACAAAATGTTCAACAATATCATAATATATGAATTTAAGTACTGTATGTTTTATATTTGTGGCGGTACAGTAACTAGAAATTATTCGAAAACGGGAAAGTAAATAGATTTTTCATAACTCATACTCGGAAAGTAGGTCTGAAGTTGGCTGAGGAGCGGATTGAAAGTAATACTTTTTAACCTTAGGGAAAATCGTTTTCAACTGACAGTTGTCAAATTATAAAAAACAAACTGGTTCTATTTTCATATTTCTATTGAACCATGTTTCAACTTTCTATACAGCCACTTAATTATAGCGCGATGTAAAATTTAAATAACAAAGTTAAATATATTTTTCATTACTCATACTCTGAAAGTAGGTCTGAAGTTGAGGAGCGGGTTGAAAGTAATACTTTTCAGCCCTAGGGAGAATCACTTTCAACTGACAGCTGCTGTCAAATTTTAAAAAAGAAACTAAGTAGTTCTTTTTTCACATTTTTATTGAACCATGTTCCGACTTTCTATACAGTCACTCAATTACAGCCCGTTGTAAAATTGAAATAACATAATGTTAAGTATTTAAAGAATATATTTATAAATGACTTTATTATAATTTATTTTCAACTATGTCTTTAAAATAACATAGATTTGGGTAAAATATTTACCATTTTATAATGGCTGAATAGCTGGCAGGCCACAAAAAAAAAACAAAATAAGCGGGAAAGCGGCAATGCGATCTTCATTTGTTTTTTCCATTTGTAGAGTTTTGTTAATACTTCCGTATAGCCACGGTAATATATTACCGTGGTATAGCCGAGATTTGTATTAACTGTTAATTATATTTGTATAACATTGTGTTAATAATTAACACAATGAATTTATCTGATTCAGGTATGGAGTTTACGCCTGATTTTATAAGAGAAGGCGGGCTCAAGCAGAAGTTGTTGATTTAAGTATGTAAAATAAAATTTACACGTTTTTTCTTTAGCTAATTCATTGTTTTTTTTTTACTTCCTTGTATTCGTAATGAAAAGCACATTGTTTACCGGGTTAAAGACTTATTTAGTCCCTCGAACTATTACTATTATTACTTTCACCCCTGGGGTAACAATGTACTATTTTTTTGTCAGTTGATATTTTGTTTGTATAGATTACTTCATAAGTACTATTATAACACTCGCAATGTAATTTAAACACTTATTTTAATTAAGTTCTCATGTAAGTGAATGTGTACGAATTCTTAGGGAGAATAATAAATTTTCTTTAACCGCAATATTGGTTCAATAGAAATATGAAAATAGAACTAGTTCCTTTTTTTAATATTTGACAGCTGTCAGTTGAAAGCGATTCTCCATAGGGCTGAAAAGTATTACTTTCAACCCGCTCCTTAGGCAACTTCAGACCTACTTTCCGAGTATGAGTAATGAAAAGTAATTTACCGGAGGGAGACTCTGTACTAGGGTCGTCTGCTTGCGTCTTACCTATTTCTGCCGCATAGCAGTAGTGCTTGCATTGCTATGTTCCGGTTTGAAGGGTACCATATCGCAGTGAGATACCGTGACCTTAAATCTGATGTCACAAGTTGGCAACGTACACCGTGGCTCTTGTGGGGGTTGCAGTTTTGCTGCGAATCTCACAAGAGCCACATGTATTATAGGTGTTTGTTACCACTTACCATCAGATGGGCAGTTTGCTTGTTTGCCAACTTAGTTGTATAAAAAAAATATATCAAGTTCATACCAAGTAAAAAATATATCAAAATATATCATGTTACCATATGCATTAAACTTTATAATTTATTATTTTAGCCAAGAGACGCCCACTGCTGGACATAGGCATCCTCCATATATCTCCAAACGGATAGTCCTGTGCCTCCCGTATCCAGCGGCTTCCCGTAAACTCTACCAAATGGTCGGTCCACCTTGTGGGGAGCCGAGCACTGCGTCTCCTTGTATACGCGGTCGCCACCCGAGCATAGACCTCTCTATTGCCCTTTATGTGATCTTGAATCTTCTTATGACACCCATTTGTAAGCGGCCACGTCTCAGTTCCGTACGTCATCACTACTGGCAAGACGCACGAATTGAAGACTCGTCTTTTATTACATACGACCAGGGAAGCTCTTGGCCTTCATCTCGATAAGATCGAAGGTGGATGCGGGCCTGAATAGCTACCCTCCTCTTACATAAGTTTATCACCATAATAACAATGTTAATAGCATTGTTGTGAGCCGACAATTAGTGGTAAGGTAAGATAGCCAGTTCAGAGGCCCAATTCTACTAATAAGTTACAGCCGAATCGAAACTGAACCATTGCGATCGACCAATCAGAACGCCACATTATCACGTCATTGAATAGTTGAATGGCAATATAAGCGCTCCGATTGATACCTTACCACTAATTGTCGGCTCACAACCATGCTATTAACATTGTTATTATGGTAACAAACTTAGGTAAGCTGAGGGTAGCTAGCCAGGCGGGCTCAGAAGCTCTACTCCCGACCAAATCGAGCAAAAAAAATTCTGCCTCCACGGGGAATCGAACCGCGGACCTCCCGATCAACACCCGGTGGTCTCAACTACTAGACCACGGAGGCGATTTTGAGACACTGCGGTAGATGGATCGAGAAAATGCTGTTTGGCTTCATTATTTTTGTCAAGCTTCTATGATTGTGTTTGTGCAACACGATCAGGTACAATCATATATCTTAGTTCTTATTTCCCTGTCTTAAGATTGCCTGGAAGAGATTGCTTTTTAGCAATAAGACCTATTTGTACATATTTTTTTTTTTTACATTTGTATCCCATTGTCATACAATTTTTGTACAATAAAGGGTTTATTATTATTATTATTAGTTATCGATTTTAATAAGTTTGGTTAATTAAATTGTATGTTTTGCTTAACGTCATTAAGTGCCTTTAGGGTGCATAGTGGTCCTAATGACCTTGCTCGATCGTCCCGTACTGATTACATAGGCGAGTGAGGGGAATATTTAAGCAAACCTTTACGCGTAAGATGATTTATTTCAATTAAAAATTTATAATGACGAATAAGAAACGTCTAAAAAGACCATCGGCTAGAATATTGCTCACTTTATTTATTAAAAATGGAAGTATATGATTTAACCTAATATTTACGACGCGATTAGGTTTAAAGTTTTAAAATCGATGCATGTTTGGGTCACATTTAAACCAAGTTTTAATTAATTTAGCAAATAATTAAAAATACCATCCTCTAAAGAATGCATTGAAAAAAAAAATGTTATTAATTTTTTTTTACATTTTTTTATCCAATATTTATGAAGAGAACTGGTTTTTTCTGCAGTGATTTTTTTATGATTGACCCGACTATGCGCCTTAAAGATCAAGATTTTAAACTAAGTCTAACATCGTATAGTAACCACGATGAAGTAGCGGGCAACGCCTGAAGGAGTGGTAGGCAATGTATAGTGAAGAAGAGCCAGAACTACCTACTCAGAGGGCCTATAGTATAACTCAATCCATACGATCACTTTTACTCCCGGCGACAAGTGTACACTGAAAGTCAAATTAAGAAAGAACTTTTCAATGCAATTGCTCGTAGTCTTTATTTGTGTATAGATATTAACCGAAAGCCACACTTTACAGGACTGTGCCGTAAAACACTATGGAAATACTGTATTTTACGCGTGCAGTAAAGTTTTTATTTATATCTTGCACCACGTAGTTCATGCAGCATGGAGTAGAATGAAATAAGGTGAAATAAATTCACCAATAAACCAGCTTTAATTCGCAATTATAAAGTTAATTATTGCATATATCATGTGTACAATACACATTAATTATAATTCATGTTTATTAGGTAATTACCTATTCTACGAAAAAAATGTTGCAGATAATTTGGCTGTATGCACTGTACACTTTTGCCTTGCAAAAAAAGTTGAAAAGCGCGCGTTTGATAAACGAGTTAATCAACTTTCTTAGTATCTTTGAATTTGTGAAAATTTGTTAGAACAAGAAAGAAACTGCAACAACCGAAAATGACATTGTGTCCTAATAATAGCTCTAACAATTTCCTTTAATATTACTAATTGATTTTTTGTTTCATGAAATAATTTTTATACTACACCTGATCAGAAAAGCAGTCATTATCCCCTTAAAAGTGAAAAAGAAAGTTACCTAGTGTTTATTACGACCTAAATTAGCGGGAGAAAAGTTATATGAAAATCCATTCCTAACCTGTTAGAGCCTCCGCGGGGTGGAGGCGGGGGAACGCGCTCCTCCACTTACCACGACCTGCTCTGAGTTTTGCCGCGCTGCAAGGTGGCTGTATGATCTCAGATCTCTGTGTAATCATAAAAAAAGAAAAGAAGCCCGAATTTTTCATCAAATCTGTGAATTTATTTATTATAATTTTTTGTTACGATGTGAGTTTATTAGGTAAATATATTACGTAAAGTTAAAATATCGAATTCTAGTAGTGGAAGTGATATTGACATGACACCCATACCAATGTAATAATATTTTCATACTTACGAGTATATAATTCTATAAACAATTTTAATCAAACACGTTTTTATATGCTCCTCACAGGTGTAGTAGAAAACACCATGTAGCACTTGGAAGAAAGTCCAACGCCTAATCGGTTACTTTCGTCCCGCGGTGAACAATGTACTATTCTTAACAAAAGTTATCTTTTATTTATTTACAAAAGCATTAAAATATGTTGTATGATACGTCATAAAAGATCTTTCCAAATCGCTCTCTCCAAATTATTCCTCTGAAAATTATTCTGTAAGACCTATTTTCTGCACGTATATCATAAATAACTATTCCCTTTTTTTGATTTACACAAAAATGGGCACTACAATTTAAAAGTCATTCAAATGAGCAGAGTTTATTTGATAGGCTTACGTATTCGTGATTATGATTTATGATACGTTGAGTATCACAAATCCAATGTTTATAATCTTATTGATAATACAACATTGTAGAAACAATAGTATGTGTCGTCACCAATTTCTAAGGATATTTTTGCAATATTTATTTAGTATTTTTTGTTACCAAGAAGAAAAAGCCAGCGGAAGTCAGAGAAGACTATCTATCACTGATAACATGGTATACGGCTAGTAAAGCTAATTGGGACTAAGCATTTGGCCGTCACAACGTAAGACATTTAGTTCATGATTGATGGCGGGATGTGAGAAAAATATAACGCGACTATAATAAATGGTTGTTCTTTTCCTGAAACTTATAGGGGAGCAAAGTCCCTTTGTGAACGTCAGCTCACAACTTAGCTACAGGCGCTGCGTGAGTATATAAATAATTATTTACACTGTAGAGATAATAATAATAATAATATATATTTATTTGCAAGTCACATTAATTACAGTACAGAGAACATGGGTTTTAAAAGTTGTAGGTAGGTATACATGTGACGCCCTGTAAGGGCACAGCAATAATTTGGACCAGAGAGCCCTAGTATTTGTTTTAAATTAATAAATAAAATTTTATATTTTAACTAACTTACAAAATCTAAAATAACTGTATTAAATAAGAGATCAACTTCTATTTCACTAAATACTAACTAATACTTTATTTTTTTTAACTTATACAAACATACAAACATATTCTAAGTACTTATCTATTATTTAAATGCGAAGAATTCTTGTAAACTATAAAAACACTTGTCAATCAAGAACCTTTTCAACTGCTCAATGAACTGTGGAAGTTTTTCTAAATGCGAGATTGCGTATTATTAAAGTTGAGTTAGGTGTAATAATTTTCGAATCAATATGTACATTTTTCTTTTTAATATTCATAGAAATTATAGTCATTTGGCTGTGAAAGTATAAAGAATCACCTAGGCAAATTAATATTTTTATTTGTGGTAACAGACTACCTAGCGAAGTATTGAAAATCGTATGAGTCAGTTGTCAATAAGATGCCATGATCTTACTGACATTAAATTTAAAATTCAAATAAACCCCGACAAAAAAACTCCAAACAATATGAAATAAAATATTGTATAAGTATTGGTTGGCCCTTTAACTTTGATATACGAGTATCTAGTAAATTTTGATTTAAGCGCCGTCGCGTCGGGAGACTGCAATTAATATTTCTATTTATTTAATTACTTACTGACCGAATACGTAGAGCGTTAGTACATATATTTATTGCGGTCCCCCGACGTGACGACGCTTAAATCAAAATATTACTAGATAATATATCAACGTTAAAGGGGCAACCAATACCTACATTTTATTTTTTACTTTTTGGAGTTTTTTTTTTGGCGGGGCTTTTATTTAAATTTTAATTTTAAATTTTATACTTTTTAAACCCTAGGCCAAGGCACCCTAATTTGATACCCATATTGAAGGAGTTCTAAAAAAATATGTAATTCGCCATTTTGTGGTGGCGGCCATCTTGGATTTGAAATGTATCATAGTGTGTAGTATTTTACTAGTCAAGCCCTTCCATTTGACACCCATATTGAGAGAGTTGTGAAAAAATAAATATAATACGCCATTTTGTGGTCGCAGCCATTTTGGACCGATAGTCATCAAATATAGCTTAAATTATCCACGCTGGGAAAGCCGCGGGTGGGTCGCTAGTTACAAATAACTCATATTAAGTGACATATTACTCGAATATTTTTACCGCCTCCGTGATATTTTAACCGCCTTTCGTGGTTGAGACTACCTTAATATTGATCTAAAAGACCGGAGCTTGATTCCCTATGAGGGCAGAAGATTTTCTGATCGGTTTAGTTGGTGGTATAGCTTCTTCCACCTGGTTATCTACCACCGTCTTACTTAAGTTTGTCATCACAATAACAATGTTAATAACATTGTTATGTTCTGACAATTAGAGGTAAGATAGTCAGTTCCTCAATTGTTGAGGAATCCAGGTGAAACTCGCTTCCTCCTTCGGCCTTATCATCACTTACCATTAGGTGAGATTAAAGCCAAGAGCTTCCCTGCTGTGTTCGCATATGTTGGTTGGTCCATATACCTTCTCAAATGTCCGCAAAAATTGACGTTATTCATAAGAATTCGAAATTCTTTGCGAGTTGTGAAAATACACGAATTTATCATGTGACCAGAGATAATTTAAAAAATTCTGTTGCTTACAACTTCTTTTGCTTCGAATTCGGCTATACCCGAGTTCGATTATCACCCGATTATCACACGTTCCCAGTAAGGATCTCATAAAAATTTTGAGTAAAAAGAATCCTATGCCCTTCCTGGGGCTTAAGCTATTTCTGCATCAAATATCATCAGAATTGGTTTAGCGGTTTAGGTGTGACAGCTTAACAAACAGAGCTCTTTTGCATTTATAATAAAAATAACGACTCGCCGTCAATGCCGCGTACCTATATGTCTTATTTTTAACCAGGTGGAATGCTGTTGCGAATGTACCTCCCGATGGCTAGTCAACAGGAGTGTGTGGGACTCTCCCCGCACAGTGCGGGGTGTAAACCACCTCGACGTCCATCTTGTTTTTAGTCTGTGCGTTCCAGGCACTGGGAAACCCAATGTCTCAAAAATGTATACCTACAAATATTGTTCACAAAGACAGACAGACGCGGCGGGAAATTCTGTTTTATATTATAATATGTGTTGATATTTTAAGAAATAATATTAAAACAAAAATATGTTAGTTATGAAATGCATTATCATATTTTAAGAGTAGTGAAGTTAAAAATAAAATGAATGTTAAAAAGCAGCCATATTTAATAAGAATATTTTATTAGAACTATATTTACAGAACCAAATTTTATTTTCGGTTGAGTTCAAATTATAAATTAGGTACTTGAATATACCTCAATTGTTTACTTATTAGAAAAATATCAATTTATGCATTTTTTTTATATAAAACAAACTGGTTTGTAAGTAAAATGTACAGATTGTTTCTAATAAATTGAATATAAAATATTCAGATCTAAAAAGAACAAGGTATTGTTAATATTTACAACAATGAGAAGTCTTTTATTAAAGGATCTTCATCCTTGACAAGATATTACTATTACTTTCTGTATTGAAAAATAGTTCAATAGCAGAAAGTTTCTTTTTAGCTGTATAGTATAGCCCATATCTCACACAATAATTTTTTTATCACATTACTTAAATAGTTTAAAATTCTTTATAAACCTATACCCCAACCCTTAAATTAATATATTTCAAGGTTGGAAGGAACGCATAAAGTGAACAACATCAAAAGAATATACAAATTTATAAATAGGACTAATTAAAAAACACATCTATAGATAGGGTACGTACGATTTTTGAAAACAGCATTCCATAGCGCTTTAAATAACATTTATTGTCCGTAAAAAAATAACAAAAGAGAACACAAATCGTCTCTTAATCCTACAGCTAAATGAGATCGTTTATCGCCGGAAAACTTTTTTCCTCCTCACTTTAGTCACTTTATGCGTGTGTTTATGACTGTCCGACAAAATTCTGCGCAAGCTGGCATGCTGATGAAACTCGTGCCTTATAGATATATGTCTACTGATGTTCTTGAACAAAATGTGCCACAGAGCTTTGTCTTTATTTTTCCACAATAAATCTGCAGTCTTCTCCTTAATCCTACGCATATTTTCCTCGAGTCGTCTAGCTTTTATTTCCATTTGTATGAGCGAGCGCGTAGTATTAGTCAGGAGGCGGTAAAAGTACTCTTTTCCCCGTGCTTTCGTTGGCTCGGAGGTCACATTTATCATGGGCTCGTATTCTTGGGCCACGGCCTTCGGTTGCGGCTGATTAGACTTCGCTCGGAGCAGGATGCCGGCGAGTAACACGGCGAGTGCGAAACCGACTAGCATCAACAGTCTGGCGTGATTATAGAAGGGCTTTGCGATAAAATTCATGACAGAAAAGTGTTTGGCATAATTCGGCTAAGTGTCGTCTTCGTTCATTTTATGTTTTATTTACTTCGGAACTGGGTGTTAAGCAACAAGTCACGTGGCCGCAGGTAGCGCGAGCAACGCCCTCTCGCGGCGTCGGCGTGCACGGTACTGGCGCGGGTGAAATCCCGAAGCGACGGTGCGTCTCTCCCCGCGAATAACCCCAACGACTTTTCCTCGCGGATGCGTGAAAGTTTGGATGCGTCGGTATTTTCAGTTATAGGTAGCTATTAGTGTTTTATTGTTGTAATCTTAGATTTTGTTGAATTTTGTTTTCATGCTATTTTTGATATTTACAAAACCGCCTCCGTGGTTTCGTGGCTTAGACCACCGGGTGTTGATCGGGCGGTCCGGGGCTCGATTCCCCATGGAGGCAGAAGTTTTTCTACTCGGTTGAGTTGGTGGTAGGACTTCTGAGCCCGCTTGGCTAGCTACCACTGTCTTACCTCAGTTTGTCGCTATAGTAACAATGTTAATAGCATTGTTGTGTTCCGACAATTAGAGATAAGAATGTCAGTTCATAAGAATGCCAGTTCCTCCGTTGTTAAGGAGTTTATGTGAAGCTCACTTCCACCTTTGGCCTTATCATCACTTACCATTAGGTGAGATAAAGAAGAAGAGTTTTTCTATCGTATTTAAAAAAAACCAAATATTTCATCATCCTTTCAAACACATTAATGAATTGCGAGTAAGTACAGACATATAACACGACAAACCGAAACAAAAAATGCATGTTCATGAAAACGTGATTTTCGAGAAATTTATAAAAAGTTGTAAAAGAATATTAATATTATTATCATCAATAATTTATATTTCTTCCTCAATGTTGGGATAAATAACATTATTAATTTATTTGCTAAAATAAAGTAGTCACTTTTGCTGCACTTGTAATAACATGATAAGTTTTCAAAAATAAATAAGTTAAACAGTCTTTACAGTTAACTGCGGTTCTTTGCAGTAAACTTGAATTTAAGTGTAAAAATTAAATGTAAAACAACCTTTTTAAAAACAAGCTTTTATTTAAATGCGCTAAAAAGAAAAAATAAACTTATACACTAACCGTCTTATTAATAAACGTAGACTAAGGCAGGAGTAACTTTACTCCGAGTATTAAGTCAGTAGTAAACATTTTTTATATTAATAAATACGGAGTAGGGAAGGAGTAAGCTAATCCAACTCTACTCTCGGAGTAAATGTTATACCTGCTAGCTACCTAGTTTAGCGACAGATTAAGGTTGGAGTAGCGTTGTCTTTGCGTTTAATTTGTCAACTTTGACACGTATCTTGTCATTAGATGGCGACCGTTTTATTTTTCACAGTCGAATTGAGCGAATTTGTGTTTATTGTTGGTGTGGTTAATTTTGTATTGTATTAAAATGGAAAGTGACTATTATTTAGGATGATTTGATGTTGATCCACGAAATCGAAGAAATTGAAAATAGCGCTCCACTAATAAGAAGTTTTGTTATGTGTTTGCAATATTGCGATCACAAATCGCGAACAAAATAACCACAAAATAATCTTGAGAGACAATCTCAAACTGAAAAAGGTGAAAAAAACAGAAAAAACTGTCATCCCATGTATTTCTGTCTGTCACACGATGCTCAAATCGTTCACCGACTCATTCTTTTTACTTTTAAATTGCAAGGGTTGCCATAACATACGCGTTAATCCGAGAGTAAGGAAAGCTTTGTTAGTCTAAGCTTACTCCGTGTTTATTAATAATGTTATAAACAAAACGCTACTCCTAGCTTAAACTGGTAGTAACTACTCCGAGAGTACGTTCGGATTAAGGAGGGAATAGGTGATTTTTATTAATAAGGCTGTAAACGTCTTATTAATAAACGTAGACTAAGGCAGGAGTAACTTTACTCCGAGTTTTAAGTCAGTAGTAAACATTTTTTATATTAATAAACACAGAGTAGGGAAGGAGTAAGCTAATCCAACTCTACTCTCGGAGTAAATGTTATACCTGCTAGCTACCTAGTTTAGCGACAGATTAAGGTTGGAGTAGCGTTGTCTTTGCCTAAATCTATATAATTTGTCAACTTTGATACGTATCTTGTCATTAGATGGCGACCGTTTTATTTTTCACAGTGGAATTGAGCGAATTTGTGTTTATTGTTGGTGTGGTTAATTTTGTATTGTATTAAAATGGAAAGTGACTATTATTTAGATGATTTGATGTTGATCAACGAAATCGAAGAAATTGAAAATAGCGCTCCACTAATAAGTGTCAAATTTTATAACCACAAAATAAACTTGAAAGACAATCTCAAACTGAAAAAGGTGAAAAAAACAGAAAAAACTGTCATCCCATGTGTTTCTGTCTGTCACACGATGCTCAAATCGTTCACCGACTCATTCTTTTTACTTTTAAATTGCAAGGGTTGCCATAACATACGCGTTAATCCGAGAGTAAGGAAGGCTTTGTTAGTCTAAGCTTACTCCGTGTTTATTAATAATGTTATAAACACAAAGCTACTCCTAGCTTAAACTGGTAGTAACTACTCCGAGAGTACGTTCGGATTAAGGAGGGAATAGGCGATTTTTATTAATAAGGCTGTTAAACTTTTACTTACTTATAACGTATTTCACATTTGACACAATTTATATGACACTAGCTGTGCCAGCGAACTACGTTTCGCCGTTTATTTTTTACCCGTTTTTGCAACATTTGTCATTGATGCTCAGCTTCTATTAGTCGTAGCGTGATGTTATATAGCCTAAAGCCTTCCTCGATAAATAGACTATCCAACACAAAAAGAATTTTTCAATTTGAATCAGTAGTTTCCGAGATTAGCGCGTTCAAGCAAACAAACAAACAAACTCTTCAGCTTTATAATATTAGTATAGATAAAAGCTTATGGCGAGATTTACTTGTGTGTAGTTACTTAAAAGAGTATTTTTAAGTACCTACTTGTATTTACATACTTTGAAAATTGTAATGTATAAAATTATTTACATCAAATTATTTAATTTACTTGTTTATCTACAAAAGTAAATCTCGCGACAAGCTTTTATGTCATATAAACTGTGTCAAATGTGAAATACGTTATAAGTAAGTAAAAGTTTTTAGTGTATAAGTTTATTTTTTCTTTTTAGCGCATTTAAATAAAAGCTTGTTTTTAAAAATGTTTATTTACATTTAATTTATTTTTTACTTTTTAGTTGTCACTGGACACGTTTCTCACTCTGTTCATCTCATTCAACGCATCATTGTTGCAAGGTCGTTTGCCGAAACGTCTATACAGAATTTCAGCTCAATCGGTTAAAGATATCTACTTCAAAATTGATTTTTTAACTTTAGAAGTACGCCATATTGGAATAATAATGATATCACTTTATTTTTCGAGTTATTCTTAGCCAGACATTTTATTTGATACCCATATTGTAGGAGTGCATTAAAAATAATTGATCCGCCATCTTGCGTATACCGCCATCTTAGATTTAGAATGACGTCACACAGTTAACCATGCATTGTCATCCAAACTGTGTGTGTATACAAAATTTCAGCTCAATCGGTTAAAGATATCTACTTCAAGATTGAGTTGCAAGATTCCACCCGAACATACATACTTACATATTTACATACTTACTTACATTGCAAGTTAAATAAAAGCTTGTAAAAACACAATACCGTGACCAAATGTAGCAGCTCCATGCCACAGGATACGTGCGTAAAGAAAACGCGGATCGAGAACTCGCCCGCATCTCACCTCATTCTTGTCTCGTACTTGAGTCATTTGAAGTGATTGAGACGTCATCCCGAATTTGTCGTTTGTTCATTTTCGCGAACAGAAATAAATTTATTTATACGAGCAAGGTGAAATGCTGCAGCCGTTTTAGGTATCACCAGTACCTATAACGCATATTTATTAAAAGTTGTTGCGTATGTTTTTTATTTATTTGAATCAAATGATAAACATCTAAATTCATGTAAGATTTCAAGTTTACCTTGAAATTTTTACGTGGGATTTTTCTTCGAAATTCAAAATTGACTATCGTTTATTCAAATTAGTTTATTTCATAATCACTTTTGCACGTCAAAGAAACTACGCCAATGGTTTACAAGTCTACGGCAGAGGACCTTGTACTGAAAGAGAGCAATAAGTAAACTAGCAAGCAAGGACTATTGCTTTTTCTCTCCCTGTATTGTTATAGAGTCATCGATTGGAAGGTGACATCACACCTTCCAATCGATGATCCTGTAACAAATAGTTTAAACATCACTCACTTCATCTCATTATGAAGAAACAAAACGTTTTTACCGAGTCCACCCGAGCAGCTACGAGCGGATGCGACGATACATTTTTGGCGCGATCAACGACACTTCGCATCTAGAATTCTAGACTTTTCGCTTCACATTAACTGACCAATGAATATTAATATTATTTTTGTATTTTAGTCATTAAACCAGCTTTAAATATACAGTCCACTTCTTTATAAACCAACACCCCAACATAAACTCATTTTTAATTATAAGATTAGATTAGTTCACATCACATTATACATTTACACAACATCAGACTTTGTTTATTATACATATCAATTAGAAGAAATCATCAGGGGCCTTACCATAATCGCTTATACTACTGAGACACCGCTCTTGCTGTGTATAGCGGCATCTCGCTCTCAGTGAGGCTTTATTATTGTTTTGAGCGGTCATGGTGTGGAGACCTCATGTCCCAGTTTTATCATTCAAATAATCTTTAACTATGTCTTTAGTAGTGATGATTTGAGTAGTGATGGTAGTTATGTAAGTATCTAACTATCAATATCAGTAACGGAGTTTAAATCAATTACTCTATGAACTTATAGATTTCCCTGCTTTGTTTTCGTCAGTTCAATTTTTATAGTAGAAAAATGTAAGTATATAGTCCAAATGATCATCCCCTTGAGTTGAAAATTGTGCTTGTTTTATACCGATAAGTAGTAAGTGCGAGATTTCCAAAATCTCTGAAGAGTCAAAAATAAAAGATTAGTCGGCCTGAAAATTAGTGTCTCAAATTCTCCATTGTTGTTCGAGTTGTGATAGTTGCGTGGCTTGTTATCAACTAATTCTGTGTGCTTTCGCCCATTCCAAACCCAAGACACCCCGGGATACCCCTGGGGGTGCCACGGGAACGGACCCATGGCACCCCCAGTCCTCAAATACATACAACGGTGTATCAGTGGTATCATGAGTTCACACCTGGGGGTGCCACGGGAACTTGGCTACGGACCCATGGCACCCTCAAACCTCAAATCTATACAACGGTGTACCAGTGGTATCATGAGTTCTATTTACTAATTCCCGTGAAGCCACCAATCGAATAGTGATGCCGACTCGCTACCACCGTCTTACGTAAGTTTGTCCCCATAATAACAATGTTAGTAACATTATTGTGTTCCGACAATTAGAGGTAAGATTGCCAGTTCCTCAGATGTTGAGGAGTCCACGTGCAGCTCACTTTCACCGTTAGTTCACGCTTTCGCTTCGGCTTTATCGCCACTTACCATCACGTGGGATGAAGGCCAAGAACTTCCCTGTTATACTTATGTAAAAAAATATCTTATACTAGCTTTTGCCCGCGACTTTACGCGTGTAGTTTGTACGACAACGAATTAACAAAAGAGAGTATTGCAAATTACTTCAGATACGCTAGAAATACCGATGGAAAAAAAACCCCCGTTATATACATACTGCCCTTTGAAAAGTCTAAAATAATTCTTAGTTTTATTCGATCCATTGCGTCGGATTTCACAGATTTTATAAAGTGCTTGAAAATTGATTACAAATTTAAAAAAAAGGTTATGTTACTGTATTATATCTATTCTTTACTAATATTATAAAGCTGAAGAGTTCGTTTGATTGTTTGTTTGTTTATTTGTTTGGTTGAACGCGCTAATCTAAGGAACTACTGATTCAAATTCAAAAATTCTTTTTGTGCTGAATAGTCCATTCGAGGAAGGCTATAGGCTATATAATATCACGCTGTGACTAATAGGCAAAAACGGGCAAAAAATATATGGCGAAACGTAGTTCGCGGGCACAGCTAGTTGTGCAATAAAATGAGAACTTTTACCAAATATGCAAAAACATAGAATGAGCAAACAAATTGGTTGTATGAACTTGATTCATATTATTTGCAGTTTAAATTTTCACGGGAATTTTTTTTTTACTTACTTTTTTTACCCCCCCCCGCAGGTGTGATGTTTCATTAGCTTCGTTGGATTTTTTGGTGGGGATTTATCAGCTTTTTGTGAGAACTTAAAAAAATCCATCTTTAATGGGCGCCCACATAAGTCAACGAACCCCTGTGCAGAATTTCATGCTTCTAGCTCCAGTGGTTGGTTAGGAAACTTTAGTTACGAATGTGGTCAAAAGGGTTGTGACTGTACGTTGCTACCTCAGTCAGTCAGTCAGACACCAAAACCTTTTATAATACATGACCTAAATGAATGTGTACTATTCTAAATGTTTTTTAACTCCACAATGAGTGTTTTTATTTTAATCATACTAATATTATAAATGCGAAAGTGAGTTTTTTTGCTTCATATGCTTTCACGCCTAAACCACAATATCAATTTAAATGACTTTTGGTATAGGGATAGCTTAAGCCCTTAGAAATAACATAGGCTACTTTTTATTCTGAATTTTAACGAGTTCCCTAGGGACGCAGGTGAAATCGCGGGCATCAGCTAGTAATTAAATTATAATTATGAAAGTTGCCCTTTTGCCGACAGTAACTGAAAAACGTCACATATAACCTCATACATTTTTAAGTGAGTAAAAAAATTGTTGAACTGATACAAAAAGGTTATAACATACTCAGATCTCCCTGATTAATGGTTTAATATTAGTAGACTTGGTTGCGGTACCCACACAAGAATTACATCATTTTCCTTGATCATTTTGTTCTTCTCTGCGGTTTCAACTACACCATTTTTTAATTCGCAAATATGTATTATGTTAAAAGCAATAGTTGAAATTAGATTATCTTCATGTGAAACTTAAAAAATGTTGTTATAAAAGCTAGCAAACCCATTGAGATATAACTATAAAAACCAAGATAAAAACTAGATTTTTTAATGATTTTTTTTTTCGAAACAAAGGAATATTTAAAAGGCTAAAGTATCCCATCACCATTATTTCAACACATTATTTACGTCCCACTCCTGGGCACATTTTTTTTAGACGACGACCACGGTGGCCATATGGGTTGGGTTGGTGCAGGGATGTGTTTTGAGCTTTCTATCGCTTCCCTGACACTGACTGGTGTAACACCGTTTTTTCTTAAAATTTCATAAAACACTAATTTTGCAAAAACACTTTGGTTTCACTGTAGTTTTAACACAAATTTCACAACTAAAATCATAATTACAATAACTTTGTCAATTAATTTCACAATATCAATGTCAAGTGTCAACGTCAACGTCGTTTCACGTCACGTCAGTGACATTTGCAATTATCTTTGGTCATTATTCAATTTTTGCATAAACAAAATAAATCTCGCGTTTATCCTGGCCTTATTTACAAAGATAGTTTTTTTTCGCCCAAAATCCCGTGCTCCCCTTTAGGTTGGTTGATTTTCTCAAAATTCGGAATTTGACATTTAGACCGTTTGTTTTGATCATTTTTTGGAGACTAAGAGGAATATTATAATAAAATACACTTAAAGTTATAGATCATATAATTATTAGTTTCGTCGTATAGAATTTGGAAAGCATTCACAGTTGGTTTATGGTTAATTTTGCATTACGTTTTGTTTTTCAGCCAAAATTATAACTTTAGCTGGAAATACTTATTGCATATTGTACAATTTCGAAAGATCCGTATGTTGACTTGACACATCTTGAAGCAAGTTAAGAGTCTTACGAGTGTTATGAAATGAATTTGGTTTTAGGAGAGGTTCCGTCGCCAATACGGCGCTTAACATTCGGCAAACGGACCTCGGCTCCGTCGCTTCCACATAAACGCAAATCTGTGCGCAAGTGGAGCGCGCCCATATATCACCTTGGTTTTTGAACGCGCCTAAGCTATGATATTATCTCTATGTGGTTCTTAATCTGTGCTCAGAACGTATCGAGTATCGACCGAAGGAATTTGTTATTGATTTGCTTGCGAATTATCTTAATTTCTGCGAATAAAATCTATAGGTATTTTTCCCGTTTTCCGTGTGAATTTAATTTGAAAAGCTACAGTGAGACTTCAAAAGTCAGTTATTTTTGTTTTCAGCTTGAAGAGTAAAAGCTCAATCATATTTTTAATCGCCGGCGCGCGATTCATTAAATTAATTGGAAAAACAAATTTTATCAATAGATAATACTCCGCCCACAATAAGGTATCTAATTAACTTATTATATTTCATGATTTAAAACAGATTTTGTTAATTTTTTATTAGTGGGTAAATTGATTATTAAATTAAACACATTACATTTCCAAAATTCGCCTGTTTCATCCCCTATTTCATTAAAAAAACATGATAGTAAGCGGCATCTTAGTGGGATTAATGCATATATTGAGTAACACTTGCGAATTTCATGTTAGATTCTAAATTTTCACAATATTAAGTTTCACATCCTTCTTTGGCAAATAACTCACAAATTAAGCTGTTTTCTTTTTATTAATAGCAACAATTATACACAAAATAGGTGCTCTCCTCTCCATATGTCCTTTTTATTAACTAACCAATAAGAAACTTTGACAATTCATTGGAAATTGTGTTTGGAATTAACTTGCAATGTTTATTACATGAAATTCAAATGTATTAACTGGGATTCCTTCAGAACTCAGTGTTGGACCCACTGACCCTAAGATCATAGGCATATTTAATTATATTTTTAACCTAACACTGTGCTATGAATCTCCAGGGCAGTTCCCGGAGGCCATAGGGCTCCGCTGCTTGGCTTTTGAGCTAGGGGCACTAACCTGATATCAAGGAGGAATTCTGTGGAATTACACAAGTAATATTAGAAACATTAAAAACAGAAAATACTCTAAGAAACTGGAATAATATCTCTGACCCGTGATCGCAAGAACTTACAATCGAAGGTACGATCTAATTTTTTAGAAAAAGAAATAAAACTATTTGTTTGTATATCTTATTACCCCGGTTGTATTATGACTTTTGTACCCAATTAAATCAACAAGAACTTACCGAGATTGATCAAACAAACCTGAACCATCCTGCCCTTGGCTTGTATTAATTAAACATTTAGTTAAGTGCTTTGCATTAAGGGATTTTATTTACTTTAGTAACATATGCATAAGTGAATTATGTACCTACCAGAATAAAGCTTTTCATTTTGTATCGAACTAAAGGAATAAGTTTGTTTTTTTTTCTTTCAACTTTAAGATTTCCCTATATTTCTACAATTCAGCAAGAAAAAGCACTACACTGGTTAAGACAATTAGGACATTCACAGGAAGAAATGGAGCGGCGAAACATTTATATTAAATTCGTCACGATAACAGAAACTGGAAAAGACCGAAGTAGATATAGATGTCAAAAACATTTACGCCCTGTCTTAACGGAATCCTTCAGATATAGAAAAATTAAAACTTTTCGGATAAATAAATAAAGAAGAAAATTGTACGCACGGCAATCTCTCGTCATTGATGGCAAGCAGTTGTGAAATGTGACAGCGTCGAAGAGTGTCACTTGACAACCACACGAACACTCAGAACAATAAAAAATAACATTAATAATTGTTCTCAAGAAGAACATCACTGTTTATGACGCTCATATGTCCTGTAATGGGGATACCATTCTCTACTCGGTGGCGCTGTGGCCTCGGCATTGGACTGTGCCCCAAGTAGAATCGGGAGGCCCGCGATCGATCCTGCCATGTACCAACGTGTTTTTCGTTTCACGAATTTCATATATACATTTATCTGACGCTACTACGGTGAAGGAAAACATCATGAGGAAATCTGCATACACCTGCGGAGTAATTCAAAGGTGTTTGTGAAGTCAACCAATCCGTACTGGGCCAGCGTGGTTTGACTAAGGCCTAATCGCCCTAACATAACTGGTTAGGGTAGACTCGTGCCCCTCGGTGGGGAAGTATATGAGCTGTGATGATGATGATGGTTCTCTACTCTAATATATATTTACAATACATAGATAAAATTGAAAAAAAAACAAAATAAATTGATTAAGCACCCCTTCACAACAAATATATTTTTATTGATAAAGTATTTTGTTTAGGTAACCTTTTTCAATACTGCCTATCAAGAAATCCAAATGGGTTATGAATACGGCAAGGGGCACGTCTTCGATTTCAATAAAATCGTCGACCATGTTTCTGTTGTCTTAGCTCAGCTGCACGAGAGAGATAAGAGACCCCTTCAAACTCTGAAATTGCTTCTCAAGCAAACCTATAAAATTTAGTACCATTTTTAAAAAAAATCATGTTTGCATTCAATAGCAAGCAGTATGACGTTATTGATTTTGCAAAGCCAATTGCGATGGCGATAGGCATGCGAACTGCATATGGATAGTGAAATTCTGTTTAGTTCGTTGGTTATCATAAAAAAATTACACGTATTTCTTTGCTTTATCAGAATAATAAAATACTTCTAAGGAAAATAGCAATAATATAATGGTGAGGAGTCTCGCCACGTTACTGGTAAGTTGAAGAATAAACTACGTATGACGTCATGCCAACGTTTCAAATCAATAATATCGTCGAAAGATTAACAAACTTTTGAACTATTTCGATTTATTGATATTCTGAATGTAAAAAAATATGTTATATTATACAGAAAATATTAATATCACATCAAACATATGTACTACGCCTTAAAATTATTTTTTTTATTATAATATTTGTGGTTTGATTCAGTGCAATGAAAAGCCATTAAAAATTTAATATTATATGATGCAAATTTGAATTCTCACACTCATTTCATAAGGCTCATAGACTATCTAAACTATAAATACGTCAAAATTAACATCACATTAAATTTTGCCACAGTTTATTTAGTGATTTTGTCACTTATTTTGCCTTGTAGAGTTTTACAGTTGCTCTGCGTACTCTGTCGAGTTTTTAACGAAGTTTTCTACCGTGGCAGAATTCGTAACGACGGTTGTAGGATTAAAATCGATAATACTACTTTGCTCGTACATGAAGTAGAAACTATATTTTTTTTAAAACTAATGATTAAAAACTAATTTAATTGTTTATTTGTACTTTATTTCGTTTTAAGGCTGTAACGTCTCGAAATCTATGTGTTAATTTATATGTCAAATATTTAATACAACTATTTTTGATTTCGCTATATTTTTGGGTTCTAACTCTTACTATAGGTATAATCTATTAATTCAAAGGCTTACTTAGTACAAACAGTACCAATTTAATTTCTTTGAAAAAAGCTTAAGCGAAGACGATAAAGCTCAATACGCTTCCTGAGGTGCTGAGCTTTGAATCTGTGAGCAAAATGTACTCGATTTTCCTCGAGATGAACTCGATAAGCCTATCGATTACCCAGCTACGTTTACTTTCACCTTCAACTGATTCTATTTGAAGTGTTCAAAAAGAACATAAATGTATAAGCAACATAAACTTATACACGAAGTCGTATATGTATCTTATTATGTAACTTGTACGGAACATAATATGAAATCCTGAGCAAATCTGACGTTGCTACAAATGAGCGACGTTTTTCTTCATTTCCTTCGCAGCCCTCCCACATGTCATCTTCGTGGGTTATTGAGTGTTTTTATAAAACAGTTGATAACGTCGGACGGCTCCATCGTATATCGTATATTGCCAATTTCCCTGCTTTATGCGCTACGTATCGGTTTATTTTGCTGCTCATATTATGTTTTTTTTTGTATCAATCCAACGAATTTTATTTTAAATATTGCTAGAAAATTAGGTACATCGGTGACTATTTTATATACGTACTATAGTTCTGAATATTTTTGAATACAAAAAACGTCTGTAGTGTAGAAATCACTTCTGTTTTACTGCACATATTGATTAAAATATTAATTAGTCAAATAAGATCTAAGATCCGGTCGAAAATGTCCTGAATGACTTCGAGATAAAGTGCCGTACCCCCAGATTAGTTACGAGATAAGATTAAATATACGGATGTGATTTGGTGTGCTCCGGTTTGAAAGGGTACCTAAGTGAAATTCCTGGGTACTGGGACTATACTCACAGTACCCAGCAATTTCACTGCTATGATATTTTATATCACAAGCTGGCAACGAAACTTTGATCCTTTTATTTAATCTTAGAAAAACTATTTAAAATAGTTTTTTTTACTATGAAATTATACAAGTTTATTTATTAATTACCAAAAAAAAATTGTGTGCTTGTTCAGACAAGCAAACTGAACAACTTTCACTATGAGACCAAATTTGAAATCGCAAAAAAACATCAGCTGTTCCATACAAATGTTCAACATTAACTTTTTCAAAATTAAAAAATCTTTACTCAACATAGGCCTTTACAGGCACTTATTGACGTCAAAACAAAGCAAAACAATCTAATTTAAAGAAATAATATTAACCTTGTATGTGCATATATCCTGAATATACTCAAGATGTCTGCAAATACAAGTAGGAATGAAAAAAAAAAGTTGTCGGATTTTAGGAGAGCCTTCTCGAGAAGAACAGGCAAGAAACTCGAAAGGTCCAAATTTTTTAACTCCTCTTTTAAATCGCCATTTACAATTTTGGTTTGTTACAGAGTCGTCAATTGGAAGCTGACCTCAAAGCAAAAGTTTGAGCTCAACTTCCATTACAAGAATAGATGTGTTAAGTCACATTATAGGTATAAGCTATCTCTGAGGAGAAGTGCGTGAACTTAGCTTATAAATTGCTATCACTGAACGTTTCTTTACAACAAAACGCAGTACTTGTTAAATATTAGAATTGAGAGTTCAAACCCAAGGTTTTTTGTCCGTCATGTAATCAGACACTTTATAATAATAATAAGGCTTTTTTAATAAGTACATCTTTGATTGCAACTTTAAATTTGATTAAGATAAGTTCTTGTATACAACTTGGGATTTTATTGTACAAACGTATACACAGGCCTCTAAAAGAATAATAAGTTTTTGGAGCCTGGTATTTGGTAAAGCAAACATATTCTTTTGTCTAGTATTAACTGAATGAATATCACTATTTTTACAAAACAAATGAACATTCTTACGAACATATATTAGATTCTCATAAATATATTGTGACGCTACTGTCATAATACCAATTGCTTTGAACTTTTCTCGCAAAGAATCTCTCATTTTAAGGCTATAGATTGCTCGAATAGCCCTTTTCTGCAGTACAAAAACGATCTGAATGTCGGCAGCATTTCCCCACAACAAAATACCATAGCGACATCACACTATGAAAGTAAGAAAAGTATACAAGTCTTGCTGTAACCACACTGAACCTAGATGTATGGAACAGCTGATTTTTTTGCGAGTCCCATAGTAAAATTTGTTCAGTTTGCTTGTCTAAACAAGCACACAAAAATTTTTTGGTAATTAAAAAATAATCTTGTATATTAGGTTGGGGAAAAAGTCTTTTCGCATTATAGTATGTATAAACTTGTAATAAAATCTCTTTGGCTATACTATTTGTATCTGGCTGGTTTTGGTATCATTGAAAGTTTAAATTTTAAAGAACATAATTCCAAATTCAAATTAGGAAAATGTGTGATTTTCATTTGTTTTTCGTACCGCCAAGATGAGTGAATCTAATGAAGAAATTCGATACATTTTAAAATTTTACTACAAAAAAGGTAAAAATGCAACGCAAGCCGCGAAAAAAATTTGCGATGTTTATGGACCTAGTGCAGTGTCTGTGAGAGTAGCACAAATTTGGTTTAAGCGTTTTCAATCCGGAAATTTTGATGTCAAAGATGCACGTCGCTCTGGTCGCCCTATTACAGATAAAATGGATGCCATTTTTGAAAAAGTGGAGCAAGATCGGCATGTCAGTAGTTACGACGTAGCTGAAGAACTGGGAATTGACCACAAAACAGTTTTGGCGCATTTGAAAAAAACTGGGTACACAAAAAAGCTCGACATTTGGGTTCCTCACGAGCTCACTGAAAGAAACCTAATGAACCGTGTACTCATTTGTGATTCTTTATTACGACGTAATGAAACCGAACCATTTTTGAAGAAGCTGATAACTGGTGATGAAAAGTGGATCACGTACGACAAGAACGTGCGAAAAAGGTCGTGGTCAAAGGCCGGTCAGGCTTCACAGACTGTGGCGAAACCCGGGTTAACTCGCAACAAGGTGATGCTGTGTGTGTGGTGGGATTGGAAGGGCATTATTCATTATGAGCTGTTACCACCAGGCAGGACCATCGATTCTGAACTCTACTGCGAACAACTGATGAGACTAAAGCAAGAAGTTGAGAGAAAGCGGCCGGAATTAATCAACAGAAGGGGTGTGGTTTTTCATCATGATAACGCTAGACCTCACACATCTTTAGCCACTCAGCAAAAATTAAGAGAGTTTGGCTGGGAGGTGTTAATGCATCCGCCGTATAGTCCTGACCTTGCACCTTCAGATTTCCACCTGTTTCGGTCTCTTCAGAATTCTTTAGGCAGTGTCAGGTTAACATCACGAGAGGACTGCCAAAACCACTTGTCGCGGTATTTTGACCAGAAGTCCCAAAATTTCTATAGCAATGGGATCATGTCCCTACCTACAAGATGGCAAAAAGTTATCGAACAAAATGGTACCTATATACTTTAGTTAAATGTAAATAAACTATATTAAAAATATGTTTTGAATTTTCTTAAAAAATGCGAAGAAACTTTTTCCCCAACCTATTATTATTGAAAATCTTACAAGACCCTTATCTGGCAGCTATATTACTACCAGGTCGGTAGTCTCTAACTTTGTTGTTTTAAAATGAAAATTAATTATACGCAGATTTTTCCAACTGATAAGGTAAAAATTTTGTTTATAAATAAACTCCAATAATGACTTTCTTGTTGACAATAAAGTCCGTTACCTCAATTGTTAAGCCAGCTTTAGCCTAGATCCCAAAAATTAGAAATGTAATGGAAATTTACTGAAACGAAACAGTTCCTTTGTGTAAAATATATACATTTATTTACATAAATTCGCAAGCGTTGCGGTCTGTTATTATAAACAATCAGTATCATTAAGAATTCCACGAATCTTGCAAGGACCACGACATTTGTCTTACAAAAAACAATAATTTTATCTATGTGCTTCTGATATATTTCGATTGAATTTTATTTACCTATTTATGTCAATGACAAAAATAAACATGTCGATTCATTTACTTTTGACGTTTTTGTAGTGAATAAATATTTTCTAAGGCAAAATATGTTTAAACTACACTTGATCGGAACAGCAGTCATTATTCCCTCAAAAATGAGAAAGTTCGTTTTTTCTACGACCAAAATGAGCGGGAGGAAAAGTTATATGAAAATTCATTTCTAACTAGTTTGAGCAAGAACCTTTATATATATCCATACCTATACTGAAACAGGTATCACGGGAAAATAAAGAGAAATATGTACCCAAAATTAAAGACAGTTTGGTCAAGATGTGGACAAGGTGACTATGGATCGAGTAAAATGATCCATAATTTTTTGTTAATTTTATATATCCGGTGTGACAACGGATAAATAAAATTCAGATACCTATCAGTAGTTCTTGTAGTGTCAAAACGGTTTCTCGGGCAATGTGAGGTGTGCGTTATCAATAGCAATAGTGGAGGAGATCGGCGGCCCTCCGTACACACTCGCTATAGTTTTAGTTCTTGTTTATGATGTCATCTTGTGAATTCGTACCGCCTATTATAGCAAACTCGTTAGACCTTATAGAATCCACTTTCCGTCACACGTTTTTTTTTTATTACAGAAAGCTGGCAAACAAGCAAACTGCCCACCTGATGGTAAGTGGTAACAGTCACCTATATATTATGATATATAACCTATATATATTTGTGGCTCCTGTGAGATTCACAGCAAAATTGCAACCCCCACTAGAACCACAGTGTACGTTGCCAACTTGTGACTTAGGATGTACAATCACGGTACCCAGTAATTTCACTGCCATATCTTACCCTTCAAACCGGAACACAGCAATGCAAGCACTGCTGCTTTGCGGCAGAAATAGGTAAGACGGAGGTACCCAAGTTCATGACCCTGGCACAGAGTCTCACTCCGGTGCGTCATAAATTTATCCCTAATTCTATTCATTTTTATATCGGATCAACAAGATTCAAGTTTCAAAGCACTCTTCTCTCTACACAACGCACAAATCATTTGGCACCCATTTTTCAAAGCTTTTTGACTTATCCATTTGATGCTAATTGGTCAATATTGTGGGTACACTAAGATCAAATCAGGGCGCTTATTCTTTGGTATGAGTAGTTTGGTACGTAAAGGCTTCCATTATCGCATTCAATTTATCGTTATTTAGCTAAGTGGCTAATAATCTTCATTTGGGGCATGCTTCAAGTCCTTTTCACTATGAGGGTAATAAACCAAAACGCACGATGCTTTCGTTAGCTGTATCCTCTACAAACACAGCATTGATTTTGCAAACTATTTCTGCTGCGTATTCAAAAATTACACTAAACTTAATTATATCCTTTTTTAAAAGCCAAATTTTAAAACAATTCAAAATCTAACAATCATCATTTTTAAAAATAAAGAATATGAATTATTGTGCGTAATAATTTTCAGTCTGGTCTATCACAGTCCATCACAGTGTGTGTATCATAAGTCCCTATTGTAGGTTTTGGGTCGATGATTATTTTCTACTCGAATATGGAATTTAGTACAAGTTCATCACCACAGCTCACATACGTCCCCACCGAGGGGTACGAGTCTACCTTAACATGTTAGGGCGATTTGGCCTTAGTCAAACCACGCTGGCATAGTGCGGATTGGTTGACTTCATATGTTCACATATTACTTCGTGGTGTATGCAGGTTTCCTCTTGATGTTTTCCTTCACCGTAGGAGCGTCAGATAAATGTATGAAATTCGTAATGAAATACGTATGAAATTCGTGAAACGAAAAACACATTGGTACATGGCAAAATTGATCTCCCGATTCTACTCGGGGCACAGTCCAGTACCGAGACCACAGCGCCACCGACGCTATGTACAAGTTAATAATTTAAAATAATACCAAAGTCGTAACCATGTGATCAGAAATTAAAATGTTTTACTAAGTTTATTCCGGGCTAGGACAGAATAAGATCAGAGTCGTAGTCTTTTGTACAACACCTTTATTTTCAAAAATCGTTCCATCTGATAAATGTATGATATATTTATATTATTATTCTCATTCTTTGAATAATTTGTTTAAAAATTTTGGTCACCTGTTTTGGACCTGACTTTTTAACTTTAGCAGTCACGCGCCGATTGCACAAGACACTGAGCCGACAAGATCCTCGAATATAAAAAGTTGGTATATGCGGCAAAAAACAAGGTCGTTCTGTCTACGCCGCACCCTCATGTGCCTGGGCTCCCATATAGGTAAGGTGTATTAAAGAAAAAAACAATTAAATAAAAACATAAAAGTTTGACATAAAATCTCAGTAACTTCATAATATCAATATTATGAAGTTAGCAAAATAGAGTGAACTTTGAAAACAAACCATCAAAAATGCACTTTTCAAGCTGTCGCTAACTTTGATAACAATTAGCTCAACGCGAACGCGTAATACTAGGAATAACATAAGAGCTGCTAATTTGTCAGGTAAATTGCAGTTGCTCCGTCTAAATGAACCACCGCGCCGCTAAGAATTGTGAACATTTATTATATTTAATGTCTTCAACTCCAACATTAACAATTATAACTTTGGCAAAAGTTTTTAGTCCATCATGCAGAAACTTAGCCTCCCGGGAATAATCTAGACGCATTTAATTTGAAAGGCGGCGGGTGCTAGCGACCTTAACTACCGTTAATTAGGCTGCCGACCCCCGTCTACTGGAAATTACTCACAGTGTACTCGTACCTTAATTATACCAATGAAGTGAACAACAGATTAGACTGCAAGCGTAGATCAAATCGAGAGATTATTATATGAGTACAACAGAATTAAATGAGGTGATATTGCAGGATTATAATTATCATGTTAATTATTAAAGAAAACGCGGGCCCTACTTATAATCGTAGGATTAAAAAAAATATATAACAAAGATATTCCTTTTAAAAAGTCAATAAATTAATATTTAAAAAAAAAACATTTTTTGAAACAAGCTTTTATTTTTCTATACTAATCTTAATATTATAAAGAGAAAAGATTTGATTGATTGTTTGTTTGTATTAAATAGGCTTCGAAACTACTGAACCGATTTTGATGTAAGTTGGTATAGGGATAGTTCCAGGGGAAGGACATTGCGGATACGCATTTTCCCCCGAGAAAAAAAAAGAAAAAAAAGGGGGAAGGACATAGGGTAATTTTCCTACGGGAAAAATCTGACGGGAAAAGTTAGTTATAATGCAAACAAAGATGCATACGGTCAGCTAGTACCATATACTCGTAAGATCAAAGTACTCGTCAATGCAAATCAAATGAACCCTAACTCGATGGGGTTGTGTTGTTTTATCAAGGAGTTGCTATGGCCACCTTCCAGCTTCAGCATCAGATCAGCTCCATGTCATCATAATATTGCATTGGCACGCGATATATATCATACAAAATTTCAGCTCAATCGGAAGCCGGGAAGTGGGTTAAGATTAACTTGCAAGATTTCATTACAGACACCGGGACAGATGAAAGTAAATAAAAGCTTGTAGAAAAAGAAAAATGTAGTCTCGGGCGGGGATCGAACCCGCGTCTTTAGTATACCGCCTTGACCATTCGGTAACCAGCACCAACGAAATTTTAACTGTATTGGTGTCTTTTGTACTTTGTTAAGCCCGTTCAGGTCGTTAAGGTCAGTCAGTGGGCAAAGGTCGTTAAGGTCAGTCAGTCAGTCAATGTCTCGGCTGTAATGATGATATTTTTTTATTGCAAACAGTTGGCAAACTGGCAAACTGCCCACCTGATGGTGAGTGGTAACAGTTACCTATAATACATGTGGCTCTTATGAGATTTGCAACCCCACAAGAACCACAGTGTTCGTTGCCAACTTGTGACATCAGATGTAACGTCGCAGTACCCAGTAATTATATCGAAAGAATCGTAGATATTTAGTTGCTTCTTTTAATTAACGAATTTCGATACGGAAAACGCACTGCTAGAATGGTTCACACTTTTATGACTTTTGAATCAGTTCACAGTGTTTGGGATGCATGGCGCTCTTATCCTCAATCCCAGCAGTTTCTAACGAAAATGAAACACGTAAATCCCGATCTGGGGCAGCGTGTTCATCAAAATTGCATGATTGACCTTTTCAGCGCGAGGGAGCTTAAACAACCAAACGTGGGTTAGTGTTCACCCATTTCAAAGTAAGCTGTGACAAGAAAAACACAGAACTTGGATCATTAAGGCAGGGCGAGTAAGTGCAAAGTTTACTGTCATTTGGCTCCGAGTAAATTCAGCTTTTTAAAGTTTACGCCAAAGAAGATTTTAGAGCTCACAATGGCTTACTGTCCAACTACAAGGATTGTTTTGACAATTTTCCTATTTTACTTTCTCTCGTTTCTCCAGTGGTTTCTTAGCCTGTTAGGACTCGCAATTACTTCTAATAGGCTAAGAAGCCATTGTACAAATGTATTTTTAAAAATGTTTCAAGCCTGAACCGCATTCGTGGTCAAATGATTGAGACCACCGAGTGTTGATCGGAAGGTCCGGGGTTGATTTCCCCATGTGGGCAGAAATTTTTCAGCTCAGTTTGGTTGGTCGTAGGGCTTCTGAGCCCGTTCGATCTTCAAACTATAATGAATATTTCCAATACGGAAATTCTTCTTTTTGGAAATATCTTTTTGGGACTCGTTCCCGAAATGATAGTTTTACTAGTTTTATGGGAAAAAAGATGGGTTGATATGATTTTGAAAAAAAAAACAATTAAAATAAACTAATCTGATACTTAAATATAATTTTGTCTCAAATATTTCAAGACTTTATTAGCTCCGAACCAAATTCGCCACGTTGGTAATTGTGACCCGAAAACACTGGACGACTGCTGCCCTAAAATCTGTCTATAAATCTACGAAGATTCTAATAATACGGACTGCTCTATCGCAAAATTATAATATTCATGATCAAAGGTTCATCTCGTATATATCAGAAAAATTGTCTATAACATACTTTATAAATAATACAAGAAGAAAAAAAATTCCATCGGGTCAGATTTTAAGCATTATCTTTACCCATCCAAAAAGATATTAGGTTTTATTTAATATTATTAAATGCGAAAGTGTGTCTGCTGTCTGTTACCTCTTTACGTCACGCTTCAATTGCTGAAAGGACATAGGATAAGTCGTATTGCAGAAATCTTCTTTTAAAGGGGTAAAAGGCTAGTACCAAAATTACTATTTTCACGAGGACGAAGTCGCGAGCGAAAGCTAGTTTTGTATAAAATGCAATGGTAAAGTGCAATGCAAAAATATGAATAAGAACATATTGTTATTATTATATTGTAAATATTATAGTACTATGTATGAAGTTAACAAAGCCAGTATAAGTCACCCTAGGCTTAGCACACGACCGTAAAGTTCCAAAGTTTCTAATAGAGTTATTGAGATCTTCTTCAAGAGCCGCCGGGCAAAGTGCAAAGTAAGTGTTCCGAAGCTTCCCCTAAAATAAAAATCGGATCGTCTCAAAATATAAATACAGTTTTACTGTAAAATTAAAAGCAAAGTGTAATAAACTTTTTTGTAACGTGTATTTTTATATCACTTTTGTGTAGACTTTAATAATGTTGCTAATTAAAACTAAAGAATTTTCCTTCTTGGTCAATTTCCATTGAATGTCTATAATTAAGACGAGTGAACAGATTTTACTTATAATACAATAATTATAGCTCTATATTTTCAGAGGATATACCATCGAAATAGCAACTGTTGGTAAAAATGAGGATAAAGAGATATTATTACTCTTTCTTATGCCCAAAAAGTAAAGTAACTTGTTATATGACGTATGGTTCTTAGATAAAATAGACAAATTAAACGTATTATTCGTTGTTACAACATAATTGAGAGCATTGTTAATACTTTCTTGTCGCCACAAAACCGTATTTATTTTTAACAGACTTCAAATAAGGAGGAGGTTCTCGATTACCGATTACTGGATGTAGACTCTGTACCAGGGTCGTCTGCTTGGGTACCTCCGTCTTACCTATTTCTACCGCAAAGCAGCAGTGCTTATATTGCTGTGTTCCAGTTTGAAGGGTAAGATATGGCAGTGAAATTACTGGGTACCGTGACTTAACATCCTATGTCACAATTTGGCAACGTACGCTGTGATTCTTGTGGGGGTTGCAGAGTTGTTGCGAATCTCACAAGATCCATGTTTACTAAAGGTAACTGTTGCCACTTATCATCAGGTGGGTACTCGATACTATGTTTGTTTGCCGGCCTAGTTGTATAAAAAAATTATACTTATGTTTTTGTGTGTGTAAATGTTACACAATCTCCGCCAATTGTGGACTGATTTTCAAAATTCTTTTTGTATTCTATAAAGTATATTCTTCCGGTGGTTCCTTGAAGTTAGGATGTGGAGATGGGATCCCAAGAAAATCGAGAGGAACCATTAAAATATATAGGTATTATAGGTACATCCAAATGTTTCATGTTTTTTTCCGAAGCTATTCAGGTATTTGCGTCTGGTTGTCACGAAACCAGCTTATGATGGAAGGATCCTTACTTTTAAGATTTTTAAATACAATAGGCACGTATTGACCGTTGGTCGTAGTATTTCAAGTTAATTTATTGAGCTGGTAAATTCAAATCTTAACTTTTATCTAATTTTACCAAATTCGCTATAAAGATAACATGATACAAAATAAAAGAAAATACAACAAATAATAACCGACTTCAAAAACTCTTAAAAGCATAAAATAATAAAAGAATGAAAAAAATAAAAGAGAGAAATAAATCAAGTCTTGAATTTCCAATATTTATATTCACTTATATAATACATTTTTAAGAGCTCATGTACTAATGCGTCCAGAGTTCAATAAAGAGAACATTGTTAAACTGTCAAACAAAAACTGGTTGGTGACAGTGCTGCCAACAAAAATGCAGATAAAATTATTTTTATATATTGAAGACGGTGCCAAAAAATGATCTTCTATTATATAGAAAGTCTTAAAGGACATGTCCACTTTTGGGCTAAGAATATAATTATTTATTAACCAACATGTTTCAGGTATTATTGTAAAGAGTATTCAAAAATCTAGGGTTTAAAATAAAATTTAGGTTTTTTTAGGCCTGCAAATCCAAAAAAACAGCAATTTTCTGATTGACTTTCATAGTATGTAAAACAAAGCGATTTTTGTATGGAAACCAATGACAAGTTACTGAAACGTGTCACAAACGAATAAATAAGTAACAAAAGCGCACAAACGATGTGATAGTGAGTGACTTTCTGACTAAAATTCACATAAATTACATTTTTAATGTTTATCAAGATTTACGAAAAACATGGCTGTATGAACTTAGCTCCCTTTGCCTTCTCTTGCAGAAGTGACAGCGTCAAAAAAAGCCTCGTTTAATTTTGTGATTTTAATGAGCGCTCCACTTTCACGCGAGATTCTCGGCGAGAGTCTCGGCAAGAATCTACGCGAGAAGTACGCGAGAACCTCGGCAAGAACTTCTTGGGTACACACTTCTCGCGAGATTCTCGCGAGAACGTACAAGGCAGGGTTGGCACAAAATCAGTGATTAAATCAAATGTCTTTATTTTTGTGAATAAAAATGTATTTTTATGAATATCTATTTTCCGAGTAAATCTGATATTTCATATTTCAATGTCATTATTGTAATTCTTGATTAAAAAACTAATTTTCCAGCTTTTTGGTCCCTAGTCTGTTACGTAATTTCGAGTGAACAATGCCAAATGTAAAAAAAAAACTTTCCACTGATGCTGAGGAGGCTATCGCTCCAAATAGTTGCCTCAGAACTGGGTAAATATTTAATTTTTCCTCTTCCTCTTTCGTTTCCGCAAAATAGTTGCTTACTTATCAAAATTAGGAAAGATAAAAACTAAAACATCAAAAAAATCATGATAAATTAGGATTTATTAAATAAATCATGATTAATTGGATTTTATTAAAATATCATGATTTTTTCCAACCCTGGAACAAGGTTCTCAATATAGTTCTCGCGCCTTTGTCTCGCGCCAAAAAACCGACAAAAGTCGGAGAACTACGCGAGAACATGCGAATCGGATCCACATTCACGGTTCTCGTGTTGTTCTCGCGTTCTCGCGAGAATGTGGAGCGCTTATAATGATCGTGATCGCTTATAATCTAAGCAATCACAATACTTTTTATTAAGAAGTGCACAATCTTGTGTTGTTGCCGCAATGACTGTCAAACTAAAGGCAGCGCAGACGTTATAGATTTTTCCTTCGACAATAAACCCCCAGGTGACCACATATTGAATTGGATTGCAAATAAGCAGCATTGCAGGTCACTGCTGGTAACAAACAAGCATCTCTGACTCTGACCAAAAAAATGATACATGTAATCAATAGGTCCATGCTATTAAAATGAAATCTAGCACAATAAATGCATTGGTTGGTGGCAGATGACTTCTATACTTTACTTTGTAGCAGTGTGTTTGTGCAGCATTTGTTAGAATGAGCCCCTGGCTGTAGTGTCTAGTGTGTGATACCTGTTTAACTCTGCCTACTCTTAGGATAAGCACCTACCTCACAGTAATGAAATATCAACATAAATAAAATATACTGGTATGTTCTTAAGAATGCTACAGTTTTACTATTTCAATAACAAAAGATTTTTTACAAAACAAATGCTAATTAATGAAGTCATTATAATGAACTAAGTGCAAAATTCTCTTAAGATTACTATAATGCTAATTCAAAGTGTAAATATTTACTTCTATATGACTACATACCCTCGATTTTATCATGGGTACTAAATATGTAATATGAAGTGTTGAATAATTATAATAGTGGAAACTATGTGAAAGAGTTGTAATATAGAAACTGGTTGCAGGTATGAAATAAAACCCAGAAATTATGTAATTTTTATTTATTCAATTTCAACATCTTCCCTCATTAGTACGTAATTTCAAAATTGAACCAGTGGTGTTATATGAGTTTGGTGCGGAGAACATCCTAAATTCATGGATTTCATTTGATTTTTCCTCTTATCAGCAGTCTCATGTGATGGATAATTTTCTTGAATATGTTCCCCAAAATATGACTTAGCTTGCTTAATTTAATATGTTCCAAGACTGATTAAAAGTAAATTGAATATTTTCATTCTGGGGAACATATTCAAGTGTGGAATTTAAGCATCAATATGTACAAAGATGGCTTCTAATGCCCTATTTAAAATAGATTGACCACCAGGTTGGTTGGTCGCTTACTGCAGCTAGCAGTGTAAGTTATAAGATTTCTTTTGAAATAGGTAATTAGAGGACTTTTGTAAGTAAAATTTTAGTAACCTCTAATAAAACAATGGAATTGTTTGAATCAGACCCAAAGAGTATAACGTATAGTTAGATTTCTACTGGACAGGTTTTCCCTGCTTATATGGGCTATACCTAAATGTAAAGGTGCATATTGATTTTTGAAGCAATAACACATTTTATATAAGTAAACATGAGTTTTTGAAATGCATACCCGAGAAGCAATTCTGCAAAGGGATTCCTTAGCCCATAGTCTGACTTAATATAAACCTAAGGCCTTTTTAGGCTTTGAACAAACCTCACCTAATTGAGTTAAGCAAGAGAACAATAAAACAAATTGTGTGACTGTTAAACCTGTCCAGTATTTACATACTATATCAGTGAAATTTTCTATATTTTCAAATTCAATTAGTTTCTGTTCTTTGATTTTATTGTTAGTAAGTCAAGCATGAATTATTTGGTGTAAACAATACAGTGAACTTATATTACCGTAAAAATGCAAAATCATATTGACTCATGTGATTTTCACAGACTCTGGCATTACTTTACGAATATTTTACAATCCCCGAGGATCTTCTTTCTTAAATATAATGGTACCCTTCGACATTCCAAATTATAGCACTCTGGTACAAAAAAAATGAGAAGTTGTATCAGGAGTGCGACTGTAACCTGGAAGTATAACATTTTGTTGTTCAATTCTTGGGTCTGGTTACTTCGTACGTTCAAATTACGAGAAAACTTAGTCCAGTTAGCAAGCCAATATTTAAAACACATGTAAAATCAAGAACCTGAGCATAGCTGTAGAAAATAAAAGATACTATTTTGTGAAAGGTTTAACCTTCCTTGTTACACACATACACACAAACAATAAACAAAAGTCAAAACGACAGCTACAGTGGCATTGACAATGACAACCTTTTAATTGCCAGTAAAAAAACTAAATGTGGCCCTGCTAAAGAAACAATAAAAAAAAACATTTTTAATTTTTTTCTCCTAAATGCAGGCCTTAATATTTTTAATATTCATGGATAAACATCCTTCTCATAAAGTTCTATTTCCGTCATAAATTTTTAAACTGGTTAAAAAAGGTTCAGAATAAAATTCCACGTTCCATACAAAAAGTGGACATGTCCTTTAGTATTTTGAAGTCGGTTTTTATATTTTTGAGATAGAAAACAGTGTATTAAAAATTACTTCTATCTAATAGCGATCAATAGCAGAGCCGATACAAATAAAATTGTGATTACTTATACTATAAAAACAAAACATTTATTATAAACGAAAATTACAGTGCCTATTCTAAATTACAGTTTACACATTATTACTGCTAAAAATGTTAAAAGAAATAAAACTGTTCTTTGGAAAACCGATTAAGTTATAAATAATTTAGTTTTTTACTGTCATAGTAGAGAAGCGAATAACTATAAGGAATAAAATGAGGACAGTGTCCTATACATTATTCAGTTGGGTGAATTTCAACAGGTCCATTAAAATGTTCATTTCCGTGGATTTTTTTATCTTAGTTTTTTAAAAAAAATATTTGCGTTTCTTAAAGTTTAAGATAATGTGTACTTGACTTGATGTATACTTGATTAATATCTAGCAGATAACTTAAAAAACAAACGAGATATACAATATTAAAAATTTCGTGCCACGGCAATGAAACATGTGTGCATGGCAATGAAACAAGCGTCCACGGCAATGAAACAAGCATCCACGGCATTATTAAAATCAGACTGTAGTATGTGTGTGTGCGTATGTGCTTGCGTGCATGTATGTAGATGCGCGTGTGTACGTGTATGTGTGTGTGTATGTAAGGTAACAATTTGTAAGGTTAACATGGAATTTTTTTGTAGTTGACTATACAGTCAAAACTCATCAATTCTATCCTTAAGTCTTTTATCGTATTGCAGAAGGTTAACTTGACGTGTCCTGAACTGTCAATATTCGGCACTACCTGTATTGCAGGTAGATGTTTTTTTGCCTAATCTTACCATGGCAATCAAAACATAAATTATGGAAATGAAATACCTGGCCACGGTAATGAAACTAAATTGTGTTCCAAGGCATGGCAATGAATTTTTTTTTTCATTGCCGTGTCTTTTTTTTCATTGCCATAGCAAATTTTGGCCACGGAAACCATGGCAATGAAAGCGTGGCGATGAAAATCAAGGCAAAAATATAAAATAACAAAATCCATTAATTATTCGAAGTAATAAACACTTACAAATAAACATAACAGAAATGGCCTTCTATTGAATGCTCAATCAAGAGGACAAACCTATTCAAATAGAAGTTATACCTATCCATGGCGATGAAAGAAAAAATGACGAGTAACATAAAAATGGAATACTTACATTTATGGTGCGAAAACGCATGCACGACTGTACGTCCTTCCATGTCGAGCACTTAGGCGACACTAATATGCTACGTTTAGCACAAAAAGGGACGGCCGCAAGTCGTTAGATAAAACAATATTCTTAAACATGTTTAAGACACGGCGATGAAAAGTAGTTCTGGGACAGATGAATTTTTATTAACCATTCGTTGTTTTGTTTAAATATTTAAATTAATGTGTTCCGTAACAATACTTTAACTAATTCACGTATCAAATAAAACTAAGTTTCAATATAAATAATCAATATATTTTTATCAATGAGGTATAATATACATCAAGGTGACGTGTGGACAAACACGGAAATGAAAGATTTCGAGGTTTAATACATTTTTTGAAGTACCTATTATTCCTATTATTAAAATATTTAGTGCTACACATACATAACTATTTCACTTTACTAAAATGTTAGAACATTATAACTATGTTTTTTAGTACCGATTTCATCGATGCCACGCAATTTTTGGTCCCGGGAAATTCACCCAGTTATGATATAGAATTGTAAAAACATTAAAATAGTTTTTTGCTTGATGTTCCGAAAGGCTAAAATATAATAAAATTGTCAATCTAAATGTTTTTTCATCTTCATCAGCAAAGCTTTTTTTTTGGGAGGGGGGAAAATGCCTTTACGCATTCCTCGTGGTCGAGCCAAACCACGAGGATATGTGAGACTCCCCAGACCGTTTTTAGTGGGTAGGCCCGGGCCTACCCACTAAAAACCCCCCCAGCAGCTCCTCCGTCCATCACAAGACAGAGGGAAGGGGACAACAGCCAGGCCTTATTCCCGCTGACCCCCTTTTTTTTCTCGCGGTGAAGTGCGCAACCGCACCGTACCCACCGTTGGCTAGACGGCGAGCGTGTGTGGGGTTCACCCGGCAGAGTGCCAGGCCTACCCACTAAAACCCTTCGGTGTTCTCCCTGCCCTTTAGGGCGCGTATGGTAGGGTCCACAATGCGACACCACTACTCACGCGTCCGGGCTAGCCCGACCGGTCGGTCGGGCTATCTATCGCCAAGCGGGGTTTATCCGAGATCACCATGACAATCCCCAGACGGAGAAGCCTTACAGCGGCGTGCACGGGAGCCGACCGTGCACGCAGGCTTCACGGCGGGGTCATCAGACAGGCATTGCTTGAGCAAATGCCCGTCTTCTCCTGCCTATTCGTCTGCGGCGGAGAAGAGCGGCCTGAGGATCTACCTCCTGTTCCCTCTCCGCAGCCTCCTTCTGCGAGATGACATCTTCGCAGAAGGAGGCGACAGCCCCCCATTCCGCTTCGCCGCGGAGCATGACCACGACCATGCTCGGCAGCGAAAGGTCTCCGCCTCCCAGCGCAGCGTTAAGTTCGCTGCGCTGGCGTCGCCAAGCCGGGCACACCAACAGGGTGTGCTTAGCCGTGTCGTCGGGAGCGTCGCAGTGATGACACTGCGGCGTTTCCTCCCAACGTGCAACTCGGTACAGGTAGTGACCGAAACAACCATGTCCGGTCAGTACCTGCACCATGCGGAATGAAAGGCTGCCCTGCCGGCGCCCAACCCACTCCTCCAGTATCGGACGGATCGCCTCGATCGTCCGGTGGCCGGCAGCTGGGAAGGCGAGTGCCTCACCCCACCGGCGCAGAGCCTTCCTCTGCGCCTGAGTACGAATTACCTCCACCTCCTGTGGGGCAGATCGTTCCCCCCGTTCTCGGACGGCAACCCGATGCCGATACACCTCCGACTGGACGCGTGCATCGACATCCCACGGCGTTTGGCCCGCAAGTACGCAGGCCGCGCCGTGGCTAACCGTGCGATAAGCTCGCACGGCCCGGGTTGCTATGACCCTCTGTGGACGTCGCAGGAGGGCCACCGTTCGGGGGGAGAGGCACTCTGCCCATACCGGGGCTCCGTAGAGTGCCATTGACCGTATCACCCCATGATACAGTCGACGGCACGCCGATCCTGGCCCTCCCACGTTAGGGAGGACCCGTCCGAGTGCAGCTGCGGCGGCACACAGCCGTGGAGTGAGGAGCTTGAAGTGCTCCTCGAAGCTCCATCGGGGATCCAAAACCAGGCCGAGGTACTTGAAGTGTGCCTCGACCGGTATGCGGACCCCCTCCACTCGGACACGGAGCCCCGGTGGGATCCTGCGACGGGAGGCGTGGAACATCATGGCACTCGTTTTGTCGAGAGCCACGTCCAGGCCCAGGAGGCGGATGCGTCGGACGACGTCCCGCTGACCCCTTGCCCGTGACGTGCAACGGACATGTCCGTTGCCGGACTATCCACCTGGCTCTGCTGCTTTGTGGAGCAGCGCAGAATTGCGCCGCTCTACACCCCGCAACTGGTTTTTTGCTGTGGTTGTCTTTCACGCGGCCCGACGCTCAGTGCGCCGGGCCCCTGGCCCGGTCAGCGCGGGTAACGACGTTGCCCGACGGCAGATCCCACTGGATCCACCGCCGCGCGGGTGAGCCGAAGCTCGGGGAAATCCCCAACGGGCGCGAAGCGCCATGCGAGAAACTCGCGTCGTCCCTACTACCACCAAAGGTAGCCGCCGGGATTGGCTTCCAGCGAGCCCCTCCCCCGCATGAAGCGGGTGGCCACACGAAGTGGCCCGCCGGGTTGAACCCGGCCATCCCACGCCCCATATGGAGTTCCTCTCGTCAGACTATTAGCCCGCGGCAGAGAATGTGCCGGGTTGCCCAGGGTGCACCACAAGGAGTTTGTCTGACATCGCACCCCTTCATCAGCAAAGATGTATCAACTTTAGGGATGTAAAGATAGTTGGAGAGCAGCCTGACCGAGATCTTGTAACCATTTATAAAAGCTCGTATATTAGTCGTGCTTTCATGTGATTAGTTAAAGCACAGCCCTAGAATATAAGAATATTTAAATAAATTAAAAGGTTATCTGTCAAATACAATGGTTGACTGGTACAAAATGCCATATGGTATAAGGTTTGCCTATGTACATTTAAAAAAAAATGGAATAAAGATTCAAATGAATGAAAAATGTATATCTAAAATGGTAGAATAAGCAATGACGCTAACATAATTGTTTCATCGTTATGAAAATCGAACTGTAATCTTCCAGATGCGAATCTGCCCGTTAATTGTGTAACAAAAATCTTTGCGATCGCTTTCAATTTTGACAGTCAAATTGCATCCATTACAATTTTTGATCAGAAAGCGGACACGGAGTCTTGTATTGACGCAGCAATGACTAGTACATAATTTCAAGGCGATCGTGATAGATTTTTTTCTCTGACAATAACCCTATAGGTCTCAAACACTAGATCAAAGTGGTATTTCAATGCAAATGCTTGTACTGAAAAAAAAATTTGATAATTTGTATCAAGAATGCAGCTTTATTCATGCAGCTTATTTAAATACGAGCGCACAAAGGTGCATGATTACAGTAATAAAGTATAGTTGGTTGGCCATAGTAAGATTACTTTTTGGATGTCACTATGATTTTTGTGGATTTTATTAAGAATTTGATCACTTTTTTGGCAAGTCGCAATGCTTGAAATATTTAATCATTTTATCTTATTAGAATTTTTTTTTTTTTTTTTTTTTTAAACGCCGCCCCACACTAGGATTTTCTCCTGTGTCGTGGGTGCAGTTACAAACATAGAATATCACATGCACATACGCCCAGACCGGAACAAATTTCTGTAGGCCATACAAAATATCTGTCCCGAGCGGGGATCGAACCCGCGACCCGTTGCGCAGTAGGCGATCACTCGACCTCTGCGCTAACCGTGTCGTCGACACAATTAAAACAATTATAATTAACAAATATATACCTTTGTAAACAATTATAATTAACAATTATAATTGTTTACAAAGGTGACGTCACCAAAATTAAATAAGAAAGTTTATTGTTTTGAATATGTTTTACTTAGTATGCGTTCAATCATATCAAATTGATTTTCATAATCATTTGTGGTTTGTAGTTTTAATAATGTTGATGATTAATTTCATTATATTTTCCTCAAACAAGCAAAATTTTAACTTGATAAGCTACCATTTTTTTCAGTGTGCTCATTCAAACAATAGTCGTTTTTTTAGCAGTTTTTTAGCTATTGTGCTCTACTGAAGAATTATAGTCTGTGACATGATGGCGAGCGAAATAAATGAAATGCATTCTATGTCCCGTGGGGCAATAAAACCGTTCGATGCTTTTAAGTAGGTATAATATATGCTAACAAGAATGTTGAGGACATAGATATAGTTCGAAGCAGGTCTCGCAAGTATTCGTATCTGGCGACCAATATTGATCAGACTGAGATTGATGATATTGATCAGATTGAGAGCGTCGGTGGCGCTGTGAACTCGGCACTTGCCTTCCAATCGGGAGGTCCTAGGTTCGAGACCGCTATGTAACCATGTGTTTTTCGTTTTTCGAATTTCATGTACATTTGTTTGACGCTCCTACGGTGAAGGAAAACATCGTGAGGCAACCTGCATACATTTGCGAAAAAATTCAGTGGTGTATGTGAAGTCGACCAATCCGCACTGGGCCAGCGTGGTTGACTATGACCTAATTACCCTTACCTACATAGGGTAGGCTCGAGCCCCTCGATGGGGACGTATATGAGTTGTGATGATGATGATTGATCAGACTGGGTCTAGGAACAAATTGAGACTATTCAAAAGAGCATTCTATCAAGTCATATTTGAACGAAGAATATTTTAATCTTAAACACTTGACTTTCCTATCACTCACTAAACAAGAATATTGCTTAATGTGTTTAACCAATCGTTTATCTTCGTCATTTGTCGAAAATTGATAAAAAATTAAAAAAAAACCACAAAACTAATGGTTATTTTCGGGTTGCTTTGAAACGCATTTAACTTACAAATGTTTTTATTTTATGACTATAATTATATAGCCTGGATTAAGTGAATTCAAATCAATACTATAGACTATGTAAATTTTTGTTTCAATCAAGAACATTTAAATAAAATCAACCAAAAAAACAACCCTCCGTCACGTCTCATTTAAACAATTGATATTTTAGTGTTTAATAATATTAAGGTACATTATTATTGAGCATTTAACAAATTAATTATATTGCTCTATCTAGCAGGTGCCATATTAAGCTTGTGGTTGAGTGTATTGACCTGTCCCACTCGCTCACGGTTTGGTCGGTGCAGGGCATTTCGCAGACAATGTATTAATTTGATGTCAGTACAATTCGAGTACATCGCCTGGTGAAGTTTCATTTTAGCGGTTCAAAATGTTAGCGCTGAAGCATACTACTTACTGTCACTGTATTCTATAGCAATATGTTTTAATAATTTTCTATATTTCTGAAATGGCTGATGATTTATATAGATTTTTTCAAACATACAGACAAATAAATTATTGTAGGTCTGCAATATAGGGATGCAAGCAGTAGATACATATTCAAAAGACAAATCTTGATTACAAATAGATTGGATGTCGTAGGAATGAAATTGATTAATTAATCAACATCAAAGTTATGTAGCTTATGAGTTGAAATAATAATTTAGAAACGTAGTAATTTTATTTCGAAAATATCGTGCTGTTCCGCTCTAATCTTTTTACTAGGAGGAAAACGTATTTATATATACACTAATAAGTAAATTATTGTTGGAGGAAACTAAGCAAAGTGATTTCACTAAACTCTGGTGAAATCTAACGGTCTTTCTACATTCTGCAATATTTTATGAAAACTAGTCTTTTTAAATTAGTATGATAGTCACTATCTTTATATGTGATATAGAATACTATCTGATAAATTTATAGAATACTAGCTTTTTCTCACGGCGTCGTCTGCATAGAATTCAATTATATCGGTGATATCACGCGTTTAATTGGAAGCTCATTAAAAGTCGGAATAAAAAGTAGCCAGTGTCCTCGGAGCTTTAACTCTCTCTATACCTAAAATTTCGTTAATATTGACCTAAAATTTTTTTAGGTAAATATTAACGAAATTCTAGGTTGATTTTTACCAGTAGTTCTTTTGAAGGAACTATTGATACTTTTATGTTAACGTAGTCACTTTAAAGGGATTAAACAAACTGAAACTTCTTACCAAGTTCCTATGCCGAATACAAAGCATAACATACAGACAGATACTTTCTCATTTATAAGTGGGAATATTCCTAAAAATGTTTACGACAAATACATTCGTCCAATCACAAAGCGGCTTATTGGCATGTAAGCGTAACGTTTGTTCCCAGTAGTTATTTTAAAGGAACAATTGATACTTTTTCGTCACGGTAGTCACTTCAAAGGGGCTAAACAAACTGAAACTACTTACCAAGTTATAAAGCATAACATACAGCATTGGCATATCTAGAGCTTTTCAAGGGGAGGGGAGGGGGGGGGGGGGCAATGAATGGCCCATGATTATGACGTGCGAAGTTATGTTGTCAGTATTTTGGTGTCCATCATTGAATTTTGAATCGGTACGCCTATGGTCATACAGACAGATACTTTCTCATTTATAATGTTGGGATATTCGGACCTAAAAATGTTTTCGACAAACACATTCGTCCAAACACATCACATAACCCGTTATGCTATCGTGGTGGATTTATCGCCGACTCCCCCAACTGTTCGGGTGAGGTTAATGCCCCCTAACACAGAACGTATAGTTATAGAGGTAACCTCGCAGTGCATTGACGCAATATAAAAGTTCATTGTAAAAGTCCACTTACAAAACGAATTGTTAGCTAACACTAGAAGCGTGCTGTAGATTGCACAAAATTAAGCCGCTGCAAGTTTTATTTAGGGCTATTTTACGAGGAGAGTGTTCAAAGAGTGCTGTATTGGCTAAACACACCAAGGCTTGGAAATATAATGTTTTATTGCCATTTTATTTGCGGCGTGTGTGGAATTTTAGATGTTTTGCGATTGTTTATCACTTTTAGTTGATTTTTAGTTCAGAAGTAGATGGTGGTAAAGTAAGTGGTAATGGTAGGACTGTTGGTGGAGTGTACTCGGATGTAGCGATGACTAAAACTAAATTTGAAATTTTCATCGTTGTTGAAATGATGATGAGTGCGGAGTGCCTCGAAAGGTTTCATCATTACAGCTCATATACGTCCCCACCGAGGGGTTCGAGCCTACCCTATATTAGGGCGTAATCGCCCTAATATAGGGTAGGCCTTAGTCAACCACGCTGGCCCAGTGCGGATTGGTCGACTTCACATACACCATTGAATTTCTTCGCAGATGTATGCAGGTTGCCTCACGATGTTTTCCTTCACCGTAGGAGCGTCAGACAAATGTACATATGAAATTCGAAACGAAAAACACATTGGTACATGGCGGGTCTCGAACCCCGACCTCCCGATTGGAAGGCAAGTGCCGAGTCCACAGCGCTACCGACCGACTACCTACCGCTCGAAAGGTTTATCGTGTTCAAATATTTATTTATTTATAATAGGTCAATTATTATTTTATTGAGTGAAAATAGGGATCAATTAGTAATCATTTTTTAATTTTTTAAATTAGATATTTGATAACTCAGAAAGAATAATGCGTTCGTATATGGAATCCCATTCCCAAAGCGGAATAAAAAGGTTCTATGAAAATTCCAGAAATATATCATTTGTTAATCTTAATCTTATTGAGAAGTATGAAAATGTTACTGTTGAGTGGTTATTTGACATTTTTTTAAAGAGAATATTTGATGTATATCAGAGAGAACAGAGACAATAAAAACAAAACAACCAAAACTTATATTTATTCACTTAGGCGAAGCCGCGAGCGGAAAGCTAGTTCTTAATATACTCGTACTAGGAGGGTGGGGGATACTTATATAGGAGGTACAGAGGCTCTGACGATTGTTTAGGAAATTCCTACCTGCAGATTTGCAACATGTTAACATTATGTAAGTACTTATATTTAACAATTAAAAGTCTGATTGAAATTATTCAAAAACTAATATAATTTATGATTAAATTGTTATACAAACCCACTTATTTATATTTTTATAATACTAATATTTTTTTACAATAATAGGATACGGTAATAACATTAATATAATGTTACACTGATTAGTACCTATTTTAGGACTTCAACGTTCTTGTCGCCTGTCTTATTTATATCCACCAAGTGAAACCTTAAATCTCTCGCTTATCAGCTAATTAGCACAAATTAGACTATAATTGGTACAAAGTGCAAAATTGAACATCAATGTAATTTTATACCTGAAGGTTTCCAAGTAACATGAGTACGTCACTCATTAGACGAATTAGCTAATACCCATAACACTGTAGGATATATTAGCATAATGGATTCCCGAAAGCGAGGATTTTCACTTGGAATACATCCAAGTTCATTCAAAATTTGGCAAGCAGTGAGTAATAACAGAAATGCCAAATAAGTTGTTCGGTATCGAGTTTCCAATATTGTTTCTTTAGACAGCAAATTGAACAATGATTTTGTTGGCAATCAACAAAAATTCTCTCATTGTGTTTCTAGTAAATAATTACTCACTGTTTTGACTTTGCCAGCTGCTAATAACTAGTATCGAATTGCTTTCACATTTATGTTCTGCAACATTGTCTCCAAGTGTTGTATCAAAATTTGTTTCAGTCACGTATTTTTGCTTTATATAATCTGATATAACGCCTCATTCTACACAAGCGTCAAGAACAGTCAATAGACTATAATGAAATTCCCAGCCACGTCAGGTATCACAGATTGCGTCCAATATGCCCTGTAGGGGAAAACGAAGCTCGTACGGCTCTGCGAACCAGAATTACTTGGACCCTACAGCCCCATATCGAACCCCTTTATATCCTTACAACTAATCCCTGAACAGAAAGCAGAGTGGATCAAGTTACGCCGGTTGCGTGACGGAGGTGTATTTCATGCAATTTCTTGCGCCTGCAGGCAACGAAATGACATGTGGGATGCCTCGTGTTATGTCGGCGTCGGTAATACATCCCTGAGCGAGTCCCAATAAACATTATACTCGTATGGTGCTGTGAAGTGTCAATAACGCTCCAAAAGACTAAAATTGTGCTTTCAGTATGCCAGAAACAAAATTTTTATGACTTCAATTCTTTTTCTTGTGTGGTAAGAAAACGATCAACTAAAATTGGTTTCATATCATAAGTTCGATAATTTTTTGACCGAACTTCATATAACTTTTCGATATTTTTCAATGCCTAAGAAAGACATTGAAAATTGTCGAAAAGTTCGTCGAAATCACGGTTGTCAATGTTGACCTATTATCAATAAAAAATTTTCGAACATTTATTGCACCACTGTTTTATTTGCCATATTTTCATAATCACCAAACAATCAAAGCATGCAAGCAAGCAGACAAGCAAGCCTACAATGAGTAAGCAACCACGCAGCATGCATGCAGTTTGATGCTTCACTCAGTTCTCTCGCTCCTGTGTGTGGTCACAATTTCTAACCTAACTTGCAGTTTTTAATACTATTCTGTAAAATGTTGTTTCGGTGTAATAAAAGTATGACAAATAAATCTAATCCAGAAAAAGACTTCAGCCAATAAAAAAAAAACTATTTTGAAAATGGGTGAATCGTAGTTCCGTAAAATGATATTTCGACTTTTCAAAAATATGTTAAACAATACAGATAGTAGCAAAGACGTCGATCAACCGTTTTCGATCAAATGTTATTCGGACAAGTAATCAGTCCCCACTAAAATTAATTCATGGTCTAAAGATATTGTTTTTCTCTTGATCACGTGAAGACTCGAAGTCGCCACAAAGAATCTTGTATGAGTCGAGTATGAGACAAAGAATCTTACAATTATAATAAGTATATTTCGTTGCGTTAGTGTCTTTGGTATTAATGGAATCGTTCTGATTTATTATTAAGCAAATAATAGTCTCCGAATCTCGCAAATGTGAAGATATTAAAAAATGCACTTGTTAATTTGGTTTTCTGCTTTTGAAACTCACAATTAGATGATTTGGTTAGGTTATACATAATCCTTTGTATGGCCTATGCCTAACATATTATTGCGATATGACATCTAACAATACTTATTGAGTAAGAAATGTATGTGAAAACGTAGTGGGTGCATTATTATTGTTTAGATGAACGTTTTTTTATGCAACAAAGTTGGCAAACAAGTAAACTGCCCACCTGATGGTAAGTGGCTACAGTCACCTATAGTACATGTGCTTCCTGCATTATTAGCAAATATGCAACTACCGGAGGTAGACTCTATACCAGGGTCGTCAGCATGGGTACCTCCGTCTTACCTATTTCTGCCGCAAAGCAGCAGTGCTTGCATTGCTGTGTTCCGGTTTGAAAGGTAACATATGGTAGTGAAATTACTGGGTACCGTGACTTTACATCTGATGTCACAAGTTGGCAACGTACAATGTGGTTCTTGTGAGAGTTACAGATTTGCTGCGAATCTCACAAGAGCCACATGTATTATGGGTGACTGTTACCACTTACCATCAGGTGGGCAGTTTGCCAACTTAGTAGCAATAAAAAAATGCAACTCCTACAGGAACCACAGAATACGTTGCCAACACGTGACGTAAGATACAAAGTCACAGTACCCAGTAATTTAACTGCCATATTGCCTTTTAATCCGGAACACAACAAAGCAATCAGTGCTGCTTTGCAGCAGAAGACAGAGGTGCCCATGCAAACGACTCTGGTACAGAATCTCTCTCTGATCTTGTATTTTACGTTGAAGACGACTCTGGTACAGAATCTTCCTCTGATCTAATACTTTACGTAGCAGACGACTCTGGTACAGAGTCTGGTCTAGTGTGGAACGTAGAGCATAAACGTAGTGTTCGAATGTAAGTGCCCTTTAGTGCTATTTTGCTGAGCGCGAATTATAAGCAAACAAAATCGTGCACATTTAATAAGTACTAAAGTTGAAAGTCCTTGCATTTCTCTAACAGGTTTAAGTATGAAAACTTTGGAAAGCCGGCCTTCGTATGTTTCATGAAGTTGGAAAGTCCGATCCAAAATTAGCTGAGTGGAAAGCATAACTTGCTGAACAAAATTTTATAGCAAAGACGCTCTTCTAAAATACGATTTTTATCGTAGTATATTTAAGCCATGAAGTGATATTTGTACGAACATAAGTTATTTATAGACATAGTTATCTACGCTATGGAGGTTAATAAATGTGCAGGTTAAGGTTACCTACACCTACAGATTTATATTTTCTGACAATATTCTAATGAATTGTGTTTACAAAAATTGATTTTTTTTACATTTCTCATAAGATTGATCTGTTTTTTCTTCTCTTATTTTAAGGTGATTACTTTTATTACTTGTTTTTACTGATTACTGTTTCTTGTTTTTCTTTTATGCACAAAAATATATCAATTTTTAACATTATTATCATTTTAGGGGTGGTGTAGATAACTTACTACACACAGTTTGAATCTTTATTATTATGATGGAAACTGCTTAACCAAATCAACGAAAAACGTTAAAAATCAAATTTAATATCTGTAGTGTATGTGACCGACCCCGTGTAAAAACGGTGTATTTTATCAAAAAAGGAAAGTAATTTTAAGATATTTTTCATTGATAAAATTAGGTACGCATATATACTTTTCCTCGTTTTAAATCTTGGGCATTATACAGACTTACGCTGTATAATGAAAGTTGAAGAATAAATTCTTGTCGAATTTATAAATTTTTATGTTCTAACTGTAATTAAATTAACATGTAATTTTCAAAATTGCTTAGCTTAAGCAAGTTTGAAAATTTTAAATTATTATACGCGTTCCTGTTCTTGCATTTATCGCGATTTTCAAAGATTCAACGAAGAAAAATTTTTTTTTTGAAATTGTTAAAATATCATCAAACATTAAAGACGATTATATTGTCTCTTCCCATTTAAATCATTACCTACAAAACGCTTAACTATTTTTATTTTATTGGTTACGGCGATTTCCGACGGATTAATTTACAATCAATGCAGTAAAATCTGCATTGATTATAAATTAATCCCTCAAAAGTCATGAGACTATCTTAATCCCACATTAGAAGGTTTCACAAATAAGATAATATCGAACATCAGGATTCTAATAGGCAATTTCTTAGTGTCGCTAAACCATTTTCCTATACTGCGATACCTAACTGTCAAATTCAACTGATATTGCTAATTTGAATCTGACGTTTCTAATTTTAGACGGTCAATTCAACTTAGCTTTAGCCGTCCAAACGCTATTCCAGACGTGAGATTTTTACGCGTAAATATCCTAAGCTGACTATTTTTAGCGGCGACTAAAATCATCCCGATTAAAATTAAAAGTCGCCATTTTGGTAATGAAAAATACAAATCCAAACAACAAATGAGGAACACAACGTTTTGTTGTTTTCGCCTTAAATAAATAGGAAAATAGAAAACTTTTTTAGTGGTTACAATTATATTGTGAAAAATAAGACAAAAATGTACAGTAAATGTATTAACTGTTTTATAAACATAAACCAGGTTTCGGTTTCTTTAACAACAAGATCCATTCATTAATTTACTTTTAATATTAGCAACACAAACACAATTACTAATCTTAGACATTTTAGAATTATGCTTAAGCTCTGCCTTAATTAAGTTGGCCTATCACCGTAGAATAGCACTTGCTCAACCGGCCATTTAAATTAAGTTTAAATTTAGAAATTTTAGTTTTAGGATAGGTAGTTAGACGGCGGGCGCATAGAATTGAGTCCAATGTCAAATCTAAATTGGTTTCACTTTGAAATCAAAATCAAAGAGAAATAAATTTTACGAGAATCAATATTAATTGCCTATTGTTTATTAGAAAGATTCAGTAACGTTACCATTCAATATCACAACTGATATACGTCCCCACCGACGGACACGAGCCTACCCTAACTAGTTAGGGTGATTAGGCCTTTTTTTTAAGGAGGGGAAATCCTTCTTACAGATTCGACAAGGAGCCGACTGACGAGGCCACCCCAAGGATATGCCGGACTCGGGTAGAAGACCCCATACTCGGCTAAAACCCCTCCAGATACTTCTACCTCCGTAGAGACGGAATCGGGATCGGCGTTAGCCATTCCCCGATTAAAGGGCGATTAGGCCTTAGTCAACCCACGCTGGCCCAGTGCGGATTGGTTGACTTCACATGCACCTTTGAATTACTTCGTAGGTGTATGCAGGTTTCGTCACGATGTTTTCCTACACCGTAGGAGCGTCAGATACCAATGACGTTAAGTTACCAATGACGTTACGTTTCGTTACCAGACGTACCAATAAACAATCAAAACAAATAACTGTACGAAGTGACGATTTATAACACTGAGCACAAACTGCAGGCGAGCTGAGCTGAAAGCGACCCACCCGCGCGCTTGATAAACTTCTTACGTAACTCCATTTGTTACGACATGAACTCAACTTTCAGCGGGTAAATAACAATAAATTCTAAATTACGGCACCCCGAGGAGTAAAATAGTTATTTATATGATTGTGCTAATAAATGGATGACCGGCAAAATTTTATGTTAACTAATTATAACATAATAAAGTTTAGTGAGAGCTATATTCGAGATTATAGTGAATATTTATAGCTGTGTCGCGCTTTTTTGATTTTAATTTTTGTTATTGTTTATTATCATATTTTGGATAAGCGAACATTTCATTTCCTTGAATAATGCATTTCTTGACTATTTTTTTTCATTCAAAGTGTATGCATACTTATAGCGTACCAAACGGATTTTTAATCTTTAATTAATAATTTCTCAAAATATTATAAATGACGATTTAAAATGAGATAAAACATTTGACTTTTGGAGTTTTATGTCTGTTTTCATGATTGCTGTACCATTTCATATTTTTTTCTCTCCTCTTCCTATATTTGCACAAGGTTTAATTATTTGATATTGCAGACAACATGCTATCGTTAAATTAAAACGTTTTTGATTTTGGTCTCACTATGTCCCTGTAAAGTACAAATAGATTAGAAGCTTTTATGACGTAGTTAGTTTTTTCTTTTGCTTATAATTACACTATCATTTATGAATGAATTAATCACTGATATGTCTGGCTATTGTTTATTCAAATATGTACGAGTATTTTGAAATATTATGTAACTGACAACAACATATAACTTTATTGGTCGCAGTTCGACTATCGCTCTTGTAATTTTCGTCAATTTAATGATACGCGACTAATTGTTTCCCATTATAGCTTAATGGAACCACCTCTATACAAGTAGGTAATTTGTTTTCGAGTAACATTTTGGTCATGCGTTTTACGAAAATTTTCATGTGGATTTTCCTGGAATTAATTTCGAAACTTAATGTTGGTAAATATAATTAAGTGCTGTCAAGCAAAATCTTATAACGTTCAGAGTTGACGATTCCAAATTAATTTACGGACCGGTGATTGTCAATTAGGTTTGTTTGCAATAGCTGTTTTCTCTAGTTCGCCTTGTGCGGCGCCTAGGCGAAATCGAGCTTCAATTAATTTCTCACATCAATGATCTTATGCGATACCAATGTGAATAGGTATAATTTTGTTGGCAGTACAGCCTTTTCAGAAGCTGAAAGCTCTTTCAGGAAATTCTAAAGTGGATGACATAATACCATACCCTAAACCTTAATGGTTACTTTGCCTTAATACTTACAACCAAAACAAGAGACTTAAAAGCATCTCGTGAAGATTTTCACTTGTGAAGATGTAACAGGACATCACAATGTTTCCTTCTATATGCATTTCCTCGTAATCCGAGGCTTATACTGTAGATTTGCATGATACAAAGAAAATTGCACCTTTAGACTGTGCTCATAAGACATTGTGTCGACCATATGGTTAGTTCATTGCAAATAAATACCACTTCCGGGGCCCTTTTATAATCATCATCATCATCACAGCTCATATACGTCCCCACCGAGGGGCTCGAGCCTACCCTGTGTTAGGGTGATTAGGCCTTAGTCAACCACGCTGGCCCAGTGCGGATTGATCGACTTTACATACACCATTGAATTTCCTCGCAGATGTATGCAGGTTTCCTCACGATGTTTTCCTTCACCGTAGGAGCGTCAGACAGAAGATGTACATATGAAATTCGAAAACGAAAAACACATTGGTACATGGCAGTCTAGAACCCGGACCTCCCGATTGGAAGGCAAGTGCCGAGTCCATCGCACCACCGACAGACGCTCCAATCCGTATCTCTATTTTGTCATTCTTTTGTAAGTTATGATTATGACGAAATAGAGATACATAGGGAGGGATACGGACTGAGGATGAAAAATTGAAATCTAATTAGTCCGACAGTTAGGTTATAAAAAAGTGTGCAATATTTTTTGCCAGACAAACATTTGAAAAGTTGGCCATTTACCTATTGTGCAATTTTAAGTATTGCAGTTCAATTGTTCGCTGTATCACAAACGTGCACTGGTGTGCTGATCCGGAGGTCTAGGGTTCGATCCTGTGATGTACATTTGTCCAGCTCTAGTAAGATGAAGAAAAACATCGTGAGGCAACCTGCATACATTAGCGTAGAAATTCAAAGGTGTATGTGAAGTCGACAATCCGCACTGGGCCAGCGTGGTTGATTAAGGCCTTAATACCCTAACTTAGGGTAGGCTCGAGCCCCTCGTTGGGGACGTATATGAGCTAGGTGATGGATGACAGAAACGCGACTCATTATAAACTTTGTCACATACGAAGCTCTTTCGTCGTCGTTTGTCATATTCGCAGTTCGTCACGTCATATACCATTCGTGTCTTACGCCTTTGGTCACATACGCACAATGGGCAGTCACATTTTCATTAGATCACACGTTACGTTCATAGTGAGCGTCGGTGGCGCTGTGGCCTCGGTACTGGACTGTGCCCCGAGTAGAATCGGGAGGCCTGCAATCGATCCTGCCATGTACCAATGTGTTTTTCGTTTCACGAATTTCATATGTACATTTATTCGACGCTCCTACGGTGAAGGAAAACATCGTGAGGACCAAGCGCGGATCCACCGTTGTGGGCACGATGGGCATGCCCACAACCCTAATAGATGGATGGATTGGATGTCACACTTTTACAGTCTATTGAGATCGATAGGCTGATGATAATATTGTATTCAATATCAAAAAAATCTTGGTCAGGGTCATAATATGTTTTCTAAACATGTCCTTTGTCCGTCTATCGATCATGAGTGACTCGCACTTGGCCGATTTTCGGGTGGCTGTGTTCTATCTCTGACCACAACCTTTTTTGAGGGCTGGATCCGCGCCTGGTGAGGACACCTGCATACACCTGCAAAGTAATTCAAAGGTGTATGTGAAGTCAACCAATCCGCACTGAGCCAGCGTGGTTTGACAGAGGCCTACTCGTCCTAACATAACTAGTTAGGGTAGGCTCGTAACCCTCGGTGGGGACGTATATGAGCTGTGATGATGATGATGATGACAACACGTTACGAAAGTTCGAAAAAATACATCAAATACAAGCACTCGTGTTGCTACTCAGATAATTTCTGCTTTTATTATTTTATCTTATATTAAAATAGTAATGAATACTAATGAACATCAAACTTGCCACACAATTATGAATGAAATCAGTCCTACCACAAGATCGTAATTACTAATCTAATAGTTTGTATGGGTCGAGACAGTAACTTAGGAAAGATGTCGTGTATGGAAATAATTGACTTCCTTTTACCCTTAGTAGCGTCGTAATTTCAGTATCATTTATGCTTCGCCGAGTTACACTGAGATGTGCCTTTTACCGTGTCTCACGTGTAATTTAGAAGGAACCAGTTTGCTATCTAAATAAAAGTGTTATGAAAACGTTAGCTTTATACTTTTTTATTAACTTCGCTTCTTTTGCTCTTGGCTTAGTAATAAATCTAGTTTTTGTCTATTCTTATTGACAAAGGTTTTTTCGACTTCAAAGAGATAGTCAATCATATTTTACATATTGAATTACTGTTTTAATGGTAAGAGAAGGAGTGGGATCACTGTGACTTGACAGTTCATGTCACAAGTGGCAGTATACATTTGGATCTCGGTAGTCCATTGATTTACTACCAAACGCGGTAGTCACTTACCATCAGATAAGCAGCCTGCTTGGTAGCTTAGTTGTAAAAATATCAATTTACTCTATTGAATTTTATTTTAACAAAACATATTGTAACTGTAGTGGTGAATAGTTTTGTAGATACAATAGGATGGTGTCCCGACTCATCCCAATAAATAATTTAATGAACAAGATACTCTAAGTATATAAAGACAAATCTCTCAATCATATAATAAGGTTATTTTTTATTAAAAATGCTCAATCGTTTTAGAGAGAACGTGCCAATAGTTATTGCTACTATAATCCTCTTTGCTAAGCGATGCCACGATTTCTCAGAACTTGAAATTCTCATGAATCGTCAAACATTAGGATCTCGGTATACCTCTACTGGATTCGTCCAAATCGATGTGATTTGCGTCGCACGGGAAACAGTGAAAATGCGTCTCAATTTCATTTCTTCTGTGGACCAAGAATTTAAGATTTAATGAGACTTATACTAGAGAGGGTAGGCTCTAAAAAGCGAGAAAATTATTTCAAGAATTATGTATTCGGTTTTTCTACAACATTTTTGTACATTTTTATATTTATTTCTTATTTTTAAAAAGAATTAAAAAATGTGGACTTATACATAATACCTAAGTAAAAAGTATAAATTCGAAATAATAAATATAATTATTGAAATATGAATAAAAGTATTTAATGACAAAGTAACTGGTCTTCTTAGTTACTCGTTCTAGAGGTAATATTTATTCTAATCATCGACTTAATAATTATTATACGTAGCCCAATGATTGCAACCTTTTAGAAAACTTTTCCTTTTTGTTTCGATTGCATGAAAACGTCTTTTTACTATTCAATTCAGTAAGAATTATAGGAATAAAACTAACATATAATATTAGGTCCTTACATATGAAATTGGCGTTTTGCCGTACTGGCCACTTTGATCTCAAATATCTCCTATATGGTTAGGAATTCCAAATTCAAATTTATACAGCTATTTACTCATATATTTGTGTTTCGAAAATTATAATTCACTTGTTTTTTCCTCAATTGTTTACAAAATGGAAAACTTGAAATATCGCGTTATTTACGAGTACGAGTTCCACCGTGGCACCAGTGCTGCAGAAACGGCTCGAAGGATTAATAATTGTGTATGGCGACGGTGCCGAAAAAGAAAACACAGTACGTTTTTGGTTCCAACGTTTTCGTTCTGGAAATTTAAACCTGCAGAATAAGCCCCGTGGATGGCCGGAGACCAAAGTTGATCATGATGAATTGAAGGCTATTGTGGAAACGGATCCATCGCAAACCACGTCCGAGTTAGCTGCAGGCTGTGGTGTTAGTGATAAAACTGTTTTAATCCACTTGAAGCAAATTGGGAAGGTGAAAAAGCTTGAAAGGTGGGTACCTCACGAATTGAGTGAAGCAAATCAACAAACGCGCGTTGACTGCTGCGTTGCATTACTCAACTGGCACAATAATGAAGGGATTTTAAATCGAATTATTACTTGTGATGAAAAGTGGGTCCAGCACGATATTAATCGGAAGCGCTCATCGCAATTGTACCCTGCCGAACCAGCCAAGAGTCTCATCTTGGGAGACTCGCCGGTGGCGCTGTGGACTCGGCACTTGCCTTCCAATCGGGGGGTCGGGGTTCGAGACCCGCCATGTACCAATGTGTTTTTCGTTTCGAATTTCATATGTACATTTGTCTGACGCTCCTACGGTGAAGGAAAACATCGTGAGGCAACCTGCATACATCTGCGAAGAAATTCAATGATGTATGTGAAGTCGACCAATCCGCACTGGGCCAGCGTGGTTGACTAAGGCCTAATCACCCTAACATAGGGTAGGCTCGAACCCCTCGGTGGGGACGTATATGAGCTGTGATGATGAACCAGCCCAACCATGCCCCAAGCGAAAATGAACTCCAAAAAAGTTACTTGTGAGCGTTTGGTGGACTAGTGCTGGTGTCGTTCACTACAGCTTTCTTAAATCTGGCGAGACGATTACGGCAAATGTCTATTGTCAGCAACTGCAAACTATGATGGAAAAGCTAGCTGCTAAACAACCGAAGCTGGTCAATCGCTCTAGGCCACTGCTGCTTCATGATAACGCTAGACCACACACGGCACAACAGACGGCTACCAAATTAGAGGAGCTTCAATTGGAATGTCTAAGACATCTACCGTACTCTCCGGATCTTGCTCCAACAAATTACCATTTTTTTCAAAATTTGGATAACTTCTTGAAAGGGAAAAAATTCAACTCCGATGGGGCAGTCCAAACCGCCTTCAAAGAATTTATTGATTCCCGTCCGAATGGTTTTTTTAGTAAAGGGATCGATGAACTACCTATGAGATGGCAAAAGTGCATAGATAGCAATGGTACATACTTTAATTGAATAAATATATTATATAAAAATAATCGACTTTATGTTTCTCCCATACAAACGCCAATTTCATATGTAAGGACCTAATATTAATGGTTTACTTCTAAATATCCAATGTAGTAATCTAATCAGAACATACAAAAATAAAAAATATTTCTCTGCTTATATTAGTTTACATTTATTATTACTCTGTTAGAGCAGATCATATTTTTTACAGATATTTTCAATTAGTAGGTAATTGGGTATGAAATATGAATTTATCTAATATTATAAAGATTCATAATTTTAGTAAACAAATAATATGTTTTTTAAATAACTGTTGTTTTTAAGTAACTTGCTAAAGAACTAGTTAAACGAATCTTGTCGTATTGTGTCTTTAACACGAAATGATGTGGCTCAGCTAGTTCTATGAAACTTTGTACAGTAACCCGTAAATCCCCTTCCACGTCCGGAAACTAAGCTGAATGAATTTCTATCCCTTTGTCGCACGCATACCTGTTACTCGCACAAAGCCTCGCTTGAAACTTTAATTAAGAAACCTGTACTGCTTTCGCTGCCATTCTGTCCTATACAATTGTTGCAATTTAGAAGAATCTTGCAAAACTACCTTAGATAAAGAATATTGCAAATTTACCGAAGAGAGGTGATTTTTTATTTATTTTTTGGTTCACCACTAATTTTATTTATTGTTACACTTACCTCACAATATAAACTTTGAAATTTAGCATCAAGTAAAATTCAAGTGTTTAAATTATAAATCTTGACAAATATTAACAAAACTAATGCAATCGAGTGAATAGCCAATAACAACTAATGTATGTTCGCTAACACACATTTTTTGGCTTTTTAACAGACTTCGCAAAAAGAGGACGTTCTCAATTTGACTGCATGTTCTATTACGTTTGTTATCCCAGAACTCCGTCAGTTATGAACCGATTTGGAAAATTATTTCCTTTTTTCGAAGGTATATTCTCTTAAATTTCATAGGCATTTCCAACGTGATTCATGTTTCTTCTGAAGCTATATTTAGGTATTTGCGTCTGGTATTAGTCATTATCTCATGAATTGCTCCACCATGCTGAAGTACCTAAATATAATGAACGTAGTGACACTTAGCTGTTGTATTATTTCAATTTTTTCAGTGATCCGGTAAGTGAATTCATTAAAAAGATTAAAATGACATGTTTTCCAAAACATACGAGTAAAATCGGCTTTCAAAATTTTTTAATCTATACTAATATTATAAAGAGGGAAGATTTGATTATTTGTTTGTTTGTTTTGAATAGGCTTCAAAACTACTGAACCGATTTTGATGAAAGTTGGTATGGGGATAGTTCGAGACCAGGAGAAGGACATAGGGTAATTTTCCTACGGGAAAAAATCCGACGGGAAAATAAAAATAACGTGGGCGAAGTCGTGAGCGGAAAGCTAGTATAATATAACTGTTATATGACATAATAAAAATGTTATGTTGTGTGTGTGTATTCACAGTCACACACACAACATAACATTTTTATTATGTCGATGCCAAATTTTAACCAGCCACTTGAGTTCTACATTTTGCGCATGGCACCGACTTCTATATAAAAAATAAACTAGCTGTGCCTGCGAATTACGTTTCGCCATAATAATTATTCAAAAAAGGATTAAGAATATAAAAAATAGTTTTCGACCTCAGAACTACCGAATATAATCACACAAACATTTCATAAAAATCGGCCAAGCCGTATCGAATGAGCTTGGTTACAAATACTGGGGCACGAGAATTATATAGGTATATTAGACTAGCTGTTCCCACGAACTACGTTTCGCCATATTAATAAAAAACACTTTATCACTTAGTGGTATAAAAATAGTTTAAAATACGAAAAACCAGTGCCGAGGCCACAGTGCCACCGACGCTCCGAGTATTTTTACATCGCCTCATTTTTTTTCGTTTATCTATCGCATGTCGCATTACAAGAAAACATGAGATCTTTAATTTCACTATTTCAATTCAATCGGGCTAGGTACGTGTTAGATCTTCGACTTTAAATCTAGCAGTGGTTCGGTGGTGGTAGTGGTATCCAGGTGTAGAGCGTTATTTTTTCATCAATTTGTTTTTTATTATTTCTTTGTGTGCTTGTTTGTTTAATAATTTGTTTTATTATTATTTATTTTTTATTATTATTATTTTCTTTTCAGAAGTAAAAGATTTAAGATTAAAATCACGATTTTAATACCATATTGATTAATTTTTCCGATAGTTGTCATTTATATTCCTACGATCCGAAAAAAAATACACTTGTATCGGGATTTCATAAAATCACACAATGATATTTCATTATCTATATGTCTAGTCTACTAAACGTGGGAATCGTCGAAGAATCTAACATTAAGAAGGTGTATATTTCCTTAATTTGAAGCATCATAATCTATTTATAGCGATAGTAGCGATACAAATACAAATAATCATACATAACTTTTGTGGGCAAAGACAATCCTACCTCTCGCTAAGAGTGATCTTTTCCAAACAAACTTTGTGGATGAATATTTATTGTGTAAAAGGCAGTGTGCCGCTATTAAAATAATAAAATACTGTTTACATTGTCGATGTTCCTTATTAGGATATTAAAATAGAAATATATTGTAATCAATGCAAATATGGGTACAATAATTTATAGGAACCATATACACAAGTTTCAAATTTGAATAAGTGACAAGTTATGTCTACTTACGACACGTACACGTCAATAGCTCCTCTTGATAGAAAAAAATCAAGAGAAGCTATAGAAAAAAAGTAAATCTTGTTAACAGAATCCCTCGCAAACATTAACAGCATTAGTCTATTCATGATTAAGAAACACCGAGAGCATCAGCTTAGGGCGTTGTACTGCAGAATTCAAAAAAGCTCTGTCCGCGGTCACACTTTCAGATAAAGCCCGTCAGCGCGGACTTTATTAAGTTGGGGCGAAGATTTATTCCTCCCCTTTTTACTGGAGTTATCCATGAGACTATAAATCCCACTGCCTTTACTAAGCGCTTTATCGTCCAGCCATTCCCCACGCAAATCAAATTAAGGTCCGATTAAGCGGTCCTAGTCCGATGTGTGACCCAGATACCGAAATATGTGGGCGACATTTCAAAATATGGGACGCTTGATACCAAATAGATATAGTATGAACTCTTGATCTCATAGTTTTCAATGATGAATCACACGAACAGCAAATCGGCGATAAATCAGTCGTATCTATTAGATTGTTTTGTTGTTGCGCTTGAGATGGATGTTGTTAGACTGACACGCTGTAGTTTAAGTCATTTTGACTGATCTGTTTTTGCAAGCTTTTATTTACTTTCACCTGTCCCGGTGTCTGTAATGAAATCTTGCAAGTTTTTGACCCATTTCCCGGTCTCCGAATGAGCTGAAATTTTGCATGCATATGTATATCGCGTGACAATGCAATATTATGATAATATAGAAGCTTCTATTTAAAAAAAAAAGTTTTTTTTGAATAATGTTACTTGTTTACTTTCATCTGTCCCGGTGTCTGTAATGAAATCTTGCAGGTTAAATTTGACCCATTTCCCGGTCTCCGAATGAGCTGAAATTTTGCATACATATGTATATCGCGTAACAATGAAATATTATGATGACTTGGAGCTGATCTGATGCTGGAGCTGGTTGGTGGCCATAGGAACTCCGCAATAAAATGCGCTGAACTGAGACCTTCTCCTTTAAAGTCGGTTAAAAAGGGCAGGACACCAGTAATATGCATTACTATGAGTAATTATGACATCGGAGGTAGACATTAAAAGCCAAAGGTGACACTATGCAGTACGAAATGCTTAGACATAATTTTAAACCTCTTTGTCACATGCTAATGTCCGCATGCATTTTTTTCCTTACTTGCTTACATTTAAGTTAAGAAGTTGCATTTGTCTAAAGAGGCTCGGCATTATCGTATATCACAATCGAAAGAATATCTACCCAAATTTAAAAACTTATTATATATCTCATAGTAAAATTCGTAGTTCACCCTTTTATTTGGTTTTGTTCAAATTACAGCTTCAATTATTTTTTTCAGCGCCATTCTCAATTAAATCTTTTAGTTTCTCTAAAACGTTTCGCTTCAAATTTGGAATAATTATTTAGTAAAATCACTGTATTTCTAACGAAAAGCGTTACAGTGTTTACTTTGTTTCTGCGAGGTCGGAAGCTTTTAACGATGACTATTGTTGATAATTTATAATTTTTGCCTGGAAATGGGGTGCGATTTGCCTCTAAAATCGGTTAACGCGCCACAAGTCTCTTGTCTGTCATAACAACCCTATTTATGGACATAAGACTCACATAAGAAGGAGGTTTGGGCCGTATTCCACGCTGGCTCACAATCTGGTGGGGAGCACAAGGAAATTGTTCATTAGCAGGGTGAACGCAGGGTGAGGTTTACCTGGGTACCTGGCAAAACTCCTTGCTTAACCGAGATTTATTAGTGGTTATCAAAAAATATAAACTTTGAATACGATCGTTTCTAAGCGTGTACCGCATCTTTTGTTTTGGGTGGCGTGCATAGCAGAATAAATACATATCTCTGAAAATAAACGAAATGTAATATAATAAGTATATAAAACCGGCCAAATGCGAGTTGGACTCGCGCACCGAGGGTTCTGTACAAACTTATTTGAGTATATACATATAAGAACCTAACTAACTATGCATATATTTACGGTTTCCATATTTTTTCCTTAAACCCTTAAGAGTTATAATGAATTACACAACCTTCTATGGCTATTATGGGTGAAAATACACCTGTAATAAATTGGACATTTTTAATTTTTGAAGGTTTGGACCATGGTTAATAAACCTATACTGTTGCTTGTGCTTTATTCGGTTGAAATCCGAATAATATTTCATTTTAAAAATATGTCTTGATTTGCTCACTATATGGGATGGGCTAATAATGTTACTATTTATCTGGCGCTCCTACGGTGAAGAAAAACAACAACATGAGGAAACCTGCATACACCTGCGAAGTAATTCAAAGGTATATGTGATGTCAACCAATCCGCACTGGGACAGCGTGGTTTGACTAAAGCTTAATTGCCCAAACACAACTAGTTAGGGTAGGCTTCGGTGGGGATGTATATGAAAAAATATTTTTTACAAAAAATAATAATGCAAATACAAATGAAATATTTATATTTCTTATTAGTCCTATACTAATAACCTATAATTTGGCATAGTGGCTTAAATTATATCTTTTTAAAAATATATAGCTTTTTTGCATTTGAATGTTGAATATTACTTAATATTTGTAAGTAAGTTCTCAGTCCACTTTAACTAGCTTTTATTACCTTTACATGTAAACATCCTTCTTTTGTAACATCGCTTAAAAATATAATAATACAAAACTAACTTCTTTTTGCATGTTAAATTCAATAACAAAAGATAAAAAGATAACACTTACGTTGTGAATCAGTACCCCACCCCACTATGGCTATTACGGGTGTTTAAACACCCGTGAGGAACGCATATGGCAAAAACTGCGCGTGTGAACGACTATTTCTCAAACTCGTTCGAAGGCTACTGGCGACGTAGGAGGGTACACGAAAACACAAAACACTGTGATAAAAACTCAAGAGTGTAGCAGCCAAAAACCAAAATCACTCGGGTGTTTTTACACCCAATATAGCCTGAGATTGGAGAGAGGATTGTGAAGCTGTAAATTTTCAAAAGCGATAACACTTATCTCCTTCTCTGTACATAGTCCAATTTTCATAAATTTGGAATAGTTGTAGATATAATGAAGATCAAGGTTTCTACGTTTTGATTTTGAAGTAATATTTCTCAGAATGTAAGTTATTAGCATCTAAATATCTACATTTTAGACTTGAAAACTACCTCGACCGACAAAAAAAAAACAAAAATAGATTAAGGTACATTGAATCTAATGACACCAAAAGTGTCTAATTTCGTAGAGGTTTAGGGGGGTAAAACCGTTATCGCCCGAAACAATATTTCAATAAGAAATGTAGGCACTTGCCTCGGACTTTCAACTTCAATTCTAAGCGATGTGCATCAAACTGCATTTTTGAAAGTGCATATTCGAGCTATGAATTGACACTTCACAGTCCTTTAAGGGTATCATGTGTTTATAGTCTAGGAAATGAAGCTCAAAAAATGGCAAAACCTCGCAATTTTGTCGTTCTGCATCGATTTGCATATAAAATTGGAATTAGGCTTATTTAACCCTTTAATTCAAAATCTATATCATGCCGATGGGCGCTGTTTGTTTGTTAAGGGTGAGAACTACCCCTAATAGGGTATTTCACACCATGTAAAAAGAAGTATAAATATGCATGTTTATTATAGATTTCGTAAAAATTAAGCGAGAAACGCCGATATTTATTCATAAAAATGCAATATAAATTAAATAATTCAATTTTAAATATCTTATTTTTTAATCTGTTCTTCAAATGTCAAAAACGCCATTCGACATATTGGGTGCCGACGTGACGTCACTCGGATAGTAAACAAACTTAATAATGTTTTGTCGTGCTCTGTGTTATTTGAAATTTCCTAAGTTATTTTCACGTTTGTGGGACTTATACTTTATTTTATTACAATGACAATGGAGGACGGTAAGTCAATATAATCATAGGTATATAGCATAGCTATAAATACATTACAAAATATGCTATTTGTTTTGTGATATTAACAAAAAGTTTTCTTTTAGTTATTCTATAGCTAGTTTTTCATTTATAAGGGATATAACAAAGTGGTCTTCGCAGAAATACAGTCTTGTCTTTGTTAACAATGATTTTGAATCTGGCCAGTATCAATCAAGTGTTTCTCATTTTGATATCAGTTTAAAAACGCCACAAAAATTGTGAGTTCATACCCACAATTTTTGTGGCGTTTTTAAACTTAAATTCTTGCATTCAGATACAAGACACAATGATATAGATTATAATTAAGCCATTATTTTTTTCAAAAATCTTTTAACATGGTCTTCCGCAGAGACGTTCTCACAGAAAGTAATACCTAGGTTGTCGTACCTATTGTTTGTTTACTAACGGAGTGACGTCACGAATCGAAATAGCATGGCAGCTGGCGTTTCCGCGCGAAAATTCAAAATCATAAATAAAACATTGTTTTTAAGTCATTTTTCGGTTTTATAAAATTAAAATAAAATTTTTACAGGTTCATTGCGACCTCAAGATTGATTTAAAATAGTTTTCAAAAAAGGGTGTAATACCCTATTGTCAAAAGTTATAACATTTTTAAGCCTTAAAATAGGTAAAATTTGGTTTGTATTAGTTGAATAATGATTGTTTTTTGCTTTGGGATACAATTTCAGAATATTAAAATACTTAAAAATCAACCCTTGTTAGTTGATATGATGATAGAAAGTTTTTTCAAATATGTTTTGTGGGGTTTTTCAAGAGCTACAAGGCTAGTGAATTAAATCTCTTAAAATTCTTGTTTATCCCTTAAAAGTTTTGAAATGGGGTGAGTTTAAATGACTCGAACATTGTGGTGCTCGCTCGTAAATAGAGGCTATATCTCGCCTAATATTTATTTTTTAACCGACTTCAAAAAAGGAGGAGGTTATCAATTCGGTTGTATTTTTTTATGTTTGTTACCTCATAACTCCGTCATTTTTAAACCGATTTCCAAAATTCTTTCTGTATTTGATAGAGTATACTGCAAGGGTGGTCCCATGGTCACCAAAGTCAGGGTCTCATGATGGGATCCCATAGAAAATCGAGGAAAACACTAATTTTATACCAGCTATTAGGGTTTCTTTCACTAAAAAGTAAAAAATAATTTTTTTTTTACAAAAAATAGAACCGACTTCAAAAACACTGAAAACTTAAAAATAATATAAGAATGGGTACAGATAACATCACACTTCTATATTGAAGTCGGTGACAAATTTTAACACTTTCTAGGAGATCATCGTTTGGCGCCGACTTCAATATAGAAGTGTGATGTTATCTACCTATTCTTTTATTATTTTTAAGTTTTCAGTATTTTTGAAGTCGGTTCTTTTTTTGTAAAAATTTTTTTTCCTGAAAATCCATCACGCAATGTAAAATCATTGTAATCAAAAAAGCTACAATTCGTTAGGTACTCTAGCATTTTTTTCGTATCTCGTTCGTTCGTTTATTGTCGATTAAAAGGTGAATCGGTGACCTATTAGGGAAATTTATTTGTGGTTTGTGCGATTTTGGTCGGTAGATTGACAGCAGCCCGTAAGAAAACGCGACTTCCTTCGAGCTAGCTCAGGAAGTCCACCGGCTGCATGCGGAGTCTCCACCCGACCAATTTTGGGTAAGCGATAGTATATTTCATTTCGTTTTATAACATAGTCGGATTTAATATCAGCAACCAAACAAAATAATCACCACAGTATTATTGGAGTTATTTTAAAGAAAAAGGTTTTTTTTACGAAATTGCGGAAAAATGTTTTTCACTTTTAGCTCCATTTGATGACACGGTATGTCAGAGGTCGTGTGATCGCCTACTGTGCAGGTTCGATTCGATCGATCGGGATCGTACGGAATAAATATTTTGTATGGCCTACAGAAATTTGTTGCGGTCTGGGCGTATGTGCATGTGATATTTTGTTTGTAGCTACACCCACGACACAGGAGAAAATCCCAGTGTGGGGCGACGTTTTTTTTAAATCTAAAATTAAGCATTTTAAATTGATCAAACTTCTAGGATGTATTGCTAATAATACATATAAAAGAGAATGGCAGAAGGGCAAATTTTAATTAGGAGGGTAATCAGGGAGTTGTTTTCACTGATTTTTTCGTAGAAAAAGTAGGGACCGACCTCCTTTTTATCATAACTCGTTTAATTTTCATGGTAGAGACTGTTTTTTTTCAAAAAAAAAGTATATACCAAAAAATATTTTATACGTTTTACTCGAAAAATGCAAAGTTGTCCTGCTGTTTGAGTTTAAATCTTTCAAATTTAGCATTTGACGAACAAAAGGTAATCATTAACAAGCCGTATATAGCTTGGTCCGTATTAGTTGCAGATAAATTATGAAAAAATATTTTTTTTTGTTTTTTTAAAGCTATAATTTTCTATCTACGGTTTTTTTTATAAAATGCATATTTTTCGAGTTATTTGCGAAGAGCCCATTAAAAACGTCGATGTTTTCGTCGAAAAAATGTTACTTTCAATTGCGAATATCTCGAAAAATATTAGTTTTACGAAAAAATGTATACTTTTTGAACATTTTTTACATAGAATTACTTTTTTTGTCGATTCCTGTAGATAAAATGTAGTAAAACATTTCCACGCCTGAGATGGGGTAGCGACCACCCCCAGGATAAAAGCACACCTCGGCACGATACAGATTTTGATCCTAGGGCTATTCCCTGTCTTCTGTGAAAATTTCAGTTAAATCCATGTAGAACGAAATAATTGCGAACCATTTATTTATTTATTTATTCTTTATGTACACAATGTTCGTACAAAGGCGAACTTAATGCCTGTGGCATTTTCTTCCAGTCAACCTTAGTGTGGTGCAGAAAAGGGTAATGCGGTAGATGTACCGAGAAATGGAACAGCTTATTAAGAATATTATATGCATATAACATAAAATTCTACTACTTGCTTATTTTCGTTATTTCCTGGAATTCTATTTATAAGACCTTGTTTCTTTACAAATTTCAGGACTCAAAGTTAACAGAGAATACAGGGTCCCTATACAGGTTTTGATTTAATTGTGAAATTGTAAGATTTGCAAAAATATGCGACATAAACAGTCATATCTTGTAATGACTCGCGTTATTTAAAAAAATTAACAGCTGTCCATTAAAAAGAATTTAAGATAAATTTATACCTATACAAAAAATATATGACATACACATATACGCACGCACACACATATAGGTATTGTGGCATGGTCTTCATTTGTATTACAGTGTGAAGAAGTGCTCCTTGACACAGTGTTTGAACGAGCCAACAGTGACACACTCTCGTATATTATGTGGCAGCGCATTCCACAATCTAACTGCATGGCTGGTAAAGGATTGGGAATAAAACTCTTATTTACCCTCATTCACACTCATTTACCATCACGTGAAGGGTTGGCCCGAGTTTCCCTGTCTTAAAATCTATATAATATATAGATTTTAAGACAGGGAAAAAAATATATTATATTAAAGGAGATATTCCCATCTATAGACGCACGCACAGCCGTAACCGCTAATGGTAGAAATGTGAAATTTGAACAGTTGTTTTAATTCAAAATGCGGACGCACACTAAGATGAGATTTTAATAAAATTTTACACTAAAGGGATGAAATAGGGGTTGCAAGTTTGTATGGAAAAATCTTTCAATTAGCAACGATTTTGATAAAACTTGAGATTAATGCTCTTAAAAATATTTTATTGAACACGTGTTTCATGGTTTATTGGAATTCACCCTCTTAGGGTGCAAAATAGGGGTTGAGAGTTTCTATGGAACATATTTAAAATCTGCTCCAATTTCTAGGAAATTTATTATCCGGGCTTAAATAGGCTACAAAATTATTTTTCCTACGGGAAAATACAAATTCCCACGGGAAAACAATAATAACGCCGGCGAAGCGACGAGCGGAAAGCTAGTCTAATATATAAAAATATCCTGTCACAGTGTTTGTTATCGTACTCGTCCGAAACGTCTTGACCGATATTTATAAAAAAAATGTCTATATTTGACAGGTCTGAGAATAGATCGTAGGCTATTTTTTACCCTTAAGTGATACGGGTGGTCCTCTCCAAAATGTTTTTTGCCAATTATTATAGCGAAACGTAGTTCGCGGGCACAGCTAGTATATGTATATTATTAATTCATCGAAGTGCGTATATGAAAACTGTTAAGTTACATGTTGAATGTTCATTCGACAAACTCCTTTGGGCTGTCGTTCAGAATTATATTCGAACTTGGTACGTCGGTCTATTCTTTTTTTTTTTTAAAAGAAAATGTCGCCCCACACTAGGATTTTCTCCTGTGTCGTGGGTGCAGTTACAAACATAGAATATCACATGCACATACGCCCAGACCAGAACAAATTTCTGTAGGCCATACAAAATATTTGTCCCGTGCGGGAATCGAATCCGCGACCCGTTGCGCAGTAGGCGATCACTCGACCTCTGCGCTAACCGTATCGTCAATGTTTCTACCGTGAACTAAATTCATTTACGATTGAAAAGGTCAAAGGAAGACAATTCGCAGAGTTCACGCTTATAGAAGAAAATGTTATTGTTAATAGCCGCGCTAGCAGTTACGTCTGAATAGAATTGAATTTCTCAGTTAAAAGTGTTTTCCTGAGCGTGTTTCCGAAGTCTGTTGTTATTGATATTGATAACAATTGTTTTGGAATTCCTCCTGATAACTATATGTACCTACATAATAGACTTTGATTATGGTCATATCCTGGAGCAAATCTAAAGTGAACTATGATAAAATTGTTTATTTCAGCCTATCGAAATTGAAATCTATATATCTCCAATACCTTGGTTTTAAAAAACTAACCGATACGTCAAAAGTAACTTCACTAAACATCCATGAGAGAAAGAGAGTGAATGTTTGAATGGGACCTAACAGTTTAGTCTGTACAAAATTCAATTTCTAAGTTGAAAGTACTTTCTTGGGCGTATGTCTGGAATCTTGATGTTATCAATTTTGATAACAATTGTATTGCTTTTTTGCCTGATATAATTTATGTAATTAAGGAACTTACTATTGTCATTTCCTGCAGCAAATCGCTTACAATAAGGTGAAACATACCTACTCATTTTTTAAATTAAAATGATACAGTAAAATTATGTTATTCCTTCCTATGCCTAAAAGAGAACCGTATACCATTTCTTTTCGTATACATATGTGTATTTCACTTGTTAGTTCCATTTATTAGATAGCCACCCTTTTACTATGAACCGATCACAATCTCCAAACTCCGCTACTGAGAATTTCTCGGTATAAATATCTATAACAAAAGTTTGACCGGAGTTTGGACCCTGAATCTTACGCTCAGATGCACTTACGACCGCATAACTGACGACTGCATTCGCTCCACGCAGGCTGATAGGTGAGGTGAAAATCTTCGCAGTATCATAATCACCTTCACGAAGACGAATTCACCTTGATGAAGATCACTTCATCTAGGTAATAATGACCTGATACAAGTAAGTAATCCAACGTGATAGAAGAATGCAACAAATCTTTGGAATGCATTTTAATGTGTTTGTAAAAATTTTTTCTTTCAAGAATTTTCGAAAAACTGACGTCTATCTAATCTCCTTCTCTTTATCACCTCTTGGGAATTATTATGATTGGAGATCTGAGGCTGGAGCATACTGATTGATTCTGGAAGCATTGCTTTGGCATATTATAGATTTGATATTTATCGTCGCATAATTATCGACTGATATATGAAGTTTGACACATGTCAATGCAATATTATCATTTATCAACATTATTACCAAATCGTAGTGGGAATTCCCACTGTAAACAAGATACTAAATCTCAGTGGGCTTACACATGAAAGTTATGTCCTCAATTCAAAAATAAATTATTGTTTGCAAACTAAAATAGACGATGAAATAGACTTAATATTACACTATCTCTTATTATTAATTGATATTGTTCCAACCGGCCGGCCTTTTATCTAGTAAAATTTTTAAATTGACAGTTAAAGTATTATAGACGTCTGTAGACATCAAGTCAATGAGTCATAGTAGGTATATGAAAAAAAAAAGTTTTTTAAAATTTTATCATAAAAATATATGAAGTTTCGATATACAACAACAAATATACAACATCATATTTTTTGGATGGTATCCCAGAAAAAGATATGATTTGGATAAAGTTATTTCATGTGAATTTTGAAAAAATAAATTTGGTTGATTTGCATCTCTATACTTTTGAAAAAGTGTGAAATGTGAAAAATACTGTGTCCGTGTGACTAATTTGTCAAAAGAAGTCTCCGCTCTTGACTCAATTCTTCATTGGCATAAATAATTTAAATTAAATTCAATAGAAAAATGCGTATCAATGTAAGTTGCTGTTTCTAATTAAAGGTGAAACAACAACTGTCAAAAGAAAATGAAAACAAATCTTACGCTTATAGACTTTTAATAATAATGTAAAGTTGTAACAATAAACACGTCTTAATATAAAATAAATAAAAAATAAACAAGTAACCATTCCTTTAGTGACACAAAAATAAACAGACGGTCACGAAACGGTTTCAACTGATTGGATGACCATCTTCGGTCTATAAATGGACGGAAATTACAAGGTTGTCTGCCCACTGGCTTGTCATTAACCAGGCTTGGAGTTTCAGCGGCAGACAGTAGTGGCTCTTACGCCGCGAGCCATAGTGGTCCTTTTCAAAAAACACTACACACCTTTACACGAATTTAACGCAGCACGCTGTGGTCTCACTGCGGATATATTTCGTGCTAATGAGTTCCCAAAATCCATCCACCCATCGGTTTAGACTCTCAATAAGTGCTGCTGGCGCCAACGTAGCCTTGAATCGGCTCCACAAAGTTTTGTTTCAAGCAAAAAACCTTTTTGCCGTATCACCAATTTTCCGGGCAATATTCCAAGAGTTGACTTATGGAGCACGGGCTGGTGCAGCACTGCTTCACGAGACTCTCCACGACCTCCTCTCTCAAGAACAATGACGCTCTCTTCCCCCTTAGCCTCGTGACGGTCGGGTTCAAATCACTGAAGCTAAAAAAGTCCCCTGTACACATTCGGAACACAATATTCGCTAACGAAACTTTGCACTTGTCGACGGACGACGGTCCTGTGGCTTCCACTGCGAACATTTCCAAATACACGAACAGAACGTATAGCACGCAGACGAACATAACGTTTCGTTTTGCTGCCATTTTAGTTTGAACGTTTTCCGTGCGTTCCGTTTGAGTGCCGACTTCCGTCTAGGGTACGGCATATGGATGACTGTTATTAAATAGAAATGATAACCTGTGTTCGCGATGTGTACTGCACAACATAAAGTTCAAAACAACAAGTCGAAGAGGGGCTTCTGGAGTCAAGTCTCTGTTTGTTATTTATAGAACGCAGATAAGGAACCGTTTTTAGAGGTCCGTCCATAAATACGGTGTCCATTAAAAGGTGGCGTGGAAGTAAAGAGAATATTTTCGTTGAAATAAAGAGAAGTAATCGCTTTTCGATTATTAGTTAGTGATATAATTATATTGTATTAAAATACCTATTTTTAACACCAATGTATATGTTAATTTTAATTTGTATTCCATTGTTTTCATTTTTAATACCCTCTACGGTATTAAAAAAAATAAAACAAGGGATATAATTTGTCAATCGGCAAGAAAAAAATCACTTCCTGCTTAATTTCTGATTAAAAGAGTTTCACTGTAAACCTATAACTGTATAGAGTACTTTTATTTAAAACCGGAAACACATAAATATTGTTTTGGCTAATTAGCTTGACATTGACTTCAGTATAATATAAACATAATTTGATAAAACTTATAGGTGCGTTGCGATACACTAATTTATAGGTCATTTATATTATTGTAAAAAAGTTGAAAATGTTGCTGCCCTGGTGCTGTACAGAATCGCGAATAATCAAAAAAACATACATGTTATCTTCATTCATAAACATGTCGTCTACATTAATTTCATTAATTAAAGCCTACAGTTACATATTTGCGAACTCTTGCGAGATCATTAAGAACTTGTTTTGAGCCATATTTTTTATTACAGTTGTTGTAGTTTTGATAAATATTTTATTTTTTATATTACGATCTGCATTACCAAATACGACACAAGTGTTTTCTATGACCTTGACAAGTGACTCTGATAACTGCCGCGTCACTGTCACGCACCAGGCGAATGCTTACAAGTAATCGTTGACTATTTGCGCCCAACAAACAAACACGACTGAAGGGCGATCTAATAACAATAATTTATGTTTACGAAAAACGTTGCTTAAATATGTCATTTGTCAGGACGTAAACAGGGATGCTCTAGTTTGCAATCTGGAAATTAATCAGTATAATAATTTATTTAATCGACATATTGCATTGCAAGCGAATGCAGATCTATCAGTTTCGTGGGACACATTATAGAATGGTGTTTATTTATGTTTTCTGTTAATTAGATCCTTTCTTGCCTGAATCAACCCACTGGGGCAAAATAGACACTGGGTTTTGTGGGTAAGTCTCCTGCGTTAGACGAAAGAGGAAAGTCCCACGCGCGACTATCCAGAGGTTGCTACCTGCAAATGCAGATTACGTTCCATACTCATCCAAAAAAGAGACACTCTAGTTTAAAATGTGTGAAATCCGAATGTAATCGACGTCGTTATCGATTTGCATTTAAATGAGTGCAAAATATCAATTTTGTGTGATTAATCCTAAAACTCTCATTCACCTACGACGCGTAAACAACAGTGAACTGACCTGGCCCTATAATCTACCTGTCTACACTCGCATGACAAACAGTCTAGAGTTCCTGTCTACAAAGGTCTGTGTCCTGCACTGGAATGCAGTGTGAAAACAACATGACTGACACACGTCAATGACTCCCGAGACGTGTCATCACTCGTGAATGTAGTGAAATCCCGAACAACACCTTTTAGCGATATAAACTAGATATTTTTACGCGAAGCATTATTCATCGGGCAGGGTCAGTTCTGAATGTTCTGATATAGTTTAACTGTCACGTGGCAAACAATGTTTTTTTATTTGAATAATTGTTTTATGATAGAGTAAACACGATGATAAATTTGACATTGACATTAACAAATTAATATCCAAAGTTTATTTCTTTTGTAAGGTTCAGTATATGTTTGCCCAATCGTATGGTGAGGTAATGATACGAAAGCTGTATATACCATTTGCCGTAGCAGTTTACGATTTCTTGTATTCAACTAGTACATATAATATTGCAAGAACTTAAATAAAAATAAATTATCACTGGCTAATTTTCCAAACATTACTTCGATAAGAATTCTGAGATCCAATATATTTAATGAAACCACGATTATTGTACACTTGAGACACATTAACAAAATTTTATGTCAGCATACCTTATGTGCTGTTCAAAGTCTCATGGGACTTCTTTTGTATCATTACGTTATATTTCAACGTGTTTGTATTCACAAAATTTAAGTTAGCTTGCAAAATTTTAATGGTGACCATAAAAATTTTGATGTTCACTAAATAGCTCCGTTAACGTCTATCCAACTCCAGAACATTAATCTCCCCGTGCGATTGGGAATCTTAACTAAATTAACGGCTTTAAACAGCCCCTCGCTCGACCCTTGAGTGATAGATAACTCTAAATCAATCAAAATTTTGTCAGACAATGTGCATCCATTCTTAGAGCACATTCGACAAACAGTATAGCGCAACAACTGTAAAATTACTAGTGAAGGAGATAATTTTTCCTTAGACAATAAAACCCCAGTTGACGGTTTTGTTTGAAGTTTTCCATCCCTCGCAATCAACTAAAAATAGGTTTAAATCAATCAGAATCTCATTTGTTCTGATTGATTTAAACCGCTTTCATTTTTATTCAGTTTTCCCAAAAGCGTAGGAACTAGAGTTTACCGCCTCCGCGGTCTAGTCGTTGAGATCACTCAGTATTGATCAGAAGGTCGGGGGTTCAATTCCTCATGGGGCCAGGAGTTTTTTCTGCTTGGATTGGTTGCTGGTTGGGTGGTTCGGTTGGTGGGCTTCTGAGCCCGCCTGGCTAACTGCCACCAACATACCTAAGTTTGTTACTATCACAGCTCAGGTATGTCCTCACCGAGGGTCTCGAGCCTACCCTAAGTTAGGGTATTAAGGCCATAGTCAATCATGCTGGCCCAGTGCGGCTTAATTGACTTCACATAAACTTTTAAATCACTACGTAGTTGTATGCAGGTTGCCTCACGATGTTTTCCTTCACCGTAAGACCGTCTAACAAATGTACATATGAAATTGGAATAACTAAAATCACATTTAGTACATGGCAGGATCGAACCCTGGACCTCCCGATTAGAAGGCCAGCGCCAAGTCCACAGCGCAGCGCTACCGACGCTCGTTTGTCAACATAATAGCAATATTAAAACACAACAAGTACCGAAAATTAGAAGTGAGATTGCCAGTTCCTCAGTTATTGGGTGTCTTGGTAGTCCTTGTGAATCTCACTTCTACCTTCAGCTTTATCGTCACTTACCTTCAGATAGGATGTAGCCAAGAGCTTCCCCGTTGTGTAAAATGACACTGATGCTAATACTCATAATGCTGCTTGTAGTCTCGGTTCAGATTAGTCATTGCTGGCCTTAGACTTCACCTTTTTTAGGGCGGGGGAATCTCTTTACGATTCTACAAGGGACTGAAAACTGACAAAGCCGCCCCTTGGATATGCCGTTGGACTTGGGTAAAAACCCCATACCCGTCTAACCCATCCTTCAGTTACTTCAACCCCCATGGAGGCACGTTCGGAATCGGACTAGCCATTCCCCGAACCTGGTATTATACTTCACCTAGCTCAAGTACCTACAGTGTTCGACATGGGTGCGACATCAAAATGCAACAAAGATAAAAAGAAATAATCAAGTGACCGATCTTCAGGGATAAACTCACAGGGAAAACGCATCAAATTCCGTTCCAAGCCATGTCGCTCTATCAGAACTTATGCGACGTGACACTAAATCCAAAATTAAGTGTGAGTATAATTGTTTGCCCATTCTGGTGATTCGCGATTCTGATCTTTGTCACCTGCCCATTCGGTCTGAGGTCGTGCGACGCAATAGAGTCGTGTCAGCGCACGTGTATCGGACGTCACACCCTGATGTAGTGTCGTAATATATCCGCGGTGACGTTCTGCCGCATGCACCGGCCAGATAACAGGCTTGTAATAAACGTCACCGGCGCCGGTGAACTATTGCGGGTAGTTACGGCTGGTCGTGTTTTATTCGTGGTCGTAGCTGTCGTAGCAGAGGCCCTAGACAAATGCCACACGCTAACTTTTCCGCAGTCGTTCCGCAGAAAAAAATGTATTGAAATGACATTAGCTTACGACAACCTCACGCTATTTTTTCCGCAGCTAATGTCATCTCCATACATTTTTTCTGACGAACGACTGCGGAAAATTTAGCGTGTGGCATTTGTCTAGGGGGGCAGGACTGCTGTGGGTCTGTGTAAATCATAGATAGATAGATAGATAGATAGATATAAGTTTATTTGCCAAATAACACACATACACATATTACATTACATTCGAACAATGCTAAATTATCTTAATATATACTATACACCTATGATTCCATGTGAGTAAGTATAACATGTGTGTGTTGCAGCAGGACAAAAAGGCCATGACTCAGTGTCTAGCTTCGCCCTTTCGAGCGAACACTGATCTTCCGTCATCGCCCATAAGAAGTCATCTCTAGCGTCATCTCTAGCCTCTGAGTCATTTAAATAAATAAATAATTACTATTTTCAAAATTCATTAAATATTTAATCCAAGTCCTTAGTCAAAACGAGGGAGGGAGAGCAGTATTTTTTGGATATTTTAGAAAATTCATATAAAATTAAATTAAATAGGTGAGTAATTTTTTTATTGATATTTAAATCATTCTACTACCGTGTCCTGAAGCGTCCCTTAAATTTTCCGGGGTGATAAAAAAGTAACCCTGTATAGGCACCTATAAATCGCCAAAAAACTTAAAAATAATATTTATGAAATCACCGCGTTCGGAATATACTTAGTTTTCACAGAGAAAAAGGAACTATGCAGTTACTCTTTTCATTTTTTATCCTTGCATGGGGAGGAGCTTCTTCATCTGTCCTTATAACACTTGAAAGCGCTCAAAGAGCCGTACTCAAAGCCACCTTAAATAAGAATCGACGATAACTTACCATTCTGCTGTATGGAGAAGGTTTTGAGTGTCCGTAGACTTTTTCTCATGCGTCTCCTCCTCTGGCAGAGCAGGCCAATCGGCGGAATAATCGCGATGAGAAGTTAGTTAGTGAGACTACGATCGGTAAGATTGCAGTGGATGTCACTTGCCACTTGCTACATATTGATAACCTAGTATGCCAGGTTCAGATACTTGATATTTTTGTTCTTTTCGGCGTTCACGGGGTTTTTGTTGAAATAAACAGTGACGTCCATTATGGACGCACGCAACTTTGCCCGGCCCATCAGTACGTGCGGAACTCTCCTGACCGTATGATGGAACGGCTACAGTATTATCGAGCACCGTCATTTACATTACAGATTTTATGGGTACATCAATGATTTTTTTGCAATAGCTGAGGGCAATCCACATAGCCATTGGCTAATTCGTACAACAATATTGTTCTAGTAATAATTTTCTATTTAGTAGGGTAGTTATTCATAAGCTAACTTCTAATTTTACCACGTATACACCCAGCAGCGGGTTCTGGTGATGAATTCCTTAAGAGGGCATAGTACCTACTACTAGCGCCGCCATTCGTTTTTTATTAATTATGATAAATTAAAGACGTTTCTACAAAAAATAGCACAGTCAGGAACTCAATATAGATACTTCAGATTTATATTTACGCATTTTGTACACATTTACCGTATAGAATAGTCGAAATCATAATTATTGCTTAAAGTGGCCACTTTTAGCAATAATTTTATTTTATTTTATTTTTTATTTTATTTTATAATTCTGATTATGATTACTCCTTACTTTTAATCTATGCCTGAATGGCTCCCAAAAATCTAAAATATATATATTGAGTTCCTGACTGTTCTATTTTTTGTAGAAACGTCTTTAATTCATCATAATTGATAAAAAATGAATGGCGGCGCTAGTAGTAGGTACTGTGGCCCCTTAAAATGAGTTGTTCGTTTGAATATAAAATAAATAAATAAAATTGAAACTAAGTTCTGGGTTTTTCCTTAATCAGGAAATGGTTAATGATTTATTTTCTATAGAACTTAGGTATAAAAGTGTATTATACAGTTTATCTGATATTGATTACCGTATAAACTATTGTAACAAACTCAAACTCAAACTCAAAAATCTTTATTCAATATAGACCTTTACAGGCACTTATTGACGTCAAAATAAAAACATAAAAATCTTCAACCAAGAATCTAATTAACTAAATTATTTAATCCTTGTATGTACACACACCCCAACCATTATTAAGATGTGTGCAAATACAAGTAAAATTAAAAAAAAAAAAAAAAAATTGACTCTACACCTGTTCGGAAATTGGGAGAGCCTTCTCAAGAAGAACAGGCAAGAAACTCGGAAGGTCTTGTATTTTTTTTGTCTCCTCTTTTAAAATGCCAACATTACAATATTATATTTCACATACATTTTTTAAAATAATATAGAAATGCCTGTCGGTGTGAGTGGAACAGTTACTCGAATGAAATTTATCCCACCATCACAAAGTGTTAACACCCTTTAAACGTCAATTATCACATTTTTTGTCAATCCCAAGCAGTTTTATCTGTCATATAATCAGACACTTTATAATATGCTTTTTTCATAAGTGCGCCCTTGATAGCGACTTTAAATTTATTCAAGTTAAGTGCTTTAATATTATTTGGGATTTTATTGTAAAAACGTACACAAAGGCCTTTGAAAGAATTATTAATTTTTTTAAGCCTAGTATTTGGTAACGCTAACATATTCTTTTGCCTAGTATTTACTGAATGAATATCACTGTTTTTACAAAACGAATGTATATTTTTATGAACATATACTATATTCTCGTAAATATATTGCGACGCGACGGTCATAATACCAATTTCTTTAAATTTTTCTCTCAAAGAGTCTCTTATTTTAAGGTTATAAATAGCACGAATAGCCCTTTTTTGCAGCACAAAAACAGTCTGAATGTCGGCAGCATTTCCCCACAGCAAAATGCCATACGACATCACACTATGAAAATAGGCAAAGTATACAAGTCTTGCTGTATCAACATCAGTCAGCTGACGTATTTTCCATACAGCGTAGGCTGCAGAACTAAGTCTCTTCGACAATTTATCAATATGTGGGCCCCACTGAAGCTTTGAATCTAAAGTAATACCAAGAAATACTACGGTATCCACAAGGTCCACATTTTTATGCTTTATGTTAACAGTGGTGTGAACCTCTTTAACATTGGGTAAAACAAATTTTATACATTTAGTTTTCCCTTCATTGAGGCACAAGTTATTCGCATTAAACCAGTAAACTATTCTTGAGATAGAACTATTTACATCGTCATAAATTTGCAATCGTCTTTTAATTTTAAACATAAGTGAAGTATCATCTGCAAATAATACAATCTCATGCCTGTCTTGTACAAAAGCAGGCAAGTCATTTATATATATTAAAAATAGAAAAGGACCAAGAATTGAACCCTGCGGAACTCCCATTTTAACCGAGGCGCCCTGGGACCTCTCCCCGTTGACGTCTACTTTCTGAATCCTCTCAGTCAAATAGGAGATGAGTAAATCCAGAACAGTGTCGCGAAATCCATAGTAGTGTAATTTCCTGATCAGGGTGTCATGATGAACGCAATCAAACGCCTTGGACAAGTCACAAAAAACGCCCAGCGCATCATGTGAGTCCTCCCAGGCCTCATATATATTTTGTATTAACTCAACACCAGCATCAGTTGTTGAGCGACCCTTTCTAAAACCAAATTGTTTACAGTGTAGAAGATTATTTCTGTTAAAAAAGCTTTGCATTTGTTCCAACATTATTTTTTCAAAGATTTTGCTAAAAGTAGGTAGCACAGAGATAGGTCTAAAATTATTGGGGTCTGATGTGCTACCAGATTTATGTAATGGAATAATTTTACTCAGTTTCATTAGATCAGGAAACACACCACAGTCAATGCAATCATTAAAAATACTAGCAAGTATTGGAGCTATTGTTTCTATTACAGATTGGGAAACATCTACAGAATTGCCCCACAGATCCACGGTTTTCTTTTTATTCAGCGTTTTAAATGACTTTATTAAATCATTTGCACAAATATGGGCAAATTTAAATTTATCATCACAAGTTTTAACATAATCTTTTAGAATAGATTCGGCTACAGTGGGGGAGGAATCCAAAGATTTTGTGATTGAAACTGGAATGTCAGTAAAGAATTTTTCAAATTCTGTAGCTACCTCAATATCTACTGTAACTTTCTTATTTTCAATATTTAAACAAAAATTGTTGTTATTAGTTTTTACTCTTCCGGTTTCATTATTAATAATGTTCCATGTCGTTTTAATTTTGTCACTACTATTTTTTATTTTAGAGCTTAAATAATTGGACTTTGCAAATTTACAAACTTTTTTAAATACTTTGGAATAAGTTTTTACATACAATTTAAATTGATCACTAGTATTTAATGAACGCTCATTGTAAAGTTCATAAAGTTTTATTCTGCTTTTGTGAATACCTGGTGTGGCCCATTCACTAAAAGCTAATCTACCATTGACTGAGATGGTTTTTGGAACAAAGATATTTTTAAATTCACAACAAAATGTGTTAAAAAAGTTTTCATACAATTTATTTGGGTCTTCGTCATAATCAATATACTTTAAATTAATACCAAGATTATTATTGAAACGCTCCAAGCGGCCAGCAGTCTTTGGTACAACAGTGATATTCTTTTTCGCCATAAGCTTACATTTGTAAGGTATAGTAACAAATTGACCAGAGTGGTCAGATTCTAAGTTATTAAAAACATTTTGTGCTAATGGTTCTATGTCAGTATAAATAGTAAAAAGAAAAAAAAATCACAAGAAATAACTAGGACTTTTTAGCAATAGAATCTAGGGTTAGATATAATAATGAAATCAGTTTATACTATGAAACTATGAAAAGTCACTTTTTAGCCTATTTTTAATAATTAGTTAAAATGTAACATATCAGTTCCTAGTTTGTCACAGCCGCTGAGCACTGTATACATAATCACAAATTACATTTGTAAGGTATAGTAAGTCACTGTTATCCTATTTGTATTAGAATTATTAAGAAAAAAAAAACTTCATGAATAAACTATCTAAATCAAAGTATGATTGAAAATTATAATGGTTACCCAAAAATATAAATTATAATATATTATATGTACTATATTGTTATACTAATAAAGTTTTCAGCAGAAAAATATCTGTGCAGTGTGTAGAGGGTGCTATGTCTGAGGCTGTAGGCGTTGACAAGTCTCAACTTTAACTTCCACTTTATGTCAAGTTAAGAGAGACACAACTTAGCCCAAGTGTGATACTGGACGTGTCTCACTTTATGTGAGAATTATTGAGTTAATTTACTAAGTACTTAATAAAATTTGTTTGTAAATGTAGGTATAAAAACATTTGACCAATGTCACTATATGTCTGAACTAAAGCTGAACCCTACTTTCACTGTATGTAAAGTGAAACAATCAACGTGTAACAGAAAATTGAATGTTCTAAGGTAAAACTGGATAAATCTCAATAGCTTTTAATAAGTGTGCTGCCTATGTTGGAGAGTAAGATAGGTACCTATGTTCTAAGATTTGCCTAAATGAGGACTGAATGTGTAATAATAAATACAATACTCCCCCGGTTTATGTATGAGTAGGTAATCCGTCAATCACCAAAACTGCCGTCACTGATTAGCTTGAAGAATTTCTTGCTAGCTCTGTACCACGGATACTTTCCACGATTTCAGTTTTTCCAAGTATTTCCTCTTGATAATCAAACGGCTTGGAATTAAAATTTTAGCCTTTTGCCGTGATCTTCGAAAATATTCGTTGGCTCGTTCAAATCCGTGACAGTAGGTGTTAACGTCGTCATAAATTTGTCGTGATAAACATAAAATAGCACCGCGAATCGCTTCACAAACAATACAACCGCGTTTCAACACAATACTAATTCTAAAAATGCATTAATTTACAGCAATTTGTCGAAAATACAATAAATTAACTTAAAATTATTACGAAGCTAACAAAAGACGTCTAGTCACGACCGGGGCTGCGGTCCGAATGTATAACAAGAAGTGTTATAGGAGTATCACTAACTCGTTATGGCTGCAGTCTCATGACTATATTTTACATCCGCTGCTACTTATTATAGGTATAAATGAGTAGCAGCGGAAGTAAAGCATAGTATATATCTATATCAGTTTACACATTATTTAAACATAGTATATGTCAAGTTGTCGTCAATTTAACATCACCAGGAAAATTAAAAACTAAGGCATATTCCCTGATCATTGTCTCCTCTTCTAACAAAGTGTTTACTCGTAAGACAAGACTCTTGCAGATTTGCCCGTGATCATGCGAAGCCAAAACCATATTTACAAATTATCATGGCTCAAAGCAACCCTCAACATTCTCTACTATGATACTCAGAGAAGGCGCACAAAAGAAACATAAGAAGGCGGCGAGTAAAATTCTTAGGTTGTTTTGTTTGTATTTATTATCAATCAAGGTTAAACACAAACTCATGTCGGCTACTCTAATATCGAAATCAATTTCTTCGAGAGCAAAATGCCATAGTGCGTCTTCTCTTACCTTAATGCCGATTATTGTGAAGTCTCTTCTCACGATGATCAAAGTAAAACATGTGAATGTCGGAAATACAGTATACGTCGGAAAAACAAGCGAATGTCGGAATAACATTAGGTATAAACGTCCAGAAAACAAGTGAAAATTGGAAAAACTGTCCTTATTGTCACATTTGCATAAATTAATAAATTAGTTTTTCATCTGTTTTCCCGCTCTACGTTAAATTGCTTTTCCAAAGTTTATTGTTTTCTCAGTCACGCTAAGTTCCAAAAAACACGCTCATTTTGAGTCTTTGTGAGTTTTAAATGCTTTCTCAATGAGAGCTTTAAAAATACAATTATGAGATAGTGACTACCAGTAAGTAAGTAAGGGACAGTAAGGGACAATTTCTGTGTAAACATACAGATTACACAGAATTGTCCCTTACTGGATATAGATAGATGTATTATATTCGCTCGATATATTGCGTGTCCCCAAAACAAACTAGAACCATAAATCAGTTGCCACCATGTGCCTAAATTAAGTAATTATTTATGTAAGTTCCGCTGGAATTGTGCGCCCCACCACTATTTTTAGTACATTGTAAGCGGTTAGTAACAAGTTAACAACTTGTCTATTATTCGGGTCGATGATAATGAACTTTGCTCCTGATTATGCAGACGCCGTTAGTAAATCACTGTCGTCGGAAAATTCCGATCAGATAGAAACAAAATTAGCTGTAATAGCTGTTTACTCAATCACACTAGACCGATATTACGGTCAAACAAATAATATGTTTGTTTATAGACGGCCGCACATGTCTACGTAACGCTGCCATAGACAACATTCTTGCTAGGTACTTTAAGACCACGAGCCCGCCGCATGAAAACCAGACTAGATACAAAATGGGACAATGACAGTCCCATTTGGCCGCCACCCTCGGTTGAATGGTCCATTTTTGCATCGTGATTGCATGTAAAACCACATGCTGCCACATGTTGTATGTATTTTCATATTATTTATGACTTTTTGATGTTTTAGAAGTCGGTTTTATTTTTTGTAAAAAAAATAATATTTATCTATTTAAATTTTTTTGAGAGGGTATAAATTTGTCCCATTTTCATCAACTCAGGATTTGGTGATAAGATCCAATGGAAATGACGGAAATTCTTAGATTTTATAAGCACGTGCATAGTCTAATCTAGTCCTTTTTTATACGGGGGAAATACGTGATCACACCGTACCCGCTGTTGGCTAGACGGCGAGTGTGTGTGGGGCTAACCCCGCAGAGTGCCAGGCCTAACCACTAAAACCCCCTATCGCCAAGGGGGGATTGCCCGAGAACATCAGGACAATCCCCCGGACGGAGGGCCTTACGGCGGCGTGCACGGGAGCAACCGTGCACGCAAGCCTACGGGGCAGGGTTACTAGATGAGTATCGCTTGCGCGAATGCCCGCCTTCTCCTGCCTATCCGTCTGCGGCGGATGGGAGCGGCTTGAGGATCTTCCTCCCGCTCCCTCTCCGCGGCCTCCTTCTGCGAGATGACGTCCTCGCAAAAGGAGGCGACAGCCTCCCATTCCGCCTCGAGTCTAACCTAGTGCTACCAGAAAGACAAATTAGTTAGACTACGAGGCCAGTCCGTGAACTTGGCATCCCCTCATATTTTGAATTTACACATAAAAATAAAAATTTTGAGGCAATAAGTTTCAAACTGTGGGGTCATATAATCCTGCTAGATTTAAACAAAGTCCACATCATTCAATGCACATTTTTTTTCTCTGTAGATGCCTGTCTACGTAGATTTTTTATACGGCGAGCTGTCAACCTGTTATATATTAAATGGATAATATAAAAAGCGTGTATTAACAAATATTTTGCACACGTTTACATTACACAAAATACAAAATACACACAGTAGTATATACCTAACTACCTGTCCCCGCGACATCGTTCGCGTGGGTGTCCGAAAATAACAATATCGTGATGTTATATAGCCTAAAGCCTTCCTCGATAAATGGACTATCCAACACAACCAGTAGTTTCTGATATTAGAGCATTCAAACAAACAAACAAACTCTTTAACTTTATAATATTAGTAAAGTATAGATTAAAAAATGGGTTATTGCCCTTGTTTCACCAGCGTAGTCCACCTATGTGTACCACGGGAAAAAAAACTTCCTTTGGTTCACCCAATTGTACCATAGGAAGAAATTTTTTCCCTTTGTCTATTTAGGTGGACTACTTATCGGAAGCAATTTTTTTTTAAATTTGATACACATGATTATGTCCTTCAGTTATCATTTTTCTTCATAAATATTTTTTGACTTATTATTTTTCTGAAGTAGTTTTTCCAGCAACTAATAGGGGCTTCGCGACCCCCCAAAAGAGGCTTCGCGACCGCATATAACGGCTTAGAAGATATTTTTTTAATATATATATATATATCCTAAATTCCAAAATCTTGAACCTATTTCTAGCAAAATTGTTTTTGCCACATAAAGTTTTTCCAGGTTTCAGACTTAAAAAAGTAGCGAAATTATGTGTTGTTTCACGGATTTACAGTACCTACCTTTTTTTTTCTCGGGGGGAAATGCGTAACCGCACCGTACCCGCCGTTGGCTAGACGGCGAGCGTGTGTGGGGCTCTCCCGGCAGAGTGCCAGGTCTACCCACTAAAACCCCCCGGTGTTCTCCCTGCCCTTATGGGCGCGCTAGGTAAGGTCCACACTGCGACCCCACTACCCACGCGCCCGGGCAAGCCCGAATTACATACAAATTTAAAATATTTAGACGTATTTCAAGCAGCCAAAATTGTTTTTGTGGGGTCTTTGATGAGGTTTCTTGAGCCTCATATACATTCAGTTTCTTCAGATTCAGGCGACTCGTTTCTAAATCCGACCCATTATTTATACTAACTTTGATTATTATGACATATTATAATGCCAATCCTTAATTTTCTATCCTACTTTATAATTAAATGCTTATGGACCTACTAGTGAACCAAGGGGTATTTCTTTTTCCTATAGTACACTTAGGTGAACCACGGGCAATAGCCGAAAAAATGTACAACCCTAAAAGTGGGCGGGACTTTGGGTGGCACTTACGCATTATTATAAAATATTTGTAGTGCCAGATATATCCTTTTACATCTCTCATGTTCGGTAAGTAGGTCCTTATTACCCACAAATGGGGCTTGTAGGTGACCAATTAGCGCTCTAGGGTAATAATGTAGCTAGAAAAGCCTAGGGCTGTAAGTAATTTATTGCCAGTATGATGGTTAGATATACGCGAACTTTTTGAAATAGTAAAGTGTTTTTTTTAATTACTTACCGCCCTAGGGCTTTCCAAGCTACATTATTACCCTAGAGCGCTTATTGGTCACCTACAAGCCCTATTTGGGGGTAATAAGGACCTACTTACCTCACAATCATGATGTAAAGCAGAGTAGTTGGCTCGGGCCCTTAGCCCTTAGCTACTAATCTACTATTAACATGCTGCTTAGATTCGGACGAGATAAATAAGAACATTTTGGAATGACCGTAACGTAAACAAGCAACAGTTGACGGCTAGGGCTACCACAGTGTAGTTTGTTTTGATATCTTTAAAAAATCTTTTACTCCGATTACATCGATTTTTATGAGAAGTGCTAAGCAAGAGTTTTTCACTATTAATAGCACTTTCTCACGCTTTCGTCTTGATACACTGTTATAGATTAATCCAGTATAAAATACAGCGGTTGCTTGCGACTTCGTCTGCGTGGAATTCAGTTACGTGACAAGCTCGGTCATATCACACGTTTCATAGGTAACTCGTTAAAAAGTAATCTGTCCTTCCTCAGGACTCAAGCTATATCTTAAACAAATTTTAATATAAACGGTTCAGCGGTTTAGACGCGAAGGCTGACAGACAGACATAGTTACTTTGGCATTTAAAATATTAGTAGGGAAGTAGGAACTAATACAAAAACTAAAATATAAATAAGCATTAGAACGGACAGAAATGATTTCGTAAACACAAAAAAACGTATTTTAATTGTGATGTGTGACCGAAATGATTGCGTTGACTATCTCAATAATATTTGCAAAACAATTTATTATCATGGTACTTACCAAAGTAAACAGGAAAATTGGTTCCTATAAACTAGTTTCGCCCCACGTCTTCATCTACATCGATTATGTCTTCAAGATACCTATTCAATTTGTTGATCCAGGTAAAAAAATTATCTGTGTACAAAATATCGTCTTCTTTTTTATTTTATGAAACACACCACCGAAAATCTTCAATTTACGCAACATTTGTTATTCGTTTCTTATTAAAATATTTAACCAACATTGAAATGCCTGTGATTCGTAATAATCATAATTTTTAAATCTATTTTAAGTACAGACTAATAAACTCTGATTGCTATTGAACTGTTATTGTTTTCCAACTTATATTCTACATAAACGAGTCATTTTTTATCATATGGAATGTAAAAAAACTGTGCAACAATTCCACTGTCGTTAATTTTACTAGCACTTACGATTACGCGCGGAAAAAATCTACCGCGCGGAATAAAGCCCCTTTGCTAGATAATGCTATCGTGATGAGAATATATGGCGGCACTCACAGTTTGAGAACAATAAATGGTATCTCAGTAGCACCTGCAACGCTAATAAAAAACCCATGAGGGGAAAATGTCAAAGCGTATTGCTTTTGGTAAGTGCAGTTCCTTTTGTTTCCCTAAAAGACACGAGTGGAAATCTTTTTAGACTCGGTAGCAGGATGGCATACGCACCCTCGCCTATAACTATATGTACATTCAAAACGGTGCAGACATAGTTTTGTAAATTTAATTCACGGTTGATCAAATGACACTAGTGTTGCTTTGATGGAAATTGATTAATCAAAATCAGAGCACAATAATGACAAAGAGAAATTAATATTAGGTTGCCTGTGAAGCCGCCTCTTTATATTCAAAGAAAACGGATCAGTAAAATACTTTAATATCAATGTCTTAAGCCGGGTCCAAAATATATGTATCATTCGCTAGATTCGATCATCGTAGGAGTATCACCGTTTCAGGATTTTCAGATGTTATCGTATGCATCAGATCTGCAATAAAAGGCGCTGCTCCACTGCGGCGTACGGCAATACTACGCACGTTGAGTTAGCTGCTTTTTACATGATTAGTTAGTAAGACTGTCAGCAAAGGAGAGTATTGGAAATCACTTTAGAGGATCAGATATAAAAAATGAAAAAAAAAACAAATTGAATTTTTACGGGAATTTCCATTAATATGACAATATGTGGCAATAAAATATGTAACAGATTTGAGAGAAGAATTGTACACCCGCCATGTTATTTGACTTCATTGGCTTCTTGGGTTCTTTTCCATATTATTTGATAGGGATTTCTCTGCTCCCTGTGGCAATTTTGAGAAATTCTTCATTAGTGAGTGCTTTCATAGCCAACGAACCCCTGTACCGAATTTCTGCTTCTAGCTCTAGTAGCTTAGAACCCAAAGGCTGTAAGTTAATACCTCAGTCAGTCAGTCGCCAAATCTTTTTATAAATATAGAAAATGGTAGTCATAACGTCCACTGCAACCCACGGACGCTACGTATGAATTGACGTCATTAGCACACCAAGTCCTGATCGGATATTTCACTCAGGAATCTCAACGCTGCGCAACGCTATACACGCCGGTTCATCATCATCATAACAGCTCATATACGTCCCCACCGAGGGGCTCGAGCTTAACCTAAGTTCGGATGTTTACGCCTTAGTCAACTATGCTGGCCCAGTGCTGCGAACTTCACATACACCTTTGAATTAATTACGTAGGTACTTCGCAAATGTATGCAGGTTGCCTCACAACGTTTTCCTTCATCGTTAGAACGTCAGACAAACATATTAAATTCTAATAATGAAAAAACACCTTGGTACATGCAGGGACCGGACCCGGTTACCGTTATAGCCGGTAACCTTAGGGTTTTGATGGGGTATTTTATAATGCTGGGTTTTTAAACCCTTTGCCTTACGGTAAGCTTTCAAACGGCTTACCGGTTTACACATTAATCCCTTCGATTGAATTAATTCGGGTTGCCGCTAACCGATATCAAAAACCCCCCAAATGGGTTACCGTTCTAAACGCTGATTAATTTGTAAAAAATATTTTAGACCTTAGGTATATCGCGTGTAGATTGCTTTTGCACCGCATATTTGCCGAAGGTCGCGACCGAACTCTGGCGTTATTGCGCCCGCTGTGCTATTTCAATCGCTCGGTGCTCGTGAGGGAAAGGGTTACCCTAACCCGAACAGTAAGCGGTTAAGCACATAAACACTAAAAACCTTTAAGATTAGGTAAGCGGTAAATTATTGTTGTGGGTGGTAACCCCTATTTTACGGGTTATCGTTATTGTTGGGAAACCTGTTGAACGGCTTACCGAGCCCACTGGGTTACCATACGAATGGGTTACCCTTTCGAACGGCTTAAGCAAATGAACGGGTTTTCCGGTCCCTGGGTACAGGGCGGTCTCGAACCGCGGACCAATAAATTGGAAGGCAAATGCCCAGTCCACAGCGCCACCGACGCTCCACACACACACACGGTTGCTGCATAGGATATGGACGCAAAAGCTATGCACATTAGCAGCGTGGGTCCATGATCTAGCTACATACTACGCCTATCTTTCAATAGCAGCATGAATGTGCGGGGTTAACTGCGTGGGTCCGTCCATGCATCTATTGGACCATGTGGATTACTCGATTTTAGCTGTTTAGTTTCGTCCTATCCCGACTAGACCATCGTTTGTATATTTTCTTTAAAAAATAACAGAATGGTGACATTATATAGTTTTACAACCACAATAACGAATTGCCTATACAAATATTCATTCCCCGTTTTACCCCAAAACAACTAACATATTGTACCTTATTTGGTAGATAGAAACTTTACTACTTAATACCATATCCAAAAAGAACGATTTTCCATCGCGTAATTTCTTTCCATTATCTATAAAATATTAAATGTCTACAGAACATACATAATACTGGGAATTTTCACAAAGCTTTTAGCAAAAAATATTATCTGTAAGCGGATTTTAAAACGTAGGAGCCTTTGAAATTCCTAGAGGTTTTATTAAACATTCCTTTGTATGTGAAATTAAATGCACGCATGAGATTACAGTTTTATTGTAGAGAATTTTCCACGAAAACGTTTATTTTCGTTTTTCTCTTATACAGCATTAAATACATCTGCTACTTTTGCATTTTTTTTATTGCAATTAAGTTGGCAAGCAGGCAAACTGCCCACCTGATGGTAAATGGTAACAGTCACCTATAATACATGTGACTGCTGCTGTGAGATTCGCAGTAAAACTGCAACCCCCACAAGGGCCACAGTGTACGTTGCCAACTTGTGACTTAAGATGTAAAGTCACGGTACCCAGTAATTTCAGTGCCATATCTTACCCTTCGAACCGGAACACAGCATTATAACACGAAGGTTCTGAACGCATTATTGTGCTGTGCTTGGTAGCGCAACGCAGGTGCGAGTGCATTCAGCGTTTCGGTTGCGTTCTTGCAACATTCACCATAGAAATCTCCATAAACAAAAATCTAATACATCTCAATATCCTTCGTGCTTCGGAAATTACTTTCAATTATCCTGTTCTCGTTCCAATATGTAAATCATTCGAAGTCGTCACATTCAGTCGATGCTTGCACGAACACTTGCGTTGAGATTGGATTCTTGTTTTTTTAACAAGATCAAACTTTTTAGGGTTCCGTACGTCTGAATAAAAAAACAGAACCCTTATAGGATCACTCGTGTGTCCGTCTGTCTGTCGGTCATAGTTAATTATTTCCGAATCTACTAGAACGATTAAGTTGAAATTTCTTACACATATCAATTTCTGTGACCCAAACGCAGAGGTGTGACGTGAATAGATGAAATCTGTATAAGTGTATAAGGGAGGTCATTTTTGGGGAAAAGGTGGAAAATTTATTAAAAAAATTGAAAATTGCATCGTGTGACAAATCAAACGAATTGAAAAAAATACAGAACTTAGTTTTCTACTTATAGATTATAGGAAAACCTATAAGAAGTCCATGATATTAAAATAACATGGTAAATCACTCAATATGGGTAACACCGTACGGAACCCTCTTCACACGAGTTCAACTCGCACTTGGCCGGTTTTTTTTAAATGGCTACACGTCATAAGCATTAACATATAGGTACCTATTGATTCTGCAATAATGCAAACGTGTAAACATCGCATGCAGTCTCAAACGCATTTAACTCTGTTGTTCAGCATCCAAGTAGGTTATCATGCTGTATTCCACTCGAAACACTATCAGCTTGTTTTTATGTTATTTTCTCGATAAACAATCAATCAAATCATAAAATAAAATAGTAATACGCACACGCACAGGAATGATAATAATGGGAGTGATAGTGTAATCGTGTTTCACCTAATTCTGACATTGATATGTTTATTTGACTGTGGTCTCTGGCCAAAACATAATAAATATTATTAGTGGCCGGTGGCTTGTTAAATGACGATGTTTAATCAAATAACAGTTTATGGATCTGTTAAAGAGCTCCGTACTAATATTAATTTTCATTTAATCATTTAAACAAGGCCGCGGAGGCGCTACAGGCTACAGAAGTTTATTTGACTAGAGAAATTGAAAGTTTATTTAGTCAATGAATACTAAATGTTACAAAGACAAGAGCCTACATATTCTAAATAAACTGTTGAACATAACAAAACAAACTAAGTATCAAAATTTGTTGAAGCTATAAAACAAACTCTTTGTAACTAAAGTACTACACTTGTCTAATAGCCTAAAGTTACAGAAGAATATAAAGGAATTAATTTCTAAGCCGTCTTCTTCGGTCCGTGGCATTATACACAAAATTCAATATCAAAATCTCACACAGTTTACTTAGACCGAAATTCCGACTACTGCGTAGCCGATGATGAGCTTAAAATAGACTTCGATATCAAGCTCTTCTGCTCTTTCTTTAATATTTTAGGTTGACAGAGGAAAGTAGGTACATATTGACTTTGTTATTAGTACTCTCTCTAAAATATTGCATTTGTTTACAATGAAAATCCTTAAACTCAAAACCAAATGTATTAAATTGTATAATGTAGTAGCCAAATGTAGGGAAAGTGGATACCATTGTGGTGATGAATAATCAAGTTATTGAATTCATCGATCATACTAAATATTTGGGAATTACACTAGATTCAAGTATGTTGTTGAACCCACATATTGAGTCCTTAGCAAACAAAGGCTAAGTTCTGCGGGATATGCAATAAAAATAAGACAAATAATAATTACTGATGTTGTAACGGCAAGATTAATTTACTAAGTTATTTTTACAGTCATTTCGTATGGAAATTTGATTTATGTCTATAAAAAATTATAATAGGTACATTTGGAAACAATTTTCGCCGTTTAAACCAAAGATATAAAAATGAGCTTTCCGTTCCAACGTACAGAGTTTAAAAAATTAGACCCGTTAATAGGGAAATGTATAACTTTTTACAACAAAAATCCATAAAGTGTTATTGATATGCCTTTTCCCAAGTTAAAAACGCAAAAAAAAAGTGATTCTGTGAGTAAAATCTACGCTCATTATGAACTATTTATGTAAGCAAATAATACTGTGTATGTTACGACACAATAAGTGTGATAAAGACGATAAGTTTCTTGCGCCTGTTCTTCTTATCAACAAATGCCGTCCTGAATTTGTGATAGGTAAAAAAAATACGATTAAAAATAGTTTTTTATAAAGTCATATTAGTACAAAATCTATTTTGATTTTCAAGCAGCAGGCTGCACTTGCTACGACTGTAGGTGGTATTTGCTACGGCAGTTGGTGGCATTTGCTACGACTTTAGGGTGGTATTTGCTACGACAGTTGGTGGCATTTGCTACAGCTGTAGGTGGCATTTGCTACGACTGTAGGCGACACTTGCTACGACTGCAGGCGGCACCTGCATGAAATGTCTTTAGGTCTACGCGACACGCAGCGCTGCAGTATCTGCAATGAACGCGAGAAAGTTCGTGCGGGCGAAGTATTTAATACATAATGTATATCGGGGCTCCCTTTCTTCCTGTTGGTTCCGTAAGAGCCGACTATAGTAATTCACCGCATTTATCTATACCACCCAAGAGATGGCGAATTCGAAATAAAACCTTAACCAACTCACCTGGCCATTATTGAGTAGCAGTTCAATTTCTCCCCATCTAAGGAAATACCTGTGCCCAGCAGTGGAACGTATTTGGGTTGAAGTAGTAGTAGTGGTTCTATAAATGTCCTAACAGCTTAGAGCTAAAACAGCAGCTATTTTATAGACATCAGGGTGTAATTGACCCCTAACAACATGTTTATGTGCTCCCCGAACGGGAGCATTCGCCATAAAATTTTCGATGTAACAATTCAAAATGAAAATAAATTCATCTTGCTGAGATTTCGTATGTTTATATGTTTGTTAGTGATTCATATAAAAAGTTTTAAGTCGATTTGGAAAATACATAAATTTTATTAGAAACTAGCTGTAGCCTTTTGCCTTTTTTTCTAGCTAGGATCCCTCACGGGTGTCCCCATAACCCCTTCAGCCATATTGATAACTGATTGTTTGATAACTGGTTACTTAAAAAGAAAATTTTTCACTGTTTCGTAACTAGTTATTTAAGGAGAAAACTTTTCCACATTCTTAACTAATGTAAAATAAACCAGCTGCGAAAAGATAACCTCCTCCCAGCGCAACGTTAAGCTCGCTGCACTGGTCGGTTATTAGTACCTACGGATGACCGAACTGATGAGACTTTCGACTTCGTACTTCGTACTATTATCTATTCTGTAACTTTTTTGTCGTATGTAAAAAAGAGACTAACCATCTGCGCGTGAAATAGTAATATAGCTGAAAAGGTATTATTATCGCATATTGCGTCTGGACAGGAACAGTCTGCGGCTGGTGACGGGAACCATCACTGGACACTGCTCACTAAACAAACACTTCCACACCATAGGCATAACAGATAGCCCCCTATGCAGAGCATGCTTAGGAGCCGAGGAAACGGTGTCACATGTGCTCCTTGAGTGCACAGGTGTCACCGAAATACGGAAAAACACCCTTGGATCTCCCAATTCTGTTACAGAATCTCTGGACAGACTCGGAGATCTCATACGCTTCTGGAGGGAGGTGGGCTAGCTGGAGTGACGGCCGCCCTCACGTACAATGGTCCACTTTAAGGATTAAGTACGGAAACCGACCCCGATGACATTGTAGACAAGGTATTATTATTAATATAGTGCAGAACAATCTGCGCAAGCTCAAGTTGCTTCTTTGTTTCTTTTCTCGCACTTCGGTTAATGGACACGATCCTGAGCATGATCAGAAACAGGAGCAGAATCCACTGTTACCATGCGTTCCGAAGCACGGAGGAGGGAGAGGTGTTGCATAAATTTAGCAGTTGTTAGCTGAGCGTCAAAGCCACTGTACCACCGAGTTACCTTTTAAATACTTTTTCATTACTAACTAGTTACCAAAAATTAGTAAAATGGAAATAATTTTCTTCTTTGATAACTAGTTATGAAACAGTGAAAAAGAAAGTCTCTTTTGGAAGCTGGTTATCTCACACTAGTTACGAATGCAGAAAAATCTTCTCCTTAAATAACTAGTTACGAAACAGTGAAAAAAATTATTTTTAAGTAACCAGTTATCAAACAGTCAGTTATCAATATGGCTGAAGGGTCCATAACACCCTACCAAAGTTTCATTACAATCTGATGAATGGTTTCGGAACGCATAGAGGACAAACAAACATAGTAATACATTGATTTTTATTTATATAGATAGATACTTTTGATTATTAGCCTAATTACGCATGCTCAATAAAAATCATAAAAAATGAGATGATTAGGTAATAAAGGCACAACAAAAGCCGGTCTGTCTTTGCTCTTTATATGCAGAGCAGTGACAACTGCCTATTTTACACTATCTATTCTTAAAACTTTGGGATTATGATGACTTTTGCCATTACATAATTATATTTGCTTATGTAAAGCAAATTCCGTCAACGATCTTACATATCACATACCCGGTACAATAATTTTAAAAAACCTAATGCCAATAATAAAATGAAAACTAGTTTACACGGCAGTAGTGATCTGACTTTCACCTTTCTATTAATTAAATAAAAAGGCATCAATACAAAGTACTATTTAATGGCGAAAGAATTTACCGGTAAAACGTACCTTTGTTATATCTGAGAGCGATGTCTTCCAGAATTTGCCATTTCATCGTAGACATTATCTGCTAGCTCATAATCCTGTGTATTAACTGAGGGATCAAAACTTTTTGAATGGCAAAGCTTCAAAATGCCGAACGAAGTTTCTATTGTTCAACGCCGGACAAAGAGGTTTTGTTTTACATGCAAAATTAGGGATAGATATCCGGTAGATAATATAAAACTCAATAGTGAGTGAAGAATAAATTCTACACTGGTTTTGATTATATTACGACTAGTTTCTCATCAAAACGTTATCTTCATGGACCTCAGAATTTTAGCGTAATATGTACTTCTCGGTGATAATGAAACTATCCTTTGTTTTTAACCTTTTTACCCACATGGGGCTAAATTGGAGACCAATGGACACAAAAGTCCCTATATTTTCTCAAAAATTTTCGCAGCTTTTATGACACTTTTAAGTAGCAGGAATGGGCTAGATGAATGATAAAAAAATTTCTCAGTCATATAATAAATAGATAGAAAGAAAAAATCGGTTTTCGAATAACTATAAAAACAAAAACAACAACAGATATAAGGTATTAAAAAATGTTCTCCATCTCTTTCTAGCAAAACGGCAATTTACATGGAGTTTATATGGCCGCACTAAACAGTGACGTCACCGTTGTTGTCGGATCTCTCTGTCTAATCGCTTCCAAATTAACAGTTTAAAATGCTTGTATCTCACGTATTTCTAAGCCGATTTTAATTCTAATTTCACAGAATTGTATCTTTTTCTACGGAAAATTAGAATTCAGTCATCATGCCTATTGTGACATTGCAAGGCTACTTGGGTGACAGCAGTTTATTAATTGCGACCACAAAGCAACAAATACGCGTGAACAAAATGCATTCGCCTCACAAACCCTATATAATTTGGGACGTTTTTCCTTTTAATTGAGTAGGTAGTGATTTTTTGTAAGATGCAGAGTTTTTAATAATTTGTTTTTTTTTATGACTAATTTCTCATTTATCGTGCACAAAGCCAATAAAAAGAAATATAAATGGTCTAAAATGGCAAATAAATAAGAAATATCATGATTTTTTTTTACCAGAAACTGACCACGAAGACGATCTGAGTTCCCAGTCGATCAAAACAGTTGAAAGTGAAGAGAAAGTGGAAGAAAATGTTTTGGACGGCGATTCTTCTCTTGTCTTGGAAAAACGGCTTTATGCTTGTAGCATGCTCGCTTTTTTTTATAGATTTTGTACAAAACATTTGATTATTTGACCTGATAATTCTTGGGGTCTGAAAAACCCTACATAACGTTCTTAAAATCTCTATTCAAACTCAAAACTGAAACACAAGAATATTTATTCAATGTGGACATTACGGTCTATTGCAATTAGCGGTCTATTGAATATTACATCATCAAATAAAAACAAAAAAAAAACAATTAACTATGACATCAAGCAACACACAGAACCACAAAAAATAATTAACTATGAAACTAATTAAACATGTAATTTACTAGGATATTAAGGAATTAAATTACTCAATCCTTTGTATGAACATACACCACAATTATAATTAAGTGAAATTACTGGCTACCGTGACTTTACGAGTACATCTTATGTCAAAAGTTGGCAACGTACGCTGTAGTTCTAGTAGGGATTGCAGATTTGCTCCAAAACTCACAAGAGCCACATGTACTGGTAACTGCAGTACTGTACCTACTATCAGGTGGGCAGTGCCACGGTAATCTATCTTCGATATAAATAAAAATGAATCTTCGAAATGTATGTACGTACTTCCATAACTTTCGAACGACTGCACCAAATTAGATGATTCTTGGTTTTATGTATTCGTTATTGTGAGGACAAGGTTTGTATAAAAGAAAATATTTGAAAAATTATTACAGGAAAAAAAAACAATCTAAATTATGTTCACGTAAAAGTGACGAACTTGACAGATTGACATTCAGGCTACTCCAAATCTATGGTTTCATACACTGTTGTATTGTCAATAGGTTTTTTAGTATACCGTGCGGGACCGGGGCGGGCAGCTAGTAGTATATATTACCGTGGCAGTGTGCTTGTTAGCCAACTTAGTTTTATAAAAAAAACCGGCCAAATTCGAGTTGGACTCGCGCACCGCAGGCTCCTTACAAACGTCTATAACTCCCTAACTATGTACATTTCCGGTTATCAGATTTTTTCCTAAATACTTATGTTTACGTAGTAACTATTAACTAATCTGTGCTTATGTGCTATAAGATCTTGCTTCTTGCCAAATTTCGTCAACGGAAAGTACCCTATTAATTTTGATTCCCTTTAGAGTGTTGAAATATACATATTTTTTCGACAAAAACGGCCGTATCTTTTTATATGTTAACTTAGAAGTTGATTTTTTCACACTTTCAAGGGACTGTAGACCTAAGTATTGAGTTTTTCAACTTGATACCTCCGCGCGTTCCCGAGATAAAAGCTATTGATAGACAGACGGGCTGACAACAAAGTGATCTTATAAGGGTTTCGTTTTTTTCATTTTGAGGTACAGAGCCCTAAAAACTACTGTCCCTATGGGGAATCGAACCCCGAACCTCTAGACCACGGAGGCGGTTAAAATTAAATATTTAAATATTTTTATTAAGTATCATCGTTTTGGGACCACAACTCATTACAATAAAAAATGATAAAATTAGGATTTTTTTATGAGTCAGCTGCGATAAATAATATTGATTATTGTAATATAAGATTAAACGACTTATAAATTTTATTTTTGATATCACTAAAAGAGATTATTCTCTGTGGTTCCGGTTGTTATGATTTTATTTATTAATACGCTTTATGCCTTACTATCTATAAATAATAACGTAAGAATACGGCGTTCTCTTACAATTGAGGAATGCCGTAGACGTTTAATCCCCTAGGTCTGCCTTAGCATAGGTCAGAGAAATACGGGGTAGGTGCTTTAATCTGACTTGAGATAAAAACCTTTTTAATTATAAGTAGTCATGTACCCGGCTCTTCAATTTTTGTTCCAATAATTGTAGAACTTATTTTAAAATGCCGAGAAAGATTTGTTGAAATAGATTTGCGATTTTATATCCCAAGCCTGTTGGCGTCATGTCATAAATATAACACTATTTTTGTTACATACTAGCTGAACCGTGCCTACTTCTGTGTGTAGTAATTACAATGTGTATTAATTGACGACACGTTTAGCGCAGAGGTCCAGTGATCACCTACTGCGCAACGGGTCGCGGGTTCGATTCCCGTACGGGACAAATGTTTTATGGCCTACAGAAATTTGTTCCGGTCTGGGCGTATGTGCATGTGATATTTTATGTTTGTAACTGCACCCATGACACAGGAGAAAATCCTAGTGTGGGACGACGTTTCTTTTTTAAAATATAAAATATAAATATCAAATACAGCCATGTCACTCGTGAGTATTGTGGATTTCTACTGTTGAAAGAGTTTCCAAAATCGGTTCAGTAGTTCCAGACATTACCTACCCAAATGAACTCACAAATATACAAGCCTTACCGCTTTGTAATATTGGCGTAGATGCATGCACCTACTAATTTTGGATATCTACTCTATAATTTACATTAAGTCAACGAAGTCCATTTCAAAGTTAATTTATGTTGCCCTCCCAATCATGTTTCTAGTGATCACAACGAACAATGAATAATGAACTATTAATAACTTTAATATTATTGTACTAGACTAGATAAGATGTAAGTCTGTCATAATTGATGTAAATATATAACGTGACGCATTTTGTAAATTGTCATTTTCCTTATACATTAGTACTTACGAGAGTCCTGGTCATGACAGTATACGGCACAGTACAATATGTCGCGGTCGTTCAAAACTCTACTATATTGCAAAAGCTTAAGAGAATTAATATTGTACTGGAATCTTCCACAATATTCAAGTATATTCTTTCGCTTATTAATAAATAACAGGCTTATTTGAATTACTAAATATGTTTAAAAAAGGATTATGACACATACCCTTTTTTATCTTTGGTAAATAATTTACATCAGGAAAGAACGTGACCTGCATCTCACTTTAATAAACGATGATAATAAAAACGGATGTGAATGCTGGCTTCTCTTGGATTTCTTCACTAAACAGGTACAACCTATCCCACCTATGGATGGGGTATACTATTTATAGGATAACCCAGCTATAAACCGAAAGTCGAGGTAGCGTCTCGTCGCGTGGGACCTAGAAGCACGCCTCTTTTAAGTTTTCTTAGTTCACTACAAAAGTCGAGGCATGAGCTCAATTAAGTCAAAGAAGAGGCACGGGGCACGACACAGCGTGACTCTTTGGTTTAACATGCCTTAAAGGCGACGCAGAGTGTCGGCTCGACGTCTCCACGACACGCAGCAGTGTTCCCTGACGGTGCTTCAAAAATACCGGAATAGAAAATATTGCTGTTAACATTCATCTTATGGCTTACAGTTTAAGGTAGGGCTATTTTAAGTATGATTTAGAGAAGATAGCGAAGTAAAGTAGTTGGCTCTATTAAAATTCATTAGCTCGAAACATAGAACAGATTAATGCATTATTTTTCAAAGTTTATTAGTGTATAGCACATTATCACAACTAATAAAACATTTAAAGCATTACGCAGAATTTCTCAAAGCATACTAAATTAGTAGTAAGATGCATATAAATTAAGTAGACATGCAAGCAAACATGCAAACAAAGATGCTCGCAAACATGCACGTAAGCATGCAAGCAAGGAGGCATGCATGGTTTTTGGTCACGTCTCCGGCGTCTTTGGGCTATTGATATTATCGCAGATATTCATTAGCAGTTAGCACGCAGGCCGCCACGCCTTTCCACACATTTACGGAGTAGAAGAAATAAGACTACTTGGTGTCGGTTTTTCGGCAATTCGTTCTTCTCACTGAAACCTGTATACAAAATTAAAAGGATAAATATACTTCAGATAATTATGTCAAAAATTTTAATGATTTTATTAATTGCTAGCTTTCCGATCGCACCTTCGCCCGTATTATCTACGTTTATCCCGTGAGAATTCCATATTTTTCCATAGGAAAATATTCTATAGCCTATGTTACTTAGTGATATTGTAGCATTCTATTAGTGAAAGAATTTTTCAAATCGGTCCAGTAGTTTCGGAGCCAATTCAATACAAAACATACAAAAATACAAATCTTTCCAATTTATAATGTTAGTATAGATGACAGATAAAATTACGGTAAAACATTTTAGGACTACCAATATTATGTCAAAACACAGATAATATAATACTACGTCAAAAGAAAGTAGGAAGTTAATTCATTATACTTAATAATATATGCTTATGGATAACCATGCCTCATAAAAATGATGCAAAGAAAAAATTATGAGTTGTTAATGTTATGCCATTCGATGATTATGCATAATGAGTTATGGCTAGCGTCTCTATGACAAAAAACAATATGCGAAAAGAAAGGTCCCCGTACCATTACACTGAAAAAATGGTAGCATATCAAGTTAAAATTTTGCTTGAGTAAAATAAAATTAATCATCAACATTTTTAAAATTACAAACCACAAATGATTATGACAATCAATTTGAAATTATTTATTTATTCTTTATGTACATAATATTAGTACAAAGGCGGACTTAATGCCTGTGGCATTTTCTTCCAGTCAACCTTAGGGTGGTGCAGAAAAGGGTAATGCGGTAGATGTACCGAGAAATGGAACAGCAAATTAAGATTATGATATTACATGCATATAACATAAAATTCTACTACAAAAATAAAATAATTAAAATAAACTAATATATATCTAAAATGCCTACGACCAACGAGATAATTGCAACGTTTTGATTGCCAATGCCTAAAAAAAATCAGTTCTGTTGTTCAAAATGCCTTCGCAATTTATTTTTGAAGCTAAGCTTGCTTGGGGCGTTTCTTACCTCTAGAGGGAGGGCGTTCCATAAAAGAATAGATTGGACAAAAAGGATGAGTGAACAATATCAGAGCGATGAGGAGGAACTATGAGAATACCATTGAAGGCAGAACGATTGAACGCTTAATAAGAAAAACATATTCATAACAATAAACTTTCTTATTTAATTTTGGTGACGTCACCTTTGTAAACATTTATAATTGTTAATTCTAATAAGATAAAATGATTAATCATATCAAGCTTTGCGACTTGCCAAAAAAGTGATCAAGTTCTTAATAAAATCCACAAACATCAAAGTGACATTAAAAAGTAATCTTACTACGGCCAACCAACTAGTTATGGGCGTTATAAACCGTAAACAGTTATTGAAACTATTTATTAGCAGCAATACCGAAAACTATGTATTGACTTCTTCAGAAACTATTTATCGGGAGTAACTATTTATTGTGTGGAACGGACGGTTCACTTGCTGTCGCTCGCAACGTGGTACCCGAGCGAGAGCCGATACTAGGCGCCAGGCTGACGGAACCGACGGCAAACGATTCGCGCCAAATTGTAAAATAGGAATTGTAAATACAAAACTTCGTAACATAGTGTAAATAAAAACGTGTAAAATATAAAATAGGTTTATAGTAAAGAGTAAATATTGTGGATATGTACAGAATAACAATGTACATAAAATCAAATGAACTTTTAATTTAAATACGCCTGCCACCTGGCAGCCAGTCCTAAGCCTGGTCAAAGTATGAAGGAAAGTTCATTTTCATTTATCAAAATAATACTGGTGGTTACTATCGAACACCCAATACTCAGTCACGTCAATAGATAGTTGCTGAATAAAATCATTTATTCAATAAAACATGATTTTCCTTCGAACCGAAACCGAGCCCTCAGTCGACACTTGCGATACCCGATACCAATTCAATAACTAGTTATTAAAATAAATAGTTTCAAAAACCGTTATTACAAACTAAACCAATACATAGTTTCGGTATTGCAAAAACGCGTACCAACCCACCACTACAACCAACTAAACTTTATTACTGTAATCATACACCTTTGTGCGCTCGTATATAAATAAGTTGCATGAATGAAAGTAACACATTCTTGATACATATTATCAATTCTTTTTTTCAGTGTAACCAAGACAAGGAAAACATCCTAGCCACGTTCGGACTAAGCCATGTGCATAAAGAGGCTATGAAAATTTTATATGTACACGCGACAACACATCACATTAGGTATTTACCTTGGGACCTTTTGTTTGGTAGTGCAAATGTAAAGTATAACGTGCTGTTGACAGTACATCTTTCTCAGGTGTTTCAACGGGGTATCGCAGAAAATTATGGAAACTCCAAAATAATACAATTGCTTATGAATTTCTTCCAAGTTCTCTCGAGTTACTAAAGCGAAAAACTTGAAGCCCGGAGTTTGAGTACCGTTACGGCAAACAAAAGCATCTATCCGTCGCGTTGGCTTAAGTTTCAGCGAAACTGGTAACTTGAAGCTTTGTTTCCCTACGAATTCGCAATTTTAGGTAAAAACTTCCCAGTTTCTCCACGTGAAATTATTGTGCAAACTGTACATTTTGTAGTAGCGAAGTGAAATTTGAAATCGTTTTATTTAACTTACAAAATACACGATGGTATCTGCAAAATCTTTCTATGAATTAGCCGATGAACTTAAAAGACGACGTTATCGTGTAAATATTATTTACACCTTTATTGCATACAATTGCATCAGAATGGGTTGTTATATACTTGAACTATGAGCAGCAGCGAGCTAATCTCTATAGAGATCTCGCCAACGCTAGTGAGTAATATTGAGAATGTAACGCGAGGGAAAGTGTACATAAACAAGTATAGCTAGCGAAATTATAGTACAGTGTTAACATTCAAACAATAAACAAGTAATTTTTTTTAAATACATACAAGCTTTTATATCATCATAATATTGCATTGTCACGCGATATACATATGCATGCAAAATTTTAGCTCAATCGGAGACCGGGAAGTGGGTCAAATTTAACTTGCAAGATTTCATTACAGACACTGGACAGGTGAAAGTAAATAAAAGCTTGTAAAAATAAACTATACTCGTACATACCTGTGGTATGACTGTAAAGGAATGCCTGAGTGAAGAAAAGGAAAGAAAGTATGGCGTATAAGGGATAGAGAATTGTTATGCATTATGGAATGAATGTGACTCAAACAACACAACGGTGTTTTAAGTTACGGAGGAATAAAACGATATTCCAAAATGTAATGTACCTATTAATATTAGACCCTTACTGATAGTGAAGAATTAAATGTGATCGTAGACGCGAATCCATTGCAAACCAAGTCAGAACGAGTGGCAGGCTTCGGCGTGTATAAAAAAAACACTGTTAATTCACTTGAAAAAAAGTTAAAAAGCTTAAGAAATGGATTCAAGCACAGCACACCAACAAACATGCATAGACTGCTGCGTTAAATTATTCAACCGTCACACACTTGTGGTGCAAAATGGATCCTGTACGACATTCAGAAAAACTCATTACAGTGTTTGAACCCAGGAGAACCGGTGTAATCACTTGGCAAGAGAAAGTTGACTCAGAAAATATATTGGTGAGTGTCTGGTGATCCAGTGCTGGTATCATAAACTACAGCTTCCAGTTTCCTAACATCTAGCCAGACAATTACGCTAGATCTGTAGTGTCAACGATTGCAAACTATGAATGGATAAGTTAGCCATCAACAAGCAAGACTGGTCAACAGTGCAACCTGCTTTCTAACGGACGAGGCTCTGGCACTCCCTCACTAACCCGCACTGGGCCAGCGCGGTGGTAGGCGGCCCAAACCAACCAAAATGATAAATCTTAAATAAAGGCCCCAAGTGCCTGGCGATCCCGGAGGCCGTGTCGGCAGTGACGAACGTCGACTTGGCGGCAGACCTGGGGTGAAAATAATCCCCTGGCGGCGAAGATCCCCCGTCAAACGACCTTGGCCCTAGCAACATATAACGCGTGCACACTGAGGACCGAAGAGAAGCTGCTGGAACTTGAGAAGAAATTAAGCAGGATTCGTTGGAGTATTGTGGGACTATCCGAAGTCCGAAGAGAGGGCGAGGACACGATGGTCCTTAAATCCGGCAACCTGCTCTATTTCCGGGAGGGCGAAGACCTGTCCCAAGGTGGTGTCGGGTTCATTGTACACAAGGCTCTCGTGAACAACGTAGTACAGATCGGAAGTGTATCGAATAGGGTGGCGTACCTTATACTCAGAATCACTAAACAGTATTCGCTGAAAGTCATATATGACTTTCAGCGAATACTGTTTAGTGAGGACGAGGTCGGGACGTAGACCTGTATACAGGTCTACAGAATCACTAAACAGTATTCGCTGAAAGTCATACAGGTCTACGTCCCGACCTCGTCCTCGACCCACCCCGACGAGGAAGTGGAAGCTATATATGAGGACATTTCTCGGGCAATACATACTTCCAAGACTCACTACACCGTTGTCATGGGAGAGACTTCAACACAAGGCTAGGCAAGTGGGGCGATAATGAGTTGAAAGTGGGGCAATTTGGAGCTGGAATCCGGAATTACCGAGGTCGAATGCTAGCCGATTACATGGAGAGAGAGGGACTCTATATGATGAACTCTTTCTTCAAAAAACGGCTGCATCGAAAGTGGACCTGGAAAAGTCCGGACGGCGTGACAAAAAATGAGATTGACTTCATCATGCCGACTAAGACCCGTATATTCAATAACGTCTCGGTGATCAATTCGCTTAACACGGGGAGCGATCACCGAATAGTAAGAGGCGCATTGAATCTTAACATAAAAGCGGAAAGGTATCGACTGGTGAAGTTTATTCTTTAAATTTTTTATTCTTTTTCTTTTAATTTTTTCTGTGGAATAAAAGAGTATTAATGAATTTAACTTAAAATATATTAATTTTTAAAATTGCACATAGTCGAACATTATTTATTAATTTTGTTGATGATAATTTTGCTCTGACAAACTAACAAAAGAACACTTATTATTTTATTGATGGTATGAAAAATGTACAAATACTGAACAAAGAGTAAACTTGATTAATTGACATTCACTGTTGCCCATCTGTTGCCATAACGAGAGACCTCATATTTCTACTTATCTTCAATTGTTATGATATCAAATATGTTTCGTATTTACCTAATATCCCATTTTTGTATTTTGTGCATAATATAATGCTGTTGAAACATTGTCGGATAAATAAATATATGCATATATAAATTAATACTGTATGTAACGTAATCACCTATGACCTCCTTAACGTGTGCTTAACATATATTATAGATAAAAATGGTACGTTTTATGATTTTGTCGACCCTAGAATTTTAATGAGGGCTCAGAGTGATCCCTCCGATGATTCATTATGATCCCTTCATAATGTCTTGTATAAGCGCGTGAATGATGCTTTCTCGGTGTTATAAATAAATTATTATATTTCCGAGCAAATCGAATTTCAGGGCATTTTGGGATAGTTTTGTCCAACACGTTTAATCGCCTAAATACAAACATAATGTTGCATTCGAATAAAAAAAAAACAATAAATCGTTACACAGTTTTTCGCGGTGACAACGACCGACACCATTGCGAACTGACAACTCTGAATTCCTATTTTGCCGTGGTAGCGAAAACGTAAAACAAAATGACTAGCGATCAACCCCATAACGATTTGCGCTGCATGCAGCCCCACAGGAATTCGGATGATTTATCTGACGATACAGCTTGTCGCAGCACTATTCGTAAATTGAACTAAAGCGTGGAAAGAATCATAGCTGTATAGAATAGGAATACTCAACAATACTGATAAATGAAAGTATGTGAACGATGCCGTTGAATTTTTATCATGAATTTCCATTTCAATTAATTTCTGAAAAAAAAATCTCCTTTTACTGTTGTTCATCTGTTTATCAACCCAAGCTTTTACGTTACGTTCCAAAGATGTTATGAAATTTAACCATTGCTATACGTAGTACAGAGAAATTAAAAAAAATGTAAACCTACTTTTATGATTGAGCATTAGTTTAGACTTGCCAGTAAAATGTGATGTTAAGCTTTGGCAAAATATATCATCATAAGGTAGGGAAGAACAACTTAGACAGCATGTCATACCTAAATTAAAATATTAATTCATGGTACGTTTTTGGTCATAAGGTAAGAGAATTCTTTTAAATACAACATCAAAAAGGTACTAAATTGTTGTTTGACAATTTGCAAGTCAAATTGTCAAACAACAATTTAGTACCTGTTGTTTGCCAATTTGACTAGATGGTTGTGGCCATAGCCGCCTATAGATCATCTGGCTCCTGTAAGATCAGCTAATCTGTAAGCTCGATAAGGACATCAAGCGTACGTCGCCAACTTGTGACATAAGATCTCAAGTCACTACCTAGTAATCTTACTATCTGTTTTTTCCTTAAACCGGAGTACAACAATGCCAGCAATGCTTAGTTAAGATAAGAATGTAAGTACTGCAATACAAGCACTGCCTATGTACCCGCGCAGACGACTAAGTACTATGGTAAAACGTAAAACAATGCAAATTAAATTGAATCAATACATGCAAAAAGGCGTAGAAGTAAAAAGCACAAAACACATAGAACAGGACAATGACATGATTAAGAATATGATACAAACAAGTAACGAAAAAAGCTTTGACACTAATTGGCCAACAAAAATGTACCATGACATAATTTCAAAATTTAGAACAAAATATCGGCCAATTACATTGTTGCTATACCTATCTGCTTAATTAACGCCGAATTAACAGGCGTCTGGTTTAATTAATGGCAACAAATACACCAGGGGGTGAGCGTCCAAATTGACTAGGCAAGGAAGCTGACGGATGGTTCTCCGCTATAAATCTCTAGGTGGACTGTGCATAAACAAACTGAGAGCAATAAAGATGGATGACTAGACATTTCCTGGGTGATCAATGCTGACCTACCCTGTTGTGATAGTTTTATTGGTATTATTTAATTGATGGCTAATTAAGCCTACTGTTTATTAATGGTTGATTTGTTGATGGTTTAGTAGTTTTTCAGTCTATTTACACTTCAGGAATCATACTTACTTATTTTTAACCGATTTCAAATCCGAGGTTCTATATTGGACTGTATTGTGATGTTTACCGATTTTTCTGTGTGAACCGATTTCAATATATTTTTTCTATTCGAATTGTTCTTTTCGGCGGACAATGTCTCTTTTTTAAGGTGCGCACTTTCTCTTTTATGTGGGACGTACTAAAAGTTTCCGGAATTAATAATAAAAAATACTATTAACAGTAAAAAACCGGTCAAGTGCGAGTTGAACTCGCGTGAAGATGGTTCCGTACGATGTTACCTATATCGAGCGATTGATCATGTTATTTTAATATCATGGACTTCTTATAGATTTATAAGTCTATAAGTACTACTACTACTACTACTAGTACTATCTATAAGTAGAAAACTAATTTCTGTAATTTTTTTTTAAATTTTAGGTTCAGTAGTTTCGGAGATAAGGGGGATGGTCAATTTTCGTCTATTTTCTTGAATAACTTGGAAACTATTTATTTTAAAAATACATTTAAGATCTTCACAACAAGACCTTTCATTTGATATGTCACACGATGCAATTTTCATTTTTTTTAATTTTCCATACTTTAACTTAATTGGTCAATAGATTTGAAGATAATTGACTGTCATTGACAGACAGACGGACACACAAGTGATCCTATAAGGGTCCGTTCCGCTTTTTTATTCGGACGTACGGAATCCTAAAAAACATACGCATCGAATTGAGAACCTCTTCCTTTTTTGAAGTCGGTTAAAAATGAAAAACAAAGCATGTAACCTCCTTAATTGCTTTTTTTTATTTAGGCATACGGTCTGAGTAGCACCAAGTACGAAAACGTTGTTTAAAAAAATATTTACTGAATCTGTTTTTTTTATCACGAATGCGTTTGTTTTCATTAATGCTCGCTTCAGTTATATGTTTTATTTATTAATTGATTAACAAATTAAAATATTTAGATGTACAAAGCTCCATCAAGATATGAAAAGTAATTGAAAGATAATTTGTAAGATAAAAATACTTTACGTAAATTTAATGCAGTATTCTCAGATAACATTATCTAATAATCGTTCTGTTATCGATATAAGTCGGGTTTCAAAGGACACGACAAATAAAGAATCGAACACACATTATTTAATTTATGTAAGTCTGAACCTAACGAGCGAAAACGTATACACACTATAGAAAGGGCAAAGCTATCTACATTTTTACGGGTTTCATATTGTATGTACAATAATACGGCGAGGAACCCTTCTAAATTCGCCATTTCATATTGCACCATCATCTTGTTTCCTATTTTGCTATCTGATGTTGTTATGATCCTTAAGGAACAGTAAAATTTAATGTGTTCGCTATGTGACATTATATCGTTACTTGTATAATATTGTCACAGATAACATAATATATTATGACGGATAAACTGCAAAGCTATTATTAACCTGCAATTTTAATACCACAAAAATTCCACGTAGGTAATTATTTATTAATTGATTGTTTATGTACAAATGAAGTACTAAGGCGGACTTAATGCCTTAGGCACTCTCCACCAGTGAACCTTAGGGTGGTTGAGAGACTTGTGGTAGATGCAAATTTTGTAGTTTTTTTAAATGACAATAGTATTTACAAAATAGGTATTAAACGAATAATATGAATTGATTAACTAATAAACCTTATTACATATATATATTTTTATATATATACACATATATATATAAGCATTTATATATACTAATGAATTGAAAAGTCGGATACATTCTAATAAATCTATAACTTAACGTGATTGAAGTTCTCCCGACAACCATTTAAGTAACCGCTTCTTGAAGGCGTACAGACTAGTGGACATTCTAATGTCAAGGGGGAGCGTGTTCCAAGACAGAATCGATTGAACGAAGGAGGAGGAATGGAAAATATCTGTATGGAAAATATCTGATGGATGGGATGGACACATAAGTAGTCGATTTGACGAAGAGCGGAGGTTTTTATCATGAGATGTACATAAGTATTCGAAATTAGTTTTAATGATTTCTTTGCCAGTGGATTTTAGTAATTAGTTTAAATGATTTCTTTGCCAGTGGATAGTTTCTTTTAAATATACCATCAGTGTGAGGGATAGAAATATTGTATCTAGTATTATAAATGCGAAAGTGAGTTTGTTTGTTTATTACGATTTCACGCCTAAACCACTAAACAATTTTTGATGATGTTTGGTATTGGCATAGCCTTAGCCCTTGGGAATAACGTATGCTACTTTTTATCACGAATTTTAATAAGTTCCCATCCCAAGGACGCAGACGAAGTCGCTGGCATCAGCAAGCTAGCACAATAAAATTTCTGAGAGACAAAACAAAAAGTGTCAGGTGACGATGTGTGATGGTGACGTGACGGTGCGTGGAATTCAATTATATCACGGAACAGACGGAGAGAAAGATTTACTTTCGCAATATTAACAATATGGATTAGTGGAGAAATAGGGATTAAGGTTCATCAGTTTGCCATCAAAAAGCAAATGGCATAAAAACACATACATATTTTTTTCTTGACAGCAATGGGAATCATAAGCTACTTTTCAAAATACCGTTTTTATAATAATCTATCGAAATAAAACAATTGCTTAAATTTTACTGAAATATTTGACCAGTAGGGTTTAATGAAATTGTTATAACAGACAGCGAGACAGACAGGGTTACTTTCGCATGTCCATACATTACTAGGGAAATAGGGATTAAGCTTAATCAGCTCGACAGCAAAAAACAAATGGGGTAAAAACACATTTTCATATTTTTCTTCACAGCAATGGGAATTATAAATTACTTTTTATTATAAATTACTTATTGAAGTACTAACCGTTTTATTATGTAATTTATAGAAAAAAAAATAGTTTATTTTGCTAAAAAAATTAAACCAGCAATAGTGTTTAATGACATTGACTTATCTCAGTTGATGTCCGACTAACTGAAATTTGTCTGACGGCCCTTCTAGCGCGGCCTTGCGTCAAATATAGAACGGTGCGTACTGTCGCCAACAACACCGCAGTACAACACAGAGATACCACTTATCAACTGAAAATGGCAGCGCGATTACACTCTAATCACTTTTTAGCCTTTCGAGTGTATAAATTGTTTATTAAGTGTACTATAGTGTTTGACGCGGCGTAGACAGTTCAGTTACCGAGATGTCGTCGACGTCTTCCCTGGCGGGCAGGAAACGTTAGTTGCGGCTATTTTAGTTGTGTCTGTGCTAATTTTGATATGTGCGTTGTTATTATCAGTTGAAGTGCTTGGTTTGTTTTGCGATTTTGTGTTGTTGTTTGGCCTGCAGGTGAGGTGTTGGCGTTTACATCATAAATAATTAAAGTCAGCGCTTATAATTCAACATTTGCGGTTATTCAATGTTCACTAGTGTGAAATTTGTTATGCACCACCATGTATTGTGTTTGATTTGAATCACACATTTAATAGTTATGTGTGAATTTAATTCCTTCTAGTACTTAGGTAGCTGTAGTTCTTTGTGCATTATTCGAATTACAAGAAACTTTAAATTTATCTCATGATATGATAGCATTGTTTTCATCGCTAGATTTTTGTTATGCATTGTTATTACTGTTGTTCTGTCACTATTAGTGTCAGGAAATTAAATTTGTGAAGCGTTAGTGCTTTGTACTAATATTAAAGGAACAGTTAAATACTAACTGGACCTGTGACATCTCCTTAAGACATGCCTTATATTAAAATCACGAAACAACTTTTTTTACCTTCGTAATGAATAATGAATGAATATCGTTACCGTTCCCATAATTTTCCCACCTGACTGTGCTGCCTTTAATATTTTTATATAATAAAAGGTTTGTGAAGTACAATTATTATAATATAGCAATTTCAAAAGAGGAACAGTTGTAGAGTCAACTTTTTTTTTTCATTTTACTTGTATTTGCATTCATCTTAATAATAGCTAGAATGTGTGTACAGACAAGTATGAAATAATTAAATGTAAAATATCTTAGTTTATTAGATTCTTGGTTGATTAGATTTTTATGTTTTGTTTGACGTCAATAAGTGCCTGTTAAAGTCTATATTAAATAAAGATTTTTGAGTTTGAATTTGTCAAAGGCGTTCTCAAAATGTATAGGAATGGATACGTTTCGAAAGCATTTGGAAAGATTTGCGTTAAACGTTGTAAATAGCGCGATTGTTCCTCTTGTCTTTTTGATTTGACACAGTTAAAGTTTTTCATTCATTTCGCTATAAGGGCTGGATTAGAGATTTACTAAAAAAACAATTAATAATAATAATAATAATAATGTTTTTATTATTTTCTCATCACAAAGGTAAGTAAAAAATAATAAGGTACATTATAAAAGATGATTATATTACAATACCCTTGTGAGAGACTGGTGTCCATACTAGGGTAATCCCTGTGTGACGGATCGCCAGGCCCTCACCCTCGGACTAATGATCTTACTTATTTACTATGGTTCAGTGTCTCGTACCTATACTATTTAAAATATTTGTAAGAATTATTATTAGGTAGTTTTTTTTTTGCTCTAAATATTATAAACAAATTTAATTATGAAAATAATTAATTCTTCTAGAGCTGTTTTGCATTCTGTTTTGTTTTGATTAATTCGTTTTAAATTCGATTTGGCCTAATGTTTGTTACTTGTTATTCAATCATTCATTAGGATTAAAAATTGAAAATGTTTCACCAACATCCATGAACGTAGTTTATAAACAAAGTGGAATCAACTTGTTACGAAGTCACTCTCAACGTTAATGGAAACACTGCGCGTTGCAGTTTTGCCAACATCATCAGCATGTTGTTCAATTTGTTGGTCATCATGCTTACTAAATATTTTAATGAATTCGTAATTTTAGCCCTATCAATCAGTATTCATTCAATTCCATCATTATTATAAAATAATGTTAAAGGTGTTTGTTAGATATTCAGTGAATGTTTTATGTGGACAATGTGAGCCAAAAGGTAAACCAGAATGCGCGTAAGTGAACACTATGGTTCACATCTAGTTCAAGCATCCTTTAGGAGCGTCATGTGGGCCTTACGCTTTGTTGATATGTACCTACTGTAACATAAATTTCCCTACAGGAAATTTCTAATCAGGTTCCTACTGCCATCTAGTGACATTTCCATGTATTAGTTACCTTTTTTTTTATCTAAATTCAGAAAACATTGAACGCGCCTTGGGTTATAATAGTTTTATGTATATCGTGTCTTTGATTATTTTCAAATTTAGTTCAGGAACTTTTAATTCAATAAATATCGATAGTTTACTTGGTTTTTTATCTATGTTTATTAGTCTATGTTATCTCAGAATAGTTAGTCTGTGGAGTGTGGACTGGCTGAGCCGGGACAGCCATATTTTCTGTTTTGACGTTGACGGTCGAACGCTTGTGTCTGTTGGCTAGATAGCCTAAATTATTTTATTAAAACAAATCTCAAGCACCAAACAATTAAGTTAATATCAGGTAAAAGTATTCAGGTGGCTAGTTGTAGCAATTAGGTATCATTCAATATTGGGTTTAAACTTAAAATAATGTAACAGTATCCGAGTAATAAAAGGTAACACCTAGATATTAAAAAATTCTATGCGTCTTACAAAAAACGTTCTAAGATAATAACTGATATAAGAAACAGAGTCATGCAATCTCCACTTTACAAAGCACAGAACATTTATACTTATATATATTTATATAATAAGATCATGTAAAAAAACATCAATAACCTTGCACACTAATTAATAAAACATAGGTTTTACTATTGAAACACTTAAAAATAATTGAGTTAAAGTTTGAAATAAACTGAAAAAATCTTGGCCTATACTATATTATGCAATGAGAATATATTATTATTATACCAGAAGTTATGTTAAAGAAGACTTGTAGTTAAACCAAATAAAACTATCAATCTATTGTTCTGAGAGAGTTATAACATAGTTATTATGCTTAGTTACTGAATACCTAATGTTAATTATGGCATATGATTATCTATTAGTTATATTATTGAGAATTTTTTCAAAGAAAATTGACAATCTGGTTTGTGAGTAACCTCAGGGATACGATAAACAAAGTATAACACCAACACAACAGGTTTTAAATTTTAAAAATTCTAACCGAACAGTGTTCCCTTGGAAAAAAAAAATCCTTATGTCGGCTTTGCCGGATTAAACCACATATTTTGACATTTCACTCTTTTATTAATCACCTTATATCTATTAACCCTATGCTCATTACTCAAAAAATTAAGTATTACATGGCGCCCGAACATATGGAGATTTGCACGATTTGAATGATCTTATGCTCATTACAATGCTTAGGAACAGTGTTGTATGGTAACGTTTTTTTTCTTCTTGGACACTGTTCGGTTAGAACTTTTAAAATTTAAAACTTGTTGTGTTGGTGTTATACTTTGTTTATCGTATCCCTGAGGTTACTCACAAACCAGATTGTCAATTTTCTTTAAAAAAAATTCTCAATAATATAACTAATAGATAATCATATGCCATAATTAACATTAGGTATTCAGTAACTAAGCATAATAACTATGTTATAACTCTCTCAGAACAATAGATTGATAGTTTTATTTGGTTTAACTACAAGTCTTCTTTAACATAACTTCTGGTATAATAATAATATATTCTCATTGCATAATATAGTATAGGCCAAGATTTTTTCAGTTTATTTCAAACTTTAACTCAATTATTTTTAAGTGTTTCAATAGTAAAACCTATGTTTTATTAATTAGTGTGCAAGGTTATTGATGTTTTTTTTACATGATCTTATTATATAAATATATATAAGTATAAATGTTCTGTGCTTTGTAAAGTGGAGATTGCATGACTCTGTTTCTTATATCAGTTATTATCTTAGAACGTTTTTTGTAAGACGCATAGAATTTTTTAATATCTAGGTGTTACCTTTTATTACTCGGATACTGTTACATTATTTTAAGTTTAAACCCAATATTGAATGATACCTAATTGCTACAACTAGCCACCTGAATACTTTTACCTGATATTAACTTAATTGTTTGGTGCTTGAGATTTGTCAACTGTACTTATATTTTTTTACTACTACTTATACTACTTATACAATCTTAAATATTTTACCTATAATTGTATTTTTTTGTAATTGATCGATCACGCTACACTCTTTCTGGCAGGAAAACGTTGCATACTTGAGACTCAGTAACGGATAATTCTTACAAAAGCGGACTTATCCCCGAATTAAATTTCTTCCAGTCAACCTATACCCAAAATTTTTTTTGTTTAAAGACTTGGCGACTGAGAGTAAATATAGTATATAGTTGGCAAGGTGGACTTATCCCCGAAATAAATTTCTTCCAGTCAACCTATACCCAAACATTTTTTTTGTTTGAAGACTTGGCGACTGAGAGTGAATATAGTATATTGTTGGCAAGGTGGACTTATCCCCGAAATAAATTTCTTCCAGTCAACCTATACCCAAACATTTTTTTTGTTTGAAGACTTGGCGACTGAGAGTAAATATAGTATATTGTTGGCAAGGTGGACTTATCCCCGAAATAAATTTCTTCCAGTCAACCCATACCCAAACATTACTTACATTTTTTTAAAAATATAGCAACTTAGCGACCGAGGGTAAAACTTTCTACCTCTACTAATAAACATATTTAACCAGTTTGGCTTTGCAATTTGACAATTGTTTTTTTTCTTCTATGTTGTTTGTTCAGCCTTGTTGGATATTTTTTTGCTTTTTCGTTTGATTACAATGGAGGAACGTCCAATCGCCTTTAACCTTTTACAAAAGGACGAGCTCGAGCATGAGGTAAGGATTAGGTTCGAAACTCCTGCTTCCAGTGTAGCGGACTTACGTGCTCAAATCAGGAAGCTGTGCAAGGACTTACCAACTGATGAGATAGCCACATTCGACGGAGACGTGACAAAGGAACTCGCGGATATTAAAAACAAGCTTGCTAGCCTAGCAGAGTTAATACAGAAGACCGAGAAACGCAAGACGTTAAACGTTTTGAACCGTGTCCAAGCCGTCGGCCATCATTTGTACCATAGGCTAACTCGAATATCTCCATCCGAATCAGAGTTCAAACTGCACAGTGAGTTGTTCGATAAGCTTAACAAGCTCTTGGTTAAGATCGACAACATACTAGTCATATTCCTTAGCTCTTTAACTGCAGTTTATACTTCTACTACTACCCAAGTTGTTGACCCTCAATCAACAACTTCTATTAAATGTTCCGCCGAAAATTACCAGGCCGTAACTAAATTAAATCTTAAATATGACGGACAATCTTGCGTAAAAACTTTTTTGAGAAGACTCGAACAACTCAGGGTATCGCGAGAAATCTCTGAGAGTAGACTGTTCAGTTCTGCCAGTGAACTATTTACTGGCGACGCTTTACTGTGGTTTGAAGGAATTGGTCATGACGTCTATTCATGGGCCGAACTACAAGCTTTGCTGATTCGCGATTTTTTACCTATCGATTATAATGAGCGCCTACTCAACGAGATTAGATCGAGAACCCAAGGTGTAGACGAGAACATAGTTATTTACATTAGTGTCATGTTGTGTTATTTCTCTCGGTTAGAACGACCCCTACCGAAAGAAGAGCAGCTTAGTATTATTTTACATAATATACGGCCATTTTACTCTAAACAGCTGGCTTTAACTACGATAAACAGTATTGATGATTTAAGGTCTTGTTGTCGACAGCTGGAGGCTGCCAGCCAACGCGCTAAACTGTTTATAGAACCCAGCAAAGATGTCAGTAAATCTTTAGCCACAGACTTGGTATTCAAGGGTAACCAAGGAAAAATTGTGTCAGTAGTACAAACGGATAGTACCTCTGACTTCTGCGTACGCTGCCGCGTATATGGTCATAAACTAAGTGCGTGCAGAGCTCCATTTATTGTTATCTGTTACCGTTGCGGCGAGAAGGACGTCACTGCCCGTACGTGCCCTAAGTGTAATCCTACAAAAAACTAACTTGCTCGGATCGGAGTATGGCCGATTCGAGTGCTACTCGAAATGATAAGTCTCCTTCTATATTACAACCTACCTGCTATACGATTTCAAAAACCCATACAATACCGGATGTGACTACTACTACTACTACTACCACTACTACTACTACTACTACTACTACCACTACTACTACTACTACTACTACTACTACTACCACTACTACTACTACTACTACTACCACTACTACTACTACTACTACTACTACCACCACTACTACTACTACTAACAGAACCCACAATGCTTTACCCGCATTTACATTTCCTGCATATTATTCCGTTTACCATAACTTTCCTACTTATCCTCAAAACCATACTTACTATCCAAATAGGCATTGTTCGTCTAACATTACTTACCCTACTAACGCTTACGCTTTTTACCCTGCTTACGCTACTAACTCTACTTACCCTACTAATGCTTCCGCTACTAACCCTACTTACCCTACTAATGCTTACGCTACTTACCCTACTAATGCTTACGCTACTAACCCTACTTACCCTACTAACGCTTACGCTACTAACTCTACTTACCCTACTAACGCTTACGCTACTAACCTTACTTACCCTACTAACACCGCTTACCAACGTACCGTTACCCACCATTCACCCATTACTAATGTTAACCAGCATTCACCTGAACCAAATGCTGACCAACATTTGCCTTCTACATTACCAGGTACTATGACACAACACTCTGATCGACAGAATTGTGTTACTAAGCCTTTACCCAATACTTACCCTAACGCAACTACTAACAGGAATGTCCTGTTGTCATCCAAATCCCCCCAAAATCGGAATTTAAGTACAAAGACATCGCATAGAATAACTAGCTATAGAACTAAAACTTATTACAATTCTAAACTACCAAAGTGTAACTTACCCATTCCTTCACTGAAGAGACAATCTACTAAGTCAAACAGGAACGCTTATTTTAAGAAAACTGAATCGGCATTAACGACAGGTAACACTGATATGAAAGATTGGCAATCCTGGCTGTCGACAATAAGAGAGTTCTCTCACACAGGTTCTACAACTAAACCTGTCAGTCTTTTTTGTGGTCGAGATTTACGACCATACTTGTCGGTCAGCATTTACGGATTACAATGCAACGGTCTTCTCGATTCAGGATCGGAGATTTCGATAATTGGTAGCGATACTAGTAAATATTTTACGGACTTGGCGACGGTTCATAAATCACTTGATCTTGATCATGTGGTAACGGCTAACGGTTCTTCTTCACCCGTTACCGGTTACATGTTCCTGCCAGTAACTGTACAAAACAAGACGTCGATTATTAAGTTTTATGTTATACCAGGGGTATCTACAAAACTGTTGTTTGGAATTCATTTTTGGCGCGAATTTAACATCGCTCCGGATATACTTTCATTGCTGGGTAACGCCTACTCTTTATTAAGTGAGGATCAAATATGCACAGTATCCTCTCATATTCATTTTTTACAAGGCTTGGAATCCTTGTCGTGTGAGGAACGGACGCAGGCGGAGGAGATTCTGACGGAATTCAAGTCCATTTCTTCCGAGGACAGAGGCCTGGGGCGTACTCATCTTCTAACTCACAGGATTGACACGGGGAACGCGAAACCCATTAAGCAACGATACTATATGATCTCGCCATTTAAACTACAAGAGTTGAATAAGCAGCTCGATGAGATGCTGGAACTTGACGTGGTGGAACCTATTCTAGTCCGTGGAACAATCCTGTTACAATGGCTCCCAAATCAGACGGCTCTTTGCGTTTCTGCCTGGATAGTAGGAAGCTTAACGAGATCTCAAAGCATGATGCCTACCCTCTTCCTTACATTAATCAAATTCTTAACGAACTTGGTAACGCTAAATACTTATCGTCATTGGACTTAAAATCCGCATTTTGGCAGATTCCTCTGAGTTCACAGGAATGCAAGGAAAAGACAGCATTCACTGTGCTCTCACGCGGTTTATTCCACTTTAAGGTAATGTGTTTTGGTCTAACTTCTGCGCCAGCAACGCAGCAGCGTCTGATGGACATACTCTTCGGACCCGAGTATAATGGGCGCATATTTATCTACCTCGACGACATTATCGTGGTATCGGAGACGTTTTCGGAGCACATTCTGCTCTTACGTACTGTCTTGGATCGCCTCCGTTATGCTAATTTAACAATTAACCTATCTAAATGTAATTTTTTTAGAAAACAATTAAAATACCTTGGTTTTGTCGTAGATGAATACGGTTTACGTACTGACCCTGACAAGGTGAGAGCTATAGTGGATTTCCCTACACCGGCCTCACGTAAAGATGTGAAACGTTTCCTCGGCACCGCTTCCTATTACCGACGTTTCATAAAAAATTTTAGTAACATTGCTGGACCTCTAAATCAACTCACTTCATCTCGCAAGGGTGCACCACCTTTTAAATGGTCTCCGGAAGCCGACCACTCTCTCATCGAGCTAAAAAAAGCAATGACATCTGCACCCGTCCTCGCGTGCCCAGATTTCACTAAGCCATTCGCTGTCCACTGTGACGCATCAGACTTCGGGATTGGAGGAACCTTGACTCAGGACTTTGAGGGAGTCGAACACCCTATTGCTTATTATAGTCGTTCACTCACACCACCAGAAAGAAACTACTCTGCGACCGAGAGAGAGGCCCTAGCTGTGGTAAACGTAGTCGAGCATTTTAGACCCTACTTAGAGGGAAATAACCAATTTAAAATTATTACCGACCATTCCAGCTTGAAATGGTTCCTTAACTTAAAAAATCCGACAGGGCGCCTCGAAAGATGGGGTTGTCGCTTATCTCCGTACAATTTTATTATCGAGCATCGTAAGGGCTCTGAAAATATAGTCCCAGACGCTTTATCAAGGTCTGTGCCTATTTCAATAATAGATCTCAATAGTGTTACCGATACCTGGTATTTAAACTTACGTAGGAAGTGCGATGAAAATCCCGCCTCTTGCCCTAACTTTCAAATTATAAACGGACGTCTTTACCGTTACACAAAATGCGGAAATGTATTAACAAAGGATTTTGAATGGAAGGAAGTAATACCTGCGGATTTTCGAGAAGAAATCCTCCAAAGCAATCATTCTGTTCCAACTGCCGCTCATTTGGGTACAGCTAAGACATACAGAAGACTTAAGTTACGTTATTTCTGGCCAAAGATGTACTCCGACGTGGTACGCTTTGTCGCGGAATGTTCAGTATGTGCAGCTTACAAACACAGTCAGCAATCTACTCCCGGTTTCATGGGAAGCGCTAAGGACTGCTCCCGGCCTTTCCAGTGCCTCAGCCTAGATCTCGTTGGGCCCCTGCCACCGTCGAGACAGTTAAACACCTACCTACTGGTGGTGGTCTGATGTTTTTCAAAGTACTGCATGCTGTTTCCGATGCGCCGTGCAACAGGGAAAGTGATATCCCAGCGCGTAGAAGACCAGGTCTTCATGGTACATGGCATCCCTCAGACTATTATTGCAGATAACGCTACGTATTTTACCGGGGGCGACGTGCAACGATTGTTCGCCAAGTACAATATCCCGCAACTTCATTTTACCCCAGTGTACTGCCCACAAGTAAATGTGGTGGAGCGATATAACAAGACGATCGTGACTGCAATTTCCAGTTTTGTTGAGTCCGACCATAGAAACTGGGATATAAACCTCTCCAAAATTCAGTTCGCTCTTAACACTTCAGTGAACGAATCCACTTCGTTCACCCCGTTCATGTTGACCCACGGACGTGAAGCCGTACCTGATGGTACCATCTACAATGAAACCGAGGTGGTGGACGAAATTGTCTTCTCTTCGAGGCGCGACTATTTAGATAAAATCGTCGTCCTCAAGGACACATACCCTACCGTCAAAGAGTTATTGCGTAAATCTCATGATCGTAACATCAAGTATTACAACGATGGGCGACGTGACATCGAATTTAACGTGGGTGACGAAGTATGGAAAAGAACGTTCAAGCAGAGCAACGCCGGTAAATATTTTGCTGCAAAATTGGCCCCAAAATACGAAAAATGCAAAGTAATTCGAAAATTATCGCGCTTAGTCTATGAATTGGAAGATGAAAATGGGAAAAAGTTGGGAAAATGGCACATTAAGGATTGTAAACCAATTTCTGCAAACGCTAAGTAGTGAATGAATTAATATATTAGTATATATATATAGACCAGTAGTTTGCTTACCATACTACGAGACAGTTTTTTTTTCACTTAATTTTTTCTATTGTATCTTTAAAAAAAAACCCAATGGCGTCGTTAAGGTGGATATCAGGGGAGTGCTACGGCGCTGTGTTTACCCCACGGGGTAACTAAATTTTTATTGCAGGATAGGTCACCTTGGCGACTACCTAGGATGGTTGAGTTCCGTACCCCCCTTAAGGAGGTACCTTCAATACGAAGAGGAAGGAGAGCATATTTTGTCGAATAGTTTATCTGGAAGGACAAAAAGTACTAGCGGTGAGTTTCGCAGTGGAGGTGATATGAGTTCGGTGTTATGATTTGGTGTCAGCTCGGGGTCGAGCTGGAATTTTACTCTTTCAGTATACTTCCATCGTAAAATTCTCCCTGGTTGAGGGGGTATTGTAACATAAATTTCCCTACAGGAAATTTCTAATCAGGTTCCTACTGCCATCTAGTGACATTTCCATGTATTAGTTACCTTTTTTTTTATCTAAATTCAGAAAACATTGAACGCGCCTTGGGTTATAATAGTTTTATGTATATCGTGTCTTTGATTATTTTCAAATTTAGTTCAGGAACTTTTAATTCAATAAATATCGATAGTTTACTTGGTTTTTTATCTATGTTTATTAGTCTATGTTATCTCAGAATAGTTAGTCTGTGGAGTGTGGACTGGCTGAGCCGAGACAGCCATATTTTCTGTTTTGACGTTGACGGTCGAACGCTTGTGTCTGTTGGCTAGATAGCCTAAATTATTTTATTAAAACAAATCTGTAAGTATCACACCGTGAAATGGTTAATTCTTCATTTTGATTCTTTTAATTGATTGTCTCGTATTCAGCGCAGCGTTTTAACCAGGTATTCCTTTTCAGCAAGCATCGATAAGCGAACACCTAATCTTCCACACAGTTGGATTTACTCAATTTCATAGAAGGGCCTCTAACCCATTTTACGTAAGTTATGTTCATGATTATATTATTCCTATGACGCCTTTTCGATATTTCAATCCTTGCTTTCTAAATTTTCAGCCGTTCGTTCATATGATTTTGAAGCACGTACGACATAGTGTAGCGTCATTAAAATAGACACCAGCCAGCAATCTACCAGCACAGCCAGGCAGACCCACTTTCCTCCGACAGGTACGTTACCGTTTTCTGAGATCGATTCCTGTGGTAGTGTTTTAAATTTGTTCTTAGATTTCATATTTTTAATTGTAAGGTTATCCTACATGATTGCTAGCCATTCGGTGAACATTGACCTTTCAAATTAACTTGAACCACATTACCATAATATTCCTAATATTCTCATCAGTTACCCCTACCTACTTGTATTGCAATTTTTTATAGTGATTGCTCATACCTATTCGTGTAATATTTCAGGAGGAATTCCCTACCCCGTGGTTATTGAATACCCCGGAGTCAGACTTAACTACTGAACCCGGTTGCCCCGACTTCTCTTCTACCACCAGTGTCCGGTGGCCCGGAGCCTGTGGTGTCTCCAGAGCAGGATCTCCCCGAGTTTCACAGCTGAGTCCACTCCAAATAAGTTTATTATAAAACATAATTCTACCATCCCTAGGTAAAGGCATTTAGGGAGTTAACTAAAGAGAGCGTTATCGATCAAATCGTGCAAAGAACCTGTACCATATTATCTAAAAATATTAGTGATACAAATCCTCACCACTGATTGGCAGCCGTAGGCTACAATCAGTGCGCCCACTAATATTGTGTTCCCTTGAAAAAAAAATCCTTATGTCGGCTTTGCCGGATTAAACCACATATTTTGACATTTCACTCTTTTATTAATCACCTTATATCTATTAACCCTATGCTCATTACTCAAAAAATTAAGTATTACACTACCTAAATATTTTTAATGATTGCTATGTTGCAAATAGGTTTTGATGAATGTATTGTTTGTTTTACCAGTAGTTTTAAGCACGCTCCTTGAGACGGAGCATTACGAGAGCCTGATCAAGGACCTGACATGCACAAAATGTCAGAAATATATGAAACCCCCGATCCGGCTCTGCATCGAAGGCCACAGCATTTGCGGCCCGTGTTACGCGAAGAGTTACCAGTGTCACATTTGCAAGGTAAGCATATTGTTACGAGTAACTTGACATAGGTAGAGAGTTCTTGATTAAATTTAAAAATCAAAAGCGCTATCCAATAAACTAAAATGATAGTCATGAGTAAGCTGAAGAGAAAACAATAAAGTATTTTTGTTCTACTTAATAATTTTAGGGTTATTACCACATTTGTAACTATCAACTTTAAATATACTTTGAACTTAAGATATTTAGTTTTCTTAGAAGTCCAGAGGGACACGATAATGGGGACTTCAACCACAACACAGTACACATGATTATATTTTAAACGCGTTTATTGCTTGTAGTAGGTAGTAATGGCAAGGCAATTCACCCCATAACGTTATTCAATTTTGCCAAAAAAAAAGACAATTATTAAAATCATATCTTAAAAATATTTGGCGTTGATCGTATTTAGTGAGTTTTGGGGGTGATTTGCACGAAATTCTAGAGATAAGTTTGACTACTATAAACAGTTAAGCATGTAGTGAAAAAAACTGACCAAGACAAGACCCAATACTGTTATTTGCACGAGTAGGTACTACTACACATAATGAATGCACATATTTCACGAGTACTACAACATATAAAGGAAATCAAAGTTTCCGGATTCAGTCGAGAGTTTTTGGATAAAAAAAATTAAATTGTTTAACTCGAACGTTTTAAGCGATTGTCAGTGTCCCGAATTCTGAAGAGCTGCTTTCGAAAGATCCATTAAGTATTATTAGACACTCCCTATATAATTTCAATTCCTGTGCAAAAGCATTAAGTGCACTTTTTTCTAGCTATAAATGCATGGAAACGATACGTGGAAAAATAATAAATAGAAAGCTCCTTCAAACATACGACGCTTAGAACTAAAAAAAAGGAAATATGACTACTGAAATACTCCGTGTTTTCCGGAATGTCTATTATTAGAGCATATTTCCTTGCTAATGGTCACCTGTGCGTGAACGCCACCCGATAAATAGTCCACATCTGCACTTTCACATCAATATAGCCGCGGCCCCGCCACACTTTTTCCGTCTTTTATTTCCGCTGTCTTATTTACTAATACAAGGAACTGGCCATAGGTACTGATTATACCAATATGTGAATAATAACGCATGCTATGTTATAATTAACATTACATAACGAACCAAAAATATCATCAATAATTTGTGTTGATACTAGATAATGAATGCAGTGACGCAGTTATGCATAAACAATACAAATACACAAGACAAGAATAAATAATCGTGCTAAATACTCGTACGTAAATATTTGCACTTATCGGGATACGAAGCTAGACCGCGTGTTTCGTATAAAGATTTGAATATTAAAGATAGTGGTGTTTTATCGTAATGAAAGGCCATTAATTTGAGAGATACAAATTATAAAGTATTCTAAATAATTATATTTAATCCACCATTTCTAGTACTTAAGTATGTGCTTCTCATAATAGGCCCCCTCGGTCATCATTCAATTATTTCCTTAAATGTCCATCTCATTGTTCTGAAATAATTCATTCCTCCTTTTTTGTTCAATCCATTCTTCTCTGGAACGCTTAGCCGATGGATATCAAGAAAACGACTAGCAGGTTAAGTTTCAAAAATAAATTACGGATATACGAGTATGTGCATCAAAATTGTATTTTTAACCGACTTCAAAAAAGGTTATCAATTCGGTTGTATTTTTTTTTATGTTTGTTACCTCATAACTCCGTCATTTTAAAATCGATTTCCAAAATTCTTTGATTTCATGATTTCATACACTAAAAAGTTAAAAATATTTTTTTTACAAATAATAAAACCGACTTCAAAAACACTAAAAACTTAAAAATAATATAAGAATAGGTACAGACAACATCAGACTTCTATATTGAAGTCGGTGACAAATTTTAACACATTCTAGGAGATCATCGTTTGGCGCCGACTTCAATATAGAAGTGTGATGTTGTCTGTACCTATTCTTATATTATTTTTAAGTTTTTAGTGTTTTTGAAGACGGTTTTATTTTTTGTAAAAAAAATATTTTTAACTTAATTATTACAACTTGTTAGTTTGGTGTCTTATAATCTATTAGTTTATTTATTTAACTTTCCTTATTCATTTTGTTTTATGGGTACATCTACCACATTTGCTCTCTGCACCACCTGAAGGTTGACTGGTAGAGAATGCCTATGGTAATAACTCCGCTATTGTACACATTGCACATATAGAATTATTAAATACTAAATAAATAAATATAATCTACTAAAGACTGTTTAGGCCACAACCATTCCAACGTCGGTCTATTGGCTTGCTTACATGCTGCGACAGGGTAGCTCTTGGCCTTCATCTTTCCTGATGGTAAGTGACAATAAGGCCGAAGGTGGAAGCGAACTTCACCTGGACTCCTCGATAAGCGGGGGACTGGCTTACCTCTGATTGCAGAAACAAAACAATGCTTTTAACATTGTAATTATGGTGACAAGCTTAAGTGAAACGGTGGAAGCTATCCCAGACGAACTGGAAAGCCAAACCGAGCTGAAAAATTTCTGCCTCCATGGGAAATCGATCACCCGACCTCCCAAGCAACACCCGATGTTCAAAAACATTTTTTAGTCATCTAGCCAATTGTCTATTGCCTAGCCTCTCTGGTAGAGTCCGCTCTATGTACTTTATATTCAAGCAATAAAGATTGAATAATATATATATATATATATATATTGATGCCGTTTCCAGAACGATTTTTCCCAAATCCGGTCGGCGGTGTTGGAGTCGCTGGCGAATAAAATGCTGTTCCCGTGTACGAACAATGGTTGCCCCAAGCATGCGACACTGCCCCACCTCGAAAAACACGCTGCACACTGCCAATACAGAACCATCGGATGCTTCATGTCAAGAGTGTATGGTAAATAAAACAAGAGTTTTTCAATATACTGTCACATTTATCTTAATAAAACAATAGTTTTTCAATACACATTTACGAGTATCTTACAGAGGGAGCCAGTAAACTTATTTTTACCGACGAAAAAACGGAGGAGGTATTCAATTCGACGCGTATATTTTTTTTAATGTATGATCACGCATAACTTTTTACAGAGAACTCTGATTTTGATGATTCTTTTTTATTGGAAAGGGTACTAGCCCGAGGGTGGTCCCATTTAAATTTGAATAAAAAATTGCTACCCTAAGGGTAGGAAAACAGGATATTATTGTTGATTTACTCACTAATTGTGATCAATGACCACGCATTATTTTTTACAGAGAGATCCGATTTTAATGATTCTTTTTTTATTGGAAAGTGTATACCCCGAGGGTGTTCCCATATAAATTTCAAAAAACAATTCTAACCCTAAAGATACAAAAATGGGGGAGAATTGATGATTCACTCACTGATTGTAAAATTAATAGATGAAAATCACAAAAAAATATAAAATAAAAATTTATAACAAAAAATTGAACCGCCGAAAAAACTAAAAAGCAAAAACACTGAAAAGTTTAAAATAATATAAGAATAGGTACAGACAACATCACACTTCTATATTGAAGTCGGTGCCAAACGATGATCTCCTAGAAAGTGTTAAAATTTGTCACCGACTTCAATATAGAAGTGTGATGTTGTCTGTACCTACGAGTATTCTTATATTATTTTTAACTTTTCAGTGTTTTTGCTTTTTAGTTTTTTCGGCGGTTTAGTTTTTTGTTAAAAAGTTCTTAATTTCTCATTCTGAAAGTAGGTCATTGTTTACCTAAGTTTATAGCTAAAAATAATACATTGCGACCCGAGGATCGACAAGAATTCAAAAAAAGAATATCAGTATTTGTCAGATTTTGGCGTACGCGGCCAAAGATAAAGTATTAAGTACGAGTACAACAGAGCCACATCTACCCACTTACTAATAAGAGTTCCATTCCCGTTGAACACTTGTTCAAAATTACATTTCCATAGAATATGTTATTTTAAACAACGGGAGTATAACTTTTATAAGTTAAGGGGCTAGTGTATAAAACAAAAACTTCTTATTTTGGGCAGTGGCAAAAACATATACATCCACACATCGATAGTTATAAATAAATAAACTCCGTGAAAATTTTATGAAGTAATCAAATATGCTTATTTCTAATTTTTTTTCAAATTAATTGAAGTAAGTATTTTAGTAGAAACTGATTTTACAGTCACAAATACATATTAAAAATTTACGTATAAATGCTATGGCATTATAACACTTAAATATTGTGCGTGAAAAAAGGCGGGAAAACCAATGTCATCGAACAAAAAAATGTTTTTGATATATTAATTTTGTTTTACTTTCGTGATATTTGAAATGAAAAGTAGTGTTCAATTCGGGTGAACACACTCATTTCTGTTCTTGTAAAACAATTAATTTGGAACGTAAAAGGACTAGGTCCGCATTCGTATAGAAATTTCATTGGTAGGAAACTTTCTTTTACTCAAAAAAGTTGACGAACGAGCAGGCTGACCTCCGATGGTAAGAGGTTATAGTTGCCTATAGCACATCTGGTTCCTGTAAGATTTGCAAATATACAATGCCTACAAAAAACCTACAATGTATGATGCCAACTTGTGACATAAGCTGTCAAGTGCCAATACCCTGTAATTTCACTGCCTGTCTTACTTCAAACTAGGTGGGTTATTTTCTAAGAAAAAATCTATCACGATCGCTTATAACCTTTTATATTATTATGTGATTTGTTGTTTTATTAATGTAATAATGATAACAGGTAACTAATATGACAATGATAATAGAATTGAAAGTATGACATACTATTGATTGTGACATGATGACTGAAATTTTAAATACTAGTTATTAATATCATAACAATGAAATAATTTTTTTTGTGGTACCTATAATGTAAGAATGTACCTAAAAAGGATATGTCGGCTCAATGAAACTGTAACACCTTTAGAACCATATTCTGGCAAATAAAGATTTCTATTCTATTCTATTCTAACCATTGCGCCGTGAACATAAGACTCTGTACCGACTTCCTTTTATTAAGGAGTAATGGATGGGCTGCGACTGTCAAATTGTACGCGATCGCGATAGATATTTTTTTAGACAATAACCCCCCAGAACACAGCGATGCAAGCACCGAAGACAGTTTTTAACCGACGACACAAAAAGGTGGTGGTTCTCATTTCGATTGTAATTATGTTATTTTTTATGTTATGGTTAGGTTAGGTTTGGTCATAACTATGTCATTTATTAACCGAATCGGATTTTGTTTATTCAAAAGGGTTTATATTTTGAAGTCGGTGCCAAGGTGATCACATAATCATCGATCAATCGCACCGACTTCAAAATAATAAATGAGATGTTGGTATTCTTATTTCTGACTTTTATGTGTTTTTGAAGTCTTTTAGAAGATTTTTAATTTTTGTTAAATATTTTTTGTAGAGAGCATTAAATCACCATATTCATTACGTAAAAAACTAATCTAACGATTTAGAAATCTCTCATTTGATCATCCTATAAAATTTCGAATAAAAGATTTCATACTAATTGGTCACAAAAGTAGCCGATCGAAAGATATAACATGTCGGCGTCAAGTAAACGCTAGTTCTAGCAACTTCTATAAAAACGCGGGCACAAGTCAGTCAGTTGTTAAGAGAGCACCCAATTACCAGCACTTCTCAATAAAACAGGAGCATCATGCGCTAGGAAACGATTACGAGCCAGTTCGCTTCCCGCCAACTTCCGCCAGCTAAAGAGTTTGTGTGTTCAAATTCGAAGCGTTAAATAAATTCAAGCTTAGTTATGTGCCAAATTGGCGGTTTTATGGGGTAAATTGAAACAATATTTAGATATCCATAAAAAGGTGTGGGTTCAGCATAATTATTTGCAGTCTACTGTTATATTTTAGTCTACAGATATTTTGCGAATAACATGCATTTCAATATAAATAACCATAAAATATCTTTAAAATTGCTCAAGCATTTGTTTGTTTTGTTGTGTGTATTATTCCAATGTACTGCATAGTAAACTAGATATTCTATTCTATTGAGATAAGCTAATATGCAAGAGTTCTATTTTTGACAGTACAGGGATTATTTAAAAAAACAACATGATTTAGATTTGGCTCGTTTTATTTTAATTTCAAGTCGATAGTATTTGACGATAGATGAATGTAACCTTATCCTTACACTATATCCTCTTTTTCACACCATATCAAGAAATTCCAAGATTCCTTCTTCTGTCGTTCATCCCTACACTTGGAATTCTCTACCTGCGCACGTGTTTCCTATATTCTACAACATGGGTTCCTTCAAAAGAGGCGTGAAAAAGCATCTTTTGGGCCGGCAAGGGGCGGGCAGGTAGGATAGTGGATGTCGTCCCTCCTCTATCTGTCAACTCATTTTCGCTTAATATCAGGCGGGAGGAGGTCATTTGCCGGACTCACCATAAAAAAAAACGTTTAAAGGTTCAATGAGAATAACAGTATAAGCACAAGAGGAAGAACTAACTACCTGCCAGCAGGGGACAGTGCAGATGCATTTTCCACCTAACAACAAAGAACAAGCTAAAGAAATTTAATGAAAGAAGAGAACAGGTGATAAGAGTTTTAGAAAATATGTATGGAAAAATATAGAACAATGAGTGAAAACATATTGTTTATATACTCGTAATTAAGATGCTTGAAAGTTAATAACTACTTAGCGGTGATTTTAAATTTTATTACCGTATACAAACTTGTCTAAAATAGGTTAGTAGTACACGAAGCAGACTATAGACGACCTAAGCACAATCTATTTCAAACGCAAACTCGTGTCAAGAACAATATCAACCCAAATAAACATTTAATATAGCTCGCTTAAGATAGGTTCACAAAATAATACTGTCACAAACAAAATATGACTTATCGCCCATTGATAATATGAAATTGTATAGGCGAAATAAATACATAAAGACTGAGAGAACTGGGAATCGACGCAAGCAAAAGTGAACTATCGTTACGGCTTTCCCGTGAAAACCCCTTTCTCTATCATACTATATTTTTCATCAAAATGTGCCGATTCCTATATTGAATAAAATGTTAAGTGGAATCAATGGTATAAGTACACTATTGTTTTACCTAGGAAACAAAAAAAATGGAAAACGTCACCCTTTATTGCGCCTAGTTAATTACAGAATTCGAGAAGAATGCGGTTTCACGCATTCAGCTTGCCTTGTTGGATATATTCCTGGCTCTTTGAGTATGGTTCTCAATAGCTGCTTAGGCAGTTTCTTTTCACCCAAATGGTGTCATCAAATCCTCACTACCAGTACTCGACGATATTGGAAGTAGAAAACAAATCACAAATTAAAAAACCAGAAAGGAGAAGAAAGCAATCTGTGTCAGCGCGATTTTGGCTTATTTCTTTATTTTTTAGGATTCAGTACCTCAAAATGAAAAAATACAGAACCCTTATAGGATCAGTTTGTCCATCTGGCTATATGTCAAGACCATTTTTCTAAGAAACGCGTAGATATATCAGACTGAAATTTACAAGAAATAATCGGGCCTACGGTCTCTTTCAGTTGTGAAAAAACTTAACTTGTAAGTCAAATGACCGTTTATCTATATTAATATTATAAAGCTGAAGAGTTTGTTTGTTTGAACGCGCTAATATCAGAAATTACTGATTTAAATTGAAAAATTATTTTTGTGTTGGATAGTCCATTCATCGAGAAAGACTTTAGGCTATATAACATTACGCTACGACTAATAGGAGCTGAGCATCAATGAAAAATGTTGCAAAAACGGGAAAAATATATGGCGAAACGTAGTTCGCGGACACAGCTAGTGTCGAATATTTTTGCATAATTAGTTGTTTCACAATTGAATCTTCGAGCGTCGGTGGCGGTGTGAACTCGGCACTTGCTTTCAAATCTGGAGGTCGGGGTTTCGAGACCCGCCATGTACCAATGTGTTTTTCGTTTCGAATTTCATATGTACATTTGTCTAACGCTCCTACGGGGAAGGAAAACATCCTGAGGTAACCTGCATACATCTGCGAAGAAATTCAATGGTGTATGTGATGTCGACCAATCCGCACTGGAACAGCGTGGTTGACTAAGGCCTAATCACCCTAACATAGGGTAGGCTCGAACCCCTCGGTGGGGACGTATATGAGCTGTGATGATGATGATGAATTGAATCAAAGCCTGTAGGGTACTTGCCGTTGACCTAGAATCGTGAAATTTTGCAAAAAGCAACGTCTTATAGCACAGTCATGTTAAGGAAAAAATTCTGAAAACTGTACATACTCGTATGTACTTAGGAACTTAGATAAGTTTGTATGGAACCCTCGGTGCGCATGTTATATGTTGTTTATATCGGATATTACACATAACTAGTCTTGAAAAAGTACTTAGATACTTTTCTAGCAGGTGTAGTATAAAGTACTTTAAAGTGATTATTGCTGAGATGCCAACTTTAAATACCAAACTACCTAGTGAAGTAGAAGTCTAGAATACAATCACGATGAATTCTTTTTTTTTAATATTTTTGGCTTGGCTTCTAGGCCTTTGAGCCATAATCACGATGAATGAATGATTCTAGTATAGACTAAATTGTTATATTACTGATTATAGGAAATTTAAGGGCATGAGCTATTTAGAAAATTTTGTTCGTGTGTAACGTACAACTTTTTACCACGACCAGCAAGAAAGGCAAGATTATAGGTTATATATCAAAAAGACAATAGCTTAACATTTTTTTCCGAGAGATAATGTTCAAATCAGTTACGCATGCTCTGTTACCGCAACAAACGGTGGTTTTGCTGCTCGTTTTATTAGACTGCAAACTTTTCGTAATGGAGAATTGAAAAATTCCCAGCCTTCGTATGTTATTCGATAGAAACTATAACGACAATATTGAAGCAGAAACGAGCATCACCCGGATTCCTTTCTCGATGAACCTCTTTATATTATTTTGCGTAGCATAGAAATAATGTATTATTTTTGCGTATATGTATGCGAAATGTAGGACGTTATTACCTCCACTGAAATCTGATCTATAAAATGATGCAAGAGTGGTACCTATATAGCCCCAGGTATAGTAGGCTAATTGAAATAGAAAGCAAAATTATTTTTTTTAATAAAAAATGTTATCCTGGTTATTATTTTCAATTATTATATTTTTCTGATAACATATATTCCAAATTCTCCTCAATATATACAAAAAACGGCTCCAGCTTATTCTTGTGCGTTATAATACACAAATATCTGCGTGGGAAGTACAAGTGTATGCGCAAACACTACTGCACTTTCTATTCCTTCGCTCGCATAGTCTGGTAACAGTTAAACGACATGACCAGCGGCCCTACCGTCTATAGCCTCGTATACGTACTCATGGTAAACATTTGTTTAGCAACAGTTGATCAACATTGTTGATATGCGGCGAGAATGTTGCTAGAAACATTGTTTAAATCAATATAGGTTGTCCACAAGTAAGTCTGCGTTAAAATGTTGCCCGAGGGAGAAATTGCATTATTTTGTTATTGCTCCCCACACTACTACCATGTTTATAAGCAGTTGCAAACACGTTCAAACATACAACAATTGTTGATAACAGATGTTGTCGCTCGTCGAGCGAGAACTTGTTAACATGCCGCTCTCAACTCTGCAACACACAGTGTTGCCAGTAACATGTTGACAGCAACTCCGCAACACGTTGATTCAACTTTGTTGCTAAGCAAAAGCTAAGTTGCTAAGCAAATGTTTACCTTGAATACGAGGCTTAACTCCTCACTATTGCTTTAGCTCTTAATTATGACATCATCCTGTGATTTCGTACCGCTTATCATAGCAAACTCGTGAAATGAAAACGATAGCGAGGCACTCGGAATCGTTTTCATTTCACGTTTGAATTGTCATCGCTCATCATTATTATGAGTGATTAACTCATAATGATGTGCGATGACGATAACTCCACACAGAGGTAGCAAGCGAAACGGTACCGGAGTGGAATATTCGTGTTGCAGGGATCATACCACACAGACAACGCTTGCGCAAGCGGTACGGCGCAAGTAAATCGTTTATCGCAGTTCCGCTGCCGTCCCGCTTCTCTGTGTGTAGAGCGCTTTAGGCGCCAGGGCAGCAGAACGCGATAAGGCGCAGGACAGGCTGTAGCGCACCGGACCTGCCGAAGGCTAGTCAAACTCAGTATATTTGCACATCTAAGAAACTACGCCCATAGTTCTCAAGTCTACGGTGGAAGACCACTGGAAAAAACTAGCAATGGCTATTTTTTTCTTTCCCTGTATTATTACAGAGTCGTTAATTGGAATTTAGCATCAGATCAAATACTTTAAGCTAAGCTTCTATTACACGATTTGATAAGAGTTCGTTGAAAGGCGTGTGTAGACTTTCGCTGCTGAGTATGGGCCATGTCCAATTATCCACTTATCAAACCTCGACGTCCATCTTTACCATAGTCAGTGTGATGCAGGGTCTTGGGTGGCTGTAGCCTGTAGGCTGTGCATTATCTCTCAGAAAGAGGTCACGGAGGGGAAACGGGAGGAAGATCCTCAAGCCGCTCCCATCCATCGCAGACGGATAGGTAGGAGAAGGCGAGCGTTCACACAAGCGATGCCCGTCTATTAAGCATGTCGTGTTGGCCTACGTGCACGCCGCCGTAAGGCACTCTATCTGGGGATTGCCCTGGTGCTCTCGGGCAATTTCCCCCTTAGCGATAGCCCGACCAATTGCTCCGGCTTGCCCAGGCGCGCTGGTAGTGGTATCGCAGTGTGGATCTGGGTGATACAGGGTCTGGGCAACTCCGATTCTCCGGATCACGGTTTAAATTAGGTACCTTAAGAAGCACGGAGGAGTTCGTTATGTTTCACGTTTTAGGTCACCCATCATAGGTTTGATCACAACCCTCGTTGCTTTACTTTAGTAATCATTAGCCGAGCGTAGACGGCGCTACGATAACAAGTTCCTGCGAGCATTTACTTTAGTCTACTGGAAAGTCGTACAATGCTTAGAAAGTGATGACATTTGGGCGGAAATAATCGAAAAGTTTGTGATGACTGTTAAAACATCCAAAATAGTTAAAAATATTTAACTATTTATTAATAAAATTCAAAATATAAATTTAATTTAAATATTTAATCCTATCGTACTAAAATATTTTTTTATATTAAAGATAGAAACCAACCATAAAGAATAAACTGTCATTAACTCAGTATTCACTTTTATGATATACTAGCTTCTGCCCGCGACTTCGTCTACGTGGACTTCAGAATTGGGTCTAAAGCTTCGCTAGTTAACAATTTTTAATCTTCCCACGGGAACTATTTGAGAGATCATTAAGGAATATAAAGTACATGTCCTATTCCATTGCATAGGTGACATGCATACTTCAAAGCTGTCTGCCCGCGCCTTAGCTCGTAAACAATTTTCAATTTTCCCGCGGGAACTACTTAAGGAATCGGGATAAAAGGTAGCCTATGTTCTTTTCCATATCAAAGGCATTATCAAATGCATTATCATGCAATTATCAATTATCAAAGGCATTTTCCATATCATATTTCATCCCAATCCGTTCAGCCGTTTTTGCGTGATTGAGTAACAAACATCTAAACATCCAAACATCCACACTTTCACATTTATAATATTAGTAGGATTTGAACAAGGTATTTGGTCAATACCCTATCAAACCGAAACCTACCCATGTTAACATTTTTTTCATAGACCAAACTATTTGTATGGAGGATTGGATTTCAAAATTTTACAATTTCTAATTTTCAATGACACCCTTATTTTTATATGACTATGTTAACATGGGTAGATTTTGGCTTGATAGCGTATTGAACGAACAAACTGTATAATTGTCGGAATATCTAAATGCAAATAAATTCATTGTGTGATCGGTAATTTATTTACGAGCTAAATACAGTAATCAATTACTCATTTACAATTGTAATTACTTGTAGCGGTGGCGCCGTACTTCTAATTATTTTGAGCGTGGATTAAACGAAAGCAAATTAAGTACGCTATTGACTTAATAAACTATTGCTCAATCTATTTGTGAACAGGAAAGTTTACTCAGCGTAGTATAATTAATAATGTGTCAACGTTAGTGATATTAATAATGATTTCATTGAAGGCTCTGACGCGTATACTAAGGGCGGCTCTATCTAAGAAGATATTCAATTGTCAATCTTCGCATTAACCGATACCACGTCTAGGGCATAAAAATATATCCGCTTCTCTATAGTTAGACGGTTTAACTATAAGGAAGTGGATATATTTTTTAATCTAAGGTCTAAATCAATAAATAAACGATAGATTAACAGGTCCTGCTTCACAGGGCCGGTGCGTGTCAGGTGTCATACTACTTAGGATTATCGTAAGCTAAGAGCAGGTTGGTACTGCTCTTAGGTTACAATACAGCGTTGATGGATCCGCTTCCCTATAGTTAAACCGTCTATAGAGAAGCCGTAACTGGCCGTTAGTCTTCTTCTGGTATAATGCACACTTACGTACCTACAAGCTCAGTATTAAAAAAATTGTCTAATCATATCCGTTTGAAACTAGTCTTGTGAAGTGTATTCGCTATTGGAGATCATTAATCGAAATGGAACGAGTAATAGTTAAGGTGCGATCACATTTTCACCCCCAAAGTTCCGGTCGAGCTGCATCAGATTGCAGCCCCGGACTTACTGGGTGATACAGCGTCCCCAACTTCACATTCACCAATATACAAATATACAAAAATAAAATATACTATTTTCTTAACAGGTGAATGCACGTGGGAAGGAAGAGCAGGTGACTGGATGGATCACTGCTTCGTAGAGCACAAGCAGAAAGTGACAGAACTCCCTTTCATCACTGTCAAGGATAAATGGGATGCCAAGAGGACTGAGCCTGTGCTCAACTACTTCTTGCTGAGATGCTATGAGAAAGTCTTCAATGTTTATCAAATTTACGATAAACGCGGAGGTACTCAAACGATTTATATTTTAAAACGGTTTTATTTAGTTTGCTTGTTGCTGTTGTTATTGGGCTTAGAAAAAAAAATTAACCCCTTTCTGTTGACCGATTGATCTGAAATTTGTTACACGCCTTTAATTCTGATGACAATACAATAATATATGTTCAGTATCGTTGGTTCAAATCCAAGATGGCCTCCACCACAAAATGGCGGATTATATTTTTTAACCCACTCAATGCAGGTAGGTATCAAATAAAAGGGCTAGATTAGTAGAATACAAAATCATAAAAATATAATCATCATAAAAAAACTAAAATTTGAAAAATAAAAATAGAAAGAATGAATAAATCAATAAAAAATATTATTGATTTATTCATCATTTTTTCTATTTATTTAGCATTTGAAAAAAAGACAATGCAAAGTCACATTTAAAAAACAATAAATATTTGGTAAATATATTTTTTAAGTTGAACGGTTTTATTGAAAAGATTGATAACGATGACGTAGATAATGTACTTAGAGCAAAAAAAAATATTAAGTAGGTCCTAGGCACCAGTCATCACACTACTCTCCTAATCAATCTCTAGAGCGTTGACCAGACGCAAAATAAAATCGTGCGACGCAGCGTAACCTGAGTAAATAATGTACATAGTACTTATTTTAATGAAGTGAGCGGTTGACTTTTGAGTGAAATTTTACACGCCTCACGGAAGTTAGTAGCCTAGCGACCAGCCCTCTAACCATCAGCGCTCAAAACAATATTAAAACCGCACCGCGAGCGGGATGGCGCTATACACAGCAAGAGCGGTATCTCTGTTTCAATATTGTTTTAAATTGCTCTAAGGAAGGTTTATGGTAAGGGGCCAGTTATTTCAGCGGTGCTGATTCAAAACCAAGCGACATAGACAGCACAAAGTCCTAAAGCCGAATTTACACTACGAAACTAATGGCATGAAAGTAGTTTCGTGACATTATATTTCATCAACAATTTCACGTGTAAACGACAAGTTTTACAATGCATGCATCGATTTTACCACAGACGTATACAGGGAACAACACAAACAGTTTCGTGTCGCGCGCGATTTTTGGATGCAACTCATGCAACTAATGTCAGCGTATAAACGCGACGCGAAACTAATGTCGCGAAAGCGCTTGCGCTGATAGGACGTGTGTTTTTTAGTCGTGGTGTGGGCGGTGTTAGTCGATAAACAAATTGAAAAAATAACGTTGAACATCTGATGAAAATATAAAATTTATCAATCGAGACAACCTTTTCTTAATTTGATACAATTAACATCCTGTATGACAACATTTTGCAATGCAAAATAAAGCTTCGATGTTGACGGAGCCATGAACACAGACATACTGTGGATTTCACGACACTATTATTTTTAATGAAACTTGTTTCACAAGTACTGAAAGAAGTGTTATAAAATTAATCTCATTATGCATGAAACTTGTTTCGTAATATAAATTCGGCTTAATAGAATGTGTCGCGCTAAATAAACACTGGCGACAACGCTCGTGCAGTAATCAACATTATCGTCATTTAGCTGCGCTCTTTTGTGAGTACTACCCCGGTGGAGCTTGCCTGTTTCGTGCGAGATTGGAACGTCATTTTATGTCACTACCTGCCGCTAGCGATTCCGGGGTAGGTGTGCATCAGACTCTCCTCCTCCGGGCGGTAGGAAGGACCCAGTAAACTAAATCGACCTATAGGGTTACTCTTGAACCGAATCCGATCGATCGGAGTAGGCTTATTTTTGCGCATTGGCTCCAAATTGACCCCGTATTGTGCCGGGGAGCCTTGTGCTGTAAGTGGCTAGCAGTCTCAGGCAACCATCTGTTGGGCAACCCTACATTTCATGCGAATTTCTCGACAATTTTGTCGGTGAAGAAGCACCATATCTCCAACCTTTGATACTTATATATTCCACATCCTTATTTATGACGTACGAGTATATTTACATTATTTTATTTTATCTGTTTTCACCCGCATTAAAAGTTACACTATACCATCTATCTCCTGTTTTGCTTATCCGCCTATTGATACTATTTTTTGTTATTCGTTGCGTCATGTTATGTGTATTCTTGCAATACATACTCGTACATATGTTTATTTTAATTTAATACAAATGAGACTTATTGAAATTGACATTTATTACTTACAGGAAGAATGATGTGGACGGTGCTGGTCAATGATGACAACGCGGTTAGGTTCTACTTTGAGGTGGACATATTTCTGCCAAATATGGCCAGCAAAAGGATTGTTTACAGGCAAGTCTTAATATCTCAATTGGGCGGGAACGGATGAAGGTCTATTTATATAAGGGGCAAGTAAACAGCTTAAGATTTTAATAAGGCACAGTAGCGGCGAAGCAGTGTAGTCTCTCTTGTATATGTTACCGGTAATGTGTATAATCCGGTATTGTATACAATACCTAGGCAATGTATAGAATACCTAAAACGGGCAGGTAAAGTATGAAATAGAATTTATTTTACACTTTACCTAGGTATTCTATACAATGCCAAACTTGCAGCAGGTAATGTAACACTCGAACGCAATTGTGGTTATTACAAACAAATAAGTACGGTAAGCTTCATAGAACCCTGACACCCTTCCTAGAGGCGCCATTTCAAGCATTAATGGAAGTGAATCGTTTTAGCATGACCGTTCACTCACGAGTGTACGCCGCACGCGGGTATCCTTTGCAAATAAAATTAAATCCTTTGACAAGAGACGGCACGGCGCGGCGCCAAGGCGGCGCGATCAAAGTAAGTTCGCTTAGATAATGTCGGTACACCCGAACGCAATTGTGTTTAATAAAACAAAATACGAATAAAAATAATCGGGACACACAAGCTAGGTGCAAAGATAATTTTAATCAAAAATATGCGAAAGTAGGTAAATTCAAAGTAAAATTACACCACAATTCTTCATCACTCGAACTGTCAGAGTTACTACCACCCGTATTTTTAATAAGAGATCCATTATCACGCTCTGAATCCAAAACAAAATATTTAGGTACTTATTTTCTTCTGTAATTGCGTGAACTACGTATACTTATGTTCCACATAAATGTGGAATTACCTTTTTTATTAATACTTCCTTTTAGTTTGACTTACGGCTGGAGCGTCTGTAGGTTGCTACGGAGGTAAGTACATAGGTGTAATTTATCCAGAATCTTATCAAATGTCGGATTTTTTGAGGATAAATTCAATTCGTAGTACAACAGTTCACAAACACAATCTTTCACTACGGAGGCGCTTCGATATAAAACTGTCAATTTCACTTTCGGGTGTACGCCGCACGCGGTAGCCTTTGTAAATAAAATTAAATCCTTTGACAAGAGGCGGCGCGGCGCGGGCGGCGTCAATGCGGGGTGCACTAAAGAGCGGCATTATCTAAGCTAGCGGACTCTTAAGGCGCATATAGCCGATTTACAGGAAATGCGAAAGATTTGAAATGGAAACTGTATGAACAAAAAAAACTTATAAATCTAAATTTCAATATTAAACTGTACAATCAATTTATTATTGTTGTTTTTTACGACTCATTGTAGTAAAAAAGTAGTTAGTAATAATTTTATTAAAATTAAATACTTCAAGCTGTTTTTTATTAGGGTTCCGTAGCCGAATTACAAAAACGGAGCCCTTATAAATTCTTCATGTCTGTCTGTCTGTCCGTTCGTGCGCCCGTCCGTCCGTACGTCACTGCCAATTTATTCCCAACCTATTAATTATTGGGCCTTGTGTAGGCCATTGAATCTTAGTAGTTTGATGTATTCTGTTAACCGCTTTACAATTTTTATACAAAAAAAGTAATAGAGGGGGCTCCCCATACATATACGGCCACAGATATACACAATCTGTGTCACCTTTCATGAGGTAAACAGCTCTGTGACATACGGACGGACGGACAGACAGACAGACCGACAGCAGTCTTAGTAATCGAGTCCCGTTTTACCTTTTGGTACGGAACCCTAAAAACTGTCATTTTTGCGTGCGGTGGGTAGCCAACGTAGTTAGTACTTTGCGCCGCGGCAAGTAGTAAGCCAAAACATACCTACTTGCCGTAACACTAGGAGCCAGAATAAGTTTTCCTGATTACAGTACTTATCTAGCCAATAAACCGTGTGTGTCCGCCTTAAGAGCGGCGCGCGGGCGCGGCGGGCGGGCGGCCGGTCAGGTCAAAGGAGCCGCCGCCGCCGCTTGAGAAAAAGGATACCGCGAGCGGGCGGCCTTTCAGGTCAAAGCAGCCGCCGCCGCCGCTTGAGAAAAAGGATACCGCGACACTATTTAAGCAAACAGCCGCATTTCTCCATTTCATTTCGCGACGTGCGATGATACTGTTAACACGTGTATTGAGCTATTTGCGTCATAGTTATTATTTTTGCTAATTTTCGCCAGGTAGGAAAGTAATTTAATTTATTAAAAAATGGCGGCCGAACAACGAATAGCTGAGATGAAAGAAAGATTTTATTCACAATTACAAATAAAAAGAGAAGCAGCAAATACAAAAAATCGCACGTTTATTGAAAAAAATCGTTATGAACAATTGATAGAAGAAACAAAAAATGCAAAAACGGCTGAAAAAAAGGCTTCTCGGGATTACTGGTTATTGAAGCATTATGATGTTATAACTGTTGGTCAGAAAGATAAGTTGATTTTTCCTGTGGATGCTACTACAAATAACAATATTATATACTACGTTGCTGATACTGAATTATTTCAAGTACTTCACGACGCACACCAGAGTATCGGCCATGGAGGACGAGACAGAATGCTGAAAGAGCTTTCTTCAAGATATAAGAATATAACTCGCCACGATGTTGAACTATTTTTGCAACTTTGCGAACCCTGCCAGCAAAAACAAAAAGGAATAAAAAAAGGGATTGTCGTGAAGCCCATACTTTCAACAGAATTTAATTCTCGCTGTCAAGTAGATTTGATAGACTATCAATCTCAATCAGACCGGGATTATAAATTCATAATGGTCTATCAGGATCATCTCACAAAGTTTGTCATATTAAGAGCCCTGAAAACAAAACGCGCTGAGGAAGTAGCGTACAATTTACTGGATATTTTTACACTGATTGGTGCACCAGCCATCTTACAATCGGACAACGGTCGAGAATTCGCAAACCGAGTGGTCAGTAATCTTAAAATATACTGGCAGAACTTTGAAATTGTGCATGGCAAGCCTAGACATTCCCAAAGTCAAGGGAGTGTCGAACGAGCTAACCAGGACATTGAAAACATGCTTACAACTTGGATGCAAGATAACGATAGCGAACGTTGGAGTGATGGTCTGCGATTTGTACAACTCATGAAGAATAGGGCGTTTCACTCAGGAATCAAAAGAACACCTTATGAAGCTCTTTTTGGGTCGAAAATAAAAGTTGGCATATCTTTGCCTTTTGAGGATACTCACAACCTGGAGAGCGAAGAAGATTTAGAAAAAGTGATGAAGTCATCTTCAGAATCTGTAATAGATGCGGCTGAGACATCAGAAACTGAAACAGCTGACACTCAACTTCTACAGGCACCAGATCAACAAAACGCTGCACTCGATAGTTTTAACATCGGTAAGGAAGCTTCAAATGTCCAAAGTGCGCATGATGAACACATGGCTATCCCAAATACTAAGAATGTTGTTGAGCCTACGAATGTCGAAAATCTTCCTTGTGAGGTAAATGATCAAGCGTTACATGATCCGAATTTGGTATCAGTACGAGAGGAGTCATTGAGTTGTGCACTTATATGCTGTGTTTGTTCCGAGGAGACAACAGGTGGTCATTCGTGCAGAATGTGCAATAGGCCTATTCATACTATTTGTGCTGCTCCGGAAGAAAATATTGCAGAAGGTTTTGGATCCAAAGTTGCTTGTCCTTTATGCGCAAAAAACGCCTTTTCGATAGAAAACCGCATCAGAGCCAAAGAGAATTTGATAGTACAAGCTCAGAAAATGCTTAAAACTTCTGAAAAAAAATTCCCTCCCGTATCGTTGGGTACCACTGTACGCATTCCTGTTCCAGAAGTCGATAGAGGTCGTGGTGATGCTCGCAATATACTGGCTGTAGTATTACACAAAACTGATGACGATATATATCAACTAGGCACAAAGCAAGGCGTTGTCAAGACATTGTATTCAAGACAACAGTTCACTGTTTGCCATCAGAAATTACTGCAAGAAGAAGACGTCCCCAATCTGGAAACGACACTTCGTACAGTTGCGACTTTGCAATCTACGGGGACAGGACAGAGCTTTGTGAAATGTAGCTGCAAAAAAAACTGTGACTCTAAAAAGTGTTCCTGTGTCAAAAGTAAGGCTCTGTGCTCTTCAAAGTGCCATTATAGTTTGTCGTGTAAGAATAAATAAAACCTACTTTTACTTAAAATTGTGAATGCCTATTAGACCTACTTTTTGTTATAAAGAGAATTGTTTTGTTTGTGAAGTTCAATTACAAAATTACTTATATTATGTTAAAAGATACTTGTAATGTTATGTTACAAACAAGAAGAATTTTAAGTTTCCTGTTATTTTTTTGTGATTTTAAAGTTGATAATAAAGTTTATTTCAAGTAAATACAACATGTTTTATTTGTCCGCTATTTGATAAGTAAGTCTGTTAAGATTTATTGATATTAACCGGCTTACCTAACATTAGTTTAGTCTTAAGATTTATTTATTTTACACATTACCGGTGAACCAGCAGGTATTCTATACAATCCCTAGGAATTGTATACAATACCTAGGTAAAGTATGAAATGGACAATGATATTCATGATATTTCATACATTGCCTGGACGCCCCAGGGATTGTATACATTACCTAGGGATTGTATACAATACCTGAATTATACACATTGCCGGTAACATATACATTTCGTACTTATTCCGTAAACTCAACGCCTTGCACAATTTCATCATTGAAGAAATTGTTTTTCAGTTTAGCATTAAATGTTGGTGTGTTTAGAGAATTCGGAAATTAGAAACAGAATGAGATTAGTGTTCGATGCAAATGGCCACAATTTGCATAAGTAGGTAATTAATTTAAAGGCATTATGCTACGTAGCGACTGTCCGACGCGTTGTAGGTATACTATATGAAAAAAAGTTTGAATGTACAGTAAGCTCCCTAACAAGTTATACAGTTTGACCTTTGGATCGTTCTTATGCCGCTCGTAATAAGGGCGGTTTTCGTAGTGTAAGTTTATAGCTTGAATGGGAGCTTACTGTACCTAGAGTTCTTCTTACCGCGATCATCGTTTTATCTACACATAAAACGCATTGTCATTGCCAGAAAGAGAACAGTGTCGTTTTTATTTTTTAACTATCGTTGTTATCGATTGAAATGAGTTCAATGTTCTAAGCAATATTGTTTGTATTCACTTATTTCACTCGTATCCGTTATTTCACTATATAATCGTTTGAACGTAATAACAGGAATGGAGGCACAAATTTATTGCCGAAATCTTCCTGTGTAAATGATATCTCGCAGCTTACGAAGTTTGCAGAAATTCACACTTATTTCCTTTGGGGGTGTTCTTTCGTGAATTATGTAATTTGCGTGAAAAATCCCAGTGCCAACGTACTCGTGTTCCTCGTAACGTGTTATTGTCTATTCCAGGCGCCCGTGCAAATCTGAGAAGGACGCCGATTTCCTGGAGCACACGCAAAACGTTTACATTCCCGTGGAAAATGTGTTTTCAATGCTTGATGAGAATGAATGCATAAATTTCATAGTTAGAATTGGTAAGGAATTCATTTAGCTACCTAGTTTTTCTACAACAGGGTCTGTAGCAAAAGCAGGGGGTTTCACTCCGTAGTTTAGGTACGTTTGACCGGAGCACCGGCCGGGCCGTTGTATGGCTAAAGGTTGCCGCTCGGCTCGCACGCTGGCCGCGTCGCAAGTAATAATTTAGCTTTATCTCGGTAACGATAACTGCATATCGGTGAGTGGGAACCCTGCGCTCTTATGGCCAAATCGGTATCGGGTCAGCGACGCGTAACGGAATTGGAACACTCGTGTCGTGCAATAAATTTCAATTTCCCGTGCAGTCAAATGAAGGTCGTAAGAATAGGTAAATTTTCATACCTAAACTTGGCTTTTCTTCGAGAGTGATCCTTCTGTACTTTAGTACTATTATTTATTCTGTGGCAAAAGTATCATTCGCGTTCATTTCGTTTACTTTATACAACCTGTATCGAACGGCAATGTATGAGAATGATTCGTGATGTGGAGTCATTGCCATACATTTTGCTCTTTACTAACTTCGCTGTTGTTTTTGAATTGTTACTTTGTCTAGGAACCCAGGGGTGGCCAATCGGTTGATCGTGGCTATTAGTCTAGTCATTCGTGCTAATAATAATATTTATCACTAAAAAATACGTAGCAAAACTATTTTATAAAAAGTATACAGGGTATAAGTGACGGTGTCCCTTTTCTTTTAACAGTGAGTTAAGACCATGATCCTAAATTGAAAATCACTGAAATTTTCTCCCGGAAAATTCATAAATTTTCCGTTTTTTTTTTATTTTTCTCTAAATTTTGTGGTGTAATATAACTAAGTTAACGTTTACAAATCATAATCATAATCTGCGCGCGGAATCAGCTGTTTGGGTCATCGAATGTCAACACACCGGTGTAAGCGGAACAAAAATGATGCCGGCGCGCTCTATATTCGCTCTCATGAGACAATAGAGACATCCTCTTGCTTATCATTAAGTAGAAAAGATACAGTAAACTTTGTAAGTGATAATATATTGCAAAACCCATTTAATAACAAAGATAATGTAAATCTCATCAACCTGGTGCACCAGAACATTCAAGGAATGTCAGGCAAGGATCTGGAAGTGGAATTATTTTAAAACTGTAGTAATGTTTACATTTTTTGTGTAACTGAACATTGGCTTAAAAGCCATCAGTTTATATTTAATTTCAGTAATCATTTGGTTGGTAGTTTGTTCAGTCGAGAAAAGGCAATTCGTGGTGGTTCTTTAATAATATTAAATAAAAAGCTGAAATTTAAGGATCGTAAGGATATTGTGAGCCTTTCGATTGAGCGAACAATAGAAATAGCCTGCGTGGAGCTGGACCAGATTATTGTATTAAGTGTATACAGGCCTCCTTCAGAATTATAAGACCTTTTTGAAGATACTATGGATGAAGTATTGAAAAAAGTGTGTAGTTCCACGAAACAAACCATTGTTTGTGGTGATTTTAATATTAATTTATTAGAAAATTCTAGTTTATCTATTAGGATTAAAAATCTGTTTTGGTCATATAACCTTGTAAACTTATTTTTGGAGCCAACCAGAATAACTCAGTCGTCTGCCACATGCATTGACAATATTTATACAAATATTATTCCTTTAGCAAAAAGAGTTTTTAATAATTTAAAATCTGACCATTCTGGGCAAATTGTTACCATTCCATTTAAACGTAAATGCATAGAAAAACAGAATATCACTGTTGTGCCAAAAACTGCTGGTCACTTAGAACGGCTGAAAAATAATATTGGTATTAAATTAAATTATATAGGTTATGAAGAAAACCCAAATAAATTATATGAAATTTTTTTTTCATACATTTTGTTCTGAATTTAAAAATATTTTTGTTCCAAAGACTATATCCGTTAATGGTACTTTAGCTTTTAGTGAATGGGCTACACCAGGCATTCACAAAAGCAGAATCAAACTTTTTGAACTTTTGAACGTTCATTTAATACTAGCGATGAGTTTAAACTTTATGTGAAAACTTATTCCAAAGTATTCAAAAAAGCGTGCAGGCTTGCTAAATCTAATTATTTAAGTTCAAAAATAAAAAACAGTAATAATAAAATTAAAATGACATGGAATATTATAAATAATGAAACTGGAAAAGCGAAAACTACTAATAATCAATATTGTTTGAATATTGACGGTAAGAAGGTAACAGTTGACACAGAAGTAGCTGCAGAATTTGAAAAGTTCTTTACTGACATTCCAGTCTCAATCACAGAGTCATTGGATTCTTCCCCCGCTATTGCTGAATCTATAATGAAAGATCATGTTGAAGCTTGTAATGATAAATTCAAATTTGTACACATTAGTGGAATGGATATAATAAAATCATTTAAAACTTTGAATATGAAGAAAACTGCGGATCTGTGGGGCAATTCCGTTGATGTTACTAAATCCGTAATTGAAACAATAGCTCCAATACTTGCTAACATTTTTAATGATTGCATTGACTGTGGTGTATTTCCTGATCTAATGAAGCTGAGTAAAATTATTCCTTTACATAAATGTGGTAGCACATCAGACCCCAGTAATTTTAGACCTATCTCTGTGCTACCTACCTTTAGCAAAATTTTTGAAAAAATAATGTTGGAGCAAATGCAAATTTATTTTAATAGGAACAATCTTCTACACTCTAAACAATTTGGTTTTAGGAGGGGTCGCTCAACAACCGATGCTGGTGTTGATTTAATACAACATATATTTGAAGCCTGGGAAGACTCACAGGATGCGTTAGGCATTTTTTGTGATTTGTCTAAGGCATTTGATTGCGTTTATCACGAAACCTTGATCAGAAAATTACACCACTATGGATTTCGTGATACTGCACTGGATCTTCTACTCTCTTATCTAAGTGGAAGGATTCAAAAAGTAGACGTCAATGGAAAAAGGTCTCAAGGTTCCGCAGTTAAAATGGGAGTTCCGCAGGGTTCGATTCTTGGTCCTTTTCTATTTCTTATATATGTCAATGACCTACCTGATTTTGTACAGGACAGGCATGAGATAGTGTTATTTGCAGATGATACTTCACTTTTATTTAAAATTAAAAGAGGATTGCAAATGAATGACTATGTAAATAATTCTATCTCAAGAATTGTTCATTGGTTTAATGTAAACAACCTGTCACTTAATGAAGGGAATACAAAATGTATAAAATTTGTTTTACCCAATGTAAAAGAGGTTCACACCACTGTAAAAATAAAGGATATAGGTGTTGACCTCGTGGACACCACAGTATTTCTTGGGATCACACTTGATTCTAAGCTGCAATGGGGCCCACATATAGATAAATTGTCAAAGAGACTTAGTTCTGCAGCTCACGCTGTATGGAAAATACGTTAGTTGACTGATGTTGATACAGCAAGACTTGTATATTTTTCTTACTTTCATAGTTTGATGTCATATGTCATTTTGTTGTGGGGAAATGCTGCCGACATTCAGATTGTTTTTGTGCTCCAGAAAAGGGCTATTCGAGCTATCTATAACCTTAAAATGAGAGATTCTTTGCGAGAAAAGTTTAAAGAAATTGGTATTATGACAGTAGCGTCGCAATATATTTATGAGAATCTAATATATGTTCGTAAAAATATTCATTTGTTTTGTAAAAATAGTGATATTCATTCAGTTAATACTAGACAGCTAGCTTTACCAAATACCAGGCTCCAAAAAATCAATAATTCTTTTAGAGGCCTGTGTATACGTTTCTACAATAAAATCCCAAGTTGTATACAAGAACTGAGCTTAAACAAATTTAAAGTTGCAATCAAAGATGTACTTATTAAAAAAGCATATTATAAAGTGTCTGATTACATGACGGACAAAAAAGCTTGGGTGTGAACTCTCATTTCTAATATTTAACAATGTACTGCGTTTTGTTTCAAAGAAACATTCAGTGAGAGTAATTTATAAGCTAAGTTCACGCACTTCTCTCAGAAATAGCTTATATAATGTGAATTAACACATCTCTTCTTGTAATGGAAGTTGGTAGATCGTACGGGGTTTCGTTAGTAAACAGTAAATTTGGGTCTAATTAAGTTGGCCACCACTGGAATAGATAATTAGTATTAAAATTATACAGCGTGCTAATGAAATTGCGCAAAACCTGAAATTAGTTTGTTCAACATCGAGAGTTGATTCCATTTCTAAAAAAATATGGGTCAGACTGTATGCAAAAAAATTCAACCACGCCGCTTTTGAAATTTACTTCCCGGTTTTGCATTTAAGCATCACCATTTATTTATGCTAACATCCAATGGTAACCATATTTTACGATTCTTTTAAGTGATGCTAACATTTTTAACCGCGCTATTTTTTGCAAATTGAGGTATTTTTTAAATGACGTTACGCATTACGTTAACATACGATGCTAGCTAGCGTCAAAAGTTGAAGAAACGCGATGATGTTAATAATGTTGAAAATGCTGCAAATCTATGCTTAGATGGAACGCGCCTCTTGAATCTATCGTTTTTGTCACTTACCCGAGATGGCCTCATCGTACTCGCACGTGCACAAACATAGCGTTTTTTACGATATGCAACAAACTGAAAAAAAAATATTTTACAAAAAATAAAAACCGACTTCAAAAACACTGAAAACTTAAAAATAATATAAGAATAGGTACAGACAACATCACACTTCTATATTGAAGTCGGCGCCAAACGATCTCCTAGAAAGTGTTAAAATTTGTCACCAACTTCAATATAGAAGTGTGATGTTGTCTGTACCTATTCTTATATTATATTTAAGTTTTCAGTGTTTTTGAAGTCGGTTTTTATTTTTTGTAAAATATTTTTTATTTTTAACTTTTTAGTGAATGATCTGTCGAATACAAAAATAATTTTGGAAATCGGTTTAAAAATGACGGAGTTATGAGGTAACAAACATAAAAAAAAATGTAGAATGGAAAAGAAATATTGAGATTGATATGGTCGAGTTAAAAAATAAATCACGTAATGTAGGACTCACTTCATCGTCATCAGTTCAACCCATACGCCCCACTTCTGGGGACAGATCTCTCTTTTGACAAGGAGGTTTTACTACTACTATTGCCGAAACCGAGAAGTTACAAGTGACCGTGCTCAAAAATTGCCACAACTACATGCACGTTACTTGTAAAAGTAACAAATTATGTTTAAAGTTCTTAATTTTACTTGTAAAGTAAATATCTATCAAAGGCGCTTTTGATTTGACAATAATTGCGGCATGAATACAAAACTAGTGTTGTTTAAATTCAAATTCAATATCGTTTATTCAAATTGGATTATTACTTAATCACTAATGCACGTCAAAAAAGTTACGCCAACGGTTCACGAGTCTACGGCGGGAGACCTTGTACTGGAAAGAACCAGCAAGAAAACCAAACAAGAAATGTCTTTATAAAGCAGCAATGCATGCTCATTACCTGTAAATTTTTATAGATTTTTAGTTACCGATTAACTATAAGAAGGGCGAACGCGACCCACCTGTTAATAAACGGTAACCGTAGCCTAAGAACTTTGAACTTTGGCGACCAGTCACTTGCAAGTAGCCATCCCAGCTCGAATGAACGAATGAAATTTTGTGTCTACAAAGTTTCTCGATCCAAGTGGCGGTCCAATTCTTACTTAACTCAACACAGCCAAAGTCTCAGCAGAAATAAAAAGCAAGTAGTCATTGATTTAATATGGACTCATTATTGTCTATGTTTAATTAAGGGCACTTGGTAACAACGGGAAAATGTTCAAGTGATAAGAGGACATTTTACAAGATTAATATGTATTAGTTAGTCATAAATAATGTGTTTTGTATACACTGCTGAAAAGACTTATGAAGTTTTGAATCAAATCCTTTTACGTTTCAGGTGAAGTTGAAAACTTGCCCCTTCTTGAGACACCGACAGAAAGTGGAAGTCTTATTTTACTACAAAACGAAGACAAGCCGATGGCCGATTAAATAATATACCCAATAAAATTTTACTGCATGTTCTGTCTGTCAAATTGTTACTGTTATCACTTTCTTTATTTTTGTATAAATTTATTGTAGGTAGTTTTTATTAATAAAAGATTTAAAACATTGTTGTCTTCAAAATATTAACACATACGTTTGCTAGCAATGAACCTGTTGCAAGTCGGAAGAAACGGTCACGAAAAGTAGAAACGATCCGGGTCATCTGATTGTTAAAGTCCTAACTGAAGAAAAAGCAACTTCATTAGATCAATAGGACGAAGCAATTGGAATAGGCGATCGATTTATTTGCAACAAGCAGGGTTGTTGATTTTTAGAGCTCCCGCTGATACTAAACATCATTTTCATAATCAGCCCACGATCGTCCACATTGGCCTCTCCCATGGCACGTCACTCTTCGCCTCAGGTCATTCTCATCCAACCGCCACCAACCACTTTCGTATGTCATCGCTCCAACTTGCCGGAGGGTGTCACTACACTACGTTTACCAAGTCGTAGTTGTCACTCCAAAACACGCTTACTCGCTCGTCGGCTCTGCGAGAAATGTGACCAGCTCATTAAATTACTAGGTACTCCATCTTGTTATTGCGGTGGGCTATCTCGATAAATTTAGTTCTTTTCACCCGCGGCCGTACCGCCTAACTCAAAGCGAGCACTCGCTATGGTTATCATGACATGAGAACAATTTTTAATAATAATAATTTATTTATTTATCTCATCAGCAGGACGTGATTGCAAACAAATTAGATTTAACGACAACCAGATATCCTGCTGTGTGAGAGACTGGTGCCTATGATAGACTGAAACAGCCCGTGTTACAGGTCACCAGGCCCTCCCTCAAGCGGATCGATTGCAAATGATTTTATATCTATACAATGGCACAGTATAACGCATCCAGTGAGAGAATTTTACATCATAAGTAGTAATTTATAATACGAGTATATACATAGTAAAAAGATAAAGAATACGAAACTAACAAGGATATAAAAATTAACACTAAATTTACCGAAGATTACACTTATCGAGGTACTTCAAGAGTTAACGTGTATGAATGTGTGAAGATGAGCATACATATGATTGAATAGAACAAACGCGTCAGCGAATGTGTGTATGCTTATGAGAGTGTGAGCATGTTTTGTACTGATGGTTGTGAAACTTTTGAATGGACTTGAGAACGCCCTTGCGTTTGCGTACGTGTGTGTGTGTGATGTTAGATAGGTGTGTTTTTGTGTGTTATAAAAATGACAATAAGGTTATCAACTCAACATTGAAAAGGTTAATAATATCTGTTTCCAAGATGACACTGGGATAGACACTTTGATGCCTTTGCTATTTTTCAGCAATGGTTTTATTGATTAATATTTAAATATTAATTAATAAAACCATTTCTGAAAAATAGCAAAATAAAATAAATTTAGTAATATTATATTTGAGGTAAAGGAGGAACACTCGCTTTCGCTTTCGTGACATTAGAAAAATAGTTTTAATGTCACAGTTGACATTAGAGCTATTGTTCTAATGTCACGAAAGCGATAGCGAGTGATCGCTATGAATTAGGCGGTAGCCCCCCTGGTTCCGGATGCAATATTTCAAGAAAACCCCAAAAATAGCCCGTTCCATAACCCATTGAGCGACCTTTAGCTGATAGACTAGCCCCACTGATTGTATTCACTACTTCGTACCATACATTATTGTAGGTAGAATGCATTGATTATAAACTGATGTTAAATTGATGTTACACTCCGTGCTGTGTAGTGCTACGCTCCTATACCAACACCATAGAAAGGTAGGCAGCCGAATACAAAAGTTAGTGCGCATGTTCTCCTATCCTCTTTTCCAAGTATTATTCTATTGTTCTTCGTCAAATTTAACCAGAGTGATTGCAAGTACACTAGGAGTAGGCTTGATTTGCCAAAAATACAGTCCACTACTTACCTAACCAGCCAATGGGGGAAGTTGAAATTTTCTCACCACCAGAAAGCACTTTGACTCTATTGAAACCTGGTCTGTTCTGGAGTCCTTGCAACGCTGTTAGGTCGATTGATATTCCATTCAGGTGTTGAGAAGCTTAAATGAAGTTGCTGCGATAACCGTACAGATACAAAACTTAACACGCGCCACCGTGCTACTCTTTAAGACAGAGATTATGTAACTGAAATTGTGAGATAATGCGTGACTCGAGTCCAGTCTTGGCAGCCCGTGCTACGCCTGCAGGTGTGAACTTGGGTGATAGTACATCCCCTTTTTTCACACCACGATGCGATGTAGGAGGATAGGCTCGGTCTGTCGGTTTTGTATCTGTACGGTTATCGCAGCAACTTCATATTAGCTTCTCAACACCTTAAGAGGATTGTGAAGTAATCGTGCGCGGCGCGAGTAGGTATTTTCTAAAATGCTATCTGTTTCACATCGCTCGGCCTCCGGTCTGGCGTTTACACCACAAATACAACATGCGCAAATTTTCACGCACACTACGACACAGCAGCGCGCGACTCGGCCACGATACTCGGCGGCTGCGGCCGGCGCGAGAGCTCGAAATTATTATTCTATCGTTCGTAATGTTTTGCGTTGCTTATATTTCTGACTCCCTTTCCGCTCGCAACTTCGCCATCGTTACTTTCATTTTTCGTGTGGGAATTTTATGTTTTCACACAGAAAAATAATTTTATAGCCTATATTACTCAGTGATAATGTAGCATTCTATTAGCCAAAGAATTTTTAAAATCAGTCTGGTAGTGTTTGAGTTTATTCATTACAAACAAAAATACAAACGTACTTAATCTTCTTTCTTCATAATATTTTAGTAGATGAGGTTCGGAATACAGAATTTATTTACATTTCGTAAATTATTTCTGTATTGAAATTTATTGTGAAGGCACTTATTTGGTATCCCTATAGGTAACTTATAGGATTGAGGACTTTTTGTCAGGAAAGTATGTATCCTATATTTACCTGTCTAAGGAAAATGCCATTTTTTATGATGAGTGTTATACTGAATTAAAATAACTTGCATTTGAGATGTGAATCTTTTCTGAAAATAAAACATTAAACATATAATAATACTTTTACATACAAACTAAATAGGAACAGGGATACAAAAATAAAAAGTAATAATAAATAATAATAATATTTTTTTGATTGGGCTGGGCAGCTTTTGCAGAACTTGGCTTTGCTTTTAATATGAGCATTAGCATAAAACAGAAAGCGCGGATCTTCAACTAGTGTGTCCTACCAGTGCTTACTTATGGAGCCGAGATATGGATAACAACTAAGGCCATCGTCCACAAACTAGAGGTGGCACAAAGAGCAATGGTAAGAAAATTAGTAGGAGTAACACTCCGGGACACGAAAACGAATAGTTGGTTCCGAAAACGGCGTCAGGTCTCGGACATTACACACCACGTAGCAAAGCTCAAGTGGCAATGGGCTGGACATATAGCCAGAAAGCCGGACTCGTGGTGCAGAACTATCTTAGAGTGGAGGCCATGGAACCGTAAAAGACACAACGGGAGACCACAGATGCGGTAGAAGGACGACATCGTCAAGATGGTGGGCACAAACTGGATTAGAGTAGCTCAAAATAGAACGGAATGGAGAAAGTTGAAGGAGGCCTATACCGCCATGGTAGAAGAAAAGGCTTAGATGATGAATAATATTTTTTAATAATTATATGATTATTTTTGTTGGTGATGTTCACCTCAATTTCTTTATTAATAAGCCAAACGTAACATCATCTGCAACTAGCTCCATCTCCATCCATCTTTGAAATTAGTCAGCAGCAAAACAAAAATAATGTGCGTCGGTGGAATCAGGGTTAACAACAGGGCTCTGTGACTGATCCCTCTATGAGTTTCCATAATTGATCCTCAAACCCAAGATTCCTCGAAAAGCCCGGAATACCAAAGGAAAAGGTGGCTAGATGACATTAAAAAAGTAGACTGGACTGACATCCACAATTAAAAAACGCAGGCGTTTTATTAAGTAAATAACTAGTTATACTAATAGTTCTAGAATTTATTTTTTTCCACCTCCGTGGTCTAGTGGTTGAGGCCACCGGTTATTGATGGGGAGGTCCGGGTTCGATTCCCATTAGGGACAGAAGCTTTTCTGATCGGTTTGGTTGGTGGTAGGGCTTCTAATCCTACCTGGCTAGCTACCACCGTCTTACCTAAGTTTGTCGCCATAATAACATGTTAATAGCATTGCTGTGTTCCGATATAAGGCCAAGAGCTTCCCTGTCGTATGAAAAAAACCTATTAGTAGGATTATATGTAATCAGATCAGGTGCTTTAAATTATATTGTTAAAATGAAAAAAAAAAAAACGTCAAAACCGTACGAAGGGTGCCTTCTCCAAATATATGCCTACCCTGCCTAACCTACATATATTATTTACTTTGTCGTTTGTATTTGTTATACATTCGTAGATTGCATAACGCGAGTACAAATAAAATAATATTGAAAATAACGCTACTTGCATATAGTTTGTTACACGTTTTTTAGCTGCTCCAACTTGGTTATACGAAAAATAGTTTGTGAGCAACTTAGAATACGATAACGAACATACAATGCATAACAAATACCTATCACAAGAAACAAAAAATGAATTTCTTTTGATTGTGTGTCTTTGTGGCACATATCTATTATAAAAAATAAAAACCGACTTCAAAAACACTGAAAAGTTAAAAATAATTATAAGAATAGGTACAGACAACATCACACTTTTATATTGAAGTCGGTGCCGGTAACTTTTCAGTGTTTTTGAAGTCGGTTTTTATTTTTTGGAAAATATTTTTTATTTTTAACTTTTTAGTGAATGAAGTCTTTTTAGTGAAAGAAACCCTAATATAATACCCTAGTATTAAATTAGGGTTTCCCTCGATTTTCATGGGATCCCATCATCACCATACTCTATCGAATACAAAAATAATTTTGAAAATCGGTCAACAATTGGCGGAGTAATCGCGTAACATATATACAAAACACGTTGGACACACGTAAAAATTTAATGGTTTTTCTCGATTTTTATGGGATCCCATTATCAGATCCTAACTTTGATGACCATGGGACCAGCCTTGGAGTATCCTATCGAATACAAAAAGAATCATCAAAATCGGTTCATAAACGACGAAGGTATCCGCGAACAAATATAAAAAAAAGCATATAGGTATACGGTCGAATTGAGTAACCTCCTTTTTTCGAAGTCGGTTATCAAACAACTACAAACTTACTTACAATTTATTTTCTTATTTGATTTTGGGAATTTACAGTTAGTTAACAGGCTACAGGCTGCTTACCCTTAAATAAGGTTTGTATTGAAATAAGATCCTTAAAATAAAACACTAAAATCAAAAAAGACATTTACTTTTTGATGTAGAAGGTATTTGTGTAGACTTGAGTAATACCTTTCAGTATTGATCGATATATCGATATTACTTTCTCCTCCCTAGTCGACAATAACTACGATAACATTATGTCACATCACTAGTAGATTATGCCCCATTATACCCCTGCCCCCGACCCGTATCGTGCGATAGAGAGAGTTGCAAGAACTGGTCGAAATTGCCTACAATTCCTGTTTGAAATATTGTTTCGGGCGATAACTGTTTTACCCCCCTAAACCTTTACAAAATTAGACACTTTTGGTCTCATTCTATTCAGTATACCTTAAACGATGTTTGTACGTTTTGATTTTTTCGTAATTCAGTAAAATTTAGTCAAAAAAAGATAAAAATGCTCAAGGTAGTTTTTAAGTCTAAAATATAGATATTTAGATGCTAATAATTTGTATTCTGAGCAATATTTCTTCAAAATCAAAACGTACAAACCTAGATCTTCATTATATCTACAACATTTCCAAAAATTATGAAAATTGGACTATGTTTAGTGGGAGAAAAGCGTTATCGCTTTTTGTATGAAAATTTACAGCCTCACAATCCTCTTAATGGAATATCGATTGACCTAACAGCGTTGCAAGGACTCCAGAACAGACCAGGAGAGCTATTTTTGAATTACGTATGCGACTTCGAAATCACCGATGTGACTAATAATCACCGATTTTCAATAATTCTTATTTTTGAATATCACTTATGTGACTACCTTAGTCACTGATGTGATTTCATTACGAGTGCCCTCACCCACTCGTAAACAAGTCAAACATAAGGTCTCGTGCCCACTCATAACGAAAAATCTCATAACCAATACGTAGAGGTCCCACTCATAACTGCTGATGTGAGAAGACGAAACTCATAACCAACACAACTACACAGTTATGTACAGTCGCTTTTATAATTATTAACAACATTAACAAAAAGGGTGAATAATATTTTAAATCAAAGTAAAGCTTGGTATAAAAGAGGTGTAAGGCTGGCATCTTGCTGGTCGGCAAGGTGAGGGTGGCTATTGCGGTGTGTTATCTCTCTCCCGCATTAAAATTAGACAGCACAAGCAATACAGAAGACAAAGTGTATTTTTTTCCAAAAAATGAAACCGACTTCAAAAACTTTAAGAATACAAACAACATCACAGTGTTATATTGAAGTTCGTGCCAAATTTTAACTAGTACTTATATTTTTCAAGATTTTTCAGGTGATTATTGCTTGGCACCGACTTTATTATGACTTTTTGGTGTGTTTGAAGTCGGTTTTATTTTTTGTAAAAAAAAATCTTTTCAATTTTTTTAGGTAATTTAAAATACCAAAACCTTATCCTAAATATAACAAATACTTTTCTGAAAACCGCATCAAAATCGATTCAGCTAAACGCGAGATAATCGCGGACAAACATACATACAAACATTCAGGTCAAACTGAAACTTGAAAAAGGGAAGAGGTTCTATGTTCGACTGTATCTATTTTTTTCAAGTCCGTTAAAAAGGAACTGCTTATTTCATAAAAAAATTGTTCCAGCAGACCTGCGAAAGGAGAAATTGTAATATATTAGAATTTGCGTGTATAGCAGCTTAGAAGGCGATCAAATAGTAAAAAATAACATACTATATAATATACTAAATAAAAAATATCTAGAAATACCTATTACACAAATAATATGAATATTATTAAATGTTTATATATCATAATTAAGACTTGGATAGATAGTATTCTCTTATGCGGCGCTTGAAAGAGTAGATGAGATGTAGCTATCAGGACAAACTAATTCTCAATCACTTCTCAATATTGTTATTTTTGTTGAAGATGTCACAGAGAGAAACAATTTATACCTTCCTCGCACTAAGATTTGTTTAGTGCTTACCCGTGGTACTACCGTTGGTACTACTGTTAGTATAGTACTGTAGGTATTTTTTGTTGCCCGATCCCGGATTTGATGACAATCAGACTAATCGAGAACTATACCTCCTCAAACAAAAAAAGAATTTTCCAAATTGGTTAATAAATCACAGAGTTATGAGGTAGTAAACGTAAAAAAAGAACATACAATGGAAATGATAAAGTCCCTCTTTTTGTTAAGGCGGTTAAAAAATGAAATGACCCGCAATTGAAAGTTGCGTTAAAGTTGCTTTTAAAATAGTTTTATTAAAGCGTTCCTTAATTTCTTCAAAATAATATAAATATTAAAACCGATAGTTACCCACATGGTGTTCTTTGATTGTCAAAGATAATAAGTAGTACTTAGTACTATAGGCAAAATTAATCACCCGTAGTGTGGACCGACGATCTGGTGAAGGTCGCGGGAAGCCGCTGGATGCGGGAGGCGCAGGACCGATCGGTATGGAGATCCTTGGGGGAGGCCTATGTCCAACAGTGGGCGTCTATTGGCTATGATATGATGATGATGAGTACTACCGGACACGTGAGTAGAACCACGGGTAAGCACTGAATTTTTTGTGTATTGCGTCTTGAAATGACAGTTAAGACTGTGCTGCCGTTTGTACTGTAACTATAAATATTTCTTTTTAGTATGAAATAATAAAACAAAAAGTACTTACTTTAAAATTAGTATGCAAGTATATAATAGTAAGCAAGCACTATTGGTCTCAAATGTACTTCAAAGTAGTTCACAGTTTAGGTATTTGCTTTTTTTTATGTTCGGTTATGAGTTACTCCTCTAAATTAAATATTTTATAAGTTTAAAATATATTTCATAACCATGGTTATGAGTGGGTCCTCAAGTCAGTTATGAGTCGCCACATTTTATTCCAGTTATGAGTTTCTGGTTATGAGTGGGCGCGAGACCAACATAACTGTGGAAACGTTATCTGTGTTTTGTTTAGAGAACATATTGACAAGTTTGAAGTTGATGTGTGTTGATTTCGAGTTGGATTTAAAAATTTTAAAATTTGTCAAATATGTAAATATACAGGGTTATTTTTTATCACCCTCGAAAATTTAAGGGACGCTTTACGACATGGTATTAGAATGATTTAAATATAAATAAAAAATAATAACTCACTTAATTTTTCATTTTTTTTAAATACAAAAAATGCTGCACTAGTTGAGAGCAGCATTTTTAGAGATTTTTTTTAGTTTTTTTTTATACCTATATTTTTTTTTTAATTTCATTTTTTTTAATATAATACTGGATGTGTCCTGAAGCGTCCCTAACATTTTCCAGGGTGATAAAAAAATAACCGTGTATAAGTTTAAAATCTTTTAAATTTGTGTCACAAACAAACTTAGACCAGTATTTTCTTATATTTTGGCCTAGTTCCATTGAATTTTTAGCCGTATAATAACCGGTATATATATACCGAAAACGGCTACATTCTGCGTGGAACCGAACCCTTACGTATGTGTGTACTTTATCTATGTTGGCAGCTCTGCGTTCGACTTTCAAAAATAGGATGTTTAGGAATTCGTGACTTCAAAGTCATCGCTGACTATTTAGTCAGCGGTGATTTATAAATCGCATACGTAATTCAAAAATAGGTCTCCTGGTTTCAATAGAGTCCAAATGCTTTCTGATGGTGTGAAAATTTAAACTTCCACCATTGGCTGGTTGGGTAAGTAGTGGACTGTATTTTTTGGCAAATCAAGCCTACTCCTAGTGTACTTGCAATCACTCTGGTTAAATTTGACGAAGAACAATAGAATAATACTTGGAAAAGAGGATAGGAGAACATGCGCACTAACTTTTGTATTCGGCTGCCTACCTTTCTATGGTGTTGGTGTAGGAGCGCAGCACTAGGGGTGCGATGTCAGACAACCTCCTTGTGGTGCACCCTGGGCAACCCGGCAGATTCTCTGCCGCGGGCTAATAGTCTCACTAGTGGACCCCCATAGAGGGGGGGTGTGGGACGGGTTTAGCCTGGCGGGCCACTTCGTGTGGCCACCCGTTTCATGCGGGGCAGGGCGAAGTCCCCTCTTCTTATGTAAAGAAGAGGTGTGGCTCTCGCTGGAAGCCGATTCCGGCGGCTACCCCTCGTGGTAGAGAGTCGAGGCGAGTTTCTAGCCGGGGCGCTTCGCGCCCATTGGGGATTTCCCCGAGCTTCGGCTCACCCGCGCGGCGGTGGATCCAGTGGGATCTGCCGTCAGGCAACCCGTTACCCATACTGGGCGGGCCGGGGGTCGGGCGCACTGAGCGTCGGGCCGCGTGGAAGACAACCACAATAAAAAAACAGTTTCGGGGTGTAGAGCGGCGCAAATTGCGTCGCTCCATAAAGTAGCAGAGCCAGGAGGTGAGTCCGGCAACGGATATGTCACAGGCAGGGGGTCAGCGGAAATAAGGCCTGGCTGTTGTCCCCTTCCCCTTGTCTTGTGACCAACGGAGGAGCTGCAGGGGGGGTTTTTAGTGGGTAGGCCCGGACCGTGTAAGGTCTGGGGAGTCCCACATATCCTCGTGGTTTGGCTCGACCATGAGGAATGCGTAAACGCATTTTCCCCCTCCCGAAAAAAAAAGGAGCGCAGCACTACACAGCACGGAGTGTCCTCGAGAAAATAGTTCTTTTCTCGACTCAAAAAAGCGAGGGCAAATCAATCGATAATTAATTATTTATTTAGCGTTTTTGCGTCCGCTCTTAACGTACTTACTAAACTTACGTACTTACTCACTAAAAAATCTACACGGCTAATACGCTGAAAAAAATAAGAAGGATCTCTCAAAGGTTAGTATAGAAGTTATAAAGTTAGATTAGTATATAAGTAGTAATAGTAAGTATAAGTATACTACATATTTTATATTCCCTACAATAAAATTACGAAATCCACCACTTTCTCATAATCCACAAATGCTAATAAACACAATGGTAGATTATGAATATTCTGATTCGAGTATCTTACGATAATGTTTAGCTTCAATTGGTATTTCACACGAAGTCGCAAATAGAAGATAAGTGGTGGTACCATTAAACGTAAAAACTTTATCTGCAATCAGTTTTTCCGCTCAAAACAAATATTCATGGTCCTGTACTTTCACCAGTCGAGTTTTGCTCTAGTTTGCGCTGCACAAACCAATTTTCTAATATCGATAGCCAGTTGAAGTAGGATCTTGTTAGTCGACGAGCATTACAGCGATCAACCGTGGCCCAACTTCAATAAGCAACAATAGTTTTGCGATCCCGATATCGGGTAAGCTTCTTAGTTCTTTTTATGCTTCAAGCCGTCGTCGGGAGTAAACGAACTGAAAATTTCCAGCTGAAATAAAAATATATTGACGAAGCAATCGATCCCACACAAACCATTAAACTTTAAGCGTACCGATAGAAAATATCGGGAACAGAGAACGGGACAAAGCGAAATATTCCTTTGGAAACTATTCTCCGAGCGGACTTCATTTGCGAACCAACCGCGAGTTCTGTTTTACTTCTGTATGCAATAAGTAAAGTTTCCCTCCTGTAAATATTCTCTGTGTCTCAGTGGATTTCAATGGAAGAATAAAGTACTTATTACGTATTAAAGTGTGTATAGCCACTGTGTATAGCCATTTGTGTGAATTATAATGCAGGATATATTTTTATACATTTCGCTTTTATTTCGCATAAAAGAACATATTTCACAAAAAGTAGTGCAGTTTGTCGAACCTTTATAAACACGTTTCTTGGTTAGTTGCATATTGTTAAAACAACATAAATTCACGACTACGATCAAACTTAATTCTAAATGGTACTTTTTTATTGATGTGATGAATTATCTAAACATTTGCCACTGCTGGGTATAATAAAGTGCTGTGAAATAACTACATCTACATACTATCATTGAATGAATTAAATAATTGAAACTAAGTCGACTTGAATGAACGAATGGCAGCCATCATATTATTTAATAAAACAGGTTTGTATTTTTGAAATATTGCATCGATGTGCTTCATCTATAAAAAGACAAGTAAATAACCGTTACATCTAAAATCACTACAAAAGAAGATCGTTTCGCAAATAACAACACTATCAAACTCGTTACGGTTAATAACTACTATATCCAAAGTTGCACCTTTAATTTTCGCAACGAGTGAAGCCTTGCTGTTTTTGAGTCGCGTAAAATCAAGTCATAAATTACACCGCAAAATTATGAGGGCGTTAAATTTATAACGTTAGCATCCGCTTGCAAATTTTCATTACCGTACAAATTTTCTACACAATACGAATTTATTTACAACACGCGAACGAACATTTTCACTTTTAAAACGTACATTTTGAGTGCCAGCCCACCTCACACTTTGTCCTGCAACTCCATAAAAGTTTGTCGCCGTTTTATGAATTTTAAATTAAGGAACAAAATTAAAAGTAAGAAAATGCCGAATTTGTTTTCGCTAAGGGTGACTTTTGTGAAATAATGAAAAATTTCCCGGTGGATTTGACAAAGTTTTGATGACAAGTTTTAGGTAGGTATAATGTTAACTGATTTCTTAAATGTTTTAATATTTTACAACAATCTTGATGACGTCGATATTATACGAGACTAGACGACATTGATGCATAATATAAAAATCAGGACTGTATTATGTATATCGATGTGTATTATTTTTTTAAATGTATGATTGTTTATCCTCCCATTTTTTTGGTCACGGACTGTGACCATTCCATTTTAATTGACCTACATTTCAACTGAGAGAAAAGGCTTTCGGTACTAAGTTTTATCAACATCGTTTCACAAATTTTCAAAATATGGCCTATGAGGAAGGTATAAGTGTGAAGGCTATTAATCATACGAGAAAATGGCGTGGTGTCAAAAAAAAACATCAACAAATCCTGGGTCTAATCTGATTGAAGGAGTAGATCCTAAAGAAAGAGACTTCTCAGTAGATCGACATTATCAAAAATCAAATCTACAAAGAAAAAAATATGGCACTAGATCCAAAATAGACAATGGATCGACTGAGATCGAACCCTTTATTTAATCCCACAAAAAAAACTAGAAATAAAAATATTTTACTAAAAACATAGATGAATACTTACGCAAAAGTTTAAAACAATTCACCGACTACAATGTAAATATTGGTCGATTTTACTATATATTTTTTATTTCACTAAGTATTTTATATATTTTTACTTATTTAGTAGTAGAATTGTATGGTCCATATTATCTTTTAGCTTAACTTTTGACAGGATTGTATATAAATTATTACATTAATAAGAATGTTAATTTATATTGTGCCTCAGGCCGGTCCTATGACCGAATATTTTGCATCTTTGGTCTTTTCAGCGCGAACAATATTTCATTGGACAATGTAGCTGTGGAAGTAAACTAATTGCAGTTGCAATTCGTGACTGGGGGGCGCTGGAGAGGGGGGTTCAGACGTTTGACAACTCATTACTGGAGACAGCGGAATGTACTTCATTATTTCTTGGCTTTCTCGAATTGCGAGAGTGGTCTTCACAGCTTCTGAAATGTTTAAAATTTGAATATACTAGGGTTGTCACTTTAAAAACTTTCACATTTATTTTAAATTCATTCGTTCTTCATTTTTTATTAAGTAATGTAACACTGATATCACTTTTACATAATAATAATAGTTATTTCTGATAATTATTCAATCAATTTGTTATTTTATACCATTAAAATTGCGGAATTTTATACCATTAAAATAAGAAGTGGTTGGAGGAAAAGTACCAATATTGATGATGGCAAATTTTACTGAAAGAAAACGTTCCTTTATTTTCAAAAATAATTAAAGGTGATTATTATTATACATTTAAAGATTTTTGAAAAATCACCTGCTTGAGCCGGGATTCCAATCGGTGATATTTGAAAAAAAAAACATCCTGTATTTTATGATACCAATAAGGATATGCATGGATGCATTTCTTTTAAACAATATAGTATCTTAAATTAAAGAAAGACCAAGAAAAATATTAAAATAAGATATTTTATATTAAGATACAACGGGTCAGTAGACGAAATGAAAACCGAAGTTCAAAATATTATTTTAAATATTCACCATAACTCGATACAAAAGGCGACACGTAACGAATTTCGTTGAAGAATACGTCTGTGCATACGTGAAAATGGGTCTCATTTTAATTTAATTAGATAGTGAGTAAGCTTTAAAATCAAATTCTTGGTCTTTCTTTAATTTGACGACACGGCTAGCGCAGAAGTTGAGTGATCGCCTACTGCGCGGGACAAATATTTTGTATGGCCTACAGTAATTTGTTCCGGTCTGGGCGTATGTGCATGTGATATTCTATGTTTGTAACTGCACCCACGACACTGGAGAAAATCCTAGTGTGGGGTGACTTTTTTTAAAAAATAATAAGAATAAATAATTTCAGATACTATGTTGTTTAAAAGAATTTGATCCTTATGAATGACTCTTTCGGTTGGTATCATAAAATACAACATGTTTGTTTTCACATTTCACCGGTTCGATTCCCGGCGGCTCAAGCAGGTGATTTTTCAAAAATCTTTAAATGCAGTTTTAATTATTTTTGAAAATAAAAGAATGTTTCCTTTCAGTAAAATTTGCCATCATCATTATTAAGGGTACTTTTCTTCCAACCACGGTCTTTTTTCCACACTGTATACACGGTTATTTTTTATCACCCTGGAAAATTTTAGGAACGCTTCAGGACACATCAATTATTATATAAAAAATATAAAAAATCTCTAAAAATGCTGCTCTCATCTAGTGCAGCATTTTTTGGATTTTTTAGAAAATTAATATAAAATTAAGTGAGTTATATTTTTTATTCGTATTTAAATCATTCTAATAGCATGTCGTGAAGCGTCCCTTAAATTTTCTAGGGTGATAAAAAATAACCGTGTATATCTAATATATAAAATTCTCGTGTCACAGTGTTTGTTACCGAACTCCTCCGAAACGGCTTGACCGATCTTTATGCAATTTTTTGTGTATGTTCAGTAGGTCTGAGAATAGGTCGTAAACTATTTTTTGTTATGGCGAAATGTAAGTTCGCCGTTATTATGGCGAAACGTAGTTCGCCGGCACAGCTAGTATAGGTATATAAAAGGAGAAATTCCTATCTATAGACGCACGCACAGCCGTAACCGCTAATTATAGAAACGTAAAATTTGGACAGTTGTTTTAATTCAAAATGCGGACGCACACTAAGAAGGAATTTTAAAAAATATTTGCCCTAAAGAGATGAAATAGGGGTTGCGAGTTTGTATGGATTTTTTTAAATAAGCAACTATTTTGATAAGTCTTAAAAACATTCCTACTCTTAAAAACATTTCATTGAATACGTGTTTCATGGTTTATTGGAATTCACCCCTTAGGTTACAAAATAGCGGTTGAAAGTTTCTATGGAAAATAGAAAAATAAATAAAATCAATAAAGAAAACATTTTCGCCCGAGACGAAATTTTTCTTTATTGATAGTATAAATTTTTCACCTCCTATTTTATTAAATGTGAAGATATACAGATAATGCAGAGTAAGGTGTTAATGAATACACCTGTCAAAGGAATTAGCATTATCAAAATTCACGGTGTCTTATAATTATCACTTAACCCACATCCGTCCCACTGTTCCGAGAAAGAATAGACCTACTCTACATCGCGCTAGCTAAACGGGATAATGTAGGATTTTGTTTGGAGTTTTTCATCTCTTCGTAGAGTACTTGCGATAAACTCAATTACAGTGAGGTTTCAATATTTTTTATCTATCCTATATCTATTCCTTTCATGTGGGAATTTGTTTACTGGAGTGGGGATAGAATTGTGACGTATTTTGTATGGAGCTTATGTCAAATACCTACAGATAGAATATTCAAACAGGCCGGTGGTCTCTCAGGCAAACGCAAATTTGCACGGACCACGGTGCATATTGTTTTTTATTTTTACGATAAAATAATGCGGTGCAGCTCATATTCTCGTAAACATAAACATTTTACGTTTATTTCCCTTTTACTAATTTAATGTTGACAACCTTAATATTTGCAAGGTATCAAGGGACTAATGAAGAACATAGTGCAGAACAAAATGGTAATTCACAGTGTTAAATTGAAAATGTTGTTTATAAATATTAGTTGAAGAAGCAATTCTGACATCTGATAATAAGTGAAGTGTATTTTTTTAATACCTACCGTATTGAAGGATATTTAACGGGATTAAACTCGTGTCTATTAATGTGATATTATCTTTTTGTGTGTCGTTGTGAATAATTTCAATATTGGCGCCGTGTGCAAGACTAACAAAATAGATTCGGTACATATGTATAGGTATGTTATGTTTGTAAATACTTTAGTATTTCTTACTATTGTTAAGAAATTTGTAAGCACCCGATCAGCCTCTTTTAAAGATACTGTAACAATACCTAATGCTGCTAATTTCTCAATGTCTGCTTTTGACAGAGATCAAGAAATACTTAGTAATAGCATAGACGAAGAATAATATAGACTGCCAATGTCATACAACTATAAGAAAGGTCCTATTCCCGCCTTATATCTAGAGGGCGCTGACCTATAAGGTTGCTAACTTAAATTTTGTTGATAATTTATACTGAATCATGCCTGAAAATTAATAAAAAGTTGTTTTAATAATAGTAAATTACAAATAATTCTACAATATTCCGCCAGAACAATTTTAATCTTTATCGAAAAGTTTAATCCTATTACACGGTTTCTACGGTTTCGCGCTAGATGGCGAATACAATTAAGCACGGTGCGGTCAGTGCGGTGCTTAGATTGTTATAATACTTTTTTACTAGATGGCGCTTAATTTAATGGATAATGTTACATTCAATAATTTTTTTTTTTTAAATTCTTTCTGTGTATATTATAGGAATTGTAAATGATATCTCATGTACACAAATATTAAAAGAAGTAACAAAAAGTGTATTTTAAGCTGTAAAAAAAAAGAAAAAATCACGCGGAGAAATTAACTTCGTTATACCCGATGCTCCGATACATTTTAATTCTATCTTGATTCTATGCACGGTAGGTACCTAAACTTTTAGGTGCTGAGTTGCAAGGCTTCTAGTCTTTTTTTGGAATGCGTTCGGATTTATGTGCCGATCGGTTATTTTTAGAAGCGACCTACTTTTATTATTTTTGTCCTTAGAATAATAACGCATAGAAACCCAATCGGCGCACACAATTTGAAGCAACTAAAACTAAGCCATAAATGGCTCACTACGCCGGACAGCTCCGCAGTGTTCAAGGTCAATGTGCTTCGAATGTATCTCTCATAAAATAATTAATAATGATGACTTGTGCAGTTGAATGGTATCACAAGACATCTGAAAAGATTATAAAGTGTAATAACATTATTATCACAGCAAATATTTAAAAATTGTTTAGTATTTTATCCATATAAGATAAATTATGCGAAACTTTTCATTTCAATCGTTGTGTTGCCAGTTTGGAAACATAAATGTCCCAATTTAACCGACTAAACAGGTTATGATTAATATGAAAAATATTTAGGTATCTACTTATCTAGGCGACACTTATCCTGTTTATAATATAGGTTTAATTTAAAGAAAGAAAAAAGATAGAAAATACATGCCATATTGATCCTAAAAAAGAAAAAAGATTAGGGTGTAGCAAAGGGAGTGCAGCACTTAGAAAAATTTCACCGTATTTTGTAAGAAGCCCAGGACTTATTTTCGCCTGTTTTTAGAAGGAACTAGCTTCTGCCCGCGACTTCGTCTGCGTGGACTTTAATTTTGAACAATTTTCTATTTTCCCTGGGGAACTACTTAAGGAATCGGGATAAAAGGTAGCCTATGTTTTGTTCCATGTCAAAGGCTACATGCATGCCAAATTTCATCCAAATTCGTTCAGCCGTTTTTGCGTGATTGAGTAACAAACATCCAAATATCCAAACATCCACAATTTCACATTTATACTATTAGTAGGATTTTCTATTTTCTCTCGGGAACTACTTAAGGAATCGGGATAAAAGGTAGCCTATGTTCTTTCCCATATCAAAGGCTACATGCATGCCAAATTTCATCGAAATCCGTTCAGCCGTTTTTGCATGATTGAGTAACAAACATCCAAATTACAAACATTCACACTTTCATATTTATAATATTACTAGCTTCTACCCGCAACTTCGTCTGCGTGGACTTCAGAATTGGGTCTAAAGCTTCGCTCGTTAACAATTTTTAATCTTCCCAAGGGAACTATTTGAGAGATCATTAAGGACATGTCCTTTTCCATAGCATAGGTGACATGCATACCAAATTTCAAAGCTGTCTACCCGCAGCTTAACTCGTAAACAATTTTCAATTTTCCCTGGGGAACTACTTAAGGAATCGGGATAAAAGGTAGCCTATGTTCTTTTCCATGTCAAAGGCTACATATGCATGCCAAATTTCATGCAAATCCATTCAGCCGTTTTTGCGTGATTGAGTAACAAACATCCAAACGTCCACACTTTCACATTTATAATATTATATATATATAATAATATTAGTAGGATAGGATTTCAACTTTAATTATATTTCAAGAAAAGTATTAACAAAAACGCTTATATCTCGGAAACAGTGCATCGGAGCTAAAAAAATTACGAAATTCTTGACCCCCTCATACTCCTCAGATAATTAAGACACGAATAATGGACTTATCAAAAATTGGTCAAGTGTGAGTTTGCCTTTTTTTCATACTACATTCGGATTTTTATATGGAGTTTAATCCAGCTCCTACCTTGTGTAGCAATAGGAGGGCTCGAGGGGAGAAGTCCCCGCCATCACAAAAGAAAACAGGTGACGGGGTTGCGTAGTCATGTTCTGAACTATTTTATTCGACATACTTTTCTATGAGAACAAAAAAAATTGTAAGTATTCTTTAAACACAATAAACTTTTTATGATACGAGTCGAAAAAGGCAATGTGGACATACCTAACAGCATTATCAAAGTGACATTTGTTAAGAAAACAAATACAATTAACGGATTAATGAAGATTATTATACGCGGTAGGTACGTACCTCTTTCATTATTAGAAATAAGGAACTAACTATTTACATGACAATTATTTCATTTTAAAATATACGCTTTTTAGTACTTATATAAACAGAGATTTGGCAACTTTCATTTCATTTCTGTCTTTACATAAAAACATAAAGACATAGATTAGGTACGACAATTGCGACATTCAACAACATGAGCACAAGATGAGTTCCCTCATTTTGGGAAAACAACTCCTCGGTGGCGCGCACTGGCAGCCCCGTCATATCGTAGTGTGCGTGTGTCGCGTGTAAACAACTTCACACAACGGTGTCATTTTTGCTTCACTTTAATCATCGCGCTCAGTACCGGACTATCCTTCTATGCGTTATTATTCTAAGTTTTTGTCTAAATGATAAGTTGATGATATCTTTAAAAGACTTCATTTTTGTTGTTAATGATATTATGAGTTAAAACATTATTTCTTATATTTTTTATTAAATGAGGCATATCAAAAATTGAAACAATTTTGCGTTCTTCACTATAGAAAAATATTTTACAAAAAATAAAAACCGACTTCAAAAACACTGAAAAGTCTACAAATAGGTACAGACAACATCACACTTCTATATTGAAGTCGGTATCAAACGATGATCCAGAAAGTCTTAAAATTTATCACCGACTTCAATATAGAAATGTGATGTTGTCTGTAACTATTCTTATATTATTTTAAACTTTTCAGTGTTTGTGAAGTCGGATTTTATTTTTTGTAAAATATTTTTTATTTTTAACTTTTTAGTGAATGAAATCTTTTTAGTGAAAAGAACCCTAAAATAATATAAAGGAAATTTGGGATTTCCCTCGATTTTTATGAGATCCCATCATCAGATCCTGACTTTAGTGATCTTGAAGCCACCCCAGGAGTATACCTACTCTATCGAATACAAAAGGAATTTTGAAAATCGGTCAAAACACGTTGGACACACCTAAAACTTTAAGGGTTTCCCTCGATCTTTATGGAATTCAATCATCAGATCCTAACCATGGGACCACCCTTGGAGTATCCTCTATCGAATACAAAAAGAATCATCAAAATCGGTTCATAAACGACGAAGTTATCTTTTTTTAAAAAAAATTTGGGGTGGCTACCATACATAGTATAGTGGGAGTAACATTTTTTCTCGACTAACCCATCGTGTGGGGTATTGCTGAATAGGTCTTTAAAAAACAATGTACGGTTCAGAATACCATTTTTCGATTTAGGGATTCGTTTCTGAAATATTTGGTTTTAAAGTGCAAATTTTTCTTAGAGGTAAGTGTCCCCCCCCTCTATCCTTTCTTTATATCATCCTTGGTAATAGTGAGTTCTCAGATTAGACACGAAATACGATGATTTGTCTTTTCAAATTTAAAATTCAGAAACCATTACCTAGGTATTCAGTATCGACCTTTAGAGGCACTTATTGATATCAAATTATTACAGTTGAAAAACGTCAACTCTACCACTATCCGGAAATTGAAAGAGGCTTTTTTATACAATTTGACGAGACAAGAGAACAAGAGAGCTTGATGAGAAGAACAGGCATATGCATTGAAATGTCAATTTATTACAATTTACTACAATATCAAACCACCTTCCTTATCAGCAACCGAAAATTTTTCTACCATAACATTATATTCTAGAAATAATAAGAAAAATGCTAAAAAATCCAGACGTTAATCTGAGCCGAGCATGGCCGTGGCCATGCTCCGCGGCGAAGCGGAATGGGGGGCTGTCGCCTCCTTCTGCGAGGACGTAATCTCGCAGAAGGAGGCCGCGGAGAGGGAGCGGGAGGCAGATCCTCAAGCCGCTCCCATCCGCCGCAGACAGACTTTAAACATACATTAAAATAAATCTATTTATTTTGTTACTGTTTTCTTTATTCCTGTTAGTTTTTTTTTCTTTCAATTATTGTTTTTTTTATTTTGTATGTTTAATAAACGTTTCTTTCTTTCTTTCTTTCTTTTCTTTCATTCATCTAATGACCCTGCCGTAGAGGCCTGTGTGCACGGTTGGCCCCGTGCACGCCGCCGTAAGGCCCTCCGTCTGGGGATTGCCCTGGTGTTCTCGGGCAATCCCCCCTTGGCGATAGCCCGACCGGTGGTTCGGGCTTGCCCGGGCGCGTGGGTAGTGGAGTCGCAGTGTGGACCTTACCTAACGCGCCCATAAGGGCAGGGAGAACACCGGGGGGCTTTAGTGGGTAGGCCTGGCGGGTGCCGGGGCTCTCCCGGCAGGGTTGCCGGGAGAGCCCCACACACGCTCGCTGTCTAGCCAACGGCGGGTACGGTGCGGTTATGCATTTCCCCCCGAGAAAAAAAAGGGTTATTGCGGCTGATGTTGGTACATACCCTAAGCGTGGCCTGCGCGCTGAGGACCTCCTGATGCGTGCGATTATAGGCCGCCATGTGGGGAGGCCTATAATCGCACGCATTACTTCCCCTATATCCAGGGTAATCCCTCACAGCCGTTAAGCCCCGGCCCGTAGCTAGCCGGGCTGTCCTTGGGTGTCCCGGTGAATTAGTAGTATCTTAGAACATACTGGGCGTGATGAAAATTGCAAAAAGTCAGCAGCCAGACGCTCTCAGTAAGCAGTAAGCAGAACCAGCATTCAGCTAGCAGATTATTAACTTTCGATAGCAACTGATCATAAGCAGTAACTCATTAATACCAGGAGATTCCTAATTCCTGTATTTTTGAGACATTAGCGGCAACTGAGATTCAATAAGCACTAAATAATCTATTAGTTAACGAAAAAATAAAAGCTTTTCCGAAGCCATCCTCACCTGTACATTGCACCCTGCCATGTAACATACCAGACTCAGGTGCTCCCTACAAAGTCACACAAGGCCAGTGTGGTGAGAAAGAGCCCTATCCCCAGTGTTTTAAGTTTGGATGATTATCTATGCTTTTTTAGATAAACGTATGCCAGGGCTATAGGGTACATGTTTATGAAAATAATTTATATTATCTAGATATCCAATCTTAGCTTTAAAGTTAGCGGGACAAAATTGTAGATTGTCAAAACAAAATATTTCTGTTAACCACGCAATTTTATGAAATTAAATACAAGTAGTATATTCAGCAAACTATCTGTCTCCTCATTTCGTTAGCTATTAGTAAATTAAATTCCAGTCTTATTCATATCAAAGAGGCAGCTCACTATATTTTTAGGAGAAAATGACAACGAAATAAATCTTTATTAATTAAACAGTAACTTAATAGCTTTTTGCTTTAGTACAGTAATTTATGAAACAGATAGCATAACAGTCTTAAAAACTATTTTAGTGAGGTCGATATGCTGGAGGCCATTTATTATTAAGTTCACAAAAAAATCTAAAAGTTTCACAAACGTTCACAAAATTGGGCAAGCGTGTGTCTTAGAGAGTCGCGAAGTGTGTGCGAGTAGAAACGTGACTAGAACACACGTTGTTTACACCAATATTTTTTTATACAAAAGCTCTTGGAAAATTTTGGCCTTGATTATCCTGATGCTTAGTGACGATAAGACTGATGATAAAAAGCGAGTTTCACCTTTTTTTCTTGGGTGAAATGCGTAACCGCACCGTACCCGCCGTTGGCTAGATGGCGAGCGTGTGTGGGGCTCTCCGGGCAGAGTGCCAGGCCTACCCACTAAAACCCCCCGGTGTTCTCCTTGCCTTTATGGGTGCGCTAGGTAAGGTCCACACTGCGACTCCATTACCCACGCGCTCGGGCAAACCGGTCAGGCTATCGCCAAAGGGGGGTTGCCCGAGAACACCAGGGCAATCCCTAGACGGAGGGCCTTACGGCGGCTTGCACGAGGTCCATGCACACAGGCCTCCACGGCAGGGTCATTAGACGGGCATCGCTTATGCAAATGCCCGCCTTCGCCTGCCTGTCCGTCTACGACGGATGGGAGCGGCTTGAGGGTCATTCTCCCGCTCCCTTTCCGCGGCCTCCTTCTGCAAGATGACGTCACCACAAAAGGCACAGCCCCCCATTCCGCTTCACCGCGGAGCATGGCCACGACCGCTCAGCAGCGAGAGGTCTCCGCCTCCCAGCGCAGCGTTGAGTTCGCTGCGCTGGATGCGAGTTTCACCTGGATTCCTCAATAACTGGGGAACTAGCTATCTTATCTCTTCTTGTTGAAGCAAAGCAGTGTTATTAATGTTTGACACGCTGACATAAGATGGTGGTAGCTAGCCAGGCGGACTCTCACTAACCAAATTAAGCAGAAAAACTCCTGCCCCCATTATGAACTCAGGACTTACGACTCGATGGTACCAGGTGGTCTCAGCCCTAGAACGCGGAGGCGGGTAATTTATTTGTAATGGTAAAGTCACTCATTTGCTGTTAACTTCAATGAACTTCTGTTAGCCTGGTACATTTTAAGTTAATATAATTAAAATAAAAGATCCCCGAAAGAATCACCTACCTTCCCCAGCTATTTAAGTCCTATTTTAAGATCCACGTAATAGGGCTCGAACTATTACTGAAAAGAACAAACGTTTAACCTTCTGGATTTCACGTCAGTTCTACTCACGAATAAGAATACAGTCTTTACTTATTGTTATGTCATTACCAATACCTAAATTAATTATGTAAAAAAAGCTTGGTGTTGTTGGTATCGTAAAAATCTATGCCAATATTTAACAAAGCACACTTCCCATACTTTCCGTACCTCGATACATACCTACTTGTATAGTTTCTGATACAGCGAGCTCTTGATTTATGATTTTGTTCGAATGTAAAAAAGAATTATACTATCTGCATAATTCCTAAGTTGGATAAGGACTGGATTAAAAATTGAATTTAATCTCCATCAATTTGCCACCAATTTCATTGCCTAATTAGTATCACCGCTTTACAACGCCGATAATTTTTTCAAAGTAATTTCTGAGCGATTAATGAAACGATCGCCGAAGAGCAGTAGCCATCGACTATCTCATAATTAAATTAACTTGGAAACGTTGAAATCCCTGAGGAATGATCAATCGGCCCCTCAAGATTGTTATGAGACCGGGAGGCGGCCAATTAATTTAGTCTGGATTCGCCTTTAAGATTAAATGTTTTTAACGCCATTTTTAGTAATTAAACGGTTTCTTTCAATGTTCGACCTTTAAGTACTTTTCATTTACTTGACTCACGTATTACCCTTAAGTTTCTTCATATGATGAAGATCTATTAGATAAGTGCACTAAATTAAGTCAGTCATTTGCTACCATATGATGAAAGAAAGCAATATTGCTACGGCGCGTATGAAATATGCGTTTCTCTTTCAACAGGATGTACAGATGAACAACGTTACCTAGGTAAACAGTTTGTGCTATTATTTTGTCTACGATCTGTTATACATGATTTTCACCTTCTAATCTAAACTAATCTAATTCTTTGTCTAATGATTGTTTTAATTAGGTTAGCATTGTACAATCGTTGCTTTCGGCATTTAGATGATGCACTTTGGTAAATGTACGAAGGAACTCTACCAACTTTTTTTAACTTAATAATCTTAGTAGGTCAATTATTTTTGATGTGGATAGAAAGGGAATGTTATGAGCAGACAGTAAATGTATTCTCCAAGTAACAAATGCGTAACCTGAGTCTCATCAAGGTCAGAATGAATAGATATTTAGTTGGAAAGTTTGCTCCATCCCAAACTACATCATTGCTTTTAAATATAAAACAAATATGCTTGGTGTCTTAAACTTAATGTCATCAGAATGGATTAAGGTGAGCTACCTTTATAGGAAAAATTCAACAGAATTCTGTTTCTTTTTTAATTGTGGTAAAAGAATGAGCAAACACATGTACATGCCTGATATCTATATATACCTTTATAAGGAGATTCTTCCCATCTATAGATGCACGCACAGCCGTAACCGCTTATGGTAGAAACGTGAAATTTGGTTAGTTGTTTAATTCAAAATGCGGACGCAAACTAAGAATGGATTTAAAAAAAAAATCCTGACCTAACGTAACTAATTGAAGGTTAAACGTGTATTTATTTTAAAAAAAATAACTGTTTGTTTCCCAAGAAATAAATGAGTAAACAGTTTTCAAAATTTCCCCTTCGCTCTAAATCCACAGCAATTCTAAACACAAACATCTGCTACAACAATTGCAACATTAGTTTACACAGCGAAACAATCTAAATTCAGTGTCAGATACTTTAGTTGTTTGTGAAATGGAATGTCACCTGAACACCGTGTGACGCATAATGTTATACAAACTCATAGTGAAAGCAATTTATCTGTGGCTCGAGTACCCTCGCTGACAAGGTGCGCGTTTCATAGACCGAGAGCCCGCCGCACGAGAACCTATTTACATACCTATCGAGGTACAAAATGGTATATTATAAATTTCTTATTGCGCGAAGTACAAACAAATAAAGAATACCAAAAAAGTCGATATATCTCAGAGAGAATTCCATAAGATTGCTGCAAATGGCTGCAATAATGTATCATTTAGTAAAGGTTGCCTAGGGGTTGGACTTGGCACCTTCTGATGTTTTCGAATTAAATCCATCAAAATGTGCACTTTGACGCAAATTCTATCTTGCAGATTCCATTAGACAGGAATTGCAATCAAAAATCGTTATTGTTGGCAACTTGGCACCCTATATCTATATATGCAAAATAATTAATGCATATTGTCCAACTCTGTACTCCAATCCTTAGGTTTTTATTCGTCAGGCTCTAGGTCTATCACATCACATTTAAACTAAGATAGAATCCCGTTTGTTGAGCACAGCGATGTAATAGCTTTTCATTGTCTCACGGCGAAGAGAAGAGTTGCCATAAAAATCTGGCATTGCTTTATTTTTAATTTTTGCTATGGATTTAAATAAAGCCTCTCCATTTTGTATTCACAATAAAAGTGGTTTTCTGCCTAATGATATCGATTGGTTTCGATTTTTAGTGTTCATCCAATTATCATCATTAACCCTTAATTACTTTAGATGCAAAATATATCATCAAATCAAGAGAAAATATTGGTGTCACCATATTTTTGAGTGGTCGTTGCTCGATGCGTAATATTATTTCTGAAGATTGATATTACAACAAATAATGCCTATTTTAATGCTGTTGCTATCTGTGAAATATTTACAACATTTCTATTTGGTTACACTATATTCAAAAAAATATCTAGTTCGCCAGACTGAAACTTAATCGCGGCAGCCAAACTCAACATTTACTACTTATCGACAATCGGCTATAGTATAGATCAGAGATGGCGAACCAATGACACAATATTTCAGGCACACCACCGATCACAAAATTTACTTAGAGTTTTGAGTAGGTATTTATTATTATTATTTTCCCAATAATCACGAAGTTAAAATTTTATAACGGTATTAAAATTTTATAACGGTACGTCTATAGCATCATTGAACATTTTTTGAGAAAAAATGGCACGTTAATACATTAAAGTTTGCCACCCCTGGTATAGATGTTTATTGTACTCGGCATAAACCGATTTTACGCTACAAAAAACTGACCGCATTAAGTAGAGCTTTTTATAAAGTCGTCGTCCTAGTAACTATTTGTGTATTTGTCAATGGAACCAATACTGGGTTAGTCTAAAAAAGTGTATCAAGCTGAAAGGGTGAGAAAATACATATAAAAGGGAAACAACGTTTGTTCTACAACTTTCAATAAAAATAGATAATACTGGAGTCAAGGGTTTTTTTAAATTGCAAAACAAACTACGCTGTGGTAGCCCTAGCCGTCAGCTGTTGTTTGTATATATTACGGTCATTCCAGGGTCAATTTAAAAAACAAAACAAAAACAAAACAAAATGGTCTAATTTATTTATCTCATCTAAATCTATGCGACATGTTTCAAAAGATAGACACCTGTCACTCCAAATATTTTTAGATGATTTATAAGTGTCGCCCTAAGCTCCGCTCACTTTCAGGGTTATACATTATTTCATATTTATAATAATAATATTTAATATCGTAGAATTAATGCGCCCCACGTTTTACGTTTTCAATTATAAGAGTCCAATTAATTATTTTTTAGTTTTTTTGTTTTAAACTTTTACTTAAATGTTTTTATGTAAATCGTGGTTTTTATTAGGTTGTTTAAAAATAAATGGCGGTCTCTAACCTTAAATTTTTGATATGTGTATATTCATTACAACAAAACTTTATTAGTCGAAATAAGAACAATTTAATGAAATACATCTTGACCAATGACATACAAGCTTGTTTATGCCAATCTTGTAAAATTTCGGAGTTCTGGAAATGATGAAATCATTGACGGCATTTTTGGCGTTGTTGTCTTGGTTTCTAAAACATTTATCCTATAAAAAGTTGTCCAAATGTTTAGAGAAATGGTAGTCAGTGGTTAAAAGGTCTGGCGAGTATGTTGGGTGTGGCAAGATTACGTAGCCCAACTGGTTAATTTTTACAGGGTCAATTGTGTGATCACAATATCGTGAAGCAAAATTGGTCCTTTTCTATTGACCACTGCCGGATGAAGTTGTCTAAGTTTTAAATTCATTTCGTCCATTTGGTGACAGTATACCTTTGCCATAATCCTCCGTTAATGTAGCGACTTGCTTCCGTTGCTTTGTGACCCAGTTTAAACACGTACAAGAAGATGATACGCAATTGCTTATTTTCCATGTTAAGTCATAAAATTGATACTCACGATGTTCACAGTAAAATAATGAATAAATGATAATAGCTAACCACGGAGAAATACGAGTACTTTGAAATTACATATACTCGTAACATTCATAAAAAAACAAAAGAAACATTATTGCAAAATAATGGTTTAACCTTGTGTTTTTTAAAAAACTGCCATTTATTTTTAAACAACCTAATGGTTTTTTTAGAACAAATAATTACCACTGACGTCTTCTTTCTGAATCCTCTCACTTTCGTATCCCGAAACCTATAGTAGTGTAATTTTCTGATTCTGATAAACGCATCAAATGTCTTGGACAAATCACAAAAAAAAAACGCCTAACGCATCGTATGAGTCCTACCAGGTCTCAAATCTATGTTGTATTAACTCAATACCTGCATCTGTTGTTGAGCGACCCCTCCTAAAACCAAATTGTTTACAATGAAAAAATTATTCCTGTTAAAATCGGTATCGGTAACTCTAGTTCTTTTACGGATCTCATCATTTCTGATGTGATCACGTAGAGAAACCCCGAACATAGCCCTCTCCATTACCATTTGAGTGACTTTGAGCCTTTTTATGAGACCCATCGTAAGCAGCCACGTCTCAGTTCCGTACGTCATCACTGGCAACACGCACGAATTGAAGACTTACGTCTTGAGACACTGCGTCAGATGGGCCGAGAATAGGCTGTGTAGCTTCCCGAACGCTGCCCAGCCGAGTTGGATTCGTCGATTTACCTCTTTCTGGAAGTTAGACTTACCGAGCTGGACTCAAGGTAATCATATTCGTCAACAACTTCCAGCGTAGAGTCTCCGACATTCACAGGAGTGGATACTACATGGGAGTCCGACATTATTTTAGTTTTATCCATTTTCATTTTAAGACCCTCTTGTTGGGAAACTCTACAGAGGTCTTCGAGCATTATGCCTAGATCCTTCACGGTCTCAGCCATGACTACGATATCATCAGCAAAACAATGGTAAGTCATGTACTCGCCGTTTATGTTGATTCCGAGTCCTCTCTAGTCCAAAAGCTTAAATATATCCTCCAACGCAGCTGTGAACAGTTTCGGCTATATAAAGTCATCCCGTCTCACACCGCGCTGAAGTCGTACTGGTTTGGAGTTTTGGTTCTTAATGCGGACTGACATTGTGGCATTTTCGTGCAATAACTTCAACACATGGATGTACCGATAGTCTATTTGGCACCTCTGGAGTGATCTAAGCATGGCCCAGGTTTCGACAGAATCGAAGGCTTTCTTATAGTCCACAAACGCCAAGCATAGTGGCAGATTATACTTCTCTGCCTTCTGTATAACCTGCGGCAGTGTATGGATGTGGTCTATGGTAATATAGCCTTTTCGGAAACCGGCTTGTTCGGGAGGCTGGAAGTCGTCAAACCTGCGTGCGGGCCGATGCGTGATGACCCTCGAGAACAGCTTGCAAACATGACTCAGGAACGTGATGGGTCTATAGTTCTTCAACAGGGCTCTATCGCTATTTTTGAAGAACAGTGCCACCACGCCCCTGTGCTACGCTTTAGGCGTTTTGCCCTTGAGTATAACGGAGTTGAATAGCCACTGCAGCGCTTTCCGGACTGGTAGTCCACCCGCTTTTAGAATTTCGGCTGTAACTCCATCATCACCCGGAGCCTTGTAGTTTTTAAGCTGTTTGAGAGTCAGACTAATCTCGTACAGGCTGACGGCCGAGATGTCTTCGGTGGAGTGCCGGATTAATTTGACTCTAAGGTCTACGGTCTGAATAACAGCTATGTGGCGTAAAATTTACCATTAAAATGTCTTATCTCGGCCATAAGCTCAGGTCGCCATTTAACGACTCTATTGACCTCTGTCTTCAGCTTCATCAGCAGGCTTTAATAGCCCAGCTTGAGAAAATGTTACGCCGCCGGCTCGATGGCCCCAACGCCTTGGCGCCGACTCCACACGTTGGTCCCAATGCTGGTATCAACTACCAACCCTCGCCCCAACGTTGGAGCCAATGCCATTTTCCAGATCCACACGTTGGACAAGTGGCAATGGTGCCAACGTTGGGACCAACTTGTGGAGCCGGCGTTAGGCTTATTTTATAACCGACTTCGAAAAAAGGAGGTTACTCAATTCGACCGTATATATGCTTGTTTTTTTTATGTTTGTTCGTGGATAACTTCGTCGTTCATGAACCGATTTTGATGATTATTTTTGTATTCGATAGAGGATACTCCAAGGGTGGTCCTATGGTTACCAAAGTTAGGATTTGATAATGGGATCCCCTAAAAATCGAGGAAAACTACTAAATTTTTACGTGTGTCCAACGTGTTTTGTGTATATGTTACGCGATTACTCCGCCAATTGTTGACCGATTTTCAAAATTCTTTTTGTATTCGATAGAGTATACTCCTGGAATGGTTTCAAGATCACCAAAGTCAGGATCTGATGATGGGATCCCATGAAAAGCGAGGGACATCCTTAGTGAGCTGGTATTATATTAGGGTTTCTTTCACTAAAAAGACTTCCTTCACTAAAAAGTTAAAAATAAAAAATATTTCACAAAAAATAAAAACCGATTTCAAAAACACTGAAAAGTTAAAAATAATATATTAATAGGTACAGACAACATCACACTTCTATATTGAAGTCGGTGACAAATTTTAAGACTTTCTAGGAGATCATCGTTTGGCACCGACTTCAATATAGAAGTGTGATGTTGTTGTACCTATTAATATACAGACAGGGTTTTTTATAGACGAAGTTGCTTAACTATATTTACTTGATGCCATTGAGCTTTTTCAGATAAACATAAAATCATCAAAACCATTATTTTTATTTTGATAAAAATCGTCAGTTTATCATACATGATTTTTTCAATCATTAAGACAATATTCATACTCTTTTAGCCGCAAATTGATATTTCACATAAATTCCATAATAATGATGTTTAATCGAACAATCGCATATTAATTGAGTTTCTCCAATATCAAACCTATTTAAGCGTGAATTGTGATCAACATGCGCGAAGATAATAGATGCTACTAATATATGCATTATATAATAATAAGACTACAGAGATTACTAAATGTAATCAAACACTAATGATCATTATGAAATGTTGAGATACAGTTAGTACTTTAGGTACAGACCGAGTATCCTAAAACAAACTAATTAAAAACGTTTCTCATAATTATTCCAGGAATTATTTTTTTTTGAAGTTGCAAGGTATGATCTAACAAGAGAAATGTCCAAGTGATAGTCCAGAGTACATTTATCTATAACTTTTTGGATACGTAGGTACTTATTTTCATTCTACAAGATTTTATGAAAGTAGGTAATAATCAGAATAAAGTCGCCCAAAAATAGGTAGTAGTAGTTTAAATGTCCTTATAAAATAACTTACATTCCGCCCGCGGCTTCATCCGCATGAATAACTCAATTTTCGCTGTTCTGTTGTTTATGTTCTCTGCTAGATGTAACAATTTTTTGTAAAAAAACGACAAATAATGGAGTGTTTACATTTTCATAGTTCATAATCAAGAAGTGTCGGATTATCAAAATAAATTTGCATCCTCGTCTTACCACCATTTTATCCCCTTCGGTAATGGGGTTTCATAAATAATACCACATTTCAAACATTGTAAACACACAGAAACAAATAAAAAAATACTATCGCATTTTTCCATCTTTCTGAATAATCAAATGCCTAGTTATCTACTCCTGTATTAATAAATTCTTGCTTGCTCTAAATAAAGCTTGCATTGTTATGATTCAAAACAGATTCAATAGCTACTTCGAGTATAAGAGAGCCTTTGTTATGTAATCTCAGGATAGATTTCATGACAGCAGTAGCGCTTGTTTTAAATGAATAGCGAAAACACTAAGATCGAAACAAGATCAAAAAGGTAGATAATTCTCGCTCTAGGGGTGAAGGTAACTAATGGGCCCCTCGAACTATTGGCTCTGTCTTGGGACTAAATAAGTCTTTAACCCGAGATTAACACTGTGCTTTTCATTGAAAATACAAGGAAAGTAAAAATTAAAACGTGAATTAGCTACAGAAAAAATGAATGAATTTTATTTTACATAAATTAACAACTTCTGCTTTAGCTGCTGCTCATAAGAAATTAGGCATTATATCCATATCTGAATTGTGTTAGTACAAATCTCTGAAACAAAACTCTACAACTATTCAGCGCTTATTTTTCATTTTCATCACTGAAAAAATGGTTAATATTTTCGTTTATTCCATCTAGTGCTACCAATTCTATATTATTCTAAAGGAATATTTGAAAGTAAATTATAATAGTCATGTAGAAAATATATTCTCTAACTAATATTCTTTAATTAACTTTATATTATTTCAATTTTACATCGCGCTGTAATTGAGTGGCTGAATAGAAAGTTGGAACATAGTTCAATAGAAATGTGAAAATAGACTTAGTTTTTTTTATAATTTGAGAGCTGTCCGTTAAAAACGATTCTCCCTGGGGCTAAAAAGTATAACTTTCAACCCGCTCCTCAAGCAACTTCAGACCTACTTTCCGAGTATTAAAAAATGTAGGTATTGCTGTTGTGTAGTGCCACAGAACAAATGTGCTGAACACGGTAGACACAACTGCAGCTCGGACAGATGATGTCTATGACAAGTACACAAAATAGACGATTCGTAGTCCCCTATTTTCTCCTATAAAACTAGACCGATTTAAACACTTTTTAGGATACCGAAGTAAACAAGGAACGCTTATAGTTTCGCCATGTCTGTCTGTCTGTCTGTCCGCGCTTTTACTCAGAGACTATTAGTACTAGAAAGCTGTAATTTGGTATGGGTGTGTATATTAATCATGCTAAAAAAGTGGTGGAAAAAAACAATGAAAAAAATTTTTTTAGGGTAGGCAAAAGTTGGCATTTGCAACTACGGAACCCTACATTGCACGTGGCCCGACACGCACTTGGCCGGTTTTTGCATAAAAAATTAGGAAAGGCTTTGGCTGTGTTTCTATGTTTTACATTTCATATAATCTCGACAAATTTGTTTGTTAGATGTTTGAATACAAAGAAAAGCTGGCCATTTTTTAGGTTTTTGTAGGTTTAAATCTCCTTTAATAATAAACTTTATAAAAAAGGACAACATAGAAACGTGCTAATAGTGGCCATTGATTTCTTTTTTGGAAAAATAGAGCAACTATTGCTATTATCCTGTTTGTGTGGGAAAAGGGCCCGTATGATTTCCTCATAAGCTAACACTTCATTGAACTTTAACTCTGTTGTACTATCACCTACGTCACTGGGCTGACACGCCGTAATTTATATTCAAACCCATTCACCTGAGTGCTTATTAGACGATTCGAATCAATTATGCCGATGGCTTGTTAACCGATTAGTTCGCATCATACCGTCACTGATACTATTAGGTGTGTACGTACCTACTTGCTTTTGAATGTATCTACAGATTATCAGCTACGAGTACCTTTATTTGTCTCGTATTTTTACAAAAGCTAAGGGTTATTAAAACAACCAATATTAGGGATATTGAGTATACTCACCGTCTTCTGAAGACGAAAGTCTTCTATTCGTGCGTGCTGCCAGTGACGACGTAAGGAACTGTGTAAGGAACTAAGACGTGGCCGCTTACAATGGGTCTCATAAAAAGACTCAAAGTCTCTCAAAGTTCAATGGAGAGGGCTATACTCAGGGTTTCTCTACGTGTTCACAACAGAAATGATGAGACCCCTAGAAGAACTAGAGTTATCGATATAGCCTAAAGAATTGCAAACCTTAAGTGGCAGTGGGCAGGACACATCGCTCGTAGGAATGACGGCCGTTGGGGCGGAATGGTCCTCGAGTGGCGGCCGCGTACCGGGACACGCAGGTAATTATGGAGATCCTTGGGGGAGGCCTATGTCCAACAGTGGGCGTCTCTTGGCTGAAATAATGATGATGATGAAAGAGTTTTTAAATATTTAGTAATCCTAGTATGGAAGAAAATACATTCCAAATTATGTCAAATAAGATTTACGAATATTTACAGGTATTATCTATACTCTATACTAATATTATAAAGAGGAAAGATTTGATTGTCTGTTTGTTTGTTTGTATTTAATAGGCTTCGAAACTTCTGAACCGATTTTAATGAAAGTTGGTATAGAGATAGTTCGAGACCAGGGGAAGGACATAGGGTAATTTTCCTACGGGTAAATATAAAATTACCACGGGAAAACAAAAATAACGCGGACGAAGTCGCGAGCGGAAAGCTAGTGCTTTATAAAACTGTCTTTAGTGAGTTATGCAAAGTTAAATAAAGTCAAATAATATTATTGGTATTAACAATTATGCCTAGTAAAGTTATTCGTTTTAAAGTATACTCAATAAAATTCTAAGAAACAAAATTATAAATAAAAAAATTTGATTTTTTATTTTATGCCTTTGGATAATTCTGCATTATAATGTTTATGCCTATTGGGATGTCATGCCAAATAATACCTATGTATTACGCTTTTTGATTTTTATGCCTTAAGATAATATAAGCCAATCGAAATTATGACAATCAACAGTATGCGTTTCAAAATATCATCCCTAAAAGTATGTTCATTTAAATGTGATGTAGATACTCGTGTAAATGTAAAGCAGTTATTAAATTATTAAAAATATAATGTCTACATCAACCGCTGCGTTGCACAAGCAGTTTGCGTGACGAAGCTGTTGATGTTCTAATAAATCAAAGCAAGCTGTTACATTAAACATTTGTCATATTCATATCGCAACGTTCATGTTGCTAACATGTGACATTGGCATACCAGACGCGAGTCCCGCATACATTACTCCGATGAACCCCCTAAATGGGCTGAATTTGTCACGTCAAATCCAGATGATTGATAAAGGAAACGTCTGATATAGAATCCAATACATCTGTATTCGGTTATATTTATAAATCGCGTATCTATAAAATGGCAGTACGAAGTTCGGGGCTTTGTATCGTAATTCATTTAAGAGCGTCGCAACGTAGTATTGCTGGATTAAATCCACACATATGTTATAACAAATTTCAATGAAATTCTGAAATAAATATCTTTTTCACTTCTCATGCTCTGAAAGTGCTCATTTGTGCAGGATATAGGCTGCACAAAATCGAATTTTGTGCACAAGTGCATTAACGTATCTACTTATACATAAATGTATCTATATTGAGACAAAGAAAATGAGCCATACAAACTCAAACTCAAACTCAAAAATCTTTATTCAATATAGACCTTTACAGGCACTTATTGACGTCAAAATAAAAACATAAAAATCTTCAACCAAGAATCTAATTGACTGAATTATTTAATCTTTCTTATTTTCAATATTTAAACAAAAATTGTTGTTATTAGTTTTTACTCTTCCGGTTTCATTATTAATAATGTTCCATGTCGTTTTAATTTTGTCACTACTATTTTTTATTTTAGAGCTTAAATAATTGGACTTTGCAAACACAATAAGAAGTTCATAAATAGAATTTGTTATGTTATTCTATTTACTTTAATTTATTTGCCTTATGTGTTTTTTAAGACATAAAAAAATCCTTCAGTATTCAAAACTGTACTAATTTACTTTGAATTTTAATTAAAGAAATGTTATGTTATACTACTGTTTTATTTCCTCGCATTCGAAGTGAAAAGCAGAGTTTATAACTCGACCACAAAACCATTTTATCCTCGACATTACTATCAGTCTCGGATAAAAATGGTTCGTTTTGTGCACTTGTTGTAAAATCTACTATTTATCCTAAATTAAGAGTTCCGTAGGGAATGCGTGATACTAAAAGATATTGCAAATATTTTTTCTTTATAATCAACAGCTTGCGAAGATATTGATTTGAAATGTCGCTAGACGTCATACAAGGTGAATTTTCTACTTACTTGTGACGTAGCCAGCCCCCACTCCTTAACGTTAATTCGCTTTATTTCAGTTTTTTTTCGTTCTTTTTTCGTTTAGTTCTTTTTTTTTTGTTATTTCGACAAAGCAAAAAATTACGTGTCAATATGTTTTATCCTCTAACTGACGAACTTATAACATTTATAATATATCCCCTAAAGTAACTCTTCATTCTGCTTGGCCCAAACGCTGGTTGCGAAGATATGCAGCAGAGGTTACGTTATCCGACGGTTAGGTTTCGTCGAGGTTTCTATCTAATACTTAATAGAAAAACCTAACTATCTAACAACATTAAGTCCACTACACATCCTCTCAATCCTTCCTTATTGAATATTTTTGAATCATTTCATTAGACACTATAGCTACATTCTATTTTAATGGGTTGACTGCAATGGCCATTCGTCGCTAAGCAAGTCGTGTTTGCGGCGAGCGATGTATGCGGTTTCAAAAGAGAAATTGAAAAACAGGGCTTCAAACCTCTCATAGCAAGGTCCCGCCAGTATTCTAAGCATCTTTGCCTCGCCAGTATTCTTAGTATCTTTGCCTTACTAGTGTTCTAAGCGTCTTTGCGCCACTCAGCTTCCTTGCATGCTCTGATGGGATTGCTTTCACTATTTAGGCCACGCATATTAACACCTGTCAGCTTCTGTTATTTATTGGGAAAATACACCCTTATACACAGCAGAGATGGATTAAGTGGAATTTGATTTTATAAATGATCAATCATTTCATGTTACTCAAGATAAGATAAGTGCTAGCACTCAAGTAGCTAAAATACCTCTTACACAATACGCGGCACTCAGGTAAACCTCCATTGTGACATCTGGATATAATAGATACAAGAAATTGTGTTGCTCTTTATGTAGGATATTGTATTTTTCCTTTGATACGATACACTAAAACCCGTCATCATGCCTTTTTGATAGGAATGTATTGCCTGCGATATTGCGATCGTCTGTTTGTGCCGACAAAATAATGATTGATTGGGGAATAGCTGTAATAAATTTTGGAATGCGCAAATATAATGTACCTACCTACTTATTCTAGTATATCTATACTTACTTACTAATATTATAAAACATGGCCTTATTCTATAAATATTTGATTCTGTAATTCAACCTCATTTTAAGAATCAACTTGATTGTACTAAATAATGTTTTCGTTTATGAAACTGACGAAACAACAATTCAAGCTAATATGCAATAGTCATTTATTTAATTAACAAGAAGTAAGCACTAGACTAGAAGAAAACCCAAGATGCAACCACCAAAATTTAAAAATAATAATTAAATACAAACTAATGAAATATTTTTCTTCGGAAGAGAAATTTATAAATAAAAAAACAAAAAATACCTCTCATAAAATAAAATAATCAAAAAGCAAAAAAAAACAAATTTATGAAAAAAAAAATGTTCTTCACCAGGATCTAACCATTGCCACACAGATTTAGGCCCGTATTACAGAACGCAACTCAAGCAGCGTTTGAACTCCAATCACGCAAAGCTAGTTTTGAGTGGAGATCACTACTTGAGTGTTCATCTGATTATAAGTGGCGTTTTAGGTGACGATCAACTGAAACTAGATTCAAGATTTCGATTACGTTTGGTTTTTTATTTTATAACGTCGTTTGTGCGGCCTCGGCATATTCGTCGGCTAACATAGCTGCTAGCTAGCACTTTTACTCAGCACCAGGCCACTGCTGGACAATCTTTCCCAGCACCAACATACTGCTGAACTATCTTGCCTAGCGCCAGCCCACTGCTGGGAATTTTGCCCAGCACCAGGTCACTGCTGGACAATCTTGTCCAGCACAATCCAATGCCCAACACCAGCCCATTGCTGAACAATCTTGCCCAGCACTAGTCCACTGCTGGACAATCTTTTCCAGTACAACCCCACTGCTGGGAATAATGCCCAGCAACAGCCCACTGCTGAACATTTTTTCTCAGCACCAGCCCACTGCTGAACAATCATGCCCAGCATCAGCCCACCGCTGGACAAACTTGTCCAGTACCATCCTACTGCTGGGTATCATGCCGAGCACCAGCCCACAGCTGAACAATTTTGCCCAGCACAAGTCCACTGCTGGGAATCTTGTCCACCATCCCACTGCTGGAAATCTTTCCCAGCACCAGCCCCATTGATGGACACACTCATCCAGCACCAGCCTACAGCTGGACACTCGCCCAGCATCAGATTGTGGCGTAAATATCAACTTTATTTGATAAAAAATAATATGAATTTCTTTTCTCAAGAGTGGTTTCGACCATACTTACGTAATCAAAGATCAAATCTTTACTTGAGCGCATAACGCACTTCTATAATAAGCAATTACTCAGATGAACAACGATCAATGAAACTCGTTTCAAGAAACATTCAAAAATTAAATCTCATCTTAAAACTAGTTTTAAAACTAGATTCATTACTGAGAATCGTTTTGTAATACGGGCCTTAAAGTCGAAGATCTAACGCAGGGATGGGAAAACTACGGCCACTAAGCCATAAAAAAAAATCAAGTGAAGTTTTCGTATTGTCAAAAACATTCTCATTATCAATGCGCGGCTCGCATTAAAAACAAACGTAATAAAACCATGAAAAATTGTAATATTGTACAATAAATTAGTGTTTCGGAATATACATATCAATCAATTTTTATTTCAGTAAATGATATAGCCAAAATGCACAAACTTGGCCCGCCATAATATGTTTCGTTAATAAATATTGGCACGCGAAGGAAAAAGTTTCTCCATCCCTAATCTAATGCATAGACCAATCCTGACTTGTATGAAATTGTGAAATTAGAAATTTCATATTTTTGTGTAATGCGACATGCGATATATGGACGAAAAAAATTGAGGCGATCTTTAAAAGTTTTACTTTATAAAAAAACAACCAACCTGTTTGAGCTACGATGTCTCCACATTCTTAGTGAATGCTATAGTCCTTTGTGCACACTAGGAGCTGAGCTTTGGGTGGATCTAGGGCTTTACCCTGATCGCTTATAGCAAGGTTAAAACAATATTGAAACAGAGAGACCGCTCGTGTTGCGTATAGCGCCATCTCGCTCGCAGTGCGGTTTTAATATTGTTTCGAGCGCTCATGGTTTGGGGGCTTGACTGCCACCACATGAGGCAAAAGGTCAGCAAAAAAGTAATTGCCTATTTCAACGCCGCAAGCCTAATTTAAGAGACGTAATTATAACATGAAAGGTCGGCTTGAGTAGACCATCTGATACAGATCGCAGTGTACGCCGGGTTTCGTCCTTGTTGCACTTTGTCGCCTCCTCCTAATAGATAGAAATTACATATTTGCACAATGTCCCCGACATGGCAGCCTTTTATGTCGGGAAATTGCCTTACGCACTATCCAGCATGCGGGGGGATCGACCGCGGGAGTGTGTGGGACTTGCACCCACTAAAAACCCGACAGCATCCTGCAACTGCATAACCCAGCGGAGCTTTCGGGGAGTTACTTCTGGGCAGCTACGCCTCTGAGGTGAGAGGGCATATAATGCCCCCTTCAAATCGTCTCTAGAAAGGCGTGCGGAACACGCACGCTGCTTCCCCCCGATATAGTAGCCTAACCCAAGGATTAGCAACAGATAGACCGCGGAAGGCCGGTAAGTGTGTTAAATAAAAGTACTTTCATGTTATTTTAAACTATATTTTCATTTAATATATACATACTTATCTGACGCTCCTACGGTGAAGGAAAACATCGTGAGGCAACCTGCATACATCTGCGAAGAAATTCAATGATGTACGTGAAGTCGACCAATCCGCACTGGGCCAGCGTGGTTGACTAAGGCCTAATCACCCTAACATAGGGTAGGCTCGAACCCCTAGGTGGGGACGTATATGAGCTGTGATGATGATGATGATGATACATACTTATCTAGTCCTATATTCATTCATACCATTGAAAGCCTATGCATAGTGCATACACAATATTAATTGACTTATACCTATTGTGATTTAATAAATTAATAGCAATATAAACATAGTACTTTATAATTATCAGTATTATCAGGTATATTTCAGGACCTAATAAAATTTTCAACAGTATTCTTCGACCCCATTTAAATCGAATCTACTTGCCATCCCCTGCTAACCTTTCTTAACTTTAGTCAATCAAAACCATAAGGGCCAGTTTTTAGTACATGGTCAATTTTAACAAATAGTTAATGTAACGATAACACTAAATAAAAATAAATTGCTTAATTATATTTGAAGTTTTATACGATTTCCCAGATAGGTTAACTGTGTATTCGTGTTAACGTTACATTGACTAATGGTTAACGTTTACCATGTATCAAAAAACAAACCCTTACATGGTTATCTTACATCAATCAGTATTTTTGATCGTTTCACGATGGCGTCCTCATTTTGCGTGTTTATAGAACGCTCCGCAATCTAGTCACGTTTGACAAAGATGAGACGTACGGAGCCCTAACGAATGTTTACTTTGACGACATCGCAACTCTTTACATAAGCCATAAAAATGGCTGAGCTTTGTTAGTACACGTCTGTGCGACTGGAAAACAACTGAGATTTTTATTCACAATGCTGCTTTTCTTGGGTTTCATCTCATGTGCATCGAAACACTCATCAATCTATTGCAAAGTAACAAATTATTTATCTTACCTCGTAATTGTCGAAGCACAACAACTATGCTGTTAATATTGTTGTTATAGCGTCAGAAATTATTAAGTCAGTGATCACTAGATATATTGAACGGTAAAACTACTATATCAACCATTCTTTAAGGAAAATGTCTACCACATTTAGAATCGATCCCAGCCCCCTAACCATGAGCGCCCCAAACAATATTAAAACCTCACTGAGAGCAAGATGGCGCTATACGCAGCACTTAGAGAAATGCTCTAAGACGCAGCAAGAGCTCTGTTTCATATTGTATTAACCTTGCTATCGATCATTGTAAGACCCCAGCTCTTCACATCATTTAGACCAGTAGTAGAAGAAAAATAAAAACCAGTAAGAATTGATTAATTAAGTGTGCTTATTTGTAGTCTTTGAATAAATAAAACTAACAATATTATATTTCATAGACTATGAGATATAATTTTATTTAAACGTTGTATATTGATTTCAGAGACACATAATATATATACACATAAATAAAGATAGTTAAGTACCTGCCTAATTAAAAATTATATGATTTATATACTGTATATATATTATGTGTCTTTGAAATCAATATACAACGTTTAAATACAATTATTAAAAATATCAGATTTTAATAATTTACTTCCAGTATTTACCTAAATATGTTTATTTATATATTAGTTAATGCATGCATTTTTGAGTATTTACATTTCGCACGCTTACCCCCGGTTTATGGAAGGCTGATCAGCTATAAAATCAGCTAATAAGCGGTCAAATCTAATGTTAACTGTCAACGAGTTACTGAAAGCCATGGACTTAATAATCAAAATAGTTTTGATTATTAAGTCCATGCTGAAAGCTAAATCAACTTCAGCTATGTCAGTTGATAGAGCTGTCAAATTTATTTCAAAATTAGTAAGGCAAGATGCATTTTGGGTTATGAGTGGGTACTCAATTCAGTTATGAGTCGCCACATTATATTCCAGTTATGAGTTTCTGGTTATGAGTGGGCGCGAGATCTTTCTAGAACTCTTGTCAAACCGTAATCGTAGATTAAGGTATTGTCAAAAGCTATGTCAAGTAATAGTTGCTCGTGGGTGGATTAACTTAATTGTTTGTAAAGAAATCGAATAAAGTTTTCTATAAATCTTTGTTTTTAAGGTAAGTACACAAATGTCTACAAAGAAATATTTCAATTTGTTTTATTGTTTAGTATAAATTAAATTATAATATTTATATAAAATTGACTTAACGCCCTTAGTCGTCTCTTACAACATCCACGAGAAGAAAGGTAGCGACGACACATGTATCCTAGAGTTTGTTCATAGTAGTTAATGAACTTTATATGTACATGTACATAATTGCACTACTTATACTCTCTTAGTTGTCTCTTACGACATTTGCAGAAAGAAATTTAGCGGCGACTCATGAATTCTAGAGTTTTTACATAATTGCCCTAAGCTCCCTTAGTCGTCTTTTACGACATCATCCACGGGAGAAAAAGTAGCGAGAACATATATTCTACAGTTTATTCTCAGTTGAAAATGAACTATGAACGAAACAAAATGAATGATTTCAGTAATGTGACCATCTTGGAATAATAATTCGGATGTCCAATCAAAACGATCAAAGATTAGTCAATTTTCGCTAACACAAGTTTTAAAAACTCAAACTGATATGGCACTACTGTTAAATTAACAGGCATGTTAGTTGAATAATGATTTGATCAGCCTTTCAGAAACTGGGTGTTAGAGTATAAAGGCAATCAATGACAACAATCAAAATCAATGGAATGCTTTTATGTAGGTTAAATTCAGTGTCGGCTCACATAGTACTACAAACAGTCATTAGTTCAGTCCACACATCTCGATGTGATAGGATGTCCACTGTAGGAATACAAAGAATCAATGGCCTAAAGACAGTCTATTAGAAAAGCGGATGTTTTCGTCATTTACACTTATGTAGAGTTTTTATTTGTCACGCAAAGGATTTCTAGGATAGCATGTATGTATAGTATTTTTTTAACAAATCAAAGTATGTCACTTGTCGTCTCAAAGTTCAGTGATACTCGCTTTTATTTATTCGGTATAATTCGAGGTTATCGTCATTTCGTAGTTTCTATTACAATAAAACTCAATACTAGAGATGGCTACAAACTCTCTGACTTACCTAATAGGCTAGTTGACCCTTTTTTAAAGTAGGGCTTAAAATGTTCATAATTGTTGTATTAGACCATAGCACATGAATATTATTTTTTTCGATGGCTAAAAAGTGCAAAAAATCTATTTTAAATTAAGATTTTCAATTTTGGACCGAAAACACGGTCAGCCATGACAGTCTGTTGATTATCTGTGGCAATGACGTCAGACTTATAGTAAACAAAGCACCGAGGCGAAATAACCTCACAAAAACAATGCTTTCTATTAAATATCACAAAATATAGTAAATGTGTATATGGAACGGGACAATAGAACAGGAATATAAAATTACCTCTTCAAAAACTCCAGGAAAGCTGTGGATTAGACGTACCCAGTGATATAGACATGCGAAATATTTGGTTAACACTCGCTTAAAGAAATCCTGTAACTATCTACTGAAACTCAAATGTATTTTTGCGAAAAATCACATTAATGTAAGTACTATAAATGAATAACTCAATCTGTGTAGGTACTTCAGTTTCAACTTAAACAAAATAGAAGTTTTTAGGTTGTATGTAAAATCATTAATTAAATTTTTATCTTTCAGTTAGAATGAAAACGCCGCAGCCGACCAACCAAATTTTAACGCCAGACGTAGAGAAAACTTCACCATTCACGCATTTTTGATTTAATCTAAGTTATACACTGACACTAGATGATGTTTCAAAGAAAAGAATATGTAGGTACCTACTTATGTTCAATTGAATATTAATGATGTAATTGAATATTAATTAAAAAGTATGTAATACAAACTATTCCAGTTTCATAATAATGAATATATTTATCTAAACAACGTTTACTTGTATTTACTGAGTACCTAATTAAAATTTGTTGCTTTCAGAGGTTACTTAATGAGAACTATTGTGTACTACCCTGTTCTCCTTTTGACAACGAGATTGATAAGGCAGTAAAACTTGTGCAACATAATACAAAGCAGTGCATGCTCAGCCAGAACATCAAAATGTGGCCCGTCAACTAGAAAAACATTATGTCAACAAAATAACTCAAGTATTTATATACCAAAGCACCATTGAAGTAAATAGGTCCAGTATGGTAAAACTGAAAGATGTTATATCTTCACTGATTAAACCTGCTGCCCACCACCAATCAACTGCAACATCTCCCAATAAATTGTCTGAAGTAAAGTGCTGCAAACCACCTATATCTGGCCAGACATTATTAAAAATTATTATTTCCAAGTGAGGAAAATTATGATAATGACATTTTATATACCTTCACTAGTTGGATCATTACTTAAGTCTTCTCCGTCAAGCTATAAAGTCGGACAACTGAAGACATAAAAAGGAAAAATCACAATAACCAAAAATTAAATCTGGACAGTACGTACTTTTATGTATGATAAGGCACAAACCAAGAATATACATAGGGATACCTAAAGAACTTTATTTAATAGTTGATATATTATTTCTAAAGAAATAAAGCTCTTGAGGAAACTTATGAAGAAAAGAAGAAAGAAAGTTAGTGAACTTTCACCTTTTATTAGACCTTTTAACCAAAAGCACAATAAAAAAAGTTACTTCTAGTGTTTCACCATAAGTATAAAAGGGTAATCATAGATTGCTAAGAAATGAAATTCAAAAACCCAATAAAGTACTAACTTGGCCTGAGTATAAAAACGCAAATACTATTGAATATTGATTAGTGTGACTACCTGATGGTTTAGTCAGCTTAATATATACAGGATATGAAAGCAGTATTAGTGTATTAACTTACTAGAAGAAAGTAAATTTCAGAACAGCTTACGCAAGAATATACAAGTTATCCATTTTAAAGCCGTATACAAATATATTAAATGTGATTGCTGTGTTGTCAGCCTGTGCTCTTCCTAATTTACAAGACCCTTCTTATTAAATAAATAATATATAGATTTTTTTTCTTTACTTTATACATAACTAACATCTAAAGATGACATAACTAATTTTTGTACTACTTACATTAGACATTATGTTCTTCACAAAAAAAATGTTGCATGTTTATTTGACAATAATGACTTGTAAAGGTTTAAGTTGAATCAAAATTTTTTAATGTGAAATACATGTGTTTTATTTTTCCATTACACCTTAAAAGATTTATAATATTTTATAGGTTTGTTGTTCATATTTATCATTGTTACTCAAACATATACAGGGTGTCTCAGAAACAATGGATAAACCTTTAACTGTTGATGGATTTCGTCGAGACCTCTCTAATCTCAAATTTTGACTTTAGTAAAAATATCTCGGTTTTCAAGATATTTGATAGTTTATGATTTTTTTTAAAAATGCCACCTTTGGTTGGTTTTTAATGTGCCATTTTTACAAATACGGACTTTTTCTGATTCAGGTTTTTTTAGCTTCTAACGGAATAGTTTAGCTATCAATAACAGTGGTTAAAATTGAGCTAGCTAATCACGAAGTGCTTGGAAAAAACAATGTTCCAAAAAAAATTTAACAAGAAATTATTTTTCTTCGTGTTTGGTCTGCTACCATGTAAAAAAAATCTATGACGCTCATCCTGCCCATTATCTTAAAAAAATGCTTAGTTATTCTAGTTTCAAAAAAGGTATAATAAACTTATGCTTAATGTATCTCTGAACTTTTATTACTGCTTGAATAGCAAATGGTATGAAAATTTTAAAAAGATTGTTTGTCGGATTAATTATTTTTCGGATTAATTTTATTCGGTTAATTTAGTTTTCCAGTATTAAGTTTATGCTTTCTTGACTTTCTGACTGGTTGAATAGCAAATAAAATGAAAATTTGAAAAAAAAAAAGGTTTTTTTTCCACTAATAAGCACTTAAAGTTTATTTGTAAACATTCGTTTGCGAGTCACAGAGTTGAGAAACGTGTTTTTTTTGTGGTCCCTGCCTGCCACATGTCTCATCCACTATGCGCAATCAAAAAGGAGCCTTATCATTAACAGCACATGAGTCATAAGCATTTGCAACCTTACCTGCTATCGAATTTCCTGGAAGGACTTTTTTTACCTGCGTCTGATCATTGGGTTCTTTGTTACGATTGTTAGTACCCTTCTGAACTCCGGTTGTGACCCACGCGTGTTTTCTGTATTCGAGAGATTCGATAGAGCTTCGATGATTTTAAACGACATTTTGCTGTGATTTTGGACTTGACTAGCTTTGCGATTCGGATATTGTTTGTGCTGTGAAACCTATTGACAACTGGTGATCATATGGACTTGGCTAGCTTTACGATTTGGATATTGTTTGTGCTGTGAAACCTAACTGACAACCAATACATAACACTGAACATGCCTAAACATCAGTACACGTCGCGCGAATATGCAAACATGCATTTCGTTTATGGCGAATGTCGAGGAAATGCTAACGCTGCTGCTCGTCTGTACGCAGAGAGGTAAGATTATTTATTTTCTCTTTAATTCAATCAATCTTATTTTTTTTAAATCACACACATTTATTGCAACTTTAGTTAAACGTATCAGGATGGGTCTTACATTATGTTATCCTTCTAAAAATAGTCACACGCCGTGTTTAATTAGATTTTAAAATTAAATGAATTAGTAAATTTAATAACGTCATTTTTTGTATTAGGTACCCCAACGCACGTCACCCGGACTATCGAGTTTTTGCTCGGGTACATAATTCGTACTGCGAAGGGAGGCTTCCAGGAAGAGGCATTGGTGGTGCAGGGCCAGGAAGACCAGAAAGAAACGACGATGAAGAAGTAGTAGTCCTCGACGAAATAGAAGAAGATTCAACACGTTCTGTGCGTGGAATTGCACGTCGAACCGGCATTAATAGAAGCAAAGTGCATCGCATATTGAAAAAATACCTTTTGCACCCTTTCCATATTCAAAGGGTCCAAACTCTACAGCCTGCTGACTATCCGCGCAGGATTGCATTCTGCCGACTCATGTTAAATAAAATAAGGGAGGACCCGCAATTTTTCAATAAAATTTTATGGACGGATGAATCCTCATGCCGGACAGATAGATATTTCAACATCCACAATCTACATAGCTGGCAAGTTGAAAACCCACATTTGATGAGGGAAGATCGGTCCCAAGTTCAATTTAAAGTTAACTTGTGGACTGGGATTATTGACGGACAGGTGATCGGGCCATATGAACTTCCAGCTACACTGAATAGTGAAATTTACCTTAATATTTTACAAAATGATTTACCCGGCATGCTAGAAGATGTCAATTTAGAAGTGAGGCGGAGAATGTGGCTTCAGAATGATGGGTGCCCAGCTCACTACGCAATAGTAGTAAGAAATTATTTAAATCAACACTTCCCACAAAGGTGGATAGGCCGGCTCGGCCCTATTTTATGGCCGCCCAGATCGCCGGATCTAAATCCCTTGGATTTTTTTTATTGGGGATGTCTGAAAGACCTTGTCTACGCGAGGCCAGTATCTTCAATAACAGAGTTGCGTACTCGCATACAAAATGCAGCTGCACACATAAAAACGTCTGGTTACGCGCGCCGCATCAAACTTTCTTTTATAAAAAGATGTAGGGCGTGTATCAGAGCGCAAGGACGCCAATTCGAACATTTATTGTAAATTTAATAAAAAATTAAAATTTCATGTTGTTTTATTTCAAATTCTTTATTCAAACTAAGAATTAATAACTATTCCGAAAAAAATCTTTTTAAAATTTCATACCATTTGCTATTCAAGCAGTAATAAAATTTAAGAGATACATTAAGCATAGGTTATCATACCTTTTTTGAAACTAGAATAACTAAGCATTTTTTTAAGATAATGGGCACGATGAGTGTCATACATTTTTTTTACATGGTAGCTGACCAAACACGAAGAAAAATAATTTCTTGTTTAATTTTTTTTGTAACATTGTTTTTTCCAAGCACTTCGTGATTAGCTAGCTCAATTTTAACCACTGTTATTGATAGCTGAACTATTCCGTTAGAAGCTAAAAAAAACTGAATCAGAAAAAGTCCGTATTTGTAAAAATGGCACATTAAAAACCAACCAAAAGTGGCATTTTTAAAAAAAATCATAAACTATCAAATATCTTGAAAACCGAGATATTTTTACTAAAGTCAAAATTTGAGATTAGAGAGGTCTCGACGAAACCTATCAACAGTTAAAGGTTTATCCATTGTTTCTGAGACACCCTGTATATGTTCCAAAAGTATGTACCAATAGGTTTGAATAGAGTTAGATCAAATTTATTAATTTATCATAGTATATTGCCTTAGGGTCGCAGGTAATAAAAGTCAAAATAATAGTAAAGTGATTTATTATGAAGTAATACTTTCATAGGAAAAATGTATAGTGTGTGTGTAGTATAGTTTCCAAAATGGCACTATTTGATCAATAAGTTTTTAGACATACAGATTGTTAGAACAAATATCTATTATAGCTAATATTGTCACCTTTTGAGTGTTTTCAAAATGACTGCTAGCAACACAAAAGTATATAAGTTTTGCTTTAGCACAAAACATCTGCATCTATACTGAGTTAAGCATACTGTTCACAGTTTTCCGTCTTTGATAATTAGCATTTTCTTTACTAAAAGAGCATGACAATTTTGTATTAATCTAATTTTATGGATACTGTTTGTTGAACTGACTATTACAGGGTATTAATCAGAAATGAAGAGGTCACATTTTGCAAATGTCAACCCCAATCTTCATCCTTCAACTTTTATCCACATATTATTATAGGTGTCTGCAAGATTTCCTACCAAAAATCTTCCCAACGAAAGAACCATCATGTGTTATGCACTGGCTGACTTCATAGCACATGGAAGCTGTTATTCTTCATAACCAAGCTCGAACTAAAGAGCACTTCAGTATTGATGATTCCTGGTTTAGTTTTCTATGCACTTTATTCTTTCTTCATTGAAGAGGTCGTTAAGTTTTTAAGAAATATGTCACAATCTGTGTCTGTGAATGTATATATATTATTCCTCCCAGTAATTTTCTTCATGTTTGGCTTGACAAATGAATATTACTGCCGATCTTTCTCTTTTTATGTTCATTTACAAATTCTTGCAGTATTATACTGGTATTTGACACATGATCCTTATGTTTTCTTTTGAACATTTCTCTTGAAGTAAATACTTTTAGTGTTAATTTGACTTTTGAGAGATAGGATTCTATTCAATAGCATTCAACTGCTGTAGAAAATAGCCTCACAGTGATGGTGCAACCACACCAAAAATGCATGTTTCAACTCTCTTCTGCTGCGTGACAATCTTGACAAGTACACTTGTAATCTGTTCTTCATTATAACAGTATTGAAACTGTACTTATATTGTTTAGAGTGATCGTTTGGTAGTAAATCAATGAGAGCGATACACAAAGAATCTCCTGACCATCAATCTATCGATTTTCGGAAGATTTGTACTGTCTGCTCACACAAATCCAACATCAATGGTTGATTTTGCTATTAATACAAATAATTTACGATATTTACACATATAATAACGGAGATTTGGACGATTTTTTTGCCAGTTTTAGGAAAGAATAGAGAATCATTGAATCAAATTTGACATTTCTTTGTTTACTATATGAGTGACGTCACGGCCCTGACCACAGGATATCAAAGCGTTTACGGCGTGAGATAAAAAAAGATTATTTCTAGCATTTTCAAATTAAAATTTTACAGTAATCATTCATTGTTATTTATTAAAATCGGTATATTGTGGAACCTTATGCCAAATACTATTAGAAATAAACAATATTTTAATCAATTTTGATATGAGTCAACTACCCTATTCTGCTGCAAAGTAGTGATGTCTGCATTATCGTGTTTCTGTTTCAAGAATAAAATGGGTAATGAAATTACCGACTACTGTCACTTTAAACATCTCATTTCACAAGTTGACAACGTTCAATGTGTACCTGAGCGTCGGTGGCGCTGTGGCCTCGGCACTGGACTGTGCCCCGAGTAGAATCGGGAGGCCCGCGATCGATCCTGCCATGTACCAATGTGTTTTTCGTTTCGCGAATGTCATATGTACATTTATCTGACGCTCCTACGGTGAAGGAAAACATCGTGGGGAAACCTGCACACACCTGCGACGTAATTCAAAGGTGTATGTGAAGTCAACCAATCCGCACTGGGGCAGCGTGGTTTGACTAAGGCCTCATCGCCCTAACATAACTAGTTGGGGTAGGCTCGTGCCCCCATATACGTCCCCAGTATATGAGCTGTTGTGATGATGATGATGAATGTGTACCTTATACGAATTGTAGATTTACGAATCATATACCACATGCACATTACCATCTTATTACAAAACCTAAAATTTTGTCTTGGTAGCCCGACGCCAGATCTGTCTACTCATATCATTGATTTACTACCCAATAGTAAATCAATGACTCATATGAACACAATAGAAAGAACATTGGCTTTAAACTAAGCCAAATTATAGTCCACGTTTTGTAATAAGACCGTAAATGACTGAAGCAGTTGTTTATTAAAATAACAGTTCAAAAATTAAAAAAAAACTAATAAGAAATATAGCATTCAATGTTTTTGATCTAGACGAAATTATCTATGTACGAGTATAATAAACTAGCTTTAGTTTACGCAGCTTCGCCCGCGTTGTTTTCGTTTTCCCGTGGGAATATTATATTTTCCCGTAGGAAAATAATTTTGATACGTATGTTAATCAGTGATAATATAGCATATTAATGGTGAAAGAATTTTTAAAACCGGTCCAGCAGTTTTTGAGTTTATTCGTTACATACAAATCTTTCTTCTTTATAATAATAGTAGGGATAGTATAGATTAACGTTAGAGTTAAAATGGCCGAAACCTCGGAATTCAATTCCAAGATAAATCACAGACTTCAAGGTATTAGCTGCGTTGCAAAGCGCATCTTTATTGCGTTCAGTGCGCATTTTTGAGCATACATTTCATCTATATTTCAATAAACGTTTTTAAAGATTTAAATTTTATCTGACCCAATTACTCGTACTTCTAAAGGCATGTCAATATTTATTGAGTCATGTGAAACACATATAAACATATTGGTTTAGAAAAAGAAAATTTGGTTGTAATGGTATTTGTAATGAAGCCTGCGGGAGGTTAAAGCTGACGGGAATGGGATACCCTAAACCGGAAGACTACAGGGCCATGCCACCAAGGGACATAATCAGACTCATGGTCACGATTGATTGGACCGAAGGCGGTGATGGCTTTAAGGACTAAACACGGGGAAGCACAAAAGATCCATGAAGGTAGACCCTTCGAATGAAGGGTCCCATGAAGGCGAAGGCATGCTGGGCCGCCCCTACGATAAGATAAGATACGAGTAAGATAAGATTTTACCAGGTCTAGCCGAGAAGACCCTGCTGATTTCCGAACAAGTGTCGAGTCAACTTTATTTTTCTCACTTGGATTGAACTTGCATACACCTTTTATGGTAGCGGTGTTTAATTTAAACACACAAGGATTAAAATTAAACGCTTAATATCTTAGTTAATTAAATTTATAATTAGAGAGTATCTCATTTATTTAAAATTGAAAGTAAAGTTTTCGCTTCAATGTATTGTTTCGAATCGCTTCAAATGCCGCTGTGAGTTAACCTACACTGATTTAGGTACTAGACAAACCGATTAATCTATCAAAAGCACAGATACATTCCATTGGCGCAGGAATCAATTTCCAGTTCGAATTCTACCCTCAACCGTCCTTTGATGCGATGCTCCCTAAACTTAGCCTTTATACGGAATGCAGATAACAGCTTTCCTAACTAACACCGGAATTCAAAACGCATTGTTTTGTCAAATATTGGTTTTATAAATTATTATTGTGTGTTATGGAAAATTAGTATTATTTATTAATAAGTAAGAATTGCCTTATGCTACTTTTTTTTCACAAAAAGCATAAACGTGTATTTTGAAAATTGCATGTTTTTTGGTAATTCATACCTATCTTGTTTTATAAGAACATCTTCTTAATGTTGACGGGAAGAAAATGCCTCAGGCATTAAATACTCCTGTATATTGTACATAAAAATATACAAATTAATAAGTGAACATTTTTAATACATACCGGTAAACTACTTCATCAAAAGTATGTCTAATCTCACTGCAGACTTATTTTCTGCCGTTTTTTTTGCTTGGTAGCGCATTACTACGCGTTCTAATGAAACCAGGTTTCGCTCGTAGTCCGTATGTTTTTGTTTAGTGCCCACAACTCTTGTCATTTTGCATTCAAAAATATTTATTAATCAATTACAATAAATAAGATCTTTTCGCTCTACTACAACAAACAGAACGATAATAAGGCACTAAAATTCAACCCTGTTCACTCCACACGTTGGGGTGTATTGGAAATAAATATCTTACTGCATGCGATGTTGCAAAATAATTGTTAGTTTTCCGCCTCTTGCAAAATTGCGGTCACGCTAGACCCATTTAGTCGATTACTACAAACAATTCAAAGTTATAACTTTGAAATAAAATGAAAGTTTTATTTCGAATTCTCCATGTTCACAAATTAATACGAATACGTTTACGCGAATAGCTATGTACGAGTATATCAAGAAGCCTTCGCTGCATGGACTACAACATGACTGTAACAAAAGAAATAAGATGGTTAAGAAAATTCTGTTAAGATAAAATGTATACACATATACATATACGTATTGTCCTCACGTTGTTGTACATCACGCGATATATAAACACTACGAAACCAAAACGTTCAAGCGAGAAACGGTGTCAGAGTAGTCTAGATCGAATTGGCCACTACAGATTACTGAAAGACAGCTGAGCCGGCTGACACACGATTCCGTTTTCATGTCTGAGAATTCGCTCCCTCGAGAATCTTCTGAAGTAGATATACGAATATTCCAGCTTGAATCTTGTTTTGTAATAAGATACATGCAAAAACCCGCATTTTCATATATGTATAAAGGAATATTCGTCTTTGTATGAAAATGAATTTTACGTATTTGGCAACTGTACGTTTTTGATACATAAAAAAGTCGGAAAAAGATCTTATTCAAATTAAAGACTGGACAAAACTGAAACAGAGTCAAAGAGACCAAAGAACTTTTACAGATTACCTGTATCGTTGGTACACATTATGTGCTCTCCACGAATATACCTCTACTTATAAAGAGTTCAATGCGCATAATCTTGAAATTATATTTTTTACTTCTAACTATTTCAACAAAATGGTTTAATGTTTGCCACGGTTTTCATCACTGACGCGTTTATAACATATTTTTTTTTAAAAAAGGTTAGCAAAGTGCCTAAGTATATATTTTTTTAATTTCTATGATGTTGTCAAATACTTTTTGATTAGTGTATTGTTTTCTTATTACTATTTTACTGCAAAGGCAAACCAAGGCTTTCTATGATAAAAACCCTTTAAATAATAATAAAAGTCCATACTTTTTAATGATTTTTATATTTTTGTATATTATTAGTTATTACTTTTTGATTGATGTATTGTTTTATTATTTTAATGCGAATTTGGCCATAAAAGCTGTTTTAAATAATAAAATCATTTTAAATACTTATATTTATTTACATTCTTACCAAACGGAGGCTATGCACCAGAGTCGTCTGAATGAGTACCATTGTACACAATGTATGTACATAATAATTAATAAAATAAACCCTACCTTACCTATTCCTATCGCCAAGCATTGATGTGTTCCGGCTTGAAGGGTAAGCCGGGCAGTAAAAATACTGGGTACTGTGACTTGACATCTTATGTCACTAGTTGGCAACAAACATTGGCGTGTGTGTAGGGGCTTAAGATTTGCAAGTCTTACAAAAACCATAGAAGTCTGTCCAACTAAGTTGTATAAAAAAAATAAACGACAAATGATCTGCCAAACTCACTAATGGTTTATGCAGTTGTTGTACTGATTTTGCGCAATAAAAAATATGATAAATTAGGTATAAGGAATGTATGAGGATTGTCTGAGTATTGAAAGTTTTCAAATAATAATTCGCTTTAAATTGCAGTAGTTGCGCGTTTATATAACCGATTCTCCACAAAAGCTCAATATTACGTAGTTTGAGATTCCACGCACGAGTCGCATGGCATTTGTTTTTCTGGAATATTCGTAATGGCTGAGTTAGGAGCGTGAGCTGTGTCTAGAGTTTGAATATAAACCTTATTCTGAGGACTGCTGCTATTAAAATACTTTCAGTATTTTAGTAGCGTGCATGAACAGAAATCATACATTCACATCTACTCATGCCGCTACTTCCCCGTTTTTGAACAATTTAGATTTACTGTGATGCCACGAATATAAAACACACAATTCTAAACTCATATGTGACGTTGTTGAACATTTTATCTAAACATTCTTAAAGACAGAAATATGATTAATAATTTTTCGCCCGATAGAAAAAAATCCAAAGATCACTCTGTTCAATATTTGAAAACAGCTGTGAATCCGAAAATACAATAATAAATGACATTAAAGTGTCACCAGTAGGCATACATTTTTATTATCGAGAGAAAATTGCAAAAATGCATGTTTTATTTTGTCCCTCAGTTTTCCAAAAATCTATCGAAACGTGCAAAAAGTAACGTTTTAGTTCGGTCACAGCGCGTAAGCGACATTAAAAGCTATGCAATTATCAACTATATTACCTTGCAATAAAATAGTCGCCGTGCACGAGTAGATTTCCTGGAAAACCTGCTCTTAATCTTTCGCTTTTAATATGACATATTACCATCCAAACATACATTCCTTATTTTACCCCCTTTTCAAAAATATTTCCTCAGTGAATGTCTCATGAAAAAATACACTCTTGCTGAACAAATTTCTCCTGTCTAGCTTCAATATTTCATTTATTTGGTCCAAAGTGGAAAACTCTCTACATTTTTACCTTCATATTTAAATAGAATCCCAACTTTTGGAACGCAATGCAGATATGATCGCCGAGGGTTGTTCACACACGGTCAGTGAGCAGAATCGCACTGTTCTTATTTCGTTTCCACCAAGCTATGATTTCAGCAAACTGTGCAGCGAGGGAGCGCAAGACTGCATCCTGTTCTTTTGAGTTCGGGCACTTCTGCGTCGAGCTACAGTCACAAATTCGAAATAGCTAACTGTTATTTTATTTTGATTCCAATTTTCTCAAAATTCTATATATTATATTGAAGAGTTTATTACCTACCTTAGTAAAAATTCGATTTGTCGAATACATTTCGATTTGTGTATTCTTTATCACTTTTTGGTAATAATATAATCAAAAATTAACCTTCTCGAAATGAAATAAAAATGTATTCATGCCTTGACTATTACCCTTTGACATGCACTAACTTTTAATTAAGTTCGACACAGGAATAGCTTGCAAATATTTGGTAGGCCTGTCGATGCAGCGTCCGCCAAATGTAGGTATATCACATGCCGAGCCGGGTAGTTTGTCAATATTTTACCAACAGGTAAAACAGGTCATGGCTCTGCTTTGTGAAATGCGTAAGGTAATTTAAATAAAAAACAGTGTCAAATTTTTGCGATGACGCGCGGGTGAAATTGCTGGTGAAAATTAATTTAATAAAGGTATTGTTGGTTTATTTACTACAATAATTTATAAGGCTCTAATTAATAAATGCGATAAAAATCGGCGTTAGCTTAATCTATCCTGGTTTAGCTAGGTTTGTTTCGGTAAGCCGCGGATTAATAATAAAAAGTCATAAATACTGAATGTTTATTATAAGTTAAAATATGTTTTCTGTTCTTTGGGATGATAGGTTTTGCTGTTAACGTTTAAATTGTGTTTTATTTAAGAAAGAGGTAATAGCGTTCATTATTCATAAGTTTGATAACTATAAACTATGGAATATTTCTTTTTTACATAACATGTAGGAACTTGCATTGGATCTTCGCAATACAACAATTGTAGTGAAATTTCAATCAAAATATATTTTAAATACACTAGAGACTTAAACTTGACGGGTCAGTAACAAAATTTGTGGAATAAATGTCTTGAAATTGAAATTAAAAAATCTTCCAACACTAAATAATGAGGTTTTAAATACAATGGCGAAAAAGAAAGTATAAATAACGATATTTAATTGTTGTTAAAGAAATCTTTATTCAATATAATTTTTATTTTATAAAGATAACTTTAAAACGTATTTTAAAAGTTATCGAGCTTTTTGGCACTAACAACTACAACTGCGCGAGCAAGTGCAAACACGAGCTGTTTAAGTAACTAACAACGGATTCTGTGTTCAACTAGCTAGCTCTCCCGACAAGTGGCATAGCAGCCATCACACTGGCAAGACACAAAGGAATAGTTGATGAATATTTGCCCGCCCCACCCACTCCGCGCACGTGGCTTGTTCCGCCGGTGACGAGCCCACAGGAAGCGTTTCAGATACAACTACTATGCCCGCTAGACATTCTATAAATGCGCGACAAAAGCTTGTTTTGTAGATAGTTTTCAAATAACCGCTTTCGTGTTTTCTTTACTCGATCTCTTTTACTACCAAAGTAAGTTTTATAAAAACTGTATGCAAGAGTCATCACACATATTTTGGGGAGTTGAACGAGGTTAATCATTTAACCGGTTTTAAAATAAAGGCCTGATATTATATTTGTGACTTTACATTTTCTTTAAAAAAATATGAATAAATTTCTAGTAATAGCAATGACAATAGGAGCGTAGGTAGCGCTGCGGACTCGGCACTGGGGCGCTATTTTTGAATCATTCTTCCGGCATCGAGCACTCGTCAGTGTTCGATTTCTACTTATTTTCGTTTTTTTTTCGATGAAAATCGAAACAATATTGATCTTCGTCGTAATGTTCTATTGATTTTCATCGCAAGAGAAACGAAAATCAATAGAAAACGAGCACAGATGACGCTTGAAAAGCGTTCGATGCCGGACGAATGATTCAAAAATAGAGCCCCTGGCCTTCTAACCGGGAGGCCCGGGATTCGATCCTGCCATGTAGTAATGTCTTTTTATTTATCCGACGCTCCTACGGTATGGAAAACATCGTGAGGTAACCTGCATACGACATCTGCGAAGAAATTCAAAGGTGTATATGATCACCTCGAGCAGGATTCAAACCAGCGTCTGCAACATACCGTGTTGACGATATGACCACTCGGCCACCGACGTCTTAGAGTAAACCGGAGGCAAAAGTAACAATATTTATGTAAGACATCATCATCATCATCACAGCTCATATATGAGTTGTGATGATGTAAGATATGATTACAGAAAACTCTTAAGTTATCTCAAAAATCTATAACTGTATTAGGATAGTAAATTTATCTGGCTATAAAGTGACCTTATTTAGGTTTTTATATATTTTATTACCTTCGAGATATATAAGGTTAAATGAGAAAGGGTAGAGTGTTACAAATGTCCCGAGTCAAAAGTAGCACCATTTCAAAAATAAAACTTAGTAAAGTAATAAAAAATAAAAAAAAACCTTTAAATATCACAAGTTTCCTTATTTTGTTCTCGAGTCCGCGAGATAGTAAAATAATCAAATAATAATAAACAACAATAATGAGCTTATGCTAAAAAGTGTTGAGTTAAATGCAAGATTTGGTACATAAATTATATTTTTATGTTGTATGAAAAAGCCTGTCTGACCCTGCGTTACTATTGCCCCCGATATTTTACATTAGGTTTATATCGAGAGCTTGCAACTTTAACTGGATTAATCTCTTTTTACCTTGTTAAGCCGAAGTAGACCTCATACACTGTCGATTACTACGTAGTAATATCTAATACATACAACAGATATCTCGAAAATTGCCTTAGAATAAAGAAAACTTACGTCAACAATTTCAAAGGCAAATATTCAAATTTCGGTAAAGGTAAATTTTTGTAATGAAATTCAAATTGATTTATATGTAGTTGCATAGTTCTGATTTCTTAAGCCATATTGTCACATGAGGTAAAAAATTGTCGAACATACTTTAATAAACAAATTTTTTTCGCAATCTCCAATTTTATAGAACTTCGGGATTTGATAATATTGAGTTTAGAAGTACATAACGTTTGCGATAGCAGACCAGAATTACATTTAAATAGTATCTAAAGATAAAACAATTTATAAATAACTAGCTGTGCCCGCGAACTACGTTTCAACATAATGATTGTCCAAAAAAAATCTGGAGAGGGCCACCCTTATCACCTAGGGGTATAAAAATAGCCTACGACCTATTCTTAGAACTACCAAATAAACACAAAAATTTCATAAAAAATGATCAAGCCGTTTCGGAGGAGTTTGATAACAGACAACGTGACACGAGATTTTATATATTAGAAGATTAAAATACTTTACATACAAAATTATGTGCTATAAATAGATGTTTATTAGTGTACTTCAAGTCAAGTTACCTGAAATTGATATTGAAATAGCACAACTTGAATGTAAATTCGTAGGTTGATGGAATTTGCCATCATGCAACAGAACTCCTCAGTGAACGTAATTTATTATTTCTTAGAAATCCAGTGCCAAAAGAAGCTCCATTTGGTTCCACTTTTGGTGTTATACTATAATGAAATACCTACATACACTTAAATTATGTCCTTTTAAGGAAATACTGGGAATTTTGTTTTTCCCAGTTAACTCTATCTAAATGGAACTCTTTTCTCAATAACATGTACGAGTAAATACTTGCTTCCCAGTAAGGAAAGATGTCGTTATTTATACCTGCAGTTACCTACTATTTTAATATTCATAGTAGACAATTTACTTAAAGAAAATCTCAGAAAGTACCCGGAAATTGTATGACTATAGGTATATAAAACGCATTCTCATCATCATCATCATCATCTCAGCCGCACGACGCCCACTGCTGGGCATAGGCCTCCCCCATGGATCTCCACAACGATCGGTCCCGCGCTGCCCGCATCCAGCGGCTTCCCGCGACCTTTGCCAAATCGTCGGTCCACCTGGTCGGGGGCCTACCCACTGAGCGTCGTCCGGATCGTGGTCGTCACTCAAGAACCGTTCGGCCCCAACGGCCATCGGTCCTTCTAGCTATGTGTCCCGCCCACTGCCACTTCAGCTGAGCAATCCTTCGAGCAATGTCGGTTACTTTAGTTCTCCTGCGGATCTCCTCATTTCGGATCCGATCACGCAGGGAGACCCCAAGCATTGCTCTCTCCATTGCCCGCTGAGCGACCTTAAGCCTTCGGACGAGACCCATAGTGAATGGCCACGTAGTGAAAACGCATTCTGCGCATCGATAATTAAAAACAATTGGGGCGATGTAAATAAAGTTTCACTTTAGAAAGTGAAAAGTAATACAGTGCCACAGATAATATAATAGACTGCGCCGTTTTATTTTTATTTTACTTTGGATAAAAAGCACTTACAATATCCCTAGCCTTAGTCCCTATTTTAGGCAAATCTTATGAATATAGTTACTAATATAACCCTTTATGTACGTACATATAAACTATACAAAGGATTCTATATAATATTAGCAACAGATATCTAATACACCACATTGCACTTTTATTAATTACTTGTGTTTATAATCTATACTAATACTAATATTATAAAGATTTGTATTTTTATATTTTTGTATCTTTGTATTGAATAGGCTCCGAAACTACTGGACCGATTTGAAAAATTATTTCACTAATAGAATGCTACAATATCACTGAGTATCTTGGCTCTAGAATATTTTCCTACGGGAAAATATGGAATTCCCACAGAAAAACGAAGACGACGCCGGCGAAGCGAGGCGAAGAGCGAGGAAAATCCAGTTCCTTAAAACGGTGCTTAAAAATATTCACAATACTTCGCAATGGTGAGTGCTTGGCAAACCTATTTAATTAATGTTGTTTTAGAATTTAGTGCCTTTGTAATTTTTTAAACGTTACCCCAACATATATTAACGGTCAACAAAATAAAAAATTGTCCTTACGATCTACTATCGAATCGATCCTAACACCAATTTAACGGAATCAAAATAAAGTTATAGGCATTTTTTTTGTTTTTTTCAGATATTTTTGAGGCAGAACCGATAGACTTCCAACTGCTGGGCACGGGTCTCCTCCAACGAGAAGGAATTTTCCATCTCTTCACTCGCAGAAGTATATACCGGGTGTAACGGAATACCGAAATGATATTTAAGATTGTTGATTAACAAAAAAAATGTTTTATGACTATTCATTGTATTTTTATTATATGCCTACTTTCGATTCAATACGCTTAACAGTTCAGCGTATTTAATCGAAAGTAGGCATATAATAAAAATACAATGAATAGTCATAAAACATTTTTTTTGTTAATCAACAATCTTAAATATCATTTCGGTATTCCGTTACACCCGGTATAGTTGCGGTAAACACCCTTTTTTTTTCTCGGAGGGAAATGCGTAGGTACTCGCACCGTACCCGCCGTTGGCTAGACGGCGAGCGTGTGTGGGGCTCTCCCGGCATAGTGCCAGGCCTACCCACTAAAACCCCCCGGTGTTCTCCCTGCCCTTATGGGCGCGCTAGGTAAGGTCCACACTGCGACTCCACTTTAGTCGGCTCTTGCAACATCCGCAGGTTGAAAGAGAGACGCGACATACATAATTATGTATTCTAAATCCCTCATCGCACAGACGTGTCACGTCGTCTTGACGATACACATTAACCGACCGTCAGTTTCGTTACCTTCAGTGCTCTCCTGACTAACAAGCTATCTGGTCTGACACGATGGTATCATAATACACACATCTATATGGTCGCTCCACTGGTCCCTGCAGCACTGGAAACGTGCTTGAATCATAAGAAGTGAATCTTGAATTCCTACATGAATACAAAGCATGTGCGAAATTATTTTCTACTGTTCCCAATTTTGAATATTTCTGAATCACTCGAATTCGGTGTTCACATTTTTTAAGTTAAACAGTTTTATTGAAAACTAGCGACCCGCCCCGGCTTCGCACGGGTGCAATGCTGTGATACTAAATACACTACAGAATGTCTTTATATACGTTCACAGCTTTTTGTCCTGCTAATCATAAAGTGCTATGGGGCCGCCGGCCGGCGCCCTAGTAGGTACCGCCGCAACTGCTGTCCGTGCATTTAAATCTCTAATATCTTCGAAAATATTAATTTTTAAATTGCATGCTGTAAACGGCCATACTGACCTATATGAAATGTACAAAGTATTTAAGGTACTTAATTGGATAAGGATTAATGCTGTATTGCTTAAAATCACTTCTTAAATAAGCCATTATTTCTCGTTAAAAGTAAAGGATAAAAATGGTTATTGTGGGTTATCCCTAAGAGATAGACATATACCATCACGGACTTTTTATAGACCTTATTAAGGTGTACAATACTGTAGTACATTATTTTGATCTATCTCGTAGGGTTCAGCCAGCGTTTGCAATGTAAGCGCAAAAAATGTGTTTATTTACGACATTACATTAGAAACCTCTAAAATCAATAATGTCTCTCTACTATATTATGCATGTATTATACATATAAACCTTCCTCTTGAATCACTCTATCTATTAAAAAATAGCATCATAATCCGTTGCGTAGTTTTAAAGATCTAAGCATACATAGGGACAGACAGACTGCGGAAAGCGACTTTGTCATAAACTATGTAGTGATAATAAACATAATAATGATGTAGATAATGTACTAAATGATAAAAAATTATTCAGAAGGTCCTAGGTACCAGCACAGTTCCAGTCATCACACCACTCTTCTCATCAATCTAGAGCATTGATCTGACAAAAAATGCAATCCTGGGGCGCAGCGTAACAACAAGAGTGCTACCCTACACACGCTGCCTTACAATTTTCCACCTATTTGGCCTGTTTATGCCTAAAATTAATAACTGTTAGATAACTACTTACGTTTAAATTGCACACATAAGAGCAACTATTAAGTTTGTCGGGGTCTAAGGAACGACTTGCGCATTTAAATAGACGCTGTAATATAAACTCTCTTGAACATAGGAGATGCAAAATTATTTGTACAAGCATCCACGAGACGAGCTTTGAGAAATGCAACTGCTTTGCCGCAGATAAAATTTTCATAGCTCCGCATGTGCCGTGTGGAATTTTATAGAAGTTTTATAGAAATTCTGCCGCAGTGGTGTATTTTAATATGAACATAAAAACAATGAATAGCATTGCTGTGTGAAGGATGTCTGGTGTGAAGGATGAGACGTATGGAGTGTAGAGCCACATGCCTTACGTAACTGTAGCCACTATCATCAGTTTGCCAATGATATATAAATAAGAAAGAACAAAATAAAAAGGAATAAAATTCTTCTTTTCGTATAAAATTCATATGAGACTATTCAAAACTAAGCCCCAACGTTAATATCAAAGGTGCTGTTTCACCCAAAATATGTTATTGCGTTGTTTCCGCTCCAGGTGTAATCACCACACAAATAACGCGGAACAATGGCAGTAGGAATACAACTAAAGAGTCCCGAAAGGGCAATAAACGCCTATTCGAGCCTTGATCTCGCCCACACCCTGCGTAATAGGAGCTGATGACCTTCGCACACAGCGAGATACGTATGCGAATCATTTTCACAATTTAACCCTTTCAAGAATGGTAGTAGCAGTCGCATTATTAATTATTTCTCTCAAACATGCTGTTAATTATGCAGCGTCCAGGAAAATCATAATTGGTTTATGTGATGCTATTTTATATAATTAAATAAATAAAAAATATTGGACTAGCTAAACGTAGTATGATTTTAATAAATTTTGAGTTATCTTGAATGGTGAAGTAAGTTGTTAGAACGTTATTTCTGTAACTACTGTCTAGATCTAAGAATTCATTTATCAATATTTAGATTTGACCTTCTAGTTTATATTTCTATATCATTCCCGTAGATTCCCGTTAACCGCTTTCGCATTGATCGGGCGGTCCGGGATTCGATTTCCCTTAGGGCAGACGTTTTTCTGCTTGTATTGGTTGGTGGTAGGGCTTATGAGCCTGCCTGGCTAGCTACCACTGCCTTAGCTAAGATTCTAGCCATAAAAATAATGTTAATTGCTTCGTTAGCCCTCCTCAGTTGTTGACGAGTTCTGGTGAAGCTGGTGAAGCTCGCTTCCACCTTAGCCCTTTGCCCTTATCGTCACTTATCATTGGGTGAGATGAATGTCAAGAGCTTCCTTCTATGGAATAACCAAAGTGAATTTCACATGGGCAAAGCTAATATGTAGGTAAAAGCAAAATCAAGTCAGCTTCTAACTTTTTACATAATTTAGAAAGAATACGCACCATTAAGAATCAATATTGAAAAACCTTTTCGTTCAAATTTTTAATGTAGAAGTTTTTTACCTTGATTTGAATCTTGATTTAAAAATTTGAATGCATATGGACCTAAATAGCAGTTACTAATACCTATAACAATACAATGCTGTCGTGTACACCTGTAAAGACATACTCATACACCCAATCCAAGCGAAATTTGGACCTCTTTTAACCTTCTTATGCCAAAGTAGGCTTTATTAACTACGTGTCAACAACAAGACATCTTAAGAAGTGCCTTGAAAATTGATGCCATGATTTTACAATAAAATTCAAAGATACGCTTTAATGTTACATTAATTAGGACATTCATCGTAACAGCTCCTATACGTCCCCACCGAGGGGCTCGAACCTACCCTGCCGATGTTATGGTGTTTGTTTAGGCCTTAGTCAACCACGCTGGCCCAGTGCGGATTGGTCGACTTCACATACACCTTTACATTTCTTCGTTGATGTATGCATGATGTTTTCCTTCGCCGTAGGAGCGTCAGACAAATGTATATATGAAATTCGAAAATGAAAAACACATTGGTACATGGCGGTCTCGAACCCCGACCTCCCGATTGGAAGGTAAGTGCCGAGTCCATAGCGTCACCGACTTTGCTTTTGTTCAAACGAGTAGGTGTAGGGGTTTTCGAGCTTTCCATTTTTACAGAGGTAAAGTGCGCCCTAAGTCGGCTCTTACGACTTAAACGGAAAGAAAGTAAAACGAAATACTAAACCCGTCACCGCACTTAACTAAAATAGGTTTAATATTTGACTTGAATGATAACACCTTAATCTCTACATAGTATATTACCTACCTAGTTAAATCTCGCTAGAGATACGGGAATCCACGATTAAAGGATTAATAATTCATTGAATGATCTGCTCAAATCTAGGTTTCACTGGAAATGAAGATCTATTTTCTAGGAGGTGAGGCTGAAATTGCTCCCTCATAAAATTTGAACATCGATTTATCATTGAATGTTACGTATTTATTCCACAGCTTCCACGGGTTATAGTTTTTCTCCTAATAAAAACATTAATTTCCCCTACACAGACAGATTTGGACTTCTCTTTATTAAAATATTCAAAATCCTATTATATTTAAGCATAGGTATTTTTTACAAATAAAGTGGGTATCAAAAAATACGATTTTCTCAATATTGTACTACTAGCTTTCCGCCCACAGATTCGCCCGCGTTATTTTCATATTTTCCATGAGAATTCTATATTTTACTGTATGTAGAAAAACAATACAAACTATGAAGCAACAATTTTTACAAAAAGACCCCTACAAATACTGAAACAAAAAACAATATTTCAACCCTTATTTTACATTTCTAATGGGGGAATTTTCAAACGCTTTGACACATATTCACCCATTTTTTATTATCAGCTAAAGAACAAAATTTCATACTTCTTCTTTGAAAAATGACTGAGTACCATACAAAACTCAAAACCCCCTAAACGGTTGAATTTCGAAAAATCTTGTTATACTGCTTTGGTGACTGAGACTGACTGAGGTATCAACGTAAAGCCCAACTGAGACTGACTGAGGTATCAACTTAGAGCCCAAACTAATGGGGGGATTTTCAAACGCTTTGACACGTGCTTCACCCATTTCAGCATAATATTATAATGCTTTGGTGACTGAGACTGACTGCTTCTAGGCGATTTCGTCAGTCTTCTTCTCTACTTTGATACAGACCAAAGTACTGAACCTAGAAGCATGAAATTCGGTACAGAGGTTCGTTGGGTTTTGTAAGCGTCCACTAAGGAAGGATTTTTTGATTTTTCATAATTTCCAGAGGAAGGTGAGAAATCATTCCGAAAAATAAGGAAAACCCGACGAAGGCTGCCGGCGGGAGTAAAATTCTTCTGTCAATTCTGTTAAATACTTTATTTAACAGAATTGACAGAAGATACATATCCATGGCAAATATTTCCGATTTTCTTAAAAACTACGACACGTAGTTATACAGACAATATAGATTATTGACGTATAGATTATACCTACGTCAACGGTATCTGATATTCTTAAATAGTCTAGTCAACAGTCTATTCATAATGTTTATTTGTTTATAAAAGTACATATTCGCGTATTAAAAGAGTTCAAAATCACCTTTACATTATAAGGTTTTTTGACCCATTAACGCACTAGTGGAGAGTCACATCTAATTGACCGTGTAATAGGATGATTCTGATTGTAATGATTGCCGCAACGATCGTGTTAAATTTAGCTAGACCATCCGTTGTTCTAGCATATTTGGAGTGAATTGCATTACAACACGATTACGAAGTCACGGGCAAAAATATTTTTTTTATATGAGTGCGAGTCAATACTTAATTTCAATCAATAGAAACTTGTGTTATGGGTACTTGTGTTACGGTTTGAAGGGTAAGACAAACGATGAAGTTACTGAGTACGTGACCTAAGACCTTGTTCATATTTTCTTTTATTGCACCTAAGTTGGCAAACAAGCAAACTGCCCACCTGATGGTCAGTGGTAACAGTCACCTATAATACATGTGGCTCTTGTGAGATGCGCAGCAAAACTGCAACCCCCACAAGAACCACAGTGTACGTTGCCAACTTGTGACATCAGATGAAAGTCACGGTACCCAGTAATTTCACTGTCATATTATTATCTTACTCTTCAAACCGGAACACAGCAATGGAAGCACTCATGCTTTGCGGCAGAAATAGGTAAGACAGAGGTACCCAAGCAGACGACCCTGTACAGAGTCTCCCTCCGTGGCGATTTCGCCGCTAATACGCGCGCGATTCACACCATTCTTTCGCGATGTCTATGGACGGAAGTAGTGTGTAGTACCTACACCCTCGCGCGAGTCAGATCCCAGTGAATTCACCCATTTCTGGACAGGGTCTTACATTTTATGTCACTTACAAAGTACCCTTGTAGTTAGTAAGTTGTAGATTTGCAAATCCTAAAGGAACCAATATATATGCTACACACGGTTATTTTTTTATCACCCTGGAAAATTTAAAGGACGCTTCAGGACACATCCATTATGATTAATTAATTATGAAAAATTAAAAAAGTAAAAAAATAAACAAATCTCTTAAAATGCTGCTCTCAGCTGGTGCAGCATTTTTTGGATATTTGAGAAAATTTATATAAAATTAAATATGCGAGTTATTTTTTTATTCATATTTAAATCATTCTACTACCATGTCGTAAAACGCCCCTTAAATTTTCCAGGGTGATAACAAAATAACCCTGTATAGCATACCATCTATGCATTTTTAATACATCAGGTATTAAAAATGCATAGATTTTGTTTAGTAATCGAGGCCGCTACTTCACCAAACAGTTTTTAATTCAAAATGGCCCTAGAAACATAAGAACTTATAGCAACCTAAAAAGACATCAAATCTAAATACATATAACAAAGTCGGGTTAGTAACACCCTGAATGCCAGAATAAATAACAAAATATCGAAAAAAATTCATGAAAAAAAATAAACAGAAAATATTTTTTTGTTATAAATTAGGTTGAGAACTCCGCAGTTTTCCGCAATCGACAGCTCACTTCACCACATATATGTCTGCTATTTGTTTTGAAAAAGCATACAAAGGTTACCGGTCGATTGATTGTTTTGTGTGTGTTATTAATAAAACTTATAGTTGCGATATTTTTTTTTGTATTCATATCATTACATCAATAATATCCTAAATTAGATAAAAGTTAACAAGACATTCATTGACTGTAAAGCAGTATGAAGTTCGCCAGATCGGCTAGTTGCAAATGAAATAGCAAAGACAGTTCCAAGTAAATCCAATAGCACTAGGTATAGACATAGACGCTATGGGAAAATTGATCAAAATGTTGAAAGGTGAGCTGTGAGTGAACAAAGTGGTAATATCCTTTATTCTAAGACGTCTTTAGATAGCGCTCCAATTTCGGACCGCTCACTGTCGCTGATCGATTCTTCGAAACCAAAGCAAAACTTGTCATTACTATCGAGAACCGTTTACGCTGTAAAATGATTCCATGAAGTTCGCAGTTCACTTTGCTGTTATTGAAAAGTGCTTCTGATAGCCTTGTGTGTTAGATGTTATTGGATTGCACATACACTAGTATAATTTGCGGTATTTGACTAAAAGAAAGAATGAAAGAAAAATATTTTTTGGCGCTAGCAAGATTATATTAATGTATAGGGTTAATTTGTAAAACACCTGCAACCTCTCAGGATTAGATAGCTAACATCATTAGCTACAACGTTTGTTTTACGAGTTTTAAGATAACTCAATAAATTGAACAAAAATCAATTTTAAAATTTTTATTGCACTGTCGTGACATTGATAAGTCTATGTAAGGTGCGGAAGATTATGGCACACAAGAACATGTGACGCGCGCGTATCAAAGCCTAAAATAGAAAAGTAAGCCAAGTTCAAAAGTGCTAGCTATGCCCCTCTACCATACAGCGTAATTCGCACAAGTTTATTTACGTAATAATAATTCTGGTGATGCGCGGTAGAGTTACAAACATTCTTTTATTCATTTAGGTACCTATATTAAATTAATATTTATTTTTGTATGAAATTAAAATCTAACGAACTATCAAAAGTCGTAGGACAAACGTTGTTATTTATGATGTTACCTATCTAATCCTGCGAGGTTGCAAGTGTTTTACAATTAACCCTGTATAGTTAGGTATATTGACTACATCTCAATATACATACTGTCTATGAGTTATTCAGAAATTCAATTCACTTTCGGTCGGTCTCAAGTTGTCTATATAGCATTAAGCCTACTTTACACTATAGTCTATTCAAAATAAGAAGGTTCCCCTGACAGGTCGAACTTTTCCGTTTCATTCACTGATTAAAAATATTATGTTTTAAAAATATTACATCTCCTTCGGTTATTTTTATCAACAATGCAACAATTAATTCCACAGTAAATAGAAACATTAATATCAGTCCAGTTAAATATAATTGTTGTAGGTTCCAGATAAAATTACTACTAAATGATACTAAATTTTCAAAAATGTACATATAATAATTTCCGAGTTCTAGGTGGCTCCTCAATCCAGATGTTTGGATTGAGGAGTCACCTTCAAATTGATGTAACTCTTGATGTGTCTTGCATTACGGCTTTATCTATCATACTGCGACATTGCTACAAATTCCAGGATTTCGCCTACAAAATTATATGTATAATTTGCTACTAAATCTGGGCGGGAATTTCGATTGATTTCGTGATGTGGCTTCTCTATCCATACACACACAAACTAGTATGCATGAAACGAAAAAAAAAGACCTGTCAAGGGAACTTTCTTATCTTGAATGTACTATAATGACTATATCATGAAGAAGACAAGGTCTTTTAATTGACTACATCCTTTTAGTGACAAAGTCGTAAAAAACATGTGACAATAATGACCAATTTCACCAACTTTGTTTTAGCTTAGAGTACTAGCAGCGTTGGTAGGCCTCCCACAAGGTAGACCGACGATCTGGTTAAGGTCGCGGGAAGTCGCTGGATGCGGGAGGCGCAGGACCGATCGGTTTGGAGATCCCTGGGGAGGCCTATATCCAACAGTAAGCGTCTCTTGGCTGAAATGATGATGATGATGGTCCCTTGTCCGTTCGAGGACGGATTTAGAATACATGTATCACGAGAAGAAAGGGGGTTTCTTCTTGTGGATGCTGTAAAAGCAGACTAAGAGAGTTTACCGCAATAATAACTCAAGGAAGAAATGAAGAGATACAGCCGAACATAAAACCTCCTCTTTTTTTAAGTCGCTTAAAAATCCATGTCCAGCAGTAGGGCGTGTACGAGTTGAAATGACTATGTTTTCTGTTTAAAATAAAACATTTTATACCAGACACAAGTGAATTTGAAGTTAACTAAATAAACTAAAGGTGCAAACAAACTAGGCTTATGTGATGCCACGTATGTGATGTTACGTCCATCAGAAGACATCGGTCTTAATAGAAAATGTATGAAAAATAATTATTTAGAAGTACATTTGGCTTACGTGACGTCGTTAACGCCACCAATCACATAACGTGGCGTGGTACACATAAGCCCAGTTTGTTTGCACCTTAAGAATTGGGATGATGACTGAATTCTAATTTTAACGTCTCGTCATTAAATATTAAAATACCCTGGAAAAAGATACAGTTTTGTGAAATTAGAATTAAAATCGGCTTAGAAATACATTAGATACAAGCATTTTAAGTTGTTAATTTGAAGGCGATTAGACAGAGAGATCCGACATCAACCGTGACGTCATTGTTGAGTACGGCCATATAAACTCCTTGTAAATTGCCGTTTTGCTAGAAAGTGATGGAGAAAAATCTTTAATACCTTATATCTTGGTTATCTTTTATAGTTATTCGAAAACCGATTATTTCTTTCTGTTTATTATATGAATGAGCTTCTGTTAAAGCAAAAAAAAATTTTTTGTCATCTAGCCAATTATCCATAGATCTCTACAGAGTACATTTAGCGTTAGTTGTTTTTCCATCTCGGCTGATTAGGTAATAAAACTTTTATATGTTCTATGACAAGAGCTAGTTTTGACAAATTAATTATGTCAACTTAAAATTTAGGTTTAAGGTTTTTTTTTCTATAAGCTTTGGGAAATATTGATAGATTCTTGTTACAAATAGTCTATAAAAATGCGATGTTACAAAATCGCAACTTTTCAGACATCTTTATGCCAAATTTTTTTCCACGAAGTAATTAATTTTCTTTTTAAGAAACTTAACCCAAGGTCACGCGTAAAGGGTTACTCATTAGAAAAAAGCTACAAGTCGATGTATTTATTACTGGCTCTGCATGTTACTTTGTCTGAGCCGGTTTCAAAATAAGGCCTAAAAATGCTATTCTTGTACAAAACCATTTTCACTACAGATAAACAAAGCAAAATCTAAATAATAAAACTTCAAAGGATAACAGCATTATCTACGTTACTTTATGTGTCATACGTATAGGTACGAGTACTACAGCTACAATGAAAGTTTAATATTTTCTTTAATATTTTTTTAAATAGAATCTGTTAATAATAAAACTGATTAAAAAAAATTTCAACATTATAAATATTTGTGGCATATCTATTGAATTTTGGATTCATATAAATATTACCAGTAACGAGTAAAACAACTATTAATTGTATAAACTCATCTGTTTTCTTTCTGTATCTAACAGAAAAAAGACTGCTAATGGCTGTGATATACAACTCAATTAATATCCTTAAAAATTGCAATGAACAAAAGAATGATGTTGTCTTGGCGTTTTCCAATGTTAGGGACCTCACGCACTAAGCGGCTTTTACCATGTCTGGCCATCTATTCCGCATTTAGTTATATGATCTTCGTACTAGAGAAGACGTCGCAACGCAACTAGGTTGCTTGCAAGTTGCAAGCGAGCTGGCTCTAACGCTCGCTCCAACAATATTAGTCTGTGACAGGTGCTAGACGCAACAATACGTGTGTGTTCTGAGATCTATTTTATACAAATATACCATTGATTTTCAATTAAATATACCTTCATATGTGCTGAGATACTTGATTAAACAACTCAGGAAATTCAAATGAAACCCAAGGTATTACTTTCCGCTTGTAATTTATACCATACAGTATATTATAAATTTTACATGCAATTGAGTAATTATTTTATCAAGTCAACGAGACATGAAGTGGCGGCCATTTTTCGGTAAAATGATCTAGCGCTGTATGTTTGAATCGTTTGGAAGGACGATGAATTAATGTTTTAGCGCTGCAGCGAACTTTAGTTTTAACTCTTAACAAAATAGAACAAGGATTTTTCTTGGGATAACTTATCTAGCACGTTAGTAGTAGGTACATACAATAACATAATGCTAGTTTGGAGAGCCATGGCCCGTCAACACTGAATCCTACCGATCCAATCCAGATTCTGTGACACAAGTAATGGAGCGTTTTCCGGATCGATTCGAGTCGGTAGATGTGTGACTATTGGTATATTATATTTTGTATTGCTATATATCTTTTAGTTTTCAATTCTTGTCTATTCTGTTCCACCTAGAGAAGAGAGGCAGTTTTCTTACTTGTTGGGTATGATTTGGTAATTTTGTTTGACTGAGACCGAGTTTTTAACACCTACGTTTGCCTTTTTATAACATCGTCCTCCGAACGTCTTAGTATCTATATTTATTAAATGAATAGTCGAAGAACTTAATTCGATTGGTATTCGTTAAGTCATCCAATTAGATAGGATTATTGATCAATCAACAAGTTACAAAATTATCACCCACAGAAGAAATCGGTAGGTCTGTTGCCAGCCTAAATCGCTCCGAACACTTAAACAGGCCCAATTCCCTTCCGTTCATCGGCCAGCCGACGTTGATTTCTTTCTTTGTTGTCCGTCCTACGTGGTAAATCGCAATTACGACTTGACGTAGGTCTGACGCAATTTCGCCGTTAAAAGATATTCTTTGTTCACCGAGATCGGAGCTAAATTAACCGCCCTTCTAATAAATTACAGAGTATGCGTCGGACTGAAATCTATCACGATCAATATTCTATTTATTCGATGGTTTTGTGTGGTTTGTTTTATTATTTATCATTTGTTTTGTGGCGGTAGTCAATATTTATTTTAATTAGTTGCTATTGTTAATTAAAAATATAATTATTATTTCCATTATTAATACTTTATTATATCGGCCGAAAGACGCCCACTGCTAGGTCGGTTTCTCCGGCGGGCGCGTGGGTAGTGGAGTCACAGTGTGGACCTTACATAACGCACCCATAAGGGCAGGGAGAAGACCGAGGGGTTTAATTGGGATGATGACTGAATTCTAATTTTTACGTCTCGTCATTTAATATGAAAATACAGTGGAAAAAGATGCAGGCCTGTGAAATTAGAATTAAAATCGGCTTAGAAATACATTAGATACAAGCATTTTAAGTTGTTAATTTGAAGGCGATTAGACAGAGAGATCCGACATCAACCGTGACGTCATTCTTGAGTACGGCCATATAAACTCCTTGTAAATTGCCGTTTTGCTAGAAAGAGATGGAGAAAAATCTTTAATACTTTATATCTTGGTTGTTTTTATAGTTATTCGAAAACCGATTTTTTCTTTCTGTTTATTATATGAATGAGCTTCTATTAAAGCAAAAAAATTTTTTTTGTCATCTAGCCTAGTGTGGGTAGGCCTGGCGCTCTGCCGAGAGAGTGGGGGTACACACGCTCGCCGCCTAGTCAACGGCGGGTACGGTGCGGTCACGCATTTCCCCCCGAAAAAAAGGTCGGTTTCTCTGAAATATCTCCAAGCCGAGGCACTGCGCTGCCCACAGGCGGCTTCCCACGATCTTCGCGAGATCATCAATCCACCAATATGTGCTGCTGTAGGACACACAATATGTAACTTCGAGTGGACTGCAACTATAGGTCAGTGGTTCCAATTTGTTTAATAAAATGACTACGTTTACTTCAACTTTTTACTATACTTCAATATTGATTAACTTAATAACGACACAGCGCAGAGGTCGAGTGATCGCCTACTGCGCAACGGGTCGCGGGTCGATTCCCGTACGGGACAAATATTTTGTATGGCCTACAGAAATTTGTTCGGTCTGGGCGTACGTGCAATATGATATTCTATGTTTGTAACTGCGTCCACGACACAGGAGAAAATCCTAATGTGGGGCAACGTTATTTTTTACTGTGAAATGTATCGTGGGCTTAAATAAAATTTTAAAACGCCTCTTGAAATTGACTTATTAGCATTTTAGTATTTATTATTTTTCAAGAAAATACTATGAAGGGGTGCCATTTTTTCGGTGAGCATTTCCAGGTGTGATATAGTGCCATTATTATAAGTATAATTGGTTCTATATAGTAGGCTGCATGATGTCAAATCCTAAAATAGGATTTGTGAAGCATTATAAAGCGTGTTTTTTTCGTCTATATTGGTCGTTTCAAGCAAAAGTTAACTTTTAAGAGATTTAACCAGGATTGTTTGAGACTACTTAGACAATTACACTACAGTGAAATTCCAATAATAAATATGTCTAGGCTTATAACGGCATATGATAAATCTATATAGAGAACATTTTATCCTACTGAGTGCTGTTATAATCTTAGTGATTTATTATTTTTGAAACGCGAATATGAAATCCACTTAATCCTCAATTTTAAGCTAATGTAAAACCGGACAAGAAATATAAATACTATTCGTAGTTTAACTGAAATTTACTTAAATTAACCATTAAATATTAGGTTATAATTAAAAAATCCAAGAGTGATTAGTCCTCAGTGTATCCTATCCTGGTAGATGTTCCTAGAGGAGTCTTAAGATTTAAATGGCTAAAAAGATGGGCGCATATAGGCGCTTATAGGCGCATATAAGTCTCAGTTAACGGAGTAATTACTCCTGAGTGCAATTACTCTTGTTTCATGCTTTTATAGGAGTCTTAATCTAGTGATAGCCATGAAATATGATCCTATATGCCGATATAAGTCCGAATTATAGGATTAAACGTACTTAAGTAAAAACAGCACTAATGTATGCTGTTAAAAGTGCAGGAGCAAATACCAAAACCATCATAGGATCTTTATAAGTCCATATAGCATTAAAAAATTGTGTTCCGAAATTATTTTGGTAGTTAGGGCGCATTGCAAGCGGTCACGTCTCGGTTCCCTTGGTCTTCGCTTGAAGAAGAAAGATTTCACTTGATTGAAGTCTTGTCTTAAAACATTAAGGTAAATGGGCTAACACTTACACCTGGTATGATTATTATACTAAAAGAAAATGATAAAATAGATGGCAGGTGATTGTATATTTTATCGATACCGAATACACAAATGGTATAGAAATTCAAAATCTAAGTAAAAAGTGACACAATATTTTTTACTAGGTATGTCACAAATCGGCCACCGGACGATTGAGGCAATTCGTCCGGTGTTGGAGGAGTGTGTTGAGCGCCAGCAGGGCAGCCTAACATTCCGCATGGTGCAGGTACTTACCGGGCATGGCTGCTTCGGTCACTACCTGCACCGAGTCGCCCATCGGGAGGGAACGCCGCAGTGTCATCACTGCGACGCTCCCGATGACACTGCCGAAGGGGCAGTCGCCTCCTTCTGCGAGGACGTCCTGCCCATCCGTCGCAGACGGATAGGCAGGAGAAGGCGGGCATTCGCACAAGCGATGCCCGTCTAATGATCCTGCCATGGAGGCCTGCGTGCACGGTTGGCCCCGTGCACGCCGCCGTGAGGCCCCCCGTCTGGGGATTGCCCTGGTGTTCTCGGGCAATCCCCCCTTGGCGATAGCCCGACCAGGTGGTCGGGCTTGCCCGGGCGCGTGGGTTAGTGGAGTCGCAGTGTGGACCTTACCTAGCGCGCTCATAAGGGCAGGGAGAACACCGGGGGGTTTTAGTGGGTAGGCCTGGCACTCTGGAGAGCCCCACACACGCTCGCCGTCTAGCCAACGGCGGGTACGGTGCGGTTACGCATTTCCACCCGAGAAAAAAAAAAAAAAAAGGTATATCACAAATCATTGAATCCTTGATAGATAAATACATTCAGTTATGAATCCAAAAGTTGTAAGAAGCTGCTTAGTTAAAAATAAGTCCACTTTAGTAAACTAATACCACTTTAGTAAGCAGTCAAATAAAGTTTGTTTATTACAGAAGAACAGACCAAACAAGGAGAAGGGCCATTAAACAATTCGCAGTGACTTATTAAATCTTTTCGAAACGACCCCGACAGCCACCTACTTGGCAAATTTTAATATGCATGGCACAGGGGCTAAATTGCATTCCCTTGTAGTGTTAAAAAGTGCGAAATTACGAAGTTTACTGACTTGGAGGGGTGCTTTTAACGATATTTATTGTACAATTTCACGTTGATAGGGTTGAGGTAGCGTCCACGTGAAAGCGGAAAGTTTTGAGGTTAATGTTCACGTTTATTCTGAATTTTGATTTGTTGTGGCGGAGTCAACATGGAATATTGTAATCATTTTGTTATTCTTTATTGTTATTGCTTTTGTTTTGGCTACCATGCCGGTCATACACATCACATGCACAAAACATGAACTGTTTAATCACAAATCATAATAGTTCATGTGTGTGTATATAAAATTAATTTCATTTATCTATTTTTATTAATATAATATACAGGAGTACTTTTTTATCACCCCTAAAATTTTAAGGGACGAATCAGAAAACATTTATTATTATAAAAAAAACCGGCCAAGTGCGAATCGGACTCGCGCACCGAGGGTTCCGTACAAACCTGTAGGTATAAAAGTAAAAATTTACGGTTTTCGCAATTTTTCCTTTATCTGTGCTATAAGACGTTACTTCATACCAAATTTCAAGATTCTGAATTCACGGGAAGTACCCTGTTTGATTCCCTTGCGAGTGTCGAAAATGTGCGGAAATTTGCGGCATAAGCGGCTGTATCTTTTGATTGCGTCGGCTTAGAAGTTTGATTTTTTCACAGCTCCAAGGGACAGTAGACCTGAGTATTAGATATAAATTTCAGCTTGATACCTCTTCTCGCGCATTCCTGAGAAAAAGGGTCTTGACAGACAGACAGACAGACGGACGGACGGACAACAAAGTGACCCTATAAGGGTTCCGTTTTTTTTCTTTCGAGGTACGGAACCCTCAAAAATAATAAATTTAAAGAATTCTGCATTCAACTAGTTCAGTATTTTTGGATATTTTAGAATATTTAATTATACACGGTGTTTCATAACAACCAATAAATAATCAATGCGTTATCAAAAACTAATTATTAAAATGTATTTACACATAATGTCATTCAACCCAAAATTTTCATGTATATCATAGTATCATCATCATGTCTATAATTTACATGAAAATTTTGGGTTGAATGACATTACGGGTAAACACAATTTAATAATTAGTTTTAGATAACGCATTGATTATTTATTGGTTATTATGAAGCACCGTGTATAACATAAAATGATAAGTTATTTTTTTATTAATATTTAAACCATTCTACTACCGCATCCTGCAGCGTCCCTTAAATTTTCCGCGGTGATAAGAAAGTAACTCTGTATAACCACCTATGACATGTCTAACAACGAATAGTAAATCAATAAGCGATGTTTTTGTTGAAGAAGTTGAAGAAATCGATCGTATATTGAAATAGTTGAATAAAATAGATTATTAACTCTAGTTTATTAATTATGGTCTCATTCATTTCTTTCTCAAATTCACAAGTTTACAACACAATGAAAGTCTGTGGTTTCAGAATTTTTTGTTTGTTATAAATTACCACTTACTTCAATACTTTTTAGGTATAAATTTTTAGTTATTTGAATAACATTTAATTGGGTTGGTCTCGGAAAAAGCTAAATTTGAGACTCTCATCCTTTGCTAATTGGTATTAAGCCGGGCTGCACAGAATCAATCGTGCGTCTTCTGCACTAACCGTTTTCATCATCTCACTTTTTAACGTTCATTAAAGACGAATAAATTCGCAGTACATTTTATTAGACATGTTTATCACTATAGTGATGTTCGCAAACGCGCGGTACGCAATATTGGTTTCTATAAATTTTAATGATAACTGTACGGTTGCTCGTAAAAATTGCAGTGATTTCTTACTAAAACGTCATGGCGACGCCAGCTACTTTTATTTTCTTATATTTTCAGTGGTATATTTTTTAAATCCTCACTTATCAGGGCGATAGATAATAGTGAATAAAGCTTCAGTGTATCTTACTTAATTAACAAAACTAATTTAGAAAATATTTGATACAAAGAAAATAGACAAAAACCGTTCAGAGAAAATTAAAATACGAGTACTAAGCCAGTCGTATTGTCTGGAGCCCGGCCCTAGCAGAAAGTAACAGGGCCGAATTTAATGGGTGTTTCGTTACTTCGTTAATTTAAATATTTCGTTTAATTAAAACTGTTAAGCTATCTTTATTCGAAGCTAAGACAAACAATACGGTTTCTTGTTACGTTTTAACTTTCATGGAAATAAATTCGACGTAATAAGTTTACGCGAAATATAAACATAGTTTAATTGAGTCCGTTATAATTACGTTCTGTCTAGAACATTAATGAGATATGTATATCGAATCGACGGATAAGTTTCACCAATTGTTTATTTGTAATGTTGAAAACTTTGACTCAAGCTACTGTGCTAGCGTCGGTGGCGCTGTGGACTTGGCACTTGCCTTCCAATCGGGAGGTCCGGGGTTCGATACCACAATGTGTTTTTCGTTTTTCGAATTCCATATGTACATTTGTCCGACGCTCCTACGGTGAACGAAAAAATCGTGAGGCAACCTGCATACTTCTGCGAAGGAGATCAAAGGTGTATGTGGAGTCAAACAATGCGCACTGGGCCAGCGTGGTTTGACTTAGGCCTTTTTTTTTGAGGCGGGGGAATCTCTTTACGATTCAACAAGGGGCTGAAAGCTGACAAAGCCGCCCCAAGGATATGCCATTGGACTCGGGTTACCTAGGTAACCCCATACCTGGCTAAACCACCCTCCAGAGCAACTTCTGCCTCCGTAGAGACACACTCGGGATCGGCGTTAGCCATTCCCCGAGTGCGGTTTGACTTAGGCCTAATCGCCCTAACTGGTTAGGGTAGACTCGTGCCCCTCGGTGGGGACGTATATGAGCTGTGATGATGATGATGATGATGATGATAGGTACCTCTAGAATGTTTGTAACTCTACGCGCATCACCGAATTACGTAAATAAACTTGTGCGAATTACGCTGTATGGTGGTGGGGCATAGCTAGCACTTTTAAACTTGGCCTACTTTTCTACATAGGATAGGTTCGAGAACTTCAGTGGGGACGTAATGAGCTGTGATGATGATGATGATGATGATATACAGGGTTACAGGAAAAGTCGACCTAGATCCGTTAAGGGCGTATAGTACACATCATTTCTGAATGATTTTACTATGGAACCCCCCATCCTAAACTTAACCGTTTTCGAGATATTCGAGTTTTAATTTTTTTTATGAAAATGCCCAATTTTTCGGCTATTCAATTGAATATTTTGATTTTTTTTGATTCTAATGATTATTTTTTCGGTTTTTTACATGAAGAATGAGATGGGTAATGACCTCAATGACTAAAATTGCACGTAAGTTAAGTAAATAGGTCATTGAAGACGATCGAAACTTAAGAAAATAAGTACAAATTATAAAAAAATATTTTTCTTTTCTGGATATCTCAAAAAATTATTATGGCACTTGCTCTGCAGATGTGCTTAAAAACATCTACATTTTATCAGCTATCCAACGAGGTATAACAACCTAGGGTTGTATTTAAACTCATAGAAAAAAACATAGTTGAAAAGGTTCAGGTAGTAGGTCTAACGGTGAAACTTAGTTTCTAAGGCTACATGGGGCAGTCAGAATAAATAGCGCTTATTTAATCTAATTAATTTGACTTAAGTTCAGCATCATCATTTCAGCCTACTGGCTTCCACTACTAAACGGCCTCCCTCGGCTAGGTACAACCTTCATGCATCCATCGATGTCCCGCTATCCTGACCTAGGAGATCATTCAGTTTTTATAGCATTTTTTTTTGTTCAGATCGTCGATCGTACAAATAATGACCATACGCCAACTATTAGTTGAGCGTAAGTGACTAGTTACTGGCTTTTGTTTGGAAAATAACGTAATTGGTGCGTTGTTAACGCTAGTTCGCATACAAAGTCACTCACGCTCAACTCGTTGGCGTACAGATCGTCGGTGATTGTAGTAAGCTAAATGAAACAATAAATCAGTTCAAAATAACATTTATTCATCTAATGTTTTTGAATAAAATTTTATAGTTCATGTTCTACGTGTCCACCTCTATTTCGCACACATTTTCTCATTCTTTCACGTAGTCCACTTTTCACTACACCAGTGGTTAATGTTCTTCTTATGTCGTTAGCAGCATTAATTATCCTTTCTTTGAGAACTTCCGCTGACGATATGGGGTTGGGCTCACTGTAAACGAGGCTCTTCATGTGCCCCCATACATAAAAATCCATGGGGGTCAGGTCGGGACATCTGGCTGGCCAGGGTAAAGGCCCACCTCGTCCAATCCATTTGTTAGGATAGTTAGTGTCCAACCATTCCCTAACGCTTCTTCTGAAATGAGCAGGGCCGCCATCATGTTGAAACCACATGTCCCGCAGTAATTGTAATGGGAGATCATCTAGTAGGTCACCTAAGTCACCTCTTAAGAAATTTTCATAAGTTTCACCATTGAGGTTGTCTGGAAGAAAGTAAGGCCCAATCAAATGGTTGGAAATGATGCCCATCCACACATTTACACTAAATCGTCGTTGTGACCCCTTTACTCTTTTCTTATTTGGATTGCCTAGTTCTTTAGGAGCCCAATGTCGTGCGTTATGGTAATTAGTAATCCCGTCCTTATCGAATTTGGATTCATCTGTCCACAATATTAATTTTAGGAAATTCGGGTCCTCGATATCTGCATTGAGCATGAATCTGCAGAAGTCCATGCGTCTCGCGGGATCTCCTTCTTCAATTACATGTACCGGCGTGTAGTGGTATGGATACAGGCCTGCCGTATGAACCGTAAACCACACTTTCCACTGAGTTAGGCCCAGTTCACGGGCAACAATATTGGTCGAAGTGGTTGGATCTCTTCTGAACCGTTCTACGATTTCGTTGTCTTGTTCCTCGTCGTCCTCAATGACACGTGGTCTTCCTAAGTCCGTACGTCGTCGCAAAACAGAGCCAGTTTCACGAAGTCGTCGGTAAACTCCGTCGAAAACGCTCACATCAGGTACTCGACGGTCGGGATAGCGTCGTATGTACTCAGTCCGAGCTTGTGCGGACACGCAATTGCAGTATCCGTAGCAGATAAGCATATCCGCATATTCTTCGTTCGAGTATGTTGCCATTTTCAACAGTCCAGTATCACAAGCACAAATCAGAGTCCAGTAAACAAGCACAGTAGTCACAGTTAGAAAAATCAGTCTAGAAACAAAGCCAAGTCGTGTGGGAATCCGAAAGCACAATAATTCGCATCTACCATGGACGAATCGCATGAGCAGACTAAAATGGATGGCAAGCAAACAAACGACCAAATACAAAACAGTGGGCATGTTGTATCCCCAAACTTGTTTTTGCACATTATTTTTCTCACTCTCACCTGCATAAATCGTAATCGTAAGTTGTCTCGCTCACACGCACCGGATTAACTTGAAGGACAATAGCCGAGGGACCCGTTAGACCTACTACCTGAACCTTTTCAACTATGTTTTTTTCTATGAGTTTAAATACAACCCTAGGTTGTTATACCTCGTTGGATAGCTGATAAAATGTAGATATTTTTAAGTACATCTTCAGAGCAAGTGCCATAATAATTTTTTGAGATATCCAGAAAAGAAAAATATTTTTTTATAATTTGTACTTATTTTCTTAAGTTTCGATCGTCTGCAATGACCTATTTACTTAACTTACGTGCAATTTTAGTCATTGAGGTCATTAACCATCTCATTCTTCATGTAAAAAACCAAAAAAATAATCATTAGAATCGAAAAAATTCAAAATATTCAATTGAATAGCCGAAAAATTGGGCATTTTCATAAAAAAATTAAAACTCGAATATCTCGAAAACGGAACTCGAATATCACATGACTTGTAATATTTTTACCAAAACCAAAACGTTGCCGTTCCCATATGTTTTGACATCTGACAGCTGTCGATGTGATGACAAAATGTACGGAAACGGAAACGCATTTGGTATAAACATTGTAAATGGTGCGACTATCCAAATAGTGCGATTTCATTTAAATGTGCCACCACCGCTAGAATACAAAACGAATTTTCATATATGAAATGGATCGATTGCCGTCGCAACTGTACCAAATGACCGCTGTTAATTAAAAAAATGCGCTCTGTACGTCCTAAATTTATGAAGTCATAAACAGGACTTCCGTCGAGGTAAATTTAATACATTTTATCCGGGTTCGTAATAAAAATATCCCTATCCCGTTTTTAACGTTTGCTCGCGGAGATATCAAATGACGGCCGGTGTTTTTTTGGCATTAATCTTAATCTGTTTTCGAAAATATCCATTTACGTTTGAAAAGAGGGAAAATTGTATGCGAAGGATAAATATTTTTGATTTACTTGTGGCCTTATTATCAATATTGTTGAACTCGATATTTAATACTATGAGTTCCTACACAGAATGAATCTATGATATCTGATTTCAGATAGATTACCCCAAATAACGTTTACAAATAAACATGGTATTCTTATTTTTGATTTTCTACTCTATTCCTTTTAAATTTATTAACTTAAAGCTCCGTCAAATGAAAATTATAAGCATGTGGAAATTTGTGTAAAACGGAACATGAGTCAGATGAGAACGGAGTGAAAGGGGGGAAAGAAATTTGGAATTGGCAAGAATGAAAGACGAGCGACATAGCGGCGATTAACTTTGTAACCATTTTCATTAATTGAAAATGTGATCAAAACTTTAAAACATTCCTGATTTTATTCATCTCACTTTGATTGATGGCTTTGGCTTTCCTCGCCCAGCCCCGTCACGCTTCCAACGATTTTATGCTGTTTGCAGAATAATATATTTGTTATCTTCTCATGAGTTTATTCAGTTTATTGTGACTACTATCAAAACATTCACACCTGTTTGAGTGATGAAAAAGCGACATCCGTCAGTTGACAAGTCGTACTTATCAAAATATAAGTTTGAGTAAAAGTGAAATACTTTTTATATTCCCTCATAACTAATGTGTTTTAATGCGCAAATAAATGTTAAAACGCCAAAATATAACTACGAGTAGGTTTGGTGGAAAATATACCTAAATCTAACATTGTTAAACTGACTTCTTTCTAATAACTAATCAGTAAAATCGCACGGAAAGTAAAATCAAAACTTAGGCACAATATTTAAAATTAGTACATTGAGTTGCTTTCGTATCTTATATTGGACTGAACACCCAACAGTAGTGTTATAGACACTAGGAGCAGGTTAGTTGGTTATACGGGGGAATCCCACACATGGCAATGGTGTAACTATCGCTCACTTGGACGATACTCCCATTTCTACCAAATCAGTTAGGGTAAATGTGACAACGGTACTTGGTCTTCAGAAAAGTTAGTGCTGTGTCTTTACATCTTATGTCAGAAGTCGACAACGTAGACTGTGGTTCTTGTGGGGGTTGCAGATTTGCTGCGAACCTCGCGAGAGCTACGTGTACTATAAAATAGGTGACTGTTACCACTTATCATCAGGTAGACAGAGAATAATTTTTTTGCCAACTGAGTCGTATAAAAAATTCTTCCTCCTCACTGGCAACTAGGAAGCTACCAATAAGGACGCGAAGAAATTCCCCCACAAATGTTAGTTTTGAACAAAAACTGTGTTGTCGAGGACGTACCACATACGTACGTCAGTGGTTAAGGGTTAATACCGAATTGAACTACCCAACAGAAGTGTTACAGACACTAGGTGCGGGTTAGTTGGTTATACGCGGGAATCCCACACATGACTATGGAGCGCAAAACAAATTGTGTGTACTCAAACGAGTTTAAGCTTGCACAGGCATATCGTGACGTAATATGGCTCCGTTAAATATATTCCTAGCAAAAAAAGTAAAACTTCTATAAAGATTTAGCAGCATTCTAACTATAGTGAATTACATTAATAATTTTGACGCAGATTAGCTGAAAATAAATTAAAGAATAAACGTAAAATCACTTTTTATTTTAATAATTCGTTACGAAAACGGATTAAAAGATTATTGCCATAACAACGCCATTTTGCGTGACCTTAATGAACTAAGCCGGATTATTTTAACAAAAAACTTCTGATCTAAGTTCAATATTGGTAGAAACCATAAATTAGCCATACATCATTACGCCGAAGCGGTGACGGTTTAGTACAATGAGTAGGTAGGGCCAGATAAATGAAGCATAAGTTTCCGTCACTAATTCTATATTTAGGCTTACAAATATACAAATGAAAATAAGAACTGACTTCAAAAACACCAAAAAGGCAAAAATAATATAAGAATAAATACAACATGACATTTACATTAATTGTTTTACTTATAAATAACATTAATTGTAAACTTTTCAACATTAGTAGGACATATATTCCTTTATTATGTCCACATGAAATAAAATATTATTGAATTGCTCATTTTAAACACATAAATATAAAAAACTTACCGAAATATTTAAAACTTTTGCATATAAGTGTCTGATATTAACGAAGATTGATAGTCCCTTATCATCAGGTGGATAGTCAGCATGTTTGCAAACTTTATTGCACAATAAAATTGATATTACACCACGATGACTGATCAACTTTCGAGTCTAACTTTAAGATACAACAAATTTAGGTAGAAAAACTACTGAAGCTCATAGTTTAGCTATTGTTATAGTAGCTGATAGCTGGGCTATGTTCAGATGAGGAGAAAGTTAACTCGCTAGTGCTTACAGCTTCACTAAAATTTTCGAACATATCTACGCTCAACTAGTTAAGTTCAAAGCTTACTCGCTCACAGTTGGACCGCGGTTAGGTAATTGTTTATCTAATAGATATTCTCCTTTACGGCTGGTTTGACGACTTCCAGCCACCTGAACAAAGCAGATTCCGTAACGGCTATAGTACCATAGAGCACATTCATACATTGCGGCAGGTTATACAGAAGACCGAGGAGTATAATCTGCTACTATGCTTAGCGTGGACTATGAGAAAGCCTTCGATTGTGACCGGACCTAGGCCGTGTTTAGGTTACCTCAGATGTGCCAAGTAGACTACCGATACATTCAAGTGTTGAAGTCATTGTACGAAAACGCCACTATGTCAGTTCGCCTTCAGGACCAAAACGTTATATCGCCGAAACTGTTCACAGCTGCGCTGGGGGATGTATATAAGCGTTTGTATTGGAGAGGACTCGGCATCAATATAAACGGCGAGTATTTGACTCGCCTTCGTTTCGCCGATGATATCGTAATCATGACTGAGAATGGAAGATCTAGGCACAATGCTCGAAGACCTCTGTAGAGTTTCCCAACAAGTGGGTCTTAAAATGAACATGGACAAGTACAAAATAATGTCCAAAATCATCTTTACTCATATGAATGTTGATGCTTGGAGGTCTACACTGGAAGCTATTGACGATTATGGGGCAAATAGACCAGCTCAGATAATCCAACAACCAAGAAACCAAGAAAAAAATTGACGAATCCAACTCAGCTGAGCAACATTCGGGAAGCTACACAGCATATTCTCGGCTTATCTACCGTAGTGTCTCAAGACAAAAGTCTTACATTCGTGCATGTCGCCAGCGATGCCGTACGGAACTGAGACTTGTGGGGAGTTTCTTCTCCGAATATCGATCGTCCGAAAATCATAATCCCGAAAACGCTTGCTATAATCATCACTTTCCATAATGTTCGGGTATACGAAATTGTATATTACCTAATCGTCTTTAGTTCGAATGCTTTTGTGTCATAATATCGGGTGCTATAATAATAAGATATCCTACTTTTACTTGCTATAAAGTCACATGTCCTAAATGTTATATTGTATAATATTGTTAGTCTGAATGATGGTTTATAATAATATTGTTAGTCCTAAATCATGTTTAAAAGTTGATTTATCTTGGTTATGCTATCAATATCATAAAGCTTAGACTTACTCAATAATAACAAATTGAATTAAAATCTTGTCTTATGAACCATAACAACCGTTACGTTTTACAATTCAGTGACAGAAATATATCGCTGTAAAACCGACACCACGTAGTCTTGTCTGCCCTACCCCTAGTGTGTTATTTAAATCCGCGTAGGCGCGGAGGGGCGAGGCGGCCCGCGAGCTGAGGAGCAGGTGGTTTAACCCTTAATTTACCCGGTAGGTCCCTGGGACTACATTGAAAACTTTCAGCGCTCATAAAACCGTTAGTTTTTGGAATTACAAATTGTGTGTTCCAGTACCTTCATGCAGTGACGTGCCAAACGGACTTATTCGTCAACTGGCGAGCGCAAAACTCGCGAGCGCTCGCCAATTGGCACCTTCCGATTTTACCTAATTTTTTTGTCTTCAACTCGCTCGATGGTGGAATCTGACATATTTATGTACAGTCAGCTACAAAAATGTTTAAGTAAATTTAAAGTAGGTATCTTTTTAAATGTTTAAGATACTTTATACGACGTAAGTTTAAAATAAAACAAAACATAGTTTTGAGATAAATATATAAATCAACAAGACAAAAAACTGCTTATTTTCCTAATAATTATCAACAACATCACAATGACTCAAGAATTTGACTTATTACCAATTATATTAACTGTCCAAAACTAAGCAATGTGAGTAAAGTTCACTATGAATGCTCTTTAAGAAACTTAATTTACTACCCCTTCCTTGCCTATATACTCGTATATTTGAAATTGCAAAATTTGTAAAACAAAATAGAAGTCTCTTTTAAAGTACTAAAGAATTAGTTCCAAATAAATATACAAGATAATATAGACTTGATCGTGGTGTTCGACCAAACTGTACAAAATTCATAATTAACTGTTGTTGTATGTTGTAACACCGTTTTTTCTTAAAATTTCATAAAACACTAATTTTGCAAAAACACTTTGGTTTCACTGTAGTTTTAACACAAATTTCACAACTAAAATCATAATTACAATAACTTTGTCAATTAATTTCACAATGTCAAGTGTCAACGTCAACGTCGTTTCACGTCACGTCAGTGACATTTGCAATTATCTTTGGTCATTATTCACTTTTTGCATAAACAAAATAAATCTCGCGTTTATCCTGGCCTTATTTACAAAGATAGTTTTTTTTCGCCCAAAATCCCGTGCTCCCCTTTAGGTGGGTTGATTTTCTCAAAATTCGGAATTTGACATTAAGACCGTTTGTTTTGATCATTTTTAGAGACATATCATAATAAAGTACACTTAAAGCTACAGATCATATAATTATGGTTTCGTCGAATAGAATTTGGAAAGCATTCACAATTTGTTTATGGTTAATTTACATTACGTTTTGTTTTCCAACCAAACTTATAACTTTGGCTGGAAATACTTATTGCATATTGTAGAATTTCCAAAGATCCGTATGTTGACTTGACACATCATGACACACATGTTATGAAATGAATTTGGTTTTAGGGAAGGTTCCGTCGCCAATACGATGCTTAACATTCGGTGAACGGACCTCGATTCTAGTATGTGCGTAAATGGAACGCGCCCATTTTTCACCTTAGTCTTTGAACGCGTCTTTCGTCTATGCTATGATCTCTGAACTGGTTAGTCTGTGAGACATCGACCGAAGTAATTTAATATTGATTTGCGGAATATAAACTAATTATCTTAATTTCTGCGAATAAAATCCATAGGTATTTTTCACATTTTCCGCGGGCATTTGATTTAATAATGGTTAGCTACAGTGAATTTTCAAAAGTCAGTTATTTTTGTTTTCAGCTGAAGAAAAATATATTTACTCGCCGGCACGCGATTCATTAAATTAAATGGATAAATTGTATCAATAAGTGCAAAAAATCAATAAGGTATCTAATTATCTTACTATATTTCACAATTTAAAACAGATTTTGTTGATTTTTTTTATTAGTGGGTAAATTGATTATTAAATCAAACACATTACATTTCCAAAAGTCGCCTTTTTCATCCCCTATTTTATTAAAAAAACCTGATAGTAAGCGGCATCTTAGTGGGATTAATACATATATTGAGTAACACTTGCGAATTTCATGTTAGATTCTAAATTTTCACAATATTAAGTTTCACACCCGTCTTTGGCAAATAACTCACAGATTAAGCTGTTTTCTTTTTATTAATAGCAATAATTATACACAAAATAGGTGCTCTCCTCTCCATATGTCCTTTTTATTAACTAACAAATAAGTAACTGACAATTCATTGAAAATTATGTTTGGAATTAACTTGCAATGTTTATTACCTGAAATTCAAATGTATTGACTGGGATTCCTTCAGAACTCAGTGTTAGACCCACTGACCTCAAGATCATAGGCATATTTAATTATATTTTTAACCTAACACTGTTCTATGAATCTCCAGGGCCGTAGGGCTCCGCTGCTTGGCTTTACAGCCAGGTGAACTAACCTATTATCAAGGAGGAATTCTGTGGAGCTAAATATATTAATAGGAATAAATAATACATAAAAAAAACTAAGAAACTGGAATTACTGACACGTGATCACATCGAAGGTACGATCTAAGCCTATTAATTTTTAGAAAAAGAAATAAAACTATTTGTTTGTATATTTTATTACCCCGGTTGTATTATGACTTTTGTACCCAATTAATTCAACTAGAACTCAAGGAGATTGATCAAACAAACCTGAACCATCCTGCCCTTGGCTTTTATTGATTAAACATTTAGTTAAGTGCTTTGCATTAAGGGATTTTATTTACTTTAGTAACATATGCATAAGTGAATTATGTACCTACAAGAATAAAGCTTTTCATTTTGTATCGAACTAAAGGAATGAGTTTGTTTTTTTTTTCTTTCAACTTTAAGATTTCCCTATATTTCTACAATTCGGCAAGAAAAAGCACTACAAAGTGTATCTCGATATATTATAATAAGTTACCAGAAAATTTTTAAAATTTAACATTTAACAGATTAAAAGTTGAGTTATATAAATGGTTGCTATGTAAATTATTTTATTCTGTTAAAGAATTTTTAGAAAATAATTAGTTTTAGTATTAGTTTTTAAACTTTTATTGTAACACATATTCGCATGTTATCGTAGTATAACTAGAAAATGTTGAACCTTTTTAAAGCTGACCATCTGCAACTATACCCACCATTTTCTATTGTGAATGAATAAATGATTTTGATTGTTTTGATTTTGAACAATCTCATTTAGCCGGGTAGCACCCGCCATTGCTATTGCCGACACGAGTGCAATTTCTTCTCGATATTTTTTTGTGAATATTATAGTTTTTGTTAAGTTTTAAAGTTAAGTATACGTTTCACATTAGAAGACGTAACTATAATAATTATTTTAACTAAGGAAAATCATTATAAATTTACCCCCACAAAAAATTAATATCACTAAAAACTTCCACATTTAAATATTTTTCACTGTTTCGCCTTTAATTTTGGACGTCATTTTTTCCTTACACTTCTATGGACGGGGTCACTGGGGCCCCTGTTCTTCGTCACGTAGTTCACACGATTTTTTTAGATATTAGGCTAAAATTTATGTCTTAATCGTAATAAATAGGTTCAAATCAAACTAAAGCAATACAAATTAAATAAAATTTTTATAACTTTTACTTAGTATAACGACATAAAGAACTTATGTGAATTCTTATTATTTTAAATAATTATAGAAATAAGTCACATCAAACAAGAAAAACTACTTTTTCCTTAAAATCAAAATCAGAATATTTTATTCAACTTGGATTTTACAATCTCTTTTGAAAGTCAAGGAAGCTACGCCAATGGTTCACAAGTCTACGGCGGGAGACCTTGTACTGGAAAGAACCAGCAAGAAAACCAGCAAGGGCTATTTTTTTCTCCCTGTATTGTTACAGAGTCGTCAATTGGAAGCTGACCTCAAGGCAAAAATTTGAGCTCAACTTCCATAACAAATGTAGATTTGTCAGTTCTCTTCTTAGTACAACGTTACCAATACTACTTAATGAATAGTTATACACAATAACACGATTATTTACATTATTATCATTAATAATTTCTTCAAATTAACACCAGGCATTGGCATCTTGTAAATAATCGTTGACTTTATAATATCCTTTACTCATCAGAGTCTTTTTTACATGCGCTTTAAACTTATCAAAAGGCAAGTCAGTTACATTTTGTGGGACTTTGTTGTAAAAAGTTATACATTTCCCCATAAATGAGCTTCTAGTTTTTTGGAGCCTGTACATTGGAACGGCAAGTTTATTTTTATTTCTTGTGTTTAAATGGTGAAGTTGGAAATTGGTTTCAAATATATTATAATTTTTATAGACATAAATCAAATTTTCATAAATGTACTGTCCTGCTAAAGTCAATATGTTAATTTCTCTAAATAAATCTCTAAGAGAGTCTCTTGCTCTTAAATTATAAATAGCGCGAACCGCTCTTTTTTGAAGTACAAAAATACTTTCTATACTAGCAGCTGATCCCCACAGAAGTATTCCATATGACATGATGCTATGAAAATAACTAAAGTAAATTAATCTTGCCGTTTCAACATCAGTAAGTTGTCTTATTTTTTTACTGCATATGCTGCAGAACTAAGTCTGTTTGCCAAGGACTCAATATGTGGATCCCACTGCAATCTAGAATCTAGAGTAATACCCAAGAATTTTGTAGAATCGACGAATTCAACAATTTGGTTGTTCATTTGCACAATAGTATCAACTTTTCTTACATTTGGCAATGAGAATTTAATACATTTAGTTTTACTTGAATTTAATGATGAAGTTTTACTTTTACTTGAATTTTACTTGAATTTAATACTAATTATGAAGTCTAATAAGTAAATCCTACTAATATTATAAATGTGAAAGTGTTGATGTTTGGATGTTTGGACGTTTGTTACTCAATCACGCAAAAATGTCTGAACGGATTTGGATGAAATTTGGCATGCATGTAGCCTTTGACATGGAAAAGATTATAGGCTACCTTTTATCCCGATTCTTTAAGTAGTTCCCGACGGAAAATTAAAAATTGTTAACGAGCGAAGCTTTAGACCCAATTCTGAACTCCACGCAGACGAAGTCGCGGGCAGAAGCTAGTTAAACATAAAAGAAAGCTCGTAGGTAAAAAAATAGAAAAATGACAAAAGCAATCGTAATACAATTGCTTTGTAGATATTTTCTGACGCACTCGGCGGATTATATTGAAGTATTATGTAGAAGAAAATAAAAATATGGTTATCCCCCTATATATGATTTTGTCCCTATATTTGTAGACTTTTGTCCCTATATTTTGCTTAGAGACCCATACGTTCATAGTTAAAGATTAACTGTTTTATTTCCATAGTTTCTTTACAGGCGGCAGTATTAAATGCTTAATTTTTATTATAAAAACCAAAGCACGCTTCATGCTAATCTGGGCATAGGCAGAGCAACGTTCTGGTCCGAAAATGAAAACCAAATGCGATTGTACTTATTTCGAAAAATCGTAAACATAACAGATATTATAATTCAATTCCAACCCAGAAAACAAAACACAAACACTCAGTTACCAACCTTCCAACCCAGGCAAAGCTGCGGGCAACAGCTAGTTTTTTATAGTTTTTGGTTTCAAACTGTTTTTATTTGACTGTACTTTACATGTGCGCGCGTGTTGACGACAAAAAAATAAAATAAAATCGGTGCCAACTGGCGCGCGCTCGCGAGTTTCGCACTCGCCAGTTGACGAATCGTGTCGCCAAACGCGGGGTGAGCGGACATCGATGTGCATGGCTCCGATTGATAATTAATCACACTAGTGGAGTCCGTGGGACTCCACCGGGGTATTAATGTTATAGTTTTTGCCTATTAATTGTATTTTTACTGTGTATTTTTTTTTTGTTTTCATTTTATAAAATGACGTCTCGTAGTACTCTAAACGCCCTTAATGATGGTGCTGAGTCTGTGGTGAACAACTGACCCGAACAAATGAGTGATAGCGATACGCATGGTGAGAATCAAGAAAATATACCGTTGAATCAGCCTAAAAGGCTAGAACCTAACGAAGTGGTGTCTATTCTAAACTTCCTCGACAGTTACGCGCTATCATTTCGGAGACAACAGGCACTCCAACTCCATCTCCATATATTTGCCATAGTTGTACTAAGCCTGTGTGCCTTAACTGTACAAAAAAATTTGCAATGACTGTGTCACCAACCATGACTAAGGTCTTGCACGTTTTTTTTTGTTCGAACCATGTTAATTTTTTTTGCTTTTTTGAAATGGTTATATTTCTTTAAAAATCTCTTCAAAAGATTGATTTGTTTTTGAAATGTTGAGACTTGAAGTTAGGTCACGCAATTTTCTTACGAAAAGTGACATATTCTAAAAGTTCCTTAATAAAAGGCTTTCATTCTATAATTGTAAGTAAAAACCTATGCTATTGTAAAACCAAATATATAATAAATAAATAAAACTAGCATTTCATTTTAAAAAGTGTTTATTTCATTTTAAATTTACGATTTTATTTCTGGGAATCCTGGGGACTCCACCAGGTAAATTATGTATGACACACAGTATGTATGAAGTCACCGGGTAAATCAAGGGTTAAACGACGTGGTGGGCGAAAACCATCGCCGCCGAAAACCGCCGGAGCCCCGCAGCGCCGGAGCCGTGACAGAAGCCATGCATGCTGCATGCTTGCTTGCATTACATCAAATGACTGTTTTTAAACATATGAATGGATTTGGTAATACATATACTTAATGAAAGAACTTTATATTTGTGGTATTTCGATTTTAGGGCACGTTATATTATGAGATATTACGTTAGGACTTATGACTATTATAGAAAAGTTTTTTAGGAATTTTAAATATTATAGATTGCAATATTTATAGCAAAAGAAATTAGGTCATATTATATTTAGAGATTTCAGTTTTCGGGCAAGTGATATTATGAGAAATTAATTATTTAACTGGAGGGAGACTCTGTACCAGGGTCGTCTACTTAGGTACCTCCGTCTTACCTTGTGGGGGTTGCAGTCTTGCTGCGAATCCTACAGGAACCACATGTATTATAGGTGACTGTTACCACTTACCATCGGGTGGGCAGTTTGCTTGTTTGCCAACTTAATTGCAATAAAAAAATGTCATTTGTAAACGTTAACTAAGTTATATTACACCAGAAAATTAAAAAATTATTAATTAAAAAATTCCTGTATAACAAGTTAGGTCAATGTAACAAAGCAAGTATTATTATTGCAATATCATTGCTGATTCCAAAAAAAAAATGCTAAGGTATAAGTATTTTTACGGTATAGGTAAGTCATAAAAACCTAATAATTATTTTTCTACTAACTTTGCTCAATATTTCTTGTAAGTGCTGTAACTAAATGATTGTAGCTAAAACATAATTCAGAGAAACAGTCCGCAGAGACGAAAAATAATTTCTTGAGGGTATTTTTCACGAATCTGCTATAATTCTTGGTAATGCTGTCTGCTAACCTCTGTTAGCTGTAAAATATAGAATCTTTCAAAACATTACAACGCCAGACATGCTTTATTCTCGAATCTTTGAACCAAATAATTTAAGACACGCTTGTGCTATATTGTAGGTACAACAAAGACGTCAATTCAATAATTACGAACGAAATAAACGAACTTACCATGTGAAGTTCGATTCTAATTATACGAGCATCACGTAGAAGATGATTACCATAGTTTACATGCAGCAGTACGTAGTATGGTAATCATCTTCGAAGGGGTGCAAAGTATAATTATAAATAGATAATAATAATATATTGAGAGGCTGAGTAACGCCAACGACCTTGAGACATGATTTGTACTGGATTACGGGCGCGGCGCGTTATTGAAATTGAGCAAAAAAATGAATATATATATTTTTTAAATGAAACTAGTAACTTATTTGAAGATATAAAACATCAATATTATCAAATTAAGTATAACGAGTTAATTCCCTGTAAATCATTAAATGACCTTAGTTAAATAACTCGGATTTTCTTCTGGAAGCTGTTTTTGATGGGTGTCTTTGACATTTTTTTAAACGAGAAATTTTGATTTAAAACTGTTTTGGGGACATGGATATTCTCAAACATATTTTCAAGAGAAACATATATTTTTTTGACTATGGTATATTAAACAGGTTTTGATAAAAAAAGTTTTAAGTAGGGCTCGATGAGCTCAGCTCAGCGTTGTCAGACTCTTAAGCATGTACTCGTATATGTTGCACACTGGAAGTATTTTGATATAAAGACATGGATTCAATAATTATAAATACATAATAATAATATGTTTAGCATATGTATGTTGCGCACTGGAAGTATTTTGATATAAAGTGTAGTTATTTTCTTAAAATATAACTAATTGTTGTTTAATGGACCTACCAACGCTGCGTCTCCCGATACGCGGCTGCAACTCGAGCACCTTTCCGCCCCAATGGAACTCAGTTTGGTTACGCCAATTATCAACATTATTTTAATATCTATGTAATCTGTATGGTACCACATCACTAACCTTTCTATCCTATCCCTATGCACGTACCATCTGTCAACGGTGGCGCCGTCAAGCGGTGCAATTGTGCAGTTGTTGTTGCAAAACCGCCGCGCGAACGAACACTGCGTTCTTCGTCAAAATATTATAATAAAATAAATAAACCCGGACATTGCGTCCTAGTAATTTTCAAAATAGTCGCGTCAGCCCCGCGAGCACGTCATAGCTTGAGGAGAGTGTGGTGCGCGTCCAAACACCATATTTTCGGAAGAACGGTGGGCCCGCCGCTGAGGATCCCGATTCCCGAGAGTACGAGCAAGAGGCGAGCCACTGCCGTCCAGAAGAAGGTGCGTACGTGCTTAATCACATTTTCCCTACTTTGATGTGTGTACCATTTTTTATATTTTAATACATCCATTCCGCCACTGAATTATCGAAGCAAAATTTAATAACACATTTGACGTGACTATTTTGTGGTCCTTCTCCCTGGATATTGTTCCATTTAGGTCAATCCTAGGATCGTACCATCCGCCCTTATTAGTACTATCTAGTAAGAGACATTATATTAATGAAAAAAGCTTAACAAAAGTCGACATTGCGTCACTGATGTTTAAGTTTCGCCCGTATATTGAATTACGTGTTTTATTTTCATATATTTACTTCCACGTAACATTGAGTTACGTGTTAAAACAAAAAATTGTTATATTTTAATAGCATCATAAGTTGTTAAAAATAACAGTTTTAACTGTTACGAAATCTATTTCACAATCACCGTCACATAAAATTTGTTGACGCCTAACTTTAACCGCTGCGCGCTGTTTCGTTCGTTATCTATCTGTCTGTCAAAATAGTAAAACAGTGAACAAGTGTACTCCCAGTTATATCGTGTTTACTTACATTGTTTGTTTTCAATCGCTGTTTAAGTTATCGCAAAAAGTGCCTCATTCAGTGGATCGTAGCAAGTAACGTTATCCATCTCAAACACAGAGTTCTCAGGGAGATATTTTGAATCTTTTTTGGAAACTCAGGCGGTAAATATTAGTTTACCTTTCATTTTGAACGAGAACAATATCACATCAACCCGCTAAAAGTCGAGTTACAGCTGACTCTGACTGTTTGACAACGTCATCGACGCGAATGTCAACGATCTGACAGGTGCGTTCAGAAGGAAAGAGCTCCGCGTTCCGTTTCGCGCTTCGAGTATAGTTGCGACATCGACCCGTGCGAGGTGAAATACATTTTGGTGTAGTATACGCTGAGAAGTAAGATAATGCAACGCACTCCGACTTCAGATCAATCTTTAATGTACTCATCACAACCAAACCTTCACACTGAAAAATATGAAAATGATGTTATAATCAGAAACGTCAATATCAGGAAAAGAAAAAATCCGGAATGCGAAGAGATTGCAGATCTTAAGGATTCACTTTTGAAATCTTTTAAAGAGGTACTTCAGGCTGAAATTACGGAGATGAAACAACAAAATTCGCAAATTATCAAATCCAACACAGAAATGCTGGAATTGTTACAAGCAAATGCCGCGGAACTTAAAAAGCTTAATGACAAAGTGCTTTTATTAGAAACTAATCACGCGGTAGCAACTGAACGCATAAATGAGCTTGAGACTCAACTAAATGACTTACAAAAATACCGGAATAGAAATATGGTAGAAATTAGAAATGTACTGTAATTGTAAGCTCATTATATTCAAACTTGAAATTATCAGCTACAGCTGATATACTGCAATGTTACAGAAAGGGAAAGAATAATTCACCCATTGTCATTGAATTCAAAAATTATAAAGAAAAAGAAACACTTATAAATGCTACCAAGGTGTTTAATAAAACTGAGAAAGAAAGGAAACTGAATTCCACCCATTTAGGACTGTGTGGAAAAAATGTTCCTATATATATTTCTGAGGCGTTAACTCCAATGAACAAGAAGATTCTTTCAGTTGCTAGAAAGCTTGTAAAAGAAGGCCTGTTTAAATACTGTTGGACTGCTGGTGGTAATATTTTGATACGTAAATCTGATGGAGAGCCATGCATAGTGTTGAAATCCTGTACTCAAGCTGAAACATTGTTTTCCTCATGACTATATAGTTTGTGGTATAACCTTAGTTTACTCGTTTGTGTTATCATTTTGCATTGTTATTTTATTCTGTTAATCTTTATGTTTGTTTACTGCCATCGATTGAGCGAAGGATTTTTATATGCTAAAGCTATCTATATATTTTATCTAATTTATATGCTATTATACATTTATATTCTTTCTAATAGTCTGATCATGATGGTACAAAATAATAGATATATTGATCACCAACCATATAAAACATCAACACTTATCTTCTTAGTACTGACTAATGATAATGGCTAATTATCTAGAAGAAGTTATCACTGACGTTGATCAGATCAACGTCGGTGAATCAATTTTGGTTGGTGATCCAAGTTCATTTCAATTATATAGGACAGAATTTAACACCTCACTTAAAATAGTCGTGCAAAATATTAGAAGTTTGAATAAAAACTTTAATGACTTCGAGGTCTTTCTAGCAAGAAGTAAAATTGATTACGATGTAATCGTATTAACGGAATGTTGGCTTCAAAACAATAACATTGTACCTGAGTTGGAGAACTATGATTATTATAGTACCACGAGGCACTTAAATCAAAATAGTGGGGTCGTAGTCTATGTCAGGCAAAATTTAAAGAATGTCCATGTGTATGAACCTCTGATTGATGATTGTGACTGTCTAGTAGTAAGAATTGGTGCTAACTACTCTCTAATTTGCGTGTATAGATCTCCATCTTTTGCTTCCGTGGTTAATTTTCAAAATTCTTTAGACTCCTTGTTACATATTTTAAAACAAACACCAAACATTCTTATGATCGGTGACATCAACATAGATATTAGTAAAGATAATAATGATCACAGGTCAGATGAATATATGGATAATTTGGCATTGCATGGTCTTGCTTCGAGTCATTTCTTACCCACCCGTGATAAGAGTTGTCTGGACCATTCTTTCATAAAAACTAAAAATAAAGTTTTAACTTTAGTTTGTGTGTCATCAGTCACTGATCATAATACATTGCATGTTGAAGTTGCTTTAACTAATAACAATAATAGTATCAAAAATGTAAACTCAACTTATACTAAATTAGATTACAAAAAGGCATCATTTCATTAACAACAAAATAAATGGACTGATTTCTTAAAAATTACGAATGTAAATATTGCTACTGAGGAATTCATAAATTTTGTCAATAAAGTTATAGATACATGCTCACAAAAGATAAATTTACCGAATAGGAAGTACAATATAAAGTCTTGGATAACCCCAGGACTTTTGCGCTGTATAAAATTCAGAGATACATTACATAAAAAACATAAAAAGTATCCTAATGACATAAATTTGCAATTAACTTATAAACGCTATAGAAACCATTGTAATAACATACTTCACAATCTTAAAAAGACACATGATATTTTAGAATTAGAACAAAATCAAAAGGATACTAAAAAAACGTGGAGAACTATCAAACGTGTTTGTTCAATGAACAAATCGAAAAGAGCTACAGACATTTCAAATAATCTTCTTAAAATTAAAGATACACCAACGGAATCTCTTGATACTGTAAATGGCTTCTTTGTTACTACGGGAAGTAAATATGCTGAAAATATTTTACACAATTTAAAAACAACTGAGTCAGATTTGATTAAACAATATAAAGTTAACTACAGCCAAGTAAATTCCTTTATGCTGTTAGAAACGGATGAACAAGAAATAAATAAAATCATTGGTTCGTTAAAAAATAATACTTCTACTGGCTGGGACGGTATATCATCTAGTTTTATAAAACGATTCTTACATTTTTTAAGTACGCCCATTACTCATATTTGCAATTTGAGTATAACTTCTGGCTTGTTTCCTAAGTTATTGAAGGAATCTATGGTAATTCCTCTTTTTAAGCAAGGTGACATGAGCGATATTTCTAACTATCGTCCCATATCACTCCTTCCAACTCTTGCTAAAGTGCTTGAAAAAGTTATTAACGCTAGACTTGTCAATTATTTAGAGTCTAATAATTTGTTGTCAGATAACCAGTTTGGATTTCGTCAAAAAAGGTCGACTGCCGATGCAGTTGATGCCTTGGTCTCTCATGTGGTCAAAAGCCTTGACAGTAAACTAAAATGTGTGGGTGTTTTCTTAGATTTAGCGAAAGCTTTCGATACCGTTTCGATTCCCTTGTTGCTTTGTAAACTCGAAGAAATTGGGGTTCGGGGTGTACCGCTGAATCTAATAAAAGACTACTTATCGGCTAGGTCACAGTCTGTCAGAATTGGAGACACATGTAGCTCAAGGCAATCAATAAAGTATGGCGTACCACAGGGCTCAGTGCTTGGTCCGACCCTTTTTTTGATATATATAAACAATATATGTAATGCAAAAATTCAAAACTGCAAAATAATATCATATGCAGATGATACAGTCCTGCTTTTTACTGGGAACTCATGGGAAGAAGTAGGTTCGGGAGCTGAGGCTGGCATGCGAGATATAATGACATTACTGAACAATAATCTCTTAACCCTTAATTTAGCTAAAACTAAATACATTCCTTTTTCTATCAGAACACCTAATTTGCAACAATCATATAATTTGTCATTGAGGGCACATGTATGTCATAATCAAGACAATTGTAATTGCTTCATTCTTGCTGATTCTAATAGCGTCAAGTATCTAGGTATCATTATTGATAAAAACTTAAACTGGAAGGAGCAAATCAATAATTTGAAAAATCGTATACGTAAATTAATACCTATTTTTAAAAAAATCTGACATTTAGGATGTAGTCGTACCAACAAAATTGTATACCATAGCTTATGCCAATCTTTGCTCGTTTACGGCATTATTGCTTGGGGTGGCGCCCCTAAATCTACACTTCTAAAACTAGAAAGAGCCCAAAGAATTATCTTAAAAGTTATTCTCTTTAAACGCCTTAGATATCCTACATCAGAGTTGTACAATGAATTTCAGACTCTCTCAGTCAGACAACTATTTATTAAGGCTGCTATTTTAAAGCAGCATGTTATACGGCGTAACTATAACTCGGATCGTAGAGCACATACTGTTTATAAGGTTCCTGCTTGCAGAACTGCCTTCGCTAGATGTTTTTCTAAATTTTTATGTCCACTTCTATTCAATCGCATCAATAAACATGTGAAGTTAGAAGGCTTAACTAAGTATATATGCGAAAAGACACTTAAAAAATATCTTCAATTGTATGATTATGATGGGACTGAAAGTTTATTTAAAATGATTGTATGAATATGGGTACACATACTCAAGTAAAATATCTTTTTAATTTAGTATTATTGAGAAATTGTTGTAGGGATTATAAATATTTATACAAATTAACTTTCATTATGATTTTTTTTTGATATACTAAATAAATATATTTTATATACATCATGCAATTATATCGAAATATATATTTAAAAACTACTATCTTCCTGAGCTCAATCAATTTTAGTCTTATAGTTAATTATTTTTACTTGCGTTTCGTAACTTTGTCACATCACATTGGTCTACATTGTACTGTGTCAACTTGAAACCAGTTTGTTTTGTTTTGTAAGTAAAACTCAACATAGTATGAGCTGTTTTAAAAACGTACTTTACTGACAGGACGAGGATCATTACTTTGCCGTAACACAGTTAATAACTAGCGCGGAAAGTAAAGGATTATTGTTTTTGTACCTACATTAGAAGTATGCAGCTTAAAACTTATCGTTGTACTTTTTATTAATGTGGATACTATTGTGAAAATTAATGCACAATAAATTTGTTTGTTTGTTTGTTTGCTGTGTATCGTATTGCAAGACCAAAGTTGTTGTTGCACCGGTACTTTGCTCACTTGTGCGCATCGTGTAGCTTCGTCAAATTACGATAAATTTCATATTATTTTCTATAACTTAATAAATCTTCCTTTTAGACAAAATGCTACCATCAAAACAAATGCAAGGCAAAGGTCCATCTCAAGATGATCTTATAGATTCTGAGTTGAGTTTATTGATTGCTAAGCGAGATGCTATTTTTGAGATAACGCAAAAAATTTACGATTTAACTCATGATGTTCATTCTGATCCCAGGAAAATGGAAAGTTTCCTTGATGCTTGTTGTAACATTGATACATTACGTACAGATTTTAAGCAAGTTTTAGATCAATATAATACGCGTTTATTAAAATTAAAGCCGAACGCAAAACCTGAATATCATTGTCTTATAGCCTTTGAATCTTTGTTTAGCCGAATAAAGCGTTTACAAAATGAAATTTCACAGCCAGTTTTATCACACTCTTCAAGTGCACCGGCCAAATCAAGACCTACGTTGCCACCCATTGAGTTGATGACGTTTAACGGAGACATTCGCTTATGGCCATTATTTTATGCTAGTTTCAAGTCCACCGTTCACGATAATCCATCGCTCACGGATGCCGAGCGTTTATACTACTTGTTAGGCAAACTGTCAGGCAAGGCTCAGTCAGTCTGCGCTGGTGTTACTCCCTGTTCTGAAAACTATAACTTATTATTACAAACGCTTATTAACAAATACGAAGACAAGCGTATGATAGCTTCCGCGTATTTAAATCAAATGTTCGAATTTAAATCTCTGCAAACTGCTTCTGCGCACAGTTATGATACATTTACAGATTCATTTGTAAGCGCAGTGCGCGCCTTACAAAATCTTAAGTTAGATAATCTCACAGATTTAATATTACTTCACATCGCTCTCAAAAAGTTAGACGCGGACACTGTCCGCGCATTCGAGTTAAGTTGTAGTTCGAAGATTCCTTTATTTAATGATTTAGTTGAGTTCATTACGACTCGGGCTAAAGTTTTTGAGCGTACTCAAAGTACGACTACTAAAGTTTCTTCTATTAACAATAAGAATAAGCCACGTAGTTCAAGTAACATCCCGCCGCCGAAGTACCAGACCTTGTTGAGTACAACGGTAGATTCATTTAAATGTCTTTGCACTAATATTACACATCAGCATTTATTTAAATGTAGTGAATTTAATAGTATGACACCCCATGATCGTTTTAAGTGTGTTAAAAATTATAACGCGTGCGTAAATTGCTTGAGCTTAAAACACAAAGTTTCAAGTTGTACTTCTAATTCGTTTTGTCGTGTGTGTAAGCTAAAACACCACACATTATTACACTTCACGCGAACAGACAGCGCGGCTGCATCTGAGACAGCTCCGCCGCTGCCGTCCGCTCGAGATGCGCAACGCATCACCGTTCCGCTTGTCGCTTCTCCCGCGCACTCTGCGCAGGCTGCGTCAGATGTTGCATTGTGCACCACCACTCCGTTACACACTGTACCTCACATTATTTCTCCCGCTTGTAATAAGCAATCTACTATATTACTATCGACCGCTCAAGTTGTCATTTATGACACAGTCGGGAATCGACACGTCATTCGTGTTCTTTTAGACTCCGCATCGCAAAGTCACTTCATAACGAAGGAGTGCTGCGACCGACTAGGTTTACAGCTTCAAGGTGTTGATCGTACAGTTGTTAAGGGATTCGGTGGATCTGAGAGGGTCATTCAATTTAAATCAATAAATGTTACATGTTTTTCGCGTTTTAATAAAAATATTAGTTTTGTTATTAGTTCACCGCTAGTTGTTGATAAAATTACTGATTTATTGCCCTCCGCAGTGGTTGATATTTCTGCCTTATCACATTTGCGTGAATTGCCACTCGCGGACGAGAACTTTGGTGTACCAAGCAAGATAGACATTCTTATTGGTGCATCGCTATTTCCCCATCTGCTCAGCCCGGATGTGGATTCTGTATATGATAACAAGTTGATTCCCTCCGCGTTGCGTACTATTTTGGGTTATGTGGTTATGGGCACTGCTCCTTCTGTGTCAACGTTTCATGTATCTGGAAAGAAAGCTCGAGGCTTCGCCTATGTTGCGACAGGCATATGATGACGTCATAAACGAATATATCTCCAAGGGATATATTTCTCCCGCTCCTCAGTATGACACTCATGCTCCCATTTATGTTATACCGCATCATGGTGTCGTGCGCGAGGATAAAATGACAACTCGTCTTCGAGTCGTCATGGATGCTAGCTGTAAGACTAGCAGCGGACGGTCACTGAACGACATACTTCACTCGGGGCCTAATCTCCAAGGTGACCTGTTTACTATAATTTTAAATTTCCGTTTACACGCCATTGGCATGACAGCCGATTGTCGCCAACAGTTTTTACAGATTGTTGTGCGTGAGGAAGATCGTCGCTTTCAGTGCTTTTTGTATCGCTTTAAACCGGAAGATCCAACTGTGCTATACCAGTTTAATCGCGTGTGCTTCGGCCTTACATCGAGTCCTTACCATGCATTGCGCACTGTAAGACAGCTCGTTGACGATGACGGCATGAAGTACCCGTTGGCGAGTAGTATTGCGCCTAACTCACTGTACATGGATGACCTAGTTTTTTCGCTTCCTCATGAGCATGAAGCTGTCAACGCTGCTTTACAGCTCATTGATCTGTTCAAAGGAGCACAGTGGGATCTGGTTAAGTGGAATAGTAATAGCGATTCTATATTAGATAACCTCCCTACTTCTCATAAACTCGCGAGAGAAGTAGAGTTTGATAAAACTACACAACATAAAATATTAGGTTTGCATTGGTCTACAGGCTGTGATTATTTTTATTTTAAAATCATCGCACCTGATGATGAGACGTGCACTAAACGCTCCATTCTATCTACTGTCGCCCGTCTGTGGGATATCATGGGCTTCGTTGCCCCCACGGTCGTGTATGCTAAGTTGTTAATAAAACAACTTTGGCAACTTAACTTAGACTGGGACGATGTACCGCCGAAGTCTATAGTTAAAATATGGAAACAGTTTTGTACAGAGTTGCCGACTTTAAATGATCTCCGCATTCCGCGCCACGTCGGCGCGACGAAGGACAGCATTATGACTTTATTAGGCTTTTCAGATGCCAGTGAAAAGGCCTATGGTGCTGTGGTCTACCTGCACACTAATACCGCTGGTGTTACCGCTGTACGTTTGGTCTGTTCGAAGACAAAGGTTGCGCCTTCGAAGCCGCTTTCCGTCGCTCGTCTTGAGCTCTGTGCAGCTGTGTTGCTGTCAAAACTTCTCCGCAAAGTATATAATGAATATTTAAATAATTATCCTATGAAAGTATATGCATTCATAGACTCGAAAGTTGCTTTATATTGGATCAAAAGCTCTCCGCACAAGTGGCAAACTTTTGTTTCAAATCGCGTTGTTCAGATCACTGATAATATTTCATCTGACAACTTTTATCATGTCGCAGGCACTGAAAACCCTGCTGACATTCTATCTCGTGGCATTATGCCTTCGAAATTGGTTACACATCCTATGTGGCTCCATGGGCCTAAGTGGGCTTCATTAGATCCATCTCAGTGGCCTTTATATAATTTAAATGGTGAGTCTATTATTGATATGCCTGAACAAAAGGTCATGGCGAACGCTGTATGTACTCTTACAAGTCATTGCGACTTACTAGATCTTTCGCTTCGCATTTCTTCATGGAGTAAGCTTCTACGTATAGTTGTATACATGAGTAGATTTATTAAACTTTTACCTCATCGCAGTTCACTCTCAGTAACTGCCAGTGATTTAAATGTAGCCGAAAACTTAATAATTCGTGCTCTGCAATATAAATACTTTGCGGAAGAATATACAAATATTTTAAATAATAAACCATGTTCTTCGACATTCAATCGTTTAAGACCATTTATTGAAAATGACTTAATACGTGTGGGTGGTCGCCTAAGCAATTCGTCACTGCGCTATGCGCATAAACATCCCTTAATTTTACCGCGAAATGACCCAATTGTAATCATGTTAATTGATTATTACCATATAAAATATTTACACGCCGGTCCAGAATTATTATTGTCATTACTTCGACAGAAATTCTGGATTCTGTCAGCGCGCAATATTATTAGGCAGCGAGTTCATATGTGTAACATTTGCTTTAGGCTCAAACCACGCCCAACTTACCCCTTAATGACTGACTTGCCTGATTCACGTACTGATCAAGCAATCAAAGCTTTCACGCATACGGGCTGCGATTATGCAGGTCCCATCGCGTATACTCCTGTACGTCGTCGTGGTATTCGCAGTGAGAAAGCATATATATGTATATTTACATGTCTAACCACTCGAGCAATACACATCGAGATCGCCACGGACCTTAGCTCTCCCAGTTTCTTAGCCGCTCTAAAGCGTTTTCTCTCAAGGCGTGGACCTGTACAATATATCTACTCAGATAATGGGACCAATTTTAAAGGTGCCGACTCATATATTCGCGACCTTTATAAATTCCTAAACAACGAATATCGTTTGAAGCTGGAGCAAGCGTACGCTGAGAGTCGTATCACGTGGAAATTTATATGTCCCAATTCCCCACACTTCGGTGGTGCTTGGGAAAGTATGGTTAAGGTAGTTAAAACCCACCTATTTCGTGTCATCGGACAACAACTTCTTTCGTACGAGGAGCTTCACACAGTACTCACAGAAATTGAGGGTCTGTTGAATTCACGTCCGCTTACGGTGCTAAGCGCTGATCCGTCGGAGCCACTCGCTTTGACACCGAACCATTTTTTAAATAATGCTCCCCTATGTTCTTTGCCCGCACCTGAAGTTAAAGCTGAGCCTGTCAGCATTCTTCAGAGGTACACATTGCTCGATAAATTGGTTCAGTCGTTTTGGAACCGCTGGAGGATGGAATATCTTCACGGTTTACAAGTTAGACAAAAGTGGAATACCGCATCTAAACCTATAACTCCGGGGACAGTGGTAATTGTTATTAACGACAATGTGCCACCTCTAGCTTGGCCATTGGCGATTGTCGATCGCGTTCATCCCTCTAAGGATGGCGTCGTCCGCGTAGCAACGATAAGAACAAGCAAGGGAACTTACCTTCGTCCTGTAGTTCGGTTGTGTCCGCTTCCCAATCAATAGTTAGTAGATTAATTGATTGTTTTTAAATAAAATATTGTATGTTAAGCTTAAAGTATATCATTACTTAGTCGTATAAACTTATGTTTTTGGTTAATAATTTGGTATTTTTTACCTCGCGCATTGAGCGCAACTTAGATTTAATTAATTTTACTTTTATGGTTGTCTTTAAAGGTGACCCTTTAAGGGCGGGTGGAAATGGTTACGTCAATTATCAACATTATTTTAATATCTATATAATCTGTATGGTACCACATCACTAACCTTTCTATCCCATCCCTATGCACGTACCATCTGTCAACGGTGGCGCCGTCAAGCGGTGCAATTGTGCAGTTGTTGTTGCAAAACCGCCGCGCGAACGAACACTGCGTTCTTCGTCAAAATATTATAATAAAATAAATAAACCCGGACATTGCGTCCTAGTAATTTTCAAAATAGTCGCGTCAGCCCCGCGAGCACGTCATAGCTTGAGGAGAGTGTGGTGCGCGTCCAAACACCATATTTTCGGAAGAACGGTGGGCCCGCCGCTGAGGATCCCGATTCCCGAGAGTACGAGCAAGAGGCGAGCCGCTGCCGTCCAGAAGAAGGTGCGTACGTGCTTAATCACATTTTCCCTACTTTGATGTGTGTACCATTTTTTATATTTTAATACATCCATTCCGCTACTGAATTATCGAAGCAAAATTTAATAACATATTTGACGTGACTACAGTTACTTCTGCGAGCTATGTTTTTTTTTTTTATTATTTTTTTTCTTTATTAGGGATAACAACAGCATTTTACAATTGCTAATATACCACATTAATTACATTTTGTAAGCCAATTATAGCTATCCACGGTAAAAATAAACATACTTATCCACATCTGGCTACAAAAAATTACAATATACGAGTAATTTGGTTGACCCACTTATCCACTACACATACCACTGCATATAAATATATTATACATTATACTACATGAAACATAATATAATGATTCTCGTAATATCGACACTTATCTTACATAGACGTATATAATAATATTATAATAAATAACTATTTATCAATATATACATTTATATACTATATACATATATTAATATTATATATATACATTTTCAATTTATGTACCAATCCGCTACTACCAACCTAAACTTTAAATTAACCGACTATAATTAACAATTATTAATTTTACATAAAAAAATATATATGTAAGATATAAAGAAATATTAGGTACATACCTACATGGAAAGTGTTGGAAATACCTCGGAAAACTATACAAATTATTATGTAATATAATATTAAACTGACATAAATAATAATTGGGCAGATAAAATAAAATCGAAACCTACTTACGGTTGTATATAGAGAATACTAAACCTCCCTCCTTAGCGTGTGTTCACGATATGTTTGCACTCTGAAATCCGGAGAAAGACTAACTGCTGCCTTGCCCGGAGCACGCTTTTATGTCCTACAAAACGATGATGTCGGTAAAGCCTTCTACTAAAGTGTTGAGACTTGTAGGCGTACTTCCGGCAAGAGAGCAGTTAATGGAATATTAAGAAGTTGAAATAATTTAATTCTACTAAAATAAATTATATGCAATTTTATAGTTTGTATTTATTATAGGTATATCACCAATAACAGATTAGTTGGGCTTGTTTCCGGCGAGGGAAACTAATCAGTTGTTGGCAATCAATAAAAGTCTTTTATGTTGTAATATAACTTTATTATCTTTATTATATAGTATTAAATGTACAATCTCATGTAAATTAAAGTACGTATTATGATAATGTTTACTAAATAGCTAACAAAAGTAATAAGAACTTCATAATAAGTACTCAATTAATTATTAGTTCATTCAAGGCCCAAAATACATTTTTTAATTCTGGATACAAATAAATGTTTGGATCCTATAAAAGGGTCAATTTTATGGTATAGTTTATTATAAGTTGCAACGATTCGTGTTAGTACGACGTCTGGGTGCTCCCACAAATATTTGTTCAACAAGTGCTGGACAATCCAACCCATTACAGATAATATCATACAGAAATGCCATATCCATTTGTTGTCGCCGTTCTTCAAGAGTTAAGATATTGTATCCACGACAAAGTTCCAAGTAAGACGTACTATTGGTATATTTTTTACATTTGAAATTTATATGTTTTAGAAATTTTTTTTGCACTTTCTCAAGTTCTTTAATATATTTGCTATAATAGGGCGACCAAATACAACTGGCGTACTCAAGTATGCTCCTTACATAAGCATAGTATACTATTGCTCAGTTCACTCTTAAAGGGGCGACATGTACGTATAACGAATCCCAAATTGCGGTATGCTTTAGAGACAATTGTTTCAATATGATAGGACATTAACATTTTATTATCAAAATAGACACCCAGATCTCGAACCGTTTGACATCGCGGAATAGATGAATTATTAAAGTTATAAGTAAAAGTAATTGGTCTGGCTTTGCGTGTGAAACTGATGTACTGACACTTCTCAGTGCTGACTGTGATTTTGTTAAGAACATAGTATTCGTAAAGATTATGAAGATCATTCTGTAAAAGTTCACAGTCAGCAGGAGAACGCACTCGAATGTATATCTTTTTGTCATCAGCATAAAGAAGATGGTTGGAATTTTGAATGACGTGACCAATATCATGAATGTAAACATTGTAAAGGAGAGGGCCAAGATGGGAGCCTTGAGGAATTCCAGATGGTATCGAGATGAAATTAGACCTATAACCACCAAGAACAACAGCTTGAGAACGATTGGTCAGGTAGGAGCAAATCCAACGAAGTAGATCCCCATGAATCCCAAGGTGTTGAAGTTTACAGAGAAGGATGTCGTGATCCACACGGTCGAAAGCCTTTTCAAAGTCCGTGTAGATCACATCAACCTGCCCACCATTTTCCATTTGACACAGAACAAAATTTGAGAATAAGGCTAGATTAGAGATTGTGGAACGTCGGCGCATAAAACCATGTTGAGCATGAGGTATAACGGGGGGAAATGAAGGAGTAAATATTGTCAAAGACAACTTTTTCAAATATTTTACTTATAGTGCTAAGAATTGATATAGGGCGGTAGTTTTCGATGACAGATTTGGAACCCTTTTTATGTATTGGGATTATCTGGGCTTGCTTCCAAACAGACGGGAATGTACAATCACTCAGTGATCTATGAAACAAGATAGTTAAAGGGACAGAGAGACTTTCAGCACAAGAAGCAAGAAACAAAGGAGGGACACCATCGCAACCAGCACCTTTGTTTGTGTCTAGAGATTGAAGTAGTTTTTTAACGACATCTTCAGTGATTTCAATGCTAGATAACACCATCTCATTAGCAGGAGAAAAAATAGGGAATGAATGAGCAATGCTCGAAGCCGAAGGCGTACTAAAAACACTTTCAAAAAATTTATTGAACGCGGAGCACACATCCTCAGGCTCCGAGTACTGAATATTCGATAGAGAAAAGTTCTTAGGATAATGAGAGTTTCCTTTTTTAGCCTTTACATATGTCCAAAAGTACTTTGGAGATAATCTAATTAGTTTTTCAGAATTATGGGTGAAATTTGAGAAACAAAGTTGCTGGACTCGTTTCTGTCTCTTTCTAAGAAGGACAAACTCGTCATAATCACGGGGATTACCATATGATTTCCATTTTTTATGGGCTTTAATTTTTTCACGGTTAATTTTTATCAAGGACTTATTATACCACACTGGATACCTTACAGATTTACGATCATTACCAACGAGAGGTACGAAGCGTGAAAAACACTCTTCGAGTTTATTATAGAAAATGTTTATTGCGTCATCGAGTGTGTCAGTATCCAGTAGAAGATTCCAATCTATGAAATTTAAATATTCAGTAATCTCAGCAAAATCACATTTAAAAAAATTAAAACGTTTGTGATTATTTTCTTGAAATGGTACGACATTTAAATCCATAACAGAGATATTTAATGAAGGATGATGAGTGTCCTCTTTAAGCAGTGGGGTCAAGTCATGAGTAACCAAGCAAGGTAAATTGCAAAAACAGAGATCAAGATACTTTTTATTTTGATTATGAATAAAATTAAACTGCGACAAACCAAGAAAACTCAACATGTTTAAAAAATTGGTAGCAGCCTCAGAGAGAGATTGTGATGGAGAATAAGTAAAACTATAATTGCTATCATCATGCCATGTGATAAATGGCAGATTAAAATCTCCAATGAGCATAAAACTATCAGTAGGATAACTATTAACTAAATTCTGAACATTATCCGTAAGATTACTTAACCGCGCGGGCAAATCATTAGAGTCCGGAGGCAGGTACACTAGAACTATATGTAGATTAACCGAAGAACCGAGACTGTCCGCCTGCACAGACAAACACAGCGATTCGGTTTCGAAACGACTCTCCCACTCTGCGCACACAGAGGCACGTAATTCACGACGTGTGCAAATCATGACACCGCCTCCAGTTTTTTTGTGTGTTGCATTGAGGTTGCGATCGCAACGAAAAACATCATACCTGGAGTCGCACAACTCAGTACTGGAAACATCATTCTGTAACCAAGTTTCGGAGAATAATAAAATATCATAGTCATGTACTAATATATTATTAAATAGGTCCAAACATTTTGTACGTAAACCGCGAACATTTTGATATAATATACTTAAATTTAGGTTTTTACTATGTACTACGTTACTAGCCATCGAGTTAAAAATGAAAAAAAAAATATCAAAATCTCGTTATTTGAAAAGAGGAAGGTAGCAATACCCAAGCTAACTGTGGGTGAGGTGATCTTATATGAGCGGTTTAATTGAAATTCAATAAGAGTAATTGGGCGTATAAAAATAAAAACAATGTACCATGAATATACCATGAGATTTTTAGAATCAGCAAATTTGTTTAAAAGATCAATATAATTGTAGTAGGTCCGTATATAATTGTATTTAATTTGTTTGTATGTAGTAGGGCGAATTGAGATAATTTAAAAAATATATAACAGTAAATATATATAATTATATATATAATGTAATCTTTATAAATTAACAAATATATATATGAATGAACATATAAATACATACAATAATAGTGATAAATTGAATAAATTGACTGAATACCTAACTTTTTATACAAAAAAATACAAATCAAGTAAAAAAATAATTGGTAGAAACTAAAACATATTATATTAATTTTAATTGAACTGTACGAATATATGGCAGTCCTCAGTAGTGTATATTTTAAAATAGAATAACAATAACTATAGACTATAATCACTTCACTTTGTTTAAGTCCCCATAATCTGTTATAATAAAAGAGGCCGTAGTGTCGTTCTTTCGCATAAAAATCTTCCCGTTGCGTATCCAGACGTAGGCATATTCAGACTGAGCCGCAATTTCACGTGCTTGCTTATATAGCATTTTAAAGTATGGAATGAGATGCTCGTTTACATATATACGTTTGCAATCACCAGGTAAACCAATATCAGAGGTATTCCCTTGTTTTTACGTATGGCAGATATGATTGAGTCCTTTATCAGTTGAGATTTCATTTTAGCTATTATGTTTTTCGGCTTGTTCGGCAATCTAGTGGGTACACGGTGAATGTGTATGATGTCGTCCGTAGAAATTTGTACGCCAAGTTTGTAGCATATCTGCATAAGATATTGTGTCAAGTCTTCATTGTTTTTTATAGGAATACCTGAAATCTCAATGTTACTTAAACGGTCTCGTTGCTGTTGTAAATTGTTTTCTTTCTGAAGAGCTATAAGTTGTGATTTACATTCGGTTAATTCTGACTTAGATTTTTTCAGCTCGATAATGTCCTTTGCCATGGAGGTCACCTTTGTCTTATTGTCGTCGTGTGAGTTAGATAAAAAATTTACACATTTCGTCAGTTTATTGACCTCTGTTTTCATTTTATTGTGTTCTATAGACAGATTGTTCATGGATGTTGTAACGGAAGAAACTTGTATGGAATGAGATGCTCGTTTACATATATACGTTTGCAATCACCAGGTAAACCAATATCAGAGGTATTCCCTTGTTTTTACGTATGGCAGATATGATTGAGTCCTTTATCAGTTGAGATTTCATTTTAGCTATTATGTTTTTCGGCTTGTTCGGCAATCTAGTGGGTACACGGTGAATGTGTATGATGTCGTCCGTAGAAATTTGTACGCCAAGTTTGTAGCATATCTGCATAAGATATTGTGTCAAGTCTTCATTGTTTTTTATAGGAATACCTGAAATCTCAATGTTACTTAAACGGTCTCGTTGCTGTTGTAAATTGTTTTCTTTCTGAAGAGCTATAAGTTGTGATTTACATTCGGTTAATTCTGACTTAGATTTTTTCAGCTCGATAATGTCCTTTGCCATGGAGGTCACCTTTGTCTTATTGTCGTCGTGTGAGTTAGATAAAAAATTTACACATTTCGTCAGTTTATTGACCTCTGTTTTCATTTTATTGTGTTCTATAGACAGATTGTTCATGGATGTTGTAACGGAAGAAACTTTGTTGTTCAATTCAATAATATCTGATCTCACGTCTGATATAAGCTGGCTATTCGAGGCTTTAAATTCACTTAGAAATGACATAATTTCAGACCTAAAATCTGCCAGTTCTTTGCCTAGATTATTATCCGAATCGGGTTGTTTGCGTTTCCGTAAGGTGATGGAGTCCTGAGTACCAGCACTGTACGTCGACTGTTGTGAGGCGGCGAGCGATTTACGTACATCTTCAGACAACAAAACTAAAAAATGTAATATCCAAGATGTTAACACTCCTTTTTTTTCCTTTTCTTATAATAATCGGTAGAAGTGTTATATAAGTTAATTAATATTATTACATAAGTAGGAAAAAATTGAAATTGGAACACAAAAAACGTTTCTTTAGGCACTGAGGTCGGTAATAGAAAGAAGCGACTGAGAGGAACTAGTAGGGTTTCCCAACCAGTGAAGCGCGCCCCACTTGGGGGGCGTAGAGTGAACCAAGGGGGGGCGCAGCGAGCGGCTCCAGAGATAAACTGTGTAAGGAATATTCAAATTGCTTCAACTTGCGCGACGCGAACGGTACCACCTATGCGAAGTCAGCGACACATAATCATCTTTTGAATAAAACTAAACACACCAATATTTTCATCGTTTGTTTAATTTTCTTATTTTGACTCCCCATTTTGGCCCCTAGGGGGGCGTAGTATTTTAGCATAATGTTGGGTGAGGCGCATAGGGTAAAAGGTTGGGAGCTAGAGGGAATACTCTCTGACGGAGTTATATCGTAACAAAAGTAAAAAATATTTGTCATTTAAGTTATTTTATATTTTTTGCTTTAATTTTATCCTACAATTGCATGCTTAGGTAAATAAATTTCTCTGTAATGAAGTTGAGTTATCAAAAAATAATTACAACCATAACGTGGAACATTTTTATTTCAATAATAAATATTCATCGCGTGCGCGTGTTTTCGAGCGGTTAAAGCGTCTTTAAGATGGTTGATAAAACGATAATTCTTTGCAACCAAAACAGATAGCGATTTTGAAAAACAATTTGCTATCCGGTTTGATCTGATCCTCAACATTGCTACCTTCATGTTCTTACTGAACTCCGTAAAACGATAAGGAAAAATCGACCCGGATTATGAAGAGACAAGTCATGGGTTATCCATTAACGGTCGGTCTCAATATCCTATCTATCTGTGGATTTGGTTACTAGCGATAGATATTTGACATTAGCTCTATACAAAATACGTCAAAATTCTATCTCCAGTAAACAAATCCACAGAGAGAAAGGATATTGAGACCGGCCGTAAGACAATGAGCCGGCTCATTTCGCGACTTCGCGTTGTCTGCAAAGCATTCCAGTGTTATACCAACAGGATCTTGCGGAGTGTAACTTTATGTGTTTCCTAATGTGAAATCTGAATTAAAATTTGACTCCGTTAAGGCTAAAAAGAAAACGGCACGGGTTCTAATAGCAGAAGAAAACTTCGAACGCTAGTTCGAACTTCAAACCATTGATTTACTACCAAACGTAGATAAAGCAGTTCATACAAAAACTCGCTTGAAATCTGTCACCTAATCGACTATACATTTGTACTCGCTGATTTATAGTTGAATATGCACGCCAGAATTAAAATTACCATAAAGAAAGTACCGTATTTATCGAATTCAACCTTATTCTACATTATTACGGCAACTATTTTAAGTACAACCGTGTAAAGTTACATAATTTAATACCAAGCCACAGATCAAACATTTTAAAATTGACGTTTTAGTAATTGCTACAAGAAAACATTAACTTTATACTCTCAAATATAATGCTTAAAATTGCTTATCGCGTTGTCACTCCAACGCATGAATGCGACAACACATCGTGATATGACGCCCGTGCGAGCGAGACAATTGTGATGTACTGACACTGACGCGAAGCGACATTTTTATGATTAAAATAATTGTTTTTGATTGGTTTTTACGTATAAATCGAATATTTGAATACATGAAAAGCGTATTTTTTCTGCCGTTTCTGGCTATTGTTACCACAACTTTTGAATAAGCACTTCGGCATGTTGACGTGCCGTCAGCTAATCACTTACTATGGAAAAGAACTGCACGAGTCGCGATTGGGCAGTTCTTCACCGGCCCACTTTTGGAATGTTCATGCGTTATCTACGTTTGGTAGTAAATCAATACTTTAAACCAATAATGGAAGATTTACATGGAGCATTGTAAGGATGGAAGAGGAAAATATTTGATTCAATCTTCAATATATAGGTACCATTGAAGGTTAAATCAAATGTTTTACAACATCCTCCAACCTCGTGTAATATTTTCGGGGAAAACATGGTCTCTTTTCGAATAATTTTCTGTGATTAAAATATTTACTTTACTTCCAGTTTTCACCTTATCATCGCTTACAGCTATTTAAGAGGGATAGCTACGAGCTTTAACTCTTAAAAGGACCTTCCGGCTATTATCAATCTACTATATAATAACATGATCGCCGAGCCTACGTGTTTAAGAGGGAAAAAATATATATACATTATTTGAACTTTTTGAAGACTCATCCACCTATAACGTCAAACATAAAGCACCAAAATACGCTGAATAAAATCTATTGAGATTACACTGAAACCTTCTGGCTACGGCATAAAGTGCAGCTCCACTTTTAAGATAATCCGATATAAGGCAATTTATTTGAGAGAGGCTTTGCTGCTATTGTCGACTAATTTGATATAAGGGCGCCTTTTCAGCTAAATTTAATAATGCATGGGGAATGATAAAAGAAAGAAGCAATTTTTTAACACTGGTGCTTGGAAAATGTGCTACGAGTATATTAACAAGGTGTTAGTATCAAATTGAAGTTTAAATCATGTTTATGTTGCTAGTGTCATATACATTTTATTTTAGAAGATGGAAATTTATCCAGTACAATATTAATTACTCAGAGCTTACATTACGGGAAATAGCGAAAACACCCTTTGGATGAATTTATGCTATAGGAATTAACGTCGGTGACGCTGTGGACTCAGCGCTGGTCTTCTAATCAGGAGGTTCGGGGGTTCGAGTCTGCCATGAACCAATGTGTTTTTCGTTTTTCGAATTTCATGTATACATTTGTCCGACGTTCCTACGGTGAAGGAAAAAATCGTGAGGCAACCTGCATCTGCATACATCTGCGAAGAAATTCAAAGGTGTATGTGAAGTCGACCAATTCGTACTGGGCCAGCGTGGTTGACTAAGGCCTGAACATAGGTTAGGCTCGAGCCCCTCGGCGGGGACGTATATGAGCTGTGATGATGACGATGAATACTTATGGAATATTCTGCTGAGACCTGATGATGATGATCTGAAATGATGATGACTTAGATTGATGGCGATTTTGTAGGCTTTTTGAAATATTCTTTAATTTTTAGCATTTAATCTTCAAAAAAAAACAATGTACACTCAAAGAACATAGTTTTAATGTATAGGTAAACCAAATACAAATACGAAAATTTAAAAAGGACATAATTCAATAGTCCTTGAAGCTTTAAATTAATTTTAATGAAGTATAGTTTAAAGGCTTACGCAAAACGTCCCATTCGCAGAATATCACAATGTTTCAAAACATCTCATTTCCAGAAAGTATCATTCGCAAAACGTCCCATTCGCACATTGCCTCATTCGCAAAAAGTCCCATTCGCATATTGCCCCATTTGTAAAACGTCCCAATCGCAATAAGTCCCATTAGCAAGTGTCAGATTATTTGACAGATCAAACTTCCTTCCAATCCTTAAGTTCGCGGCATTATCGTGCATAAGTTTGATTTCCTGGTTCATTTGTGGTCCGCTAGGAAAATTTTGAAGGTTTGACTCTTTATGAACTCGTTAAGAATTCCCACGCAGTCGCGTTCCCTCAAATTCAAATAACATCGGTTCACACACGTATACTAAATTACAACCTGCAATTTAATAGTATTCTCTGAGATGAAATGACAAATAAATCTAAAAGAAATGCGCAAAGAATTTTTAAATAACATTTTGAAAATATTTCCATTTTATGTCACTGTTGACTGCATTGTCTTCCTTCATAATTCATAAAAAAAACCTTATATCTGCATATCTATCTAAAACTCCATTTTTTTTCATGTCATGGAAAAAATATCGACTTAGGAAAATGATGTATTAATTACGACACGATCACGCTTGACGGTCCTCTTAAGCTCAAATCATCAATCTTCGTGTCATTTTCTGGGAGTGGACTTAGGAAAAATGGCTTCATCGACTTTACATCCTTAGAGAAATTTCAGATTCATTTATCATTCGCGAGAAGCGTACGGATTATTTTTCAGAAAGGCATTTTTATCCTGCGCGGAAGGCTTTGAGTTGGGGGTCATTATTAAAACTTTTTTACAACTAGCATTATAATCCGACGCATTATTGTACCTTACGTATACCTAATTGTGTGTGGTTCAAAAACATTAGTAAATTCAAAGGAATTGGCAAAAGGATCATAATGGTATACAAAAAATAATTAAGGATAACACAACTCTTAATTCCCAAGACTGTTTTCTTCGCGCACATTTTAGTATATTCTAAAAAAAATACAATTCAAAGTTTAATCACCGTTTATTAAATTTACCTTCATCTGTTTATCGTACCATCAGTTCAAGAAAGGCATAAGTGTTCTTACGTTGAATTTTAGGTAACACATGCATTGAAAAGAGCAACTCAAACTACGTATGGTGAATTTATTTGGTATTTTTATCATTAATCTTGGTGATTTTATTCAATAAATACTAAAATACGTTGTTAGACTTCAGAGATTTTTTATTGGGAATAAAAAGAATACATTGACTTACGCCAAATTATTAACAATGATCAAAACATAAAGACTTATATGATATTTATGTGTACCTTAATTTATTCTCGAAGTAAAGTAACAGTTTTAATAGACTTTATGCATTTTTTTTTTTTTTAATTTCACAGTTATGCACGATAATGTTATTTATTCATACATTCAAAAATTGTTTAGTTATCCATAAACAGTTTTATTTACCTTAAATTTTATTTTTTCTTGAGTAGTAACGATTACTGCGTTCTTGCCTTGGAAAGAAATGTAGGAACTATAAGTAAATATTGTTACGTTTGGTTATTTCTTTTAAATTCTGAGTAATAGTGAGAACGTCGGTGCGGAACGAGGGAAAGGGCGTGGTAATCACGCTCTCTCCACCCGCGCGCTCGCACTGCACTGCAGTGTTTGCTGTGAAGTCAAGGTAATACATAGTGTTAGTATACGCTACCGAATACCTATTCCAAACAAACCTAAATATCATGAACAAAGGCACAGAACCAACCTTTGTAAGCGCTAGGTATCAAACCATCATTGACATTACTTTGGCAACACACACGGCGGCGAACCTTATTAAAGGTTGGCATGTATCGAGCAAACCATCCTTCGCGGACCACCGTCGAGTGTGTTTTCAATTGCTCTATGAATTACCAGACCCTGCTCCTTATCGCAACCCCCGTAAAACAAACATAGCAAGGTACACTAACACATAACAAAAGCACTAGACGAAACGCATGGCAGCGGCGAAACACCTAGCACGAACAGTATTGAAGAAAAAGTACAACTCCTCATTTCAGCAATAGTCAGAAGTTACGAGTTGGCATGCCCGATGTCTATACCAAAAGACCTCAACAAGAATCTCTGGTGGGGGCCAGAACTTGAAAGGCTGCGGAAAAAAAAAACTTAGGGCACTCTTCAATAAAGCAAAAAATACAAGAACTCCCGATGACTGGGACAACGATACGCAGAGACACTACAAGAAGAGGATCAGATTCCAGAGAACGGAAGCCTGGCAAAACTTCTGCAGCAGCATAAACTCAACAAACCAAGCCGCCAGAATAAAGAAAGTATTGTCCAAGGGAAACACAGACCTCCTTAGCAACATCAAAAAAGTCGACGGCACTTATACTAGATCTGAAGAAGAAACCAGTGCGGTAATGCTGGAAACACACTTTCCCGATTGTCAAATCGCGTCACACCTGGAATGGTCCGCCGAGCACTACAGCACCCCGTCAACCAAAGAATGGGAGGCTGCCTGCAAAGTAGTAACTGCGGATAAAATAGAGAAGGCTATAAAGAGCTTCAAACCCTTTAAATCCGCAGGACTGGACGGAATATTCCCAGCGCTGCTACAATGGCAGCCTAACTTAGTAATAAAACACTTAGAACCTATATTTAAGGCCTGCACAGCCTTCAAATATATTCCCAAACAATTGAGAGAGGCGAAGGTAGTATTCATACCCAAACCAGGGAAAGAAGACTACACTACGGTGAAATCCTTCAGACCAATAAGTCTAACATCATTCCTGCTCAAAACACTGGAGAGATTGGTAGACAGACACCTAAGGGATGGAGCACTCCAAGAAAGACCCTTACATCCCCAACAACACGCCTATCGGAAAGGCAGGTCCACAGAGTCGGCACTACATATTGTGGTCCGTAAAATAAAGTCGGCCATACATAACCAATCCCCAACCCTAGGTGCCTTCATAGACATAGAAGGAGCCTTCTACAAAACAATGCACAATGGCATTAACCACGCCCTTCAAAAGTACGATATAGAACCAGCAGTAATAAAATAGATCACCGAGCTGGTACGCAAGAAGGCAGTTCAGATAGTGGCGAATAACACCGTTAGAGCAAAAGTGGTTAAAGGATGCCCCAAGGGGGAATAAGCAGTTGCTTATTTAATTTTTATAAAGCAGAAGCTGACAGAGGCCTTACATCTCTTTCATTATATTCGGACAACTGTTCTGGTCAGAACAGAAATAGATTTGTTTTTATTATGTACCTATACGTATCATGAACTTCAAACATAGAAATTGTTCATAGAGTTTTACAAACTGGTCATACGCAGAACGAGGGTGAAAAAAAAAATGAAGAACAAAACAATTTACACACCTGACCAGTTATCTATCTATCTATATAAATAAAAATGGATCTTCGAAATGTATGTACGCCCATAACTTTCGAACGACTGCACCAAATTGCGTGATTCTTGTATGTATTCGTTATTGTTAGGACAAGGTTTGTATACTATAAAAATTACAATAATTTAAACAAACATTTCAGTAATTTAGTTAAAAAACATGGCGATACAAAGTACGCCGGGTCAGCTAGTATGAAATAATTATGAACTCTAAAGTTCACAATAAATTTATAATTAATGAAATGTCACAGGCAGATTTTTACAATTTTAAAACTCAAGTAGCGTCTAATAAAAATTGGTTGCAAGATACAAATGGAAATAAAATATTTTTTTTTACAATTTACAAGCTTTTGCTTCTTCAGATAAAGATTAACCTTTCCCATTGTGATAGGAAGACAGATAATTTTACATTATGTCTGGCAAATATAAGGCTTTCATAAGGTTTCTAAACTTCAAGGGTTACTCTTAAAGGGTAATTCTTCTGTGATGATGATAAAGAACTGCAATAATATATTGTAAAGTTAAGGTTAAAATAATTGTTATTTTCTGTTCGTTTCTTTGTAAAATGTGTTTAATTGACTCGTATTAAATAACTTATTGAAGCAAAAGATAAAGAAGATAAAAAAGATTACTTGTGAATTTCTAAAAAAATATTAGTAGATTTTATGGAAAATTAAGTTTAAGAATTAAGACTTACATTATTAGTAGAAGTATAAGAGTTTTTTTAACAGCGGTTTTCTTTTGACTATTTTTTTAAGATTGATTTTTAATTTTATCACATAATTATTAGGTATTTCATTAAAATATTTTCCTTCATTCTTTCGATTGAATTTTCATCATCATCATAATAAGAAAATGACTACAAGTAATGAAGATAACTAATGTTTTTATTTTTAATATTGATACTTTTAAGTATAAAGACGTCTTAGAAGTTATTGAAGTGGAAGATATTGTTTCATTTTTAAACAGCTGTTATTTTTTTATTATATTGTTTGACGATTTTTCTTGATTTTATTATGGAAGCTATAATTATCGTTATTGTATTGAAAATTTTATAGAACAAAGTACAATCTTTGAATTTCATAATATTTGTTATAATGTTGATAATTAAGAAAAGAAATGATAACAAAATCTTTATGACTTTTTTTGCTGTGCCAAAAAAATATATCACTACAAAACAACTACAGATACACAAAAAATATATTTCTGGGACAAATAATAAAACATGGTTATATTGTTTACTAGAATGAATGTAAATAATTTACGAAGATAATAAAGTCATAAATTAGGGATACGAAGTCAAAACAAAAAAAAATAAAGGCAAAAACGCTGTAATGCCATTTACTCTGTCCACAATTGTAGAGTAAAAAAACTGTAATAGATTTTACTTTAATTAGGTATTACATTTTTAGCGGAAAAGGAACATAAAGACTAATGATTGGGAGATCCTTTTTTTAACTTATTCGAAAAAGTAGCGTATAAATTTAAACTTAATTTATTTCAATAATTATAAATGTTTACATTAATAAAAATTTGTGATAACCTGCATTTATTTTTTATCAATTTATTTATGTAAAAATCAGCTTCCTATCTTGTTTGGAATGTTTTTTATAGACATTTAAACAGTTTTTTTGCTCTCCTGTAAAGTTAACATTTTCATCTTATGCTTTTCTTGCTCTGAGGGTGCGTTATCAGAAGAAAACGCGTGAAAAATCCAACAAGTTCAAATTGTATTTGCACTACTGAGTTGCAACCTGTATGCAACCCGGCGGGTTCTCTGGGTACCTGCATCGCTTCAAGTGCAAAAAGAACCCATCGTGCCTCTGCGACCCAAATGTCGAAGAGACCGTGCTCCACCTCATCACTGAGTGTCCCGTTTTCAGCAGGCAGAGACATGATCTGAAAATTTGCATAGATAAACAAATCACACAATGCAATATTCGAGACATAATACTCGTAACTAGCAAAATCAGAGACCGGTTTCTCTCTCGCAAAGGCGTAACAAGTAATACAATAAAAATAAATAAAACTTGATGTATATCCAGGTATAAGAGTACCTATACCTTGATTATATACAGCATCAAAGTTGAAAAATAATTAGCAACAACAACGTAAAACAATTTTTTTATATATAAAGGTCAATAACATTACAATATTGAATTAAAAATTAAGAAACAAATCCCTCCCAAAATAAAAAAACTAATTAATTGAAAAGAAATACAAATTATCCTGTCTTCGCCTCCGAGATTTATTCCTTAACAATGTAGTAGCCCTGCTACGCGCTAACCCTATCGCACAAGTTTTAAAGTCAGAGAAAGAAAACCACTATATCTTCCTCTGTCTAATCACACCTGACAAGCCTCCGCAGTACCGACCTCATTCTTGTCCGTGCGCGCGCGGCGTTCGCACGAGTGTAACAGTAATATAATTTGTGCATGAGTGTAGGTAACCTCAGTAAAAAAAAAAAGGTATAAATTTACGGTTATTTGCTTATTTGTTAAGTATGCCTAAACGAAAACACTGTGAATCCGAAGAAGATAAATAAATGGCTAAGGAAGATGAAGAGATACGAGAAAAAAAAAACGTAGGGGCAAGCCGGAGGCACATTTTGTACTCAGATGATGGCGAAAATGATGTGCAACCAGAAGAATACTTTTTTACATTCCCGTTGCATTCATCGGGAATCATTTTTATGTCCGTTGTATTCTTCGGATAATATTTTATTATGTTCTCGTTGTATTGAACGAGGAATCATTTTTATGTCCGTTGTATTCTTCGGATAATATTTTATTATGTTCTCGTTGTATTGAACGAGTAAGCGGGTGGACACCGCTCGCCTGGGCCGCCGAGTACGCGCGCGGCGCGACCACGTGCAGTAATACTCGTAATGGAAAATGTGGGTATCCTTTTTTCCCCGCTGCCTAAAAATTTCCGTTGCATTCATCGGAAATCACTTTTATGTCCATTGTATTCTTCGGATCATATTGTTATTATATTCTCGTTGCATTCAACGAGTAATACTCGTAATATGTACTTAATGGAAAATATAGGGGCTGTCCTTTTTTCCCAGCTGTTTTAAAAATTTCCGTTGCATTCATCGGAATTATTTAAAAATATTTTTTGTGCTGCCTAAATTCTCATTAAATATTTATTAGTATCTTTCACATACAAACCAATATGGTGATAACTGATGACTTACAAACCGATGTAGGCGGCCAGGTTTCAAGTCCTATTGCAAAACGGTTTCCAAAAGTGACCAAAGACGAGCATTTAAAAAAAAACAATGTACTATAGTACCTATGGCGAAAGGCCGAACTCTAATTCGGAAGTAAGTGCTATGTTGGTAGACAACAGAATCAACTCGGTAAAGCACTTTCAGCACTGGGAAGGGCACAATCGTGTCTTTTAAAGAAAAATCTTAATATTCCAGATGTAGTTACGTTGAACGATGCAGACACCAATTTCATCTAAGAGTCATTTAAACTTGAAAGGCTCATCGTCCCGAACGCGACAGCAAAGCAGCGGCCAATCCTACCCTCATCGAGCCGGTGGGCCGGGACAGTCAAAGACGTCATACTAACAAGCGAATCGACGGCGAGCAGCCGCGTTCGCACCGCTCTGCCAGCTTGTCGCCAGCCAGCCCCGCCGCCGCCGCTGCTGCCGCTGGCACCGCCGAGGCACCAGCCAGTCGCGTCGCATCACAATGGTCATCGAACAATCGGGCTACCTGAGCGCGAAGCCGCAAGTACATGCCGGCCGCTTAAAATATTAATTTAGTCAATGAGTGGTGAACTATCACTAGCGATAGGTTTATATTAGACAATGTGTCAAGGATTTCATTTATTGAGGAACCTTATCAAAATCCATACAGCCGTGCGCGGCGTTCTTTTCAAAAAGTGAGTGAATAGCAATTTCTCTCGAATTAAATCATTTATTAGAAACAAAAGCTATTAGGAGATGTAACCCGACAGCAAAACAATTCGTTTATGATATCTTCGTTATTCCTAAAAGCGTGTGCTCTATATATTAAATCTAAAAAGCTGAATTCGAAGTCGAAGTAGGTATCTCATTTCAAAATGGAATATATCAGAACGGCTACTCGATTTATGACCGAAGACTGATATGTGATTAATATTGATATTAAGGAAGCTTAATTTTTGCTGCCGATTCACAAATCAAAAAAAAAAAAAAACATGTTTACGCTTTTATTTTCATTATATTTTGTACGAGTTTCTAGCACTCCCGTTTAGCCTATGTTCCGCGCGATATATTTCACAAAAATATTACAGCCAGCTCTTACTCATTTAAGATCTTATGGTCTGCTATCAGTGAGATATCTATGATATGTTGTGTTTAGCAAACTCTGCTGGAGAGTGCCTAGAGAACGCAAAAAGAACTATTTAATGTCTGACACGATTAGGGTTAGTTATTAATAAAAAAAAAAAAAAACTAGTCTAATACCAGAAAAGCTTGGTAAATTTTTAGGTTTTATTTTAAACTCTAATAAAATAACATACAATTACCAGATTCAAGCCACAAAAATTTATTATACACATAAAACATATATTTAAATCTAACAGAATTCAAATAAGGTTCTTTGAACGTTTTCTACGGCAGCATGTCGGCTGTAGTATATGGGTAGTATATACACACAAAATCACTAAAAAGTGCTCTTCTTAGAAATACTAACAATTACGACGTTTTTATTACAATTACAGATATTTTATAATAATATGATGATCTCCATTGGTGGCAGATCAATATTCCATTGGCAGTCAATTTAATAAAAAGTCATAGGTACAATTTCGGAATTTTTACGGACGCTTCGACAGCAGGCTATGGTGCAGCTTGTGCCAACGAAAAGACTGGTGGTTTCTGGACCAACATCGAGCAAACCAATCATATAAACTGACTGGAACTACTCGCTGTATATTGTGGGCTAATTTCATTTGCTAAAAATGTCGCTAATTGTGGTAGTCTTTTAAGTGTCGATAACACCACTGCCATATTCTATATAAATAGAATGGGGAGAGTGTAATACCAACACTTAAGTCAAGTTACTAAAATGATTTGGGACTGGTGTGAGAAAAGTAGGTATATTTATTTTCGCGTCTTATATTCGTTACTTGTTAAATATAGAAGCTGACAGTGAATCGAGAAAAATAAACTTCGACACAGAGTGGCAGTTGGGTATCCGACAACTTTTGAAAATTAAAACATTTTTTTGGTGAACCATCTATTGACTTATTTGCATCTCGTAGTAATGCAAAATGTCCCGCGTATATTTCATGGAAAAGGGATCCCTTTGCCTATGATATTGACGCGTTTAAACAGTAGATTAGTCGCAATTTTATTTTTACGCTTTAACACCGTTTGCACTAATTTTTAAAACGATAAACAAAATAGTTACTAATTAAGCCACCGGAATTATCGTTGTTCAACTATAGCCCTCTTAACCATGGTATCCCCTTTTCATATCCCTGGGTGTCACAGAGATTGTGATATTTCCTCCAAGAAAGATCTACTTACTTCCTTTCAGGATGGTACACCATCTGCGCCGTCACCTTTCCCTGCCAGCGTGTGTATTTTCCGGGAAAGCTTTCATGACGTGCCAGAAACAGCCTTAGATGTTGTTATCTTCGATATCACATAACACCGGGTCATAATATAATTCTAGTCTAAAGATATGGTGGGAATTTTGTAAAAAGAATACAACAGATTTTTTAAAATGTAAATACTACATTTTTGTTGGAATTTCTGTTAATGTGTTTTGTAATTTTGAAGTTTAGGTAGAACTATTGTTCTAATGTCACGATAGCAAGACAATGATCGTTATTAGTTAGGCAGTAGCCCCCTGGTATTATAGTATTAGACTATTAAACGATTTGAGAATGATACAATTAATCTTGAAGAAATGAGTAAGAAGTTAGTCATGTTATTAGCTGGACCAAGGACGCATACAATTTCTCTAACAAAAATACGAAATATTAATAAAGCATATGAAGATCGAGTAATTATAACACTTACAAATTTAATTAAAACATAAGCAATTGGCAAAGCTCAACCGGTTTTAAACTTACTTTTTTCTATCCCTTTAATATCCCGGTATTTGTCCAGCATCAGTGGTATTAAGATATATTGCTGTATCATCTTCAATTCGCTCAGATTCAGAACAAACCTGATCCTCACACATAAGAAACCACGTAGACCTGCTTCATCTCAACCCATTGGGCGCTGGATAAAGCAGATCATGTGCGATAGTGGCATTGACATCTCAATATTCGGAGCGAGCGAGACACGCATCAACATCAGGCGGCGGCGGCGCCTCGTGCTGGCCTCAACGTCGATGTAATTAGAAAGACCGCAGGATGTTCGGAAAGATCAGCTGTATTTTAAATACAATTGACTCGGGTCTATTTCGCGGTTAACAATAACTATATTGACTTACTGTTTCCCGACGTTTCGGCCGAATTACATCAGGCCGTGGTCACGGGATGACTGCCGAGGCTCAGCGACGTCTTCGCAAAGTGCGGGTTTCACGACTACCCTCCGCTTGATCTTCAGAATTTTTATCAGTATCGTCGGTACCTCGACATACCACACTCACGACATCTACACACTGACGTTTTTTACAAGTACCGCACTGCCTAAACTTGCTAATAACAGGGTTCCAGGTAGTTGATAAACGGTATCCATCTTCCCGGTTGAAGTTTTTATATTTTTTAATTTCAACCGCTTCTCGTGCTATTCTGGAATAATAGTGACGATCGGTGGAGAGGACCTGAGGTTTGTGCAGTTCTATCCAGTGGTTGTATCAGCTGTATTTGCTGATTTTTATAACAGACCGGTATATTAGTTCTGAAACCAATTTTATTGAATCTTTGTCACAATTATAATTATTATTAAGTACTTAAAATAATACTGTCGGTTGATTAGTTTTTTGTTCACAATATTTTGTTGTTTTGAAATTTTTGCTAGTGGCGCAAAAAAAAATGGAAATACGTAATAATTATAGTTTTGATGTTTTACTGTAATGTTGTTTATTTTTTATTATCGCAACATTCATTTTATACTCTCTGAACATCTACATTGTTAAGGAATAAATCTCGGAGGCGAAGACAGGATAATTAAATTATCAAACGAACTTACCTGAAGTGAAGTTCGATCTTAATTATCCTGTCTTCGCCGAAGAGATTTAAGGTCCCTCCCTCCCTGAATCTTATCCCCCTATATATCAATGTTGCTCTATTTCTCTAAAAAGAATGAGGTCGGTACTGCGGAGGCTTGTCAGGTGTGATTAGACAGAGGAAGATATAGTGGTTTTCTTTCTCTGACTTTAAAACTTGTGCGATAGGGTTAGCGCGTAGCAGGGCTACTACATTGTTAAGGAATAAATCTCTTCGGCGAAGACAGGATAATTAAGATCGAACTTCACTTCAGGTAAGTTCGTTTGATCATTTAATTAATAACGCCTTAAAAACGGCTCCGATTACGTCGGAGGTAGAAAATATTAAAAAAAACTGTTTGCAACCTCCTTTTTGCCTGAAACACAGGTTAACCCTAGTTTAGGCTCACCATGTACCTTTTACCAATTTTGTCTGAATTTGATGGTTTATTACGTCATACATAAGTTATTGAAATAAAGAATTTGATTTGAGTTGAACTAGTCTGCTAAAGAAGTAGGTACCTGAAAAATTTTTGTTGTTTGTATTCATGTGTCTGTCAAATGCTTACGAAATTGCATTCAATTTCAATGTCGAGTGACCTGTTCGGATATCGAAAGCATAGATTTTCATTGGATCGCTTCATGATTGACTGGAATAACTACTATGCAAAATCTGCTGTATAGATGTAACATTGATATGTTGATACTATGTATGTTAATTTTGTTAGGATGAGGCGGTGTTAAGAACTTTGCACATACATATTTCTTTGCACATATATACTCGTATTATAGAAGGAAAATTTTATAAGAAAATTATATTGATCTCGACAGCTAGAGTAAATGTACGAGTAATGTCCGACAAAATTTTTCGCTTTGTCAAAAGCGATAATTCTTAGATTGATGTGATTTAAAATAAAGGAAAGCTAAAGGGCTCGTGACGTCACAACTCAGTAAAAATGTACAAAAGCGTAATGTCACACGATATTTCAAAATAATGTTGATCTCATACTAATATTATTGATGTGAAAGTGAGTGTTTGTTTGTTACGCCTAAACCATAGATTACTTAATAGTTACTGCCTAAACTACTAAACTAACATGAGTAAAAAACGGAAATAAACGCGATAGTATATCTTTTTAAATTGCCTGACGTTTCAGCCGAGTTCCACCGACAGTGGTCACAGGCGGACTGGACAACCGCGATGTCTTCACTCCGTATGTGGAGGTAGATTAATATTCATCCACCTGCAAGATTTTTTTTCTCGTCACACACGACGCTTATTGTGTCCCTATTGTGTAAACCGACCGACGAGTCCGTATTCTAGCGACCTCTTATCTGCGTTATGTTTATCACTGGATTCCATGTCGCTGATAATTTGAAACCATCTTCCCGATTGAAATTGTCCTGTTTCTTGATTTCAATCGCGGTGAAGAGGTCTTGCGTATTGTGAAACTCAATCAAGTAATTAAGTAGTGCTCCCTTCGAGAAAAACCGAAATCGAAGTGTTCTACGATTTCGGTTTTTCACAGCGGCGATGTTTTCTTTGACCCTTTCAGCAATAGTCCGCTTCGTTTGGCCTATATACGAATTACCGCAGTTGCAGCCGTCTTTGAAAACGCTCGGAGTACGTAGGGGCAAGACATGTTTTCGTGTGCGCAGTACACTGTTTACCTTCGAACCCGGCTGAAACGTCAGGCATTTTGAAAAGGTAATCTATCGCGTTAATTCCTGTTTTTAGTCATGTTATTCATGCAATGCGAAAGTTCAAAGTGATTACCACTGAACTAATTTTAATGATATTTGTATATAAGCTTAAGCTCTCGGAAGTTACATAGGCTACTTTTTATTTCGTATTTTAATGAGTTCGCTAGGAACGCAGACGAAGTCGCAAGCAGCAGCTAGTATAAAATATTTTATTAAACTATCTGACGGATATATTATAGAATATTTGGTCATCAACCTTTTTCTCGGACCAAAATATCTATGGAATTTAGGTCGGATTATAATAGCGCAATATTTTGTTGAAAAATTAGAAATATAATTATGCACCTTTGAATTATTCGTTTTAGGGCAGATTCTGGTTTGGGTTAGATTCTCGATACGGCAGATAGTAATCAACGACATTCTGTAGCAGAATGACATTGAAAACGTTAATATTGGTCATGATCGAAATTCAATTTCGCGTACTCCGAACCGACACAAATCAATTATTAATCAAACTTTGTCATTCTCTTGAATTATCGTTAATTGCTCTCCATTAATGAACAGTGCTTAAGCACAAATCTTAAGAAGTTTTCGCGAGCAATTTAAATCTGAGGAGTGTTTTTCCTTCCAAAGGGAAACGGGCCACAATGAAAAAAAACAAAATCATAACGAATCCTAAATTTCTTTGTTAATTGCCCAGTCTTTCGTTCGGCTCGGAACGCAATTAAACTTATTTGTCATCACCAATATTAATTTCGTAATCAACAGAAGTTCTTGTCAGACGAGTTACTTAATGGAAATTGATGGATTTATTTGAACCAAAATATGTTTTTTATGTTATACTTATAACAAATGGAGACAGAAATTAATTTATCAAAGATTATAGAATATTCATTGATCAAAGATTCAGTAATTTGTGTAATATTAACTTTATTCATTGAATAATCGCCGTTAAATTATCAATCGAATAGGTAAAGATAAAAATTAATCATAAAATATTACTTACTTTTTAACACACCTCTAAGCTGTTAATTTTTTGTTGTCAACTGAAATAAAAGGGTCTTCTACAGAAATACTGTAATGACAAGTTATTAAATATCGCTTATTTGATCTTACTACATTACATTTTATTATGAAGCAGTTTTTGACAAAATCTAATAAATAACAAAATCTAAGATTTATTTAGATATTTTTCACAGTATGTATGTATGTATATATCATTAACACATAGTTTACATTTCTGTATTATCGATACATTATCGAGTATTGTAATATAGTATCATTTATAGACATTTATTAAGTCAAGATAATCGCTATATTGTGTCATGCCCTCTGAAAAACAGAAAGCTGGATTACTTCGACGAGTTACGAGTAAGTCGGTAATTGTAACTAGATAATATTAAATTCACATACAAAATAGTACCATTAGCCACATTGCTTCAAAATTTAAACTTCGTTGTTCAGTAATATTTAAACGAATGCAAGCAAATTGATAATTGGACGAACTTACCTAAGTGAAGTCCAATTGTAATTTTATGAATGTGGATCTGAAATATAATTGATTTACAGTGTAGTATTCCCCTTCCGCTTGTCTACGGTATCGCGATTTATTCAGAGTAAAAAAATAATTCCTCCATCCTACAACATGGGTTCCTTCAAAAGAGGTGTGAAAAAGCATCTTTTAGGCCGGCAAGGGGCGGGCAGGTAGGATAGTGGATGTCGTCCCTACTCTATCTGTCAACTCATTTGGGCCTCTTTCACCGCTTTACATCAGGCGGGAGGAGGTCATTTGCCGGGCCTTACATAAAAAAAAAAAAAAAAATAAACATATTTTTACTCTGTGTCGCCCTGCTACCTTACGTTACTAATTTAGAGTTGGAAAACATTGGTAGGTAGATACATAGCACTAGTAGGTTATAGTGCTACTAGCAGTATTAACGAATATGCTACCTACCTGCCAATCTGTCTTACCCATTGTATTCAGGGTCAATTTCTAGGGTTGGGTGGGAGATTATATTTCAGATCCACATTCATAAAATTACAATTGGACTTCACTTAGGTAAGTTCGTCCAATTATAAATTTTATTTAATATGGATCTGAAATATAATTGATTTACAGTGTAGCTGTTTAGAGCTTAATTCAATGGGTAAGGCTAAGTGAATGTATTTTAATAAAACATATTAGGTATATACATGTATTGTTTGCTTAATTACTTTGATTCTAGTATTACAAGATTTATATCAATCATTATCTTAATACTATGTTTTGAATTAAACTATGCCACAGGTCTAATTCATAAACACAATTATTATAAACAGAGACAATTATAATTAAGTTATTTTTATGAGCTCATTATAAAAACAAATAACTTCAGTGTAAATGTAAATCGATGCTAGCCACTGAGTATAAGTATCAACAGTATTTATATTACTCAATCATCTTTTCATATACCAATAGGAACTTAATTATTGATTAATCAATACAAAATCAAAATACAAAGCAGTGTAATTTATTCAGTGTTATAAGTTAATAAAAAAAATGAATGAAATCAACACATCAATTATAAAAATCTGCAAAAGTCAGTTAAGTTTTTGCCCACCAGCCGTTTTCCTTATAACTTTATTGATAGCCTACCTAGCTAGCTGACAATGTGGCTCAGTGGCAAGGACTGTATGGTTAAAACTTAACCACACAGCCCACTGGTTAAAACATAACAACGTGATACCACTATTCTACAGTTAATTTTTCCTATCTACTGCTAATTGGTTTTGAAGCATGGTGGTAGTGGTAATGAGTAAATATACTTCTTTATCTCTAGAGATGACAACTGCGTTCAGTAAGTATATATAGTACCTAGTGGACAATTTATTAGCTGAGCATATTCAGGTTCTAGGGAGTGTAAACAGGTGTATGACAGTGTGATTACTTGACTCACTGTTGTTTTAAGTTATTTCAAATAACCCTGACGTGTGTCGGTTGTAGATATGTCTTATAGCTTACTAGTTTTTAACCGACTTCAAAAAGGAGGAGGTTCACATTTCAAGACTCAATGTTGTGTTTTGTGGTATTTGGGCAAAATAGTTTAAAAACTATGCTTGGGATTCAAAGACTTCATGCATCATGCCATGGCGAGTCTAAGTTTAAAAACACCTCTCAGTAATCTTTCGATTTTGTTAACTGTTCCTATCTACTCACCTCACTCACAGTGCTGATTTAGGGTGTTAAAACCTGCCCCATTATCATACTTTTGTGTTAAAGTTTAAAAAATATAATGAGAGGGATGGAGAGATTTGTTGTGAGCCTTGCAGAATTACCACCAACTTGACTAAGCAGTATTATTTTAATGTACCTGTGGAGACGCAATCATAATGCTCAACGAGTTCTGAACATCTGAATGCATGTAGCAGAAGAGGCTCACTGCGGGCAGAGTGTAGCTGGTATTCTATTTTGAATGGAAATTTTAATAGATTAGATAGGTAACAGTGCAAAATTAATAAATTAGATATCCAGGTAAGACAAACTACAAAATGCCTTTGCACTTGTTGGTTTTAATTTTTGTATGCATTTTCTTATTAAAGTAAATGGTGGCAAAGCGTACAAAAAATATAAACTTAAGCCTAACGTCATATGTGTGTGATTTATTATCAGTCAACATTTTCCTTAGAACTTATATGAGCAATAAATATTAGGTTGTGGTGTGAGCACAAAATCCCAAATTTTTCTAGGGATCTGGTATGGTTTGGGTGTTGAAATAAGACATTTCCCATTTTATTTATGCATGCAATGGTAGTAGTATTATCAATGCAGAGAAGTATGTCACAATTTTATAACATAGCAAACAAATCGATTGGTTAATATGAGAAGCAGTACCAATCCACACTAGGCTAGCGTGGTTTGACTAAGGTCTAATCGCCCTAACTAGTTAGGGTAGGCTCGTGCCCCTCGGTGGGAACGTATATGAGCTGTTATGATGATGATGAGTAGTTGTTGAGAATGACCGATGAGGTGTTCTGAGCGAACTCCATAAGACTCATCATTGCAATCACAGATTTAGAGTACTAAATCTATGATTGCAATGCTCCTGGTCTGTTTGGTAACACATTTCAAAAATATTTTGCTTACAGTATGAATCCACCAATATAGGTTGTATAGAATGAATGGACTTAACTTCATCACTGTGTCATAAGAGTTTTAAAGTAAGACCAAATATTTTTGACTTTTCATAATTTTTGTGTGTACTAGCTATAAGAAGATACTGCCAGACATTCAACTACTCAAAACCTTAGTAATTTAGCCAAATCCCATATTTTGCAATATTTGAGGTTAATGAATTTTGTAAAAAGTAATAATTCCGTACTTATTTCTTTTATCTCATGGCAACTATAATGTCATGATATAGTGATATATAATAGTTTATAATGATTCCAAGGAACTTGTGTAATGTGCTTGGTATGTGATTGCTTTTTCAAAATTCATAATAGAGCTAAGCATTTAAATGTATTAAGGGTAGCAGATCTATTTGCTATGTACATTAGGTAATCACAGCTTAATCACAAGTAATGATAATTGGGGTACACAGTTGAAACAAATCCTTGTTTTCAAATTAAATATTGAATATTGATCCCAGGCTTCACAATTTTTTTTAAAACACTAGGGGTAGTTTAAAGGCCATAAGTTATGTAATGCTGTAAACTGATAAATAAATACCACTAATATGATAAAATTCCAAACATAGATTCTTTTCTGTGTTCTGGAGTAATTGAAATTTAAAGGAAATTATTATTTTAGATCTATATAATGTTGTAAATAATTTAATATGTAATATGCTCTATTTCAAAAAGTTCTGTACTAGTTAATTTGTAAGGAGACTTTAAATTCAATAGTGGTTTAAACTTTCCATTTGGCCAAGCCTATAAGAATATTATTTAATCAAATTTGACACTTATATGTTTACATATATTTTGTACTACTCCTAATTCCAATAAACTTTTGAAAGCCTGTGCCTATTGTTTACCTAGATCTATTTTAAATATGTTATTTTTCTGATAACATTTTACATAAGTAATCTTTAAAAGGCCAGTGGCACTATTAATTGCAAGAATAATAGATCATTGGTAAAAAAGTAATTGGTTAAGTTGCCTGTATGTACCTTGATGTCTAACATCTCGGATGTGCCCCTCGCCAAACAGCCCCCAGGGGTATGGTTGGCTGGGCCTGCCCGGTGAGATGGTGGCTGCCCGTTCACCATGGTTTTTAGTTCATTTCTGCTGGCATTTGCCCCGCTCTGTTAATGTTAAGTCTGAAGCAGACCATATTTGTTTTCTGTCTTGGACTTCACTTTAATATTGTTTGGTACTCCAGGCTTTTTGACATGATAATTTCATTTTTTGACTCAATTTTATTCTTGTAGCCAAGTCTGTGCTATTATGGTTCTGATCTTGCTAAACATGTTCAACCAGCTGGTTAATATACTTATCTAAGATAGGTGGTATCAGCAGTCTTCTAGTTATTATTTCATGAAAATGTATATCATAAAGAAATTTGGATGCTTGAGTTTGCTTACTAACAGTACTTTATTGAATTAGAGTGGGCATTACACTAATGGTTGCAACCGTCAGCGGATTATGTACTAGTTCAAGGGAGCAGTCTCTAGCTTGAACGCTTATGTTTAGACTTATATCAGGTTGTCATTCAGAATCAACGCCTTGAGGTTGTGTCTCTGTCAGTTAAATTTATGTAATAGAGTTTTACTCTTTTTTAGTGAGGCCATCTATTCATTTATGTTGTTTAAAATTTTTGGCAAAGAATTCATTCTTGTATTGGAATTTGAAATCCATTTATTGGTTTTGTTAACACATCTATTAGCAAGCTCATATTCTCAATTGGTTGATATACAACCTTTCCTTATGGAGACTTTTATATTTCTTACTCTATAAATTCCATATCTGAAAATGTTTGGACAAATTTTGTTACTTTACTGTGGTACAATTTGCACCTGGTAGGTGTACTGAAACACAAATTCTGATATTATAATGATCTAATTAAGATATGTATAGATACATTAGAATGTATTACCCTGTATAGCGAATAGTATTGAACTATCTCACATGTTTCAAAACAGTAACATCTCGTGTCACACTCATGTTAGAAGACTAGGTATTACAGACCACGAAGCTTCATGTTACAGACGCAGTTTTGCGCTTGTTATGAAATGTACCAAATCAAAACCTCAATGTCACGCACCAAGATTTATGATCGCGTTAAAGATATCTCGTATCAACGCTGGTTTTGTTGCTCAGATTTAGTTGTGTTTTATCAAAGTTGTAGCATCGCGTGCGGAACTTTGATCCCCACGTTTATAAATATCTCGTAGGTACCGTCGTGGTACAGTTTGAGCCTATTATATATTTTTATTTCCAAAAGGATTAAGTTTTATCAAAGTTGTAATGAAGCATCGCGTGCGCAACTTTGGTCTCCTCGTTCAAGGATATCTCGTACCCTCGTGGTAAGATTTGAGGTAATCTTTTATTTTTCAAAAGAATAAAGTTTTATCAAAGTTGCATCGCGTGCGTAACTTTGATTCCCACGTAAGGACATCTCGTATCCTGGTGGTAAATTTGAGGTTATCTTTTGTTTTCTAAAAGGTTATGAAAATCTATTTACCTTCTGTAGAGATATCACAATCCATGATGTTTGGGCTTCTAAGTTTCCGTGGGCTCGATCTAGCGTTCCTTGGGCCTCATTTGGAGCTTGGAGCTGTTTGAGCTAGAACGCCGTTTTCAATTCCGTAAATCAAAATGCACTTGATATACTTATAAGAAACTTTCTGCTTATTTTTCTCTCACTGGCTGGACAAATTTTGAGCACAATTGTTAACATGAAGAAGTTAGTTAAACTAAAATTACTGATTTTCCCACGGAACAAACGATGCCGGCGAGTTCGCGAAAAGAAAAAGTGACGTAAGGTAGCAGGGCTACACAGAGTAAAAATATGTTAATTTTTTTTAACTCTGAATAAATCGCGATGCCGTAGACAAGCGGAAGAGGAATACTACACTGTAAATCAATTATATTTCAGATCCACATGAAATAAAATAAAGCCCCTAAAAGTACACCAGTAAGTATATGTTGCAACCTGTGATAAAAGATATCAGTTCCACGTTATTTCACTGCCTGATAATTTTTTTATAAAACTAAGTAGGCAAACTTAATCTGAAATGTTTACTGTGGTCGCTAATGACTATTGCTGTTAAAAAGCGATCTAAAATAAATAAATAAAACAAATAATACTGCCCACCTGATTGTAAGTAGTAACAGTCACCTATAGAATATGTGGTTATTGTGAGATTCTCAGCAAATTTGCAACTCCCACAAGAACCACAGTGTACCTTGCCAACATGTGATATAAGATGTAAAGTCACGGTGCCCAGTCATTTCACTGCCATATCTTATCTTTCAAACCGGGACACAGCAATGCGAGTACTGCTGTGTTCTGGTATCATAGGTAAACTGCAATAGGTAAGACGAGGGTACCCAAGCATGCGACCCTGGTACAGTCTCCCTCCGGTAAACCCCACTGCTAGTCACAGGTCTCCCCTTAGACGAGGGAGCATTCTATCACTATACTACGCTAGCCAGAGACGAGTTGTTGGGTTTTGTTTCGAGTATTCCATCCCTTCGTCAACGAACATCCACGGGAAGAAAACGTGAGTCGAAATTTTTGTATTCTAATTTCGTCACCGCATGGATTACACTACTGTTGAAAATTCTTAACATTATTATAGTAAATTGTTTCAATCATTTCCATAACTTACTTACATAGATAAATGTGATTACATTCATCATTTTCCAGTCAAATCACATCGCATTCAGTTTAATTCCAAACCGTATACCGTATCATTGTACAGATTCCATAAAAGTGATTCAGCGTTACATTTTATTAAAAAAATATCGGCGTTAAAGCAGCACATGTACAGAATGTACATTTTTACGATAGGAATCGGAGTCAATGGGCGTTTAATGCTAGTAAATTTCAATACGGCTCGTAAATATGTAATACGTTGAAAAATGAGTTCTTTTTTCTTACACGAGTTAGGCTAGTTTTCTGTTTAACTTAAAGATATGATCTAGTTTCTTTATGATCTATTTATACAGAATGCCTAATGCTACGACCTATGACGTTTACGATGTGTACAAAGTAGCTATTGTACCTAAACGAAATAAACTAAAATCAATACAATTAGCTATTTAAAGAAATTGCTTGTTATATTATTTACCCTGGTAGCTGGTAGGTAACATCACAGATAATATAATACTACAGTGTAACATCAAACTACAGGTTCTAGGTTTTCGTGTGTCAGTTTGTTTAAAGCCAAGTATGGTATGTAATTTTTAATAGCTTTGAATATTGATCTAACTGACGAAATAATTTTCGATTTTTGATACTGAATCCGCAGTCTCCATTCCGACACCCAATATATTCGTAGAGGGGGAAAAGTTTGTATTACTATGCATAAACAAATCATAACCGGTGTTAAGTTAACGACCTGGGCGGCGGATCGTTATTTCTCGATGATTCTACTCAGCCAACTCTCGTCGCTTGTTAGTTCGCATCAAAAGGGGACACGAATATTGGGAGCTATCCACACTTATCCCTTCTGGGCACTTTTCCCATAACAGCCGAGGATTGGGTGCCACTCGCGAGGGATAATTCTAGTGCCATACTAAAAAATATTTGATCGTATCACGAAAGATGTAGTGTAGTGCTTTTTCTCGCTAAATTGTAGTAATATAGGGAAATCTTAAAGTTGAAGGAAAAAAAAACAAACTTATTCCTTTAGTCCGATACAAAATGAAAAGCTTTATTCTGGTAGGTACATGGTTGTAATTCACTTATGCATAATGTTACTGAAGTTAACAAAATCCCTCAATGCAAAGCACTTAACTAAATTTTTATTTAATACAAGCCAAGGGCAGGATGGTTCAGGTTTGTTTGATCAATCTCGGCAGGTAAAAATCAGGTTCAAATTGGGTACAAAACTACAAAATGAGGGGCAATAAAGTACACGAACAAATAGTTATAGGTTTCCTTTTTTTTAAAAGAAATTAGTAGCCTTCCCCGGAGCGGTTGTTAGTGGGTCATACCTTCAATGCTAAGTTTCTGCGATCACGGGTCAGAGATATAATATTCCAATTTCTTAACTTATTCTCTGTTTCTAATATTATTTGTGTAATTCCACAGAATTCCTCCTTGATATTAGGTTATTAGGTAGGTTAGTTGCAGCGGAGCCCTACGGCCTCCGGGAACTGCCCTGGAGATTCATAGCACAGTGTTATGTTAAAAATATAATTAAATATGCCTATGATCTTGAGGTCAGTGGGTCTAACACTGAGTTCTGAAGGAATCCCAGTCAATACATTTGAACTTCATGTAATAAACATAGCAAATGAATTCTAAAACATAATTTTTAATAAATCGACAAATTGTCTTATTGGTTAGTTAATAAAAAGGACCTATGGAGGGGAGAGCACCAATTTTGTGTATAATTATTGCTATTAATAAAAAGAAAACAGCTTAATTTGTGAGTTCTTTGCCAAAGAAGGATGTGAAACTTAATATTGTGAAAATTTAGAATTTAACATGAAATTCGCAAGTGTTACTCAATATATGCCTTAATCCCACTAAGATGCCGTTTACTATCAAGGTTTTTTAATGAAATAGGGGATGAAAAAGGCGAATTTTGGAAATGTAATATGTTTGATTTAATAATCAATTTACCCACAAATAAAAATAAAATTAACAAAATCTGTTTTAAATCATGAAATATAATAAGTTAATTAGATACCTTAGTGTGGGCGGAGTATTATCTATTGATATAATTTATTTATTCAACTAATTCACCGAATCGCGCGCCGGCGATTATAAATATGATTGAGCTTTTACTCTTCAAGCTGAAAACAAAAATAACTCACTTTGTTAAATTCAGGGTGGCTTTTCGAATTAAATTCACACGGAAAACGAGAGAAATACCTACGAAATAAATATATAAAAACTTTATGATCTTCAAATCAATAACAAATTACTTCGATCGACGTCTCACAGACTAGTCATAACCTAGACGATAGACTAAACCAACGCTCCACTTGCGCGCAGATTTGCGTTTATGTGGAAGCGACGGAGCCGAGGTCCGTTTGCTGAATGTTAAGCGCCGTATTGGCGACGGAACCTCTCCTAAAACCAAATTCATTTCATAACACTCGTAAGACTCTTAACTTGCTTCAAGATGTGTCAAGTCAACATACGGATCTTTCGAAATTCTACAATACCTATGCAATAAGTATTTCCAGCTAAAGTTATGTTTAGTTGAAAAACAAAACGCAATGAAAAATCAACCCTAAACAAATTGTGAATGCTTTCCAAATTCTATTCGACGAAACTATAATTATATGATCTATAAGTTTAACTGTATTTTATTAAAATATGTCTATAGAAATGATCAAAACAAACGGTCCAAATGTCAAATTCCGAATTTTGAGAAAATCAACCCACCTAAATGGAAGCACGGGATTTTGGGCGAAAAAAAACTATCTTTGTAAATAAGGCCAGGATAAACGCGAGATTTATTTTGTTTATGCAAAAAGTGAATAATGACCAAAGATAATTGCAAATGTCACTGACGTGACGTGAAACGACGTTGACGTTGACACTTGACATTGATATTGTGAAATTAATTGACAAAGTTATTGTAATTATGATTTTAGTTGTGAAATTTGTGTTAAAACTACAGTGAAACCAAAGTGTTTTTGCAAAATTAGTGTTTTATGAAATTTTAAGAAAAAACAGTGTTACAGTATCCCCCCAACCACGATAGAATTCACGTAGGGAATTCGTCTGACGCCTCGTCAGCCTCAAAACCTCCTAACCAACCAAACAAAATTATCATAATTAGAATCAATTAGGTACTTAAAAACTATTCATTCGTGATAAACTCTGTACCCAATTACGCCTAACGTTATTTTTTTTCATAAGTTTATTTATTTGTATAAGATAAAAAATAAAGCTTTAAATATAAACGTGTGTAAATAAAGAATATTTAACATGCATGTACCTTAAATCTACGTAAATCCATTAATATGGTATGTTAAAGATTGTAATAAAAAAAACCACATTCACCAATAAGGTGACAAAATCTAGCGCGAAACTACTGCTGCTAGCACCTACATGGTTGTAAAAAAAAATATTCACCAATAAGGTGGCAAAATCTAGCGAAACCTCTTCTGCTAGCACCTATATGGCTGTGATAAATAGGCAAAAAGCATTATATCCTATGCCCATCAAATATAAGAAAGTAATAAAAAAAAAACTGTAGTGTCAGGACTGACGCCGAGATGGCGTTGTTAAATAAGTATATCTTGACACTAGCAGTGTATAGCAAGTAATGTCAACAACCACCGGTAGATGCCGTTATTACAGACATTTTGACTCTAATCGTCAAATAATAAGTAGAAAAAAACAATAAAAAGGAAATAAAAAAAAAATGAGTTGCATGGTGTCGTTGCCCCTGATCGTCGATATTGATTTTCCTACGTTTCCAGCTAGATGTAACCTCCTCCATTATAAGAATATAGCAAAGGCTTATTTCTAGAGTTGCCAACCGCTCCTGTGAGGAATTCAAAATTAATTTTGTTGATTAGAGTAGAATACATATAAAAATAATGAACAAGACACGTTTATATTTGTGATCTTGTGCTAAATGCATCTATCTAACCACATAACAGTTATAATAAGTACATACTTGTTCCTTAATTCTGGTATCAGATACTAAAGAAGTAATATCCATTTTATATAATGGTAGTAATAATATATTTATAATGGTATGAACTAAGACACGTATAATATTTGTGTTTTAGATCTTTATGTACTTATGTAATGGTAATATCAATTTTGAAGATGTTAGGTAAATGGAAACTTAAGTATCAAGGCAAATCAATAAAAAAACGACAGGGACAGACACATGCAAAAACGCCGCCAGATGTTATATGGCGCGTTATCCTACACTCGGGTTCTACGAGACGCCAGGAAGAATGGCGGGGTGGGTATTCTGTGACCGCCGCACCCGCGGTGCCTAAATAGTTTAAATGCTTATAAAAATATGGCTATTTTCATAAGAGTATAAAAATGAAAATTAAGTAGGTATTATGTTAATGTATGTATGTATGTAATTTAGTCACTCGAAGTATCTAAATTTTTAAAATCTTTTATGTGCCACTTTCCTATGTATTTTCCGTTCTCGTCTTCGAGCTCATAGACGAGGCGAGAAAGCTTACGTATAATTTTACAACGTTCATATTTAGGGGCAAGTTTAGCAGTAAAATATTTATTAGCAGAACTCTGCTTGTACGTCCGCTTCCACACAAAATCACCAACATTAAAAGAGATATCTCTGCGTTTGTTGTTATAGTATTTTATATTCCTTTCATGGGCCTTACGCAATGACTCTCGGACTTTGATGAAAATGTCACCGAGGTGGCCAATATTAGACGCATGAGTATCGCGTGGTACCACAACCAACTCTTGGAGATCTTCGAAGCCACGGTAAATACTACCATCTGTGACAGCTTCCCTACCGTGTACTAGCATGAAAGGAGTATAAGAAGTAGACTCATTTACTGAGGTGTTCATGGCAAATTGTATTTTATGTATGTTAATATCCCACGTTCTATGATCGTTCTCAACAAACGAGGAAACTGCAGTGATTATTGTGCGGTTATAACGTTCCACCGTATTAACTTGTGGACAATATACTGGACCCAAATGTACTTGCGGAATATTGTATTTTTCATATAATGCCTGAACCTCATGACTTATAAATTGCGAGCCATTATCAGACATCACCGTCTGTGGTATTCCGTGAACCAGAAATACATGGTCTTCTAACCTTTGCGCTATAACTTTGCCCGTTGCACGCCGTATAGGAAATAATAAACAATATTTTGTAAAACAACACACAACTACTAGTAAAAAGGTGTTTTGCTGTCGAGACATCGGCAGTGGACCAACTAGATCAATGCTGATGCACTGGAATGGTCGACAGCAGACCTTGGGTTCCCCCATAAAGCCAGCTGGCGCTAGTGAGCTATGTTTATATGAGTTGCAAGTGGCACAATTTTTAATAAATTCCTCGGTATCTTTATGCATACCGGGCCAAAAATACCGTAATTTTAATCTTTTATAAGTTTTTGCAACGCCTAAGTGCGCAGCAATTGGTTCAGAATGGTTACTTTTCATAATATCCTCCCTAAGCTCCTTTGGTACAACCTCTTTCCACTGGTAGTCACCACAGAGTTTGTTAGTGCTTTTTGTAAATCTAAAAAGCCTACCATCAACAATTTGAAAATTGGGACACGCGCGCGGCCTATCCGTGCAACGTTTTAATATATTGTTATACCAAGCATCGCTGGAAGTAAATGCGTCTACGGCTGCCACTGGTACAGAACGTGATAGTGCATCCGGTACGACGTTTTGAGATCCACTACGATGCTCAATAATGAAATTATAAGGCGATAGCCTACACCCCCAACGCGCTAGTCGTCCTGTCGGATTCTTAAGGTTTAAAAACCACTTTAGACTAGCATGGTCGGTAATAATTTTAAATTGTCGACCACCTTCAAGGTAAGGGCGGAAGTGTTCAACGACATGTACCACGGCCAATGCCTCTCGCTCTGTAGCGGAATAGTTACGTTCAGCGGGTGTTAGTGAACGGCTACAGTACGCAACAGGATGTTCTTGTCCATCTACAACCTGGGTTAAGGTACCTCCTAACCCGAAATCAGAAGCGTCACAGTGGACAGCAAAATCTTTCGAGAAGTCAGGACATACCAGAACCGGGGAAGTAGACAGTGCGAGTTTTAGGTCGTTGAACGCCTCGTCTGCCTCGGTCGTCCATTTGAAAGGGGGCGCGCTCTTACGGGTAGAAGTAAGAGCATTAAGGGGACCAGCTCTATGACTAAAATTTTTTATGAAACGCCTATAATAAGATGCAGTTCCCAAGAAACGTTTGACGTCTTTCCTGCAGGTGGGAATAGGAAAGTCTACTATAGCCTTAATTTTGTCAGGATCCGTGCGCAGACCATATTCGTCAACCACATGACCCAAGAATTTCAGCTGTCTCCTGAAGAACTGGCATTTACCCATGTTGACAGTAAGGTTGGCTAGTTTAAGTCTCTCCTTTACCCTACGTAGGAGCTGGAGGTGATCCTGGAAGGCCGTTGGGCCTTCAGGAGTAAGTAAAATTAAATCATCAACATATACGAACACCTTATTGTCAAACTCGGGCCCAAAGAGGCGGTCCATCAACCGCTGCTGCGTAGCTGGAGCTGCAGTAAGTCCAAAGCACATGACCTTAAAGTGAAACAAGCCTCTGCAGGGAATAGTAAAAGCAGTTTTCTCTCTGGACTCAATAGAGTCCAAAGGAACTTGGTAATATGAAGACTTAAGGTCAATAGAAGATAAGTACTTAGCGTTTTTGAGCTGGTCCAGAATATGGCTAATATAAGGCATAGGGTAAGCGTCATGCTTTGATATGGCGTTAAGTTTTCGGCTGTCCAAGCAGAAACGTGATGACCCATCTGATTTAACCGCTAAAGTAACGGGGTTGTTCCATGCACTTCCGCTAGGCTCCACAACATCATCCTTCAGCATTTGGTCTAGGTGTTTATTTAATTCTGCCAGTTTAGCGGGTGAGACTACATAATACCGTTGTTTAATAGGTGGGTGGTCACCGGTATCAATTTTATGACTCACTAAGTGTGTCCTACCTAGGCCTTTCTTTTCTGCGGAAATGTCATCAAATTGCTTTATGACGTCATTGACCAGCCTACGCTCAAGCTTAGATAAAGTTTCAAAATCATGTAAAGCACCGCTGCCTGACATAACTGTGTACACCTGATTATTATTTTTATATAAATGTCCGCTATCTTCTAACAATGATAAAATATCTGGCGCAATATTAAATTCCTTCCAGAAATTTAAGCCAAATAACAACTCTGTAGCAACTCCAGGGACGACGTAAAATTTAATAACACGAGTTTTATTCTCTATCGATACTGGTAAAAATAAATACCCAGTTACTCGTGAAGTAGAACCATTTGCAGTTTTTATAAAGTCTAAGTCCTCAGACTTATGTAAAGTAGCGAAATCTTTAAAATATTTGTATGCTTGCCCTCCCACAATGGAGATCTGTGATCCTGAATCCAGTAATCCTCTGAATTCCAAGCCAAAAATATTAATCTTCAGATAAGCTCTGGTATCATTATAGGTGGCGGTAGTAGTAGCGTGAACCGATGTAACCTTACCTTTATGCGTATGTATGTTACTAGCTTTATTTACATTATTATAGAATTCATTGTATTTCTGCCTTGATTGTTCAGAATTACAATGTTTATTATAAAAATATACTGTCTTATGCCATCGGTTCACTGCTTGGCGTTTTTTGGAATCTCTGCGGTTGAAGGTTTTGAAGAAGTGCACTTTGGACAATTATTTGCATTGAACCCCTTTTCTCCACAACGATAACAAATAAGTACCCAAGGCGCCTTGCAATACCTCAAGCTGTGGCCATTTTTACGACAGCGGACACAAAAAAGATTATTTTGTGTATTATTCACTGGCTGAATTGAAGAGACTTTTGGTGGAGCCTTGCTACTACTATTACCACTAGTATTTTTGTAACACAAATCGGGAGCCAGAGAAGAAGTGGTGACCCTAGGAGGTTCACTGAAATGCACCGATCGCTCCTTTGCACCTTCTAATAACCTACATTTTTTCTTTAAATCAGTCCAAGATTCCACTGGGGCTAGAGCAAGCTGAGTAGTATAAAAAGGTCTTATATTAAACATGATAATGTTCAATTTATCATCATCAGAGATTGGTTTTGATAATCGAGAAAAATAATTTTGCATAATGCTGAGATAATTCACAATGCTTTCATCGGGGCCCTGAGTACGACTTCTAATTTCCTGCATCAAGCGATGGTCATAATCAGATGGAAGATATTCCTCGAGAAGCAAGGTCTTCAGCTCAGACCAATTGTGAACGTCCGACTTTACTCCTCGATACCAGCACAGCGCTTCATCAGTAAAAAGTTCAGCCGCAGAACAGAAAAGCTTTGAATCTGAAAGGCCACGAGACAAGCATAATTCCTCGAGGCGTTGTAAGAAAGCTTTAATGCATGTCTTGCCATTGAAGCGTAAATTTAGTTTATGCACGGAGCAATCATTAGCTGTGTTGTGTGTAGTTGCAGTGGAGTGCTCAATAGGTTGTTCAGGTGCCAAGCTACTTTTAAAATTATGACAAATATTATCTATTTTAACAAGAATGCTATCTAATCTATTATTCAGAGAAGTAATTAAAGAAGTAAGATTATTATCATCATACTCCGATAAAGACAAGCGACCAATTCTGTGGAATAAGTGGTGTGCAAGAGTTTGAATTCTATTTAACACCTTAAGTGATGACGGTTTACTTGAAGTACTTGTGATAAGTTTCTCAAGATCATCTAATTTCTTTTGAATTACTTTTAATTCAATATTGACATCAAGATCACAAGTCAGTATTTCATCAGAAGGCAGATCTTTATTGAGAGTACGGATCTGTGCTCTCAGAGCCATCACCGTGTCAGCTGGTTTCGAACCCCTGATTTTCACCTCATATTCTAGTTCATCTTTGTTAAGTAAATTAAAACTAATTGGTCTTTGTTCCATTTTTGTAAAAATATACTACGCTCTATTCTATATGATAAGTTAATTTTACAATATTATTTATATTATATACTCAAACTATGAACAAAAAATCTTAAAATATATTCACCTTTGCAACTGTAACTAAAATTTGTTTTTTATTTATACCTATCTGAACCAAACCTGCATAGAATTCTTATTTATCTTATAACTAGTGAGACCGGCAGACGTTCTCCTGTCCGATTCCAGCGCCACCTACTGGGTCCAGTTGTACTTTTAAACCTTCCCTGGACCTATTCAAATACACATAACATTTCGTAAGAATCGGTCGAGCCGTTTTTGAGTTTTAGCTTAACTAACACACAACGTTAAAAAAAAGAAAATTATTAAAGATACATACCGAGATGGATCAACACTATCTGAGCATTTGACCAGAATAATGGGCCATATAATACCACAAAACCTGCTGTATATTCGGGCGCCAAATTGTAGTGCTTTTTCTCGCTAAATTGTAGTAATATAGGGAAATCTTAAAGTTGAAGGAAAAAAAAACAAACTTATTCCTTTAGTCCGATACAAAATGAAAAGCTTTATTCTGGTAGGTACATGGTTGTAATTCACTTATGCATAATGTTACTGAAGTTAACAAAATCCCTCAATGCAAAGCACTTAACTAAATTTTTATTTAATACAAGCCAAGGGCAGGATGGTTCAGGTTTGTTTGATCAATCTCGGCAGGTAAAAATCAGGTTCAAATTGGGTACAAAACTACAAAATGAGGGGCAATAAAGTACACGAACAAATAGTTATAGGTTTCCTTTTTTTTAAAAGAAATTAGTAGCCTTCCCCGGAGCGGTTGTTAGTGGGTCATACCTTCAATGCTAAGTTTCTGCGATCACGGGTCAGAGATATAATATTCCAATTTCTTAACTTATTCTCTGTTTCTAATATTATTTGTGTAATTCCACAGAATTCCTCCTTGATATTAGGTTATTAGGTAGGTTAGTTGCAGCGGAGCCCTACGGCCTCCGGGAACTGCCCTGGAGATTCATAGCACAGTGTTATGTTAAAAATATAATTAAATATGCCTATGATCTTGAGGTCAGTGGGTCTAACACTGAGTTCTGAAGGAATCCCAGTCAATACATTTGAACTTCATGTAATAAACATAGCAAATGAATTCTAAAACATAATTTTTAATAAATCGACAAATTGTCTTATTGGTTAGTTAATAAAAAGGACCTATGGAGGGGAGAGCACCAATTTTGTGTATAATTATTGCTATTAATAAAAAGAAAACAGCTTAATTTGTGAGTTCTTTGCCAAAGAAGGATGTGAAACTTAATATTGTGAAAATTTAGAATTTAACATGAAATTCGCAAGTGTTACTCAATATATGCCTTAATCCCACTAAGATGCCGTTTACTATCAAGGTTTTTTAATGAAATAGGGGATGAAAAAGGCGAATTTTGGAAATGTAATATGTTTGATTTAATAATCAATTTACCCACAAATAAAAATAAAATTAACAAAATCTGTTTTAAATCATGAAATATAATAAGTTAATTAGATACCTTAGTGTGGGCGGAGTATTATCTATTGATATAATTTATTTATTCAACTAATTCACCGAATCGCGCGCCGGCGATTATAAATATGATTGAGCTTTTACTCTTCAAGCTGAAAACAAAAATAACTCACTTTGTTAAATTCAGGGTGGCTTTTCGAATTAAATTCACACGGAAAACGAGAGAAATACCTACGAAATAAATATATAAAAACTTTATGATCTTCAAATCAATAACAAATTACTTCGATCGACGTCTCACAGACTAGTCATAACCTAGACGATAGACTAAACCAACGCTCCACTTGCGCGCAGATTTGCGTTTATGTGGAAGCGACGGAGCCGAGGTCCGTTTGCTGAATGTTAAGCGCCGTATTGGCGACGGAACCTCTCCTAAAACCAAATTCATTTCATAACACTCGTAAGACTCTTAACTTGCTTCAAGATGTGTCAAGTCAACATACGGATCTTTCGAAATTCTACAATACCTATGCAATAAGTATTTCCAGCTAAAGTTATGTTTAGTTGAAAAACAAAACGCAATGAAAAATCAACCCTAAACAAATTGTGAATGCTTTCCAAATTCTATTCGACGAAACTATAATTATATGATCTATAAGTTTAACTGTATTTTATTAAAATATGTCTATAGAAATGATCAAAACAAACGGTCCAAATGTCAAATTCCGAATTTTGAGAAAATCAACCCACCTAAATGGAAGCACGGGATTTTGGGCGAAAAAAAACTATCTTTGTAAATAAGGCCAGGATAAACGCGAGATTTATTTTGTTTATGCAAAAAGTGAATAATGACCAAAGATAATTGCAAATGTCACTGACGTGACGTGAAACGACGTTGACGTTGACACTTGACATTGATATTGTGAAATTAATTGACAAAGTTATTGTAATTATGATTTTAGTTGTGAAATTTGTGTTAAAACTACAGTGAAACCAAAGTGTTTTTGCAAAATTAGTGTTTTATGAAATTTTAAGAAAAAACAGTGTTACAGTAGGAGGGATTAATTTATCTGTGTCATCATTGCCCCGACCAGTTCTTGGTTTGAGACAGTTTTGGGGTCATGAAAATATGTTTTTTTGGCCAAATTTATCTATATCGATAATTCCATACATCATAGACGGACATAATATCCCACTGAACTTATTATTGTTGTTATGTTGATACATGAACGGTTTATGAGTTTCCATATATATCATAAGCTATTTAATTACAGCACAAAATAGTCAAGTTTCGTACATACCACGAGGTATTCAAACTTAGTAATGATTGATAGATGTGAGTGAATCAAAAGTCTTAGTAAATAAAACTTTCTTCCTTAAAATAAATCTGAAACAAAGTGCATAAAGCTTTTTCTGGCCTAAATTACACCTTTTGGCGCTATGCCTTCCATCCTTATATAGATCCAAAGAAATTTTGATTCTTAGTTTCGAGCATTCATCATCACAGCTCATAAACGTCCCCACCCAGGGGCTCGAGCGTTCCTTAAGTTAGGGTATTTAGGCCTTAGTCAACAACGCTGGCCCTGTGCGGATTGGTCGACGTGACATATTACACACCTTTGAACTTCGCAAATATATGCAGGTTGCTTCACGATACACTGAAAAAAATGGTCGCTTATCAAGTTGAAATTTTGCTTGATTGAGTAAAATATAATAAAATTAATCATTAACATTTTTAAAACTACACACCACAAATGATTATGAAAATCAATTTGAAATGATTGAACGCTTATTAAGTAAAACATATTCAAAACAATAAACTTTCTTATTTAATTTTGGTGACGTGACTTTGTAAACATTTATAATTGTTAATTCTAATAAGATAAAATGATTAATCATGTCAAGCTTTGCGACTTGCCAGAAAAGTGATCAAGTTCTTAATAAAATCCACAAAAATAATAGTGACATCCAAAACGTAATCTTATTACGGCCTACCAACTATACTTTATTACTGTAATCATACGCCTTTGTGCGCTCGTACTCGTATATAAATAATTTGCATGAAGAATGTAACAAATTCTTGATACATATTATCAATTTTTTTTCAGTGTATTTTCCTTCGCCGTAGGAGCGTCGTCGGACAAACGTAAATTATGATGTTTAAAAAACGAATAACACATTGGTACATGGCAAGATCGAACCCAGAACCTCCCGAATAGAAGGCCAGTCTTCAGTCTTGAGTCTTCAATGCCACCGACGCTGTTTCGGGCAAAAGCAAAAGCATCTCGTCCTCAATATATAGCCTCCATTTGCATTCATGCGTTGCTATGTGCGTTTTTGAAAACGCTGCCCTTAAAGTGTTAATAAGTGGACTTTCTTTCTAGTTTAAATCGCACGTAGGTTGAGTAAATATTATTATGGAAACATAGTGTTCCAAAAGTTAGTTTTTTGAAAGAAATTTGTAAATACACTGTTAAAAACTAGAAAGCATTACTTAAATAGTATGTATATACTCATCTCATATACTAACTACTTAAAAATACCATCTCAGAATATCGTACCATGCTTTTTTATACATGTATGGTAAACCACACACTCGGGACGCTGACACTAACGCTAACGCTGAAGAGGGATGACTCCGAAGAGCGCTAAATGACCGAACACGTGGAGTGTTGAAAGTACACTAATTTATTGTTTCTCACCAATAATGCTCTATTGCGTAATAAGTAAAGCACAGCGCGCGGCGTCATGCAAGACACGCTAAATTAATCTAGGTCACATCAAGTAACGTAAAATTATGTGCGGCTGGCCCGTACATCTTGCCAAACGGAGAAGAAAAGGAATACAACTAAGTAGGTAGCTAAAGTGCAAGAGGCTGGCTAAATATAGCAAACACACATTGTTCAATAAAAAGACTTAAAAAGGTGATAAACAATAATCGCTTACGCTAAACAATGCTTAAAATCGTATAGAAATGATTCATAAATTCATTATACACAAATGTTAATTAAAATAAAAATGTTATAGACATTAATAATAGTAAAAGTAAACAATTGAAACAAATTAATAAAAGTAAATAATTGTCCGATATTAAATGTTTATAAGTCCACTGACACTTATTCGTTTTGGCTCCCGGATGGCCTGATTATTTCACTATAAGATGTACTCGGTATATGAATTGATACTGATCGCGGAGGTTTTGAAGGCGCCGTGCCTCTATTACCACTTAAAATGTTCATGCTCACTGCTTTACGCAACTCACTAGGTAACTCACTACACTCATTTTGCTCTTGAAGTCCATCAGACGCACGCCGACGATGAAGACCGCTCGCCGAGGCCTCCCCCACGGGAGACGATGAGAGCCACGGAAGCTGCACTCGACGAAGCCTCTTCCGTCTTATACGAAAGAGTACTGCTACTGCTGCTATTATTAGTAAGATCGCTATTATCCCATAGCTGATGGAGTAGTGATGGATATCGTGTATGTTAAAATCGGATGCTGACTCCTGCTTTATGGTATTGATCTTATCCATTATCTCATGATAAGCTTGCTCGTGATTTTCCGTAGTGAAGATGTACGTTGGTGCTGAAGTATTGACAACTCTATTTAAGATCGACATATCAGGGGCTTCGATAATGGGTTGTATTTTAATTCTTTTTACAAAGTCGTTGTGAGCGTAAATCGTAAATGAATCGCCCTTGATTATACAGCCTTGGCCTATATCTAGTATGCCATTGCCCGCAATTGTGCTTACTGTCATTCCAGCTGGGCAAAATGTGCGAACGTTGTATTCATTGCAACACGAATACAGCCAGACATTCTGTCGCTGTAACTTTATCCATCTATTGTAACAAGATGATTGTTCATAAGTGCAGGGTGACGCATTTTTGCCTGCATTTATTAAAGTTAATTTGCATAGGTTTTGCTTGAGATCTAGATCATATATAGGTTTATCTAAGATACATAAAATTTTATCTTCTGATGCATGAAGGCAAGTTTGCATGTCGCGTTAATTTAAGAAAACGACCATATCTTTACGTAGGTTAAATGCTAAGTACGGGTAGGTAGGTACAGTGAGGTAGGAAATTCCTTTATCATTTCGTGGGATTGTTATAATTTTATCGAGCTCATATATGTCGCTGCTAACCAGTGGAAACCTTATTTCGATGAGGAGGTAATTTTTGTAAATGCTAGCAAACACCTTAAGTAATTTGTATAAGTTTTTTATGTTATCTGTCTCCACAGGTATCTTTAGGTCATCGTGTAGTTGGCCTGATATAAAATTGATTTGTTCATCTAATTGCTCTTTCGACAACAGGTGCGTGTCGATGCGACCGTGAGTGATGTCAGTCACAATATCGATAAGAGAAGTTTGCATGCGTCTCAAGTTTTCTAGGATGATGTTAGCTCCTAAAGCTGATGACGTAATGTAAAGGTTATTATTGACGTCTGAACGTATTCCATTTAGCTCAACAGAAATTTGTTTTAGATGATTATTTATTGCTGTAAATTGTGTATTCATTATTCGCTCGTTGCGCTGTATAATATTATATTCTGCTTCGATTATTGTGGTTTGATTTTTTATAAGTTGTTTGAGGTGGTTTTCGTTGTAGCTAATTTTTTGGATATCTTTCGCATATTGTTGGGCAAAATCGTTATCTAAAACACCGAATAAGTAATTTGCAACGGACCCCACACCGTTTATCAAACCTCTTTTCTGACGTAGACTGGTGGGACCCCGAAGTAATTGATTATAATGTTCAATTTCAGTTAATTCGTGTGCTAGCTGATTCGTAATGCTTTTATATTGTAAATTGGACTTCTCAGTCAAACCTTGTAGGTGTCTCACGTAAGTCTCCATATCTGTGAATGCTTGCCAGTAACCAGTGAGATTGTAGTATACCACCAGCTTCCACTCATCTCGAATGAACTGTAAATTCGAGATCTTATCAAAATATAGCGTCTGATTGCTATCTAATGTCACGTTGCTCACAATATTTTGCTGTATCGACGGAGATATTAATGAAATAAATAGAAGAAGTGGTAATAAGAGACAGTTCGCTAGTACGCTACGTTTATTCCTTCTACCCTTTGTCTCGACTCGCGCAGATGTTGGAGTACCATGTAGCTGGGAGTCGTCGCGCTTCGCTGCGGTAATGTTATCTTCTCTATGAACAGGTAAAGGTATAAGTTTTGTTACAGGGCGTTTTAAAATATTGTTCTCTGTTTTAATTGATACGACCCTGACGTAGTCATCCTTGCCAGGGTGAAGTTCCTGAATTCTACCAAGTGCCCATTTACCTGGAGGTATGTTGTCCTCCTTTATCAAAACGATATCATTTAGTTTCAGATTCTTACATGGTTTTCTCCATTTGGACCGAACCTGAAGGTGCTGAAGGTAATCTGATGACCATAGTTTCCAAAATTGTTTGTTCATGTGCTGTACTAGTTGCCATCTTGCGGGTAGGCTAATATTATCTGGGTCCGTCTGAGGTCGGGATAGCATAGAGTCACCAATTAAAAAATGACCCGGGGTAAGATACGCATCGTCAGGATTCTCGGTCAAGGAAAATAATGGACGTGAGTTAAGGCAGGCTTCAATTTGATGCAATAAAGTCGAAAACTCTTCATAAGTTAGTTTTTGCTCTCCCAGGACGCGTTTAAGATGTCTCTTAAAAGATCGCACTGCCGCTTCCCACAATCCACCTGCACTCGGCCATGCAGGCGCGTTAAACGACCACTCAATGTTTTTAACACTAAGGTTGCTAAAAAAGTCTTGATTGAGAGTCTGCAAAATCAATTTGTACTCTTTATCTAACACTCGCTTCGCTCCGATAAAGTTAGTGCCATTATCACTATACATTCGGCGGGGAGTCCCGCGCCGGGCACATAAACGGCTCAATGCTGCCAAAAATGCTGGTGTAGTTAAGTCGGACACCAGTTCCAGGTGTACAGCTTTTGTTGCTAGGCAGACGAAAATGGCGACATAACCCTTGTATGTCTTCACTCCCCTACCCTTGCTCAGTTTCAAATCGACATGACCGGTAAAGTCTACACCGGTGTGTGTAAAAGGGCGGGAAGGAGTTACTCTCGCTCGAGGGAGATCAGCCATAATCTGTTGATACTTTTCTGAGCTATAGCGTCGGCATTTCATGCATTGTCTAAGTTGCCGTTTGACAGTGCGCATGCCGCTCATAACCCAGTAGTTCTCTCTTACATATAATAAAGTTAGTCTTGGACCACCGTGTAAGGTAGTAATGTGCGCGTGATGGATAATTAAATCAGTAAAACGACTACAACTCGACAATATTATCGGATGCTTGGCTGCACAGCTTATGTTCGAATTTCCAAGACGACCGCCAACTCTCAAGATTCCATCTTCATCTAAATAGGGGCTCAAACTCGCTATTTTGCTATTAGATCGAATATGACCTTTGCTTCTTATATAATCTAAATCGCTATAAAAATCATTCGTTTGAATATGCTTTATTATTAATTGTTTCGCTTTGTTTATTTCCGTTGCTGATAGGTAAGTATCATGTTCGATTGCTCTGTGTCGTAACGCCGCCGTGAAACGAGACACCCATGCCACTATCTTTACGGCACGAGTTATGGAGCTATTGTTTACTAATATTTCATTAATTATCGTTGAGCTTGAATGTTGTAAGGCTACGTTTACACTGACCTTTTTTACCTCTAAGTTCGGCGTTTCGATTTGCGTTGGCGATTTTGTATTATTGGGATCAAAATGAGGTAACCATTCCGGGCCGTTCCACCAAAGTGGATTGTCGTGAAGCTTGGCCACGGATAAACCACGCGTAGCACAATCGGCTGCGTTTTCCTCAGACCGTACGTGATGCCAGTTCGAAGCTGGTATTACTTCCGTTATTTGTTGAACCCGATTCGCTACGAACTGTTTCCATCGAGTTGTATCTCCATGTAACCATCCCAGTACTACCATGGAGTCAGTAAAAGCATAAATCTGTAAGTTTGTATTCGCTAATGACGCTTTTATGATTTTTACTAACTGGGTTAAGAGTAAGGCACCGCATAGCTCCAATCGTGGCAGTGAGACTTTCTTAAGTGGTGCCAGTTTAGTTTTTGCAGCAACTAGTCGTGATGTGCATTCACCTTTATCGTCGGGCGCTACTAGGTAAACAACACAGGCGTAAGCCTTTTCGGATGCGTCACTGTAGCCGTATAATCTAAATGCTTGCTGTGTGTCACCTAAATATCGAGGTATGTTAAATTCACTAACCCTTTTCAGATCATTTCGAAGCTCGGCCCATTCCGTTTTAATGTCAGTAGGAATTTCGTCATCCCATCCCATGCCACAGGACCATGTTTTTTGAAAGAGGATCTTAGCCCTGATGGTTAGTGGTGAGAGCCACCCTAAGGGATCGAACACCTTCGATATCAACGAGAGAAGTTGACGCTTTGTGCTACAGTCGCCATCGAAATCTATCTTGTTTGTAAACACAAATGAGTCAGAAGAGGGAATCCATCGGAGGCCTAAAGTTTTCCGGGACTCAGCGCATCTAAAATCAAAGGGCCCGTCTAGTTGGTTCGCTGATAAATGGGTTAGTAGCTCCGGGTTGTTAGCTGCCCATTTTCTTAAGTTCATCCCTGCGCCTTTCAAGATTTCAATTAATTGGTACTGCAATTCTTTTGTTTCCGCTAGAGAATTATGTCCACTCAGCAAATCGTCCATGTAGAAACTTTTTTCTAGAGCTGCTGATGCAAGAGGATATTTTGATGCATCATCTTTAGCTAGTTGTCTAAGTGTGCGCATCGCTAAGTATGGCGCTGCTTTTGCTCCAAAAATTACTGATGTAAGGACGTATTCCTGAAGTGGCTCATGCGTTGAATATCGCCAGATGAATGATTGAAGGTGCTGGTCATCTTCTCTTATCAGAATTTGCCAGAACATCTTCTCTATATCAGCCGTTATAACATATTTATATTGTCGCCAAGTAAGTAATAATGATTGTAGGTCACACTGTAAGTTTGGACCGCACTCCATCACATCATTGAGGCTAAATCCAGTACTGGTTTTTGACGACGCGTTAAATACCACTCTAAGACTCGTACTGGTTTTTGACGACGCGTTAAATACCACTCTAAGACTCGTAGTGGTAGAATCATTTTTCAACACTCCGTGATGTGGTAAGAAACATGGAGGTTTACTACTATCGCTTGCTGGTCGCATGAGTCCTAAATCATTATATTCGCAAATGAATTGCTTATAGCTTGCTGATAACGCTTTATTTCGTTCCATTTTGCTTTCTAGTTGCTTAAATTGCGCTATCGCTTTTGCCTTAGACGACCCTAATTTTTTTTCGTAATTAGGTTTCAATGGTAGGGCTACTTCATACCTGCCATCGGTACGACGCTTTGTGGTAGCAGTGTAATGCTGTTCACAATATTGTTCCTCACTGGTAAGCTCTGATGTAGTACTGGGGATCTCTTCGATTTCCCAGTATTTTTTTATTTCAGCTAAATTATTAACCACAACGTTACAGTGAAGAGTTTTAATATTGCCAGACAAAATCCACCCTAATTTGGTTTGCTGTGCTATCGGCGCATTGTGTTCCCCTTTGACAAGTCCATTCATGATGACATCGGAGTATACGCAGGCATCCAACAGAATGTCGATTGGCTTAGATACGTTATATTCAGGGTCCGCTAATTTCACATTTTTAATGTGAGGCCACGATTGCCTAGAAAAGGACACGTTAGGGAGATCGCTTATTACTCGAGGAATAACAGACGCTTCTGTGTTTAAACAATAATCATCGTAAATAGATTTACACTCGAGAGTAACAAGACCTCTACTTTGCTTAGGGCTGATACCTACACCCGATACTGATGCACTACATTTCCGTCGTGGCAACCCTAGCAACTGAGCGCCGTTTTCTGATATTAAAGTAATCTGAGAGCCCTGATCTAAAAGAGCTCTTAATGTGACGTAATTGCCATCGGCGCTTTTTACATTTAACAAAACAGTCGCTAATAAAACTTCTTCGTCGTTAGTACTAACGTGATTCGCAACATGAGGCTTAGTTGTTGATGTAGGCTGAGATGTTATGTATGAATTTGGTTTAGTCTCCGTCATAGGTACCGCAGTCGAGCGCGACAACCCTACAAGCCCGTCATGCAATATCGTATGATGCTCTTTATTGCATTCCTTGCACCTTTTAATTGAGGTGCATTTGTCGCTAGCGTGTTTGAATAAACAGTTTCTACAAAGGTTCAGTTTCGCAACTGTCTTCAATTTTATTTCCGCTGACATGTTATTGAATTTGTGGCATTTATAAAGTTCGTGATCGAAACTACATAAAGGACACTTATACGTAGATGTAATTGCTGCTTGATATCCTTTGAATGGTCGGCCATAGTTACAGTTTTGCTTCGGGCCAAAAGAACGCTTAGAAGGATAATACGCTAAGGTCGGCTTCGATTGAACTATACTATCTCTCTCTCGCTTGTGAATAGGCTCGAGAGCAATAAATTTACTCTCAAGAAACGACAATAGCTCTTGTAATGAGGCTAGATCTCTGGGAGACTTACGTGCTTCCTTGTACGCGCTGTAGGTATCGCTGTCTAGCTTTTTTGTTAACAGGTGTACCAAAATCGGATCCCAAGTATTGGTGTCCACCCCAAGGTTGTGGATAGCATGAATACATTCGGTGGTGGTGTCATATAATCTTTTTATTTCGTTTGCCGTCTGTTTACTGATATTGGGTTGATTGAGAAAAATTTCAATATGCGTAGTAAAAAGTACTTGGGGGTTATTGTAGCGATGAGTTAGAATTTCCCAAGCTACGTCATAATTTTCAGCTGAAATATTTAGGTGCTGAATCAAACGCTCAGCTTCACCTTTTACTCTCCCTTTCAGATGTTGCATTTTCTGCGCCTTAGATAAATAGTTATTATTGTGAATTGACTCAGTGAATAAGTCGAAGAAAGTAGGCCAATGAGTATATTTACCTGTGAAAGTAGGTATTTCTAATAAAGGGGTAGCATGCTGGGTATGAGATGTGGCGCATAGTTTTTGATACAATGCCTTTTTCGTTCGCTTAAATAGTATCTCCTGCCTAATAAATTCATCTTGGTACATTTCATCAGTACCTTCTAGAATGTTGTCTATTACTAGATGAAGCTTATCGATATCGTTCCATCGTGACTGGATGTTGCGTATCTCATCTTCGAGTTCCCATTTCTCGGAGATTTCGCTTACCTCTATGCTTGATATTAAGCGTCTGAACGCTCGAAAATTAGTTCTCTGAAGGGATAAATGTTCATCGATCTTACTCTTTGAATCTCTTTCGCTCATTTTTACGTCCTCACCTATAGCTGTACCTGAACCTGACCCTATTGGCAAATAGTTGGAAATTTTAGCTCTAGTTTCCGTATAATATTTCATCGTACGCTCATAAATGGATTCTAAAAAGTACCTTTGCGATTTGGTTTCCAGAGTTTCGAGTTGTTGATTATTAATTTCGAACTCTCCCCATAGACTATCTAATGTGTCTAGCCGTATCTTAAGATATTCCGACGTTTTTCGATATGCTGGATCCTTACCAAAGTTAGTTCCAACACGTTGGATTTCGCTGACGAGCTCTCCTTGACGAGCAAATAACGCTTCGTACTCCATCGCTAATAGATAATAAAATAAAAACGATCTTACTTGAACGCTGCTGCAAGGTGAGTCTCCCGACTCACGCAAAAAATGGCCTGCTGGCCTCGCTGACGCTGCTGCACGTTAACGCTGCTGTTTTGTGCGGGCTGTCCGACCCACAGGAATGCTGCTGTAACTTCGACGATCGCTCACAAAGCTTAGGCACAAAGCTGACGCGGAATAAACACACCGTGCACGTGTTTATTTGTACTTTAACCACAGCTTTCGCTAGATCACTTTGCACAGGACTTCACTCGCGTAAGGTCCTGTTTCGCTCGAAGGACCAAAAGAATGTATGGTAAACCACACACTCGGGACGCTGACACTAACGCTAACGCTGAAGAGGGATGACTCCGAAGAGCGCTAAATGACCGAACACGTGGAGTGTTGAAAGTACACTAATTTATTGTTTCTCACCAATAATGCTCTATTGCGTAATAAGTAAAGCACAGCGCGCGGCGTCATGCAAGACACGCTAAATTAATCTAGGTCACATCAAGTAACGTAAAATTATGTGCGGCTGGCCCGTACAATACATACTTATAAACATCGTTACGTCATAATCCTACGCTTCTTCTACATAAGAGGCTACCGTGACGTAAGTTGTTGGAATACGACTTAATAGAATTCTAAAAAAAGAAACGTCTCGTAAACACGTTTTCTAACTTTGTTATAACAATGCTTGTATCAACATCTCTAAGCTGTGACTCAGTCTGGTTGACATTTTATATTTTAGCGCATTCTATTTTTGTTCTTTCTGTTTTCGGTGTGGTCTTGTTTCTTTTAGCTGCAGACCTTTAATTTAAGACAAGAATATAATGTAACCAAACATTTTTCAAGTATGAATTCTCTAGAAGTATACTTACCTATTATTAAAGTAACAATGGACTGACAAATCATGCACTTCCTTTTGCAATATGAACTGAGGTCCAATTCTACTAATAAGTTACACCGGAATCGAAACTAAACCGTTGCGTTCGACCAATCAGAACGCCACATTATCACGTTATCGAACAGTTGAAAGGCAATATAAGCTCTCCGGTTGGTCGATCGCAACTGTTTAGTTTCGATTCGGCTGTAACTTATTAGTAGAATTGGATCCCTTTTTTTTTTTTACGAGGGGAATGCGTGACGCACCGTACTCGCCGTTGGCTAGACGACGAGCGTGTGTGGGGCTCTCCCGACAGAGTGCCAGGCCTACCCACTAAACCCCCCGGTGTTCTTCCTGCCCTTATGGACGCGCGTGGTAGGGTCCACACTGCGACTACCACTACCAACGCGCCCGGGCTAGCCCGACCTAGCTGGTCGGGCTATCGCCAAGGGGGGATTGCCCGAGAACACCAGGGCAATCCCCAGACGGAGGGCCTTACGGCGGCGTACACGGGGCCAACCGTGCACGCAGGCCTCCACGGCTAGTAGAATTGGACCCCTGGATTATATTTAAAATGGTGGTTGTTTTGGATTTTTAGTTACGCTAGGCGACGGTGAATTAATCAATCAGTTAATCTTTCAGTAGGGATATGTAATTTTTCTTCTATATTTATGTCGATAGCCATTAATTGGTGATAAAATATCAGCATTGGGCCCCACGCCAACGAGCGGTCAAAATTCACGATGCCAGTGACTACTTATTTTAACACGCCAATCTTTGTTTTACCATTACGATAAATGGCAAAACTGTTTTGGGTGAAACTTGATACACAAATTGAATATAGCTTGAATTTAAATCTAGTTTCAAATTAATCATGTTATTTTATTTTCTTAGTTCAATATTGAGCTTAACATCTAAAACTATATCACGAAATATTCTTGGTGAACCCCTTAAAGTTCCACGAAAACGCGTGCCGTCCTAATTCCCAATTTGCGACCCTATTTTTCGAATCCTATCTCGTATTTTACACGCATCCAAACCTACCTGTGGCTAATAATTTAGAAGGGGAATAACTATTTGGTAAACAAAGGGGGTGTAATAGCTGCAATCTGTTGCTACTGCGTCTCCTGAATTTCCCCGGGGAATTAGCAGGTTTTGGTGTTTACGAAAGTAATGTGAGCTTCTTTGCAGTCGTGTCGCTGTATTAATGCAGGGGACCCCTCCATTACTTTTAATCAAGGCGTAATATTACAGTTTTATAACAGTTTTAGCACCACCTTAGTCGTAAAGCGCGACGTTAGGACAAAATCTCAAAAAAGTTTTATGTGTATGTAATAGATATGTCTTATTTCAATTTCAACGACTGGTGACTTAGTTATGATATTTGCACGGAATTCAGCTGAATCAAATTTGATTCCTTTCCATGCTTAAGCTAATTATAAACTTCAAATAAATTAAACATAAATTAATGTTTAATTATCAGACAAATGAATGGATAAAGTTATTAATATTTCAACTTAATATTTAAAGAATTTCAGATACTTAAGCTTATATACCCAACTTTCCTGTTGTAATTTCAACCAACTATTATGAAAGGTCAAATTTATTTTTAGCATCAAAATATAATAGATAGAATATTTATATCACAAAACAACTAATTCAAAGAAAATGGATTTAGAACTCTTTCATGGTATTAAGCCACCCACGTTCAATTTATTAAAATCTATAGAAGGAAGGCATTCCACTAAAATCAAACTGAAGATCCACGAAGACTCGCTCACACCAACGTGATACCAATCAGCCCGCAAAAAGCGGGAGGAAAAAATACATGTCCGACCAAGTTTGGGTCGCCGAAGAAATCCCCAGCAAATGAAAGCAGCGGTAATGTATAATTAGAGGTTGATGAGGGTCTGACAGATGTATTTGGGACAGGAAAGCGTGATCTCGACGGCAATTTGGGCAGTGCACCTGCGATAAACAGACGTAGTTACGACGGTGAAACATCAACGTTAACGAATGTAAATTAATTCAGTCGCGCTGCGAAGGGATTGTTTTAAATCTTAACTTAGTACGTTTGACAATTTATACCCGTTGCTTGTCAATAAGGAATCAAAAGCTTCTATCGCTATCTCATTTTCAATGCTGTGCTATTTGTTCAACCTTTTCTATTTTCCTTCTTTCCATGGAAAATAATCCTGTATTGATACAGGGTTAAAAGAAAGAGTAGTAGTATTTTCTCTGCTTGTACAGACAAGCAAACTAAAAAACTTTTACTATGGGACCAAATTTGAAATCGCGAAGAAAATCATTCGACTCATAAACGTTATAAGTTTTCGTCGATATGACATTTCTTTTGTAAGACAATGTCTTGTCTTGTCTTGTACAATAAATGAAAAAAAATCAGCTGTTTAATAAATTGAGGTTCAGTGGATGTTGAACATTTTTATGGAGCAGCTGATAATTTTTATGGAAAAGCATAAATTTCGCGATTTTGAGATTGGCCCCAAAGTAACAATTGTTCAGTTTGCTTGTCTGAACAAGCACACAAAATTTGGCTCTTGCTCAAAAATTGACCTTGTATAATGACAAAATATCGTTCAATAAATTTGTAATGTATGTCATACCAGTTTGAAAATATTTAAACAGGCATTTTTTGGGCTAATTAAGAAGGATTCTACTCAAAGCAAATCGTAACAGGCTTGTTTACGGATAGCAGATTAGTCCCATTTGTCCCATTTCACCCCTGTAAAATCGACCCATTTTATCACTAGTGGTGAATTGGGAATAAGTTTTTCCCAGTTGACCACCGGTTGTAAAATGAGACAATTTTTACCACTGGTGGTGATGTGGGAGTAGTACTGTGTCATTTGGTCACTGGTAGTCAGTTGGGATATAGAAATCCCAAGTCACCACCAGTGGCAAGTTCATGGTGGTCAGATGGTCCGGAGGGGTCTGTCATGCGAACTATGTGAACAGGCATACTTAACTCTGTCTTGTATTTCCTATGTTAGAATATTAGAATTTTGCGTTCGAAGATCATGTCCCAGTTCTGAGCAGAAATTTAGCACTCAATAGCAAACTATCTGAAGTTCATTGTCAAGTCGGGCGTGAAAGCCAGTCAAAGACACTGGATTCGATTGGGGAAAGTAATTTCAAATTCTCCTTAGAATCTTTAAGGCGGAATATTTGATGATAAATACCACCAAATCTGCGTTATTATCACATCTTTCGTTTGAGCTTCAAGAGCTGGTTTGAAATTTGTACGACATGCCATGGATGTTATGTTAATGAACTTATTTCCTTAATCTTCAATAACTTTTCCCAGATTCTATCTAAATTCTATGTTATATTTTTTATGAATTCCACCACTTACACGTGAATTAGATTTTATGTCTAAAAGAGGACTTTTTCTGCGATCAATACGGCAATCACAGCGTAACAAATGTCTCATCGACTAAGTCGTTAGATTTAATTAAATTCTCTTTAGCTTCTCTTTAGAGAGCTCTTTAGCTATGATAAATCGATCGTATGTATCTTAACTTTTCCTTGAAAGACTTTAAAATTCATTTATCTGGTTCTGTATGAATCAAGGATGATATAAAGAATAAAGAATTCCGTATGAATCAAGGATGATATTCTTCGTCTAAGGTATGAATATATTGCGTTTACAATACCACATTTCTTGAGTACGTTAACAATACCACATTATTAACATCCACGATTTGCTGTTCGAAATAGTTTATGCGACCAATGTTTTCTTATTCGATATTCAAAGCCCGCTTTGCACTGTGGGACATCCATAGGTCATAAATCTTAAAAACCTGCTTTCTTGTTTTACATTTTATTCCTTGTCGTTACATTGGATAGTTGCGGTACCTTCTGAAACTATAAATAGGTCAGTAATTAGAGTGCGCCTTCATTATCTATTGTGCATTCAAAGAGAGCGCATCGCCAATCGTAAATACTGTTATCAGTGAGTCATTAAAAAGCGTGACGTCATTTGTTGTCATTGCGGGACCTGTGAGTGCTGTGTGAGTTTTTTCTGAAATGGATATCCAAGAACAGGGTATGTAATAATTAATATTTTTATTTTAATTGTATCTTAGTATATATTTTCTTTAGTATGTCATTGCTACGAGGCGACTTTTCTTGGAATATTATATTTTAATATTCAAAGTTTGAATAAACTTTTAAATATGTTCCCACTCGCTCCGACTATGGAGGTATATTGCACCATAATCTTTAGACTTTCTTATCTTAGGAAAATTAAAACTTGGCTGCCCTTATCTGCCCTTTTGGCGATGACAAGGGTGCTACGGTTGCCAGATTATCTCGTAGCATTTGCTACGAAATTAGTTTATTTAGTCTTAGTGCTTTGTGTAGGTTTTGTGACTGAATTTTAACCGTTTTTTTTTTGTTTTAGGTAATTTATATATATGCTCGTTTTCAAGAATGCATATTCTTGAAATATGGCTAACTGTCAATACCGATAATGACTCGGAAAAGTGTCGTCAAGTCCTACAAAGTTTGTTGACTACTCTGAACGACGATGCTGAGAACATTGATATTCATTATTTAGAGAAAATTGTTAATAATTTATGTAAAGCTATTGCTCGATTCTGGAAAAAATGTAATAGGGATAAAACCAAGCTTTTATATAAGAATTCCGATTGGTTTAATATTATTGAAAAAATTCAACTTGTGAAAAACAATAAGCAATGTACTCCGTCTGAAACGTCGCCATGTCATTCACGTGGTCGTCCTCGAAAACCTTTTACGCAATGTAGTAAAAGGACTAAACGTCGGAGAGTAGCTGATTTGTCAAAGTCCGATGATTCTACTGTGAGTGCATTGCTTGATGTTTCAGACTGTTCATTCGATTCGTGTTTATCTAGAGTTAGCACTGATGATGTCCTGTCACTTGTGACTGATGCTCAGTTGACAAAACATCAGTATTTATTAATTAAAAACTTTGTTAATAGTAAGATTTCTCCTAATGTATTACCATGTTACCAACAAATTACTAAAGCGAAACAGAGATGTTACCCTTCTAATATAACTGTTTCCGAGTCTTCAGCTGAAGTTGAATTACAAAGTCTTTTTGATCACACAGCTTCTCGAATCCTTGAATCTCAAAAAGAGGTCTTAGATCAGATTCCTGATGATTGTTTGTCTAATATCTCTTTACTTGGGAAATGGGGATTCGATGGCAGCACTGGACATAGTGAATACAAACAATTTTTTTCAGATTCAACTTTAGAAGATAGTAGTTTGTTTGTAACATCTTATGTACCCCTTCAAATTATTGTAAAATTAGCTGAAGATAATTGTAAAATTTTATGGAAAAATCCTCGACCCTCTTCCACTAGGTACTGCCGTCCTATTCGATTTCAATTTTTGAAAGAAAGCACAGCAGTGTCTTTGCAAGAGGAAGCTTATTTTAAGGATAAAATTGAAAGTTTGCAACCTACTTTTATTCAGATCGACAATCGTGAATTGGTCGTTTCTCATAAGTTGCAGCTTTCAATGGTAGATGGTAAAATTTGTAGTGCTTTAAGTGAAACATCTACAAGTAGATGTTATATATGTAATGCTACCCCTAAAGAGATGAATAAAATAGACGAATGTTTACAAAAACCTGTAATAGAGAGTAGATACCAATTTGGATTATCACCACTACATTCTTGGATACGTTTCTTCGAATATTTTATTCATCTTTCATATAGATTAGACATAAAAAAATGGCAAGTTAGGCTAGATAGTGATAAACAATTGTTATCAAATAAAAAACAATATGTACAGTCCCAGTTTAGGGAACGATTAGGTTTAATAGTTGACAAGCCGCGTAGTGGTGGAAGCGGGACGTCTAACGACGGAAACACGGCCAGAAAGTTTTTTTTGGAATCAGCTGTATCTGCTGAAATTACAGGTTTGAATAAGGATCTCATAGATCGTTGTTGTGTAATATTACAAACGTTATCTTCTGGACATAAAATTAATGAATGCAAGTTTAAAGACTATGCATTACAAACAGCATACAGCCTGGTCGAGGAATATCCGTGGTATAGTCTTCCTGCTTCTGTCCACAAGGTGCTCGTACATGGATCAGATATTATAAGTTATGCATTGTTATCTATAGGAGAACTTTCCGAAGAAGCTGCTGAAGCGACAAATAAGTATATCCAAATTTATAGACGAAGTCACACTCGAAAAATGTCACGTGAAGTTACCAATCAAGATTTAATACAACGACTATTATTACATTCAGATCCTTATATTACAAGTCTTCGGAAACTTCCCCCTAAAAAGAAAAATACTCTGTCACAAAGTGTAATAGAATTGTTACATGTTTAATATTGTTAGAATAAGAATAATTTATTTGTATTTTGTTAGTTGTTTTGTTTTTTTGTATTTAATTAATTTTAATTTATTTATTTCTATTATTTTATTATAATTAAATAATGTTATCAATGTTTTGACTCTTATTTTATTTAAAATATATGTTTTACATTCCAATTTTTAAGTGTTTGTTCATGATAAATTTAGGTAAAAGTATGTTATTGTTTATATTTGTTTTTACTGAAGTAAACGTTTTTTATTCCGTAAATACATGTACTTCTTTCATTTTAATGTTCCTAAAACACTTTTACAACTATAAGTCACTAAAATAATACAATGTATTGATAGTAACAGGACTTTAACTATTTATGACCGCCCTTGTATGGAGCGTGTCCCTCCGTGCTTTGGTGGGTTCGTTTACACAAAGCGCTATTGGAACAAGTAAGCTGAATGTGTATGCTCTCAACAGACCAATATTTGAGCCGGTGACATGCGAGTTTCTGTTAAAGTTATTTCATTATTACTTTAATAATAGAATACTTAAAGAATATATAAAATGTAAATATTTTTGACGTCAATAAGTAGGTACTGTACGACCACTTTTATAAGTCGCATCGGAAAAATTCGGCTGCCCTGAGGAAAGTAACCTAAAGCCGATTGAATACGAGTGCCGACACCCTATCTCGCTCAGAATCAGAAAATAAGACTTCTGCGCAGGTACGTCGGGGTAACTTATAAACGTGGTCACAGAATATATAATAGTCGTGGTACTACCACAGAATATACAGGGTTAATTTTGAGGTACCGGCAACCTCGCAGGGTAAGATAGCTAACATCATTAACTACAACGTTTGTTTGACGAGTTTTAAGATAACTCAATACATTGAACAAAAATCAATTTTCAAGTTTTTAATGCACTGTCGTGACATTGATAAGTCTATGTTTCATTTATAAACGACGATGGAAGACATCGCTACCCTCACGCGCTGTGCGCGTAGAGTTACGAACATTCTAGAGGTATATTAAATGAATATTTATTGTTGTATGAAAGTAAAATTTAACGAATTATCAAAAGTCGTAGAACAAACGTTGTAGTTAATGATGCTAGCTATCTAATCCTGTGAGGTTGCCGGTACCTCAAAATTAACTCTGTATAATAGTACTCCAGTACTATTATACAGGGTATTATACCTGCATTGGGCCCTTTGCACGGGACATTTTGTAATGATACAGGGGCTCTATTTTTGAATCAGTGATCTGGCGTCGAGCGCTCGTCAAGCGTCGTCTTCGCTCGATTTTTACTTATTTTCATTGTGTTTTTGATGAAAATCCAAACAATATAAATATTAGTTGTAATATTAAATTAACTTTCCTCAAAAACAAAATGAAAATCAGAAGAAACCGAACCCCAGTTCCTATACAAACGCAGTAGCGTTACAGCAACGATTTTATATTTTTTTATTAATTTGGCATCAAACAGTCATTAATAATCACAAATAATAAAATTTACATAAGTTATATAAAAAATAAATGAGTCCTGACGTAGAATGACGCGAACACATTTTAAAAGACATTAATAACATGCAATGAATTTTATAACAAAATCTTTCTAGTGTTTATACCTTCTATAAGGTATAACAATTAACTACTTAACAAGTAACTCGTTGTATTTATGTAAATAACTTCAGAATAGTTTTTAGAAATTAAATGTATTGTCACAATCTGAAAAAATAATAATCCTAAACAATTGTTTCAGTTGCAACTTTATGCTATTATGCATGTTGAATAAATGTATATTATAACATTATTTGTTATATTCGTTGGTGGAACGAAGTAAAAAGGTGTTACAAGTATAGTTTTTTTAGTCTTTAAAGGACAAACATTGTTAATATACGTGAGGGGTGCACTGAAAGACGAGCACGAGCTGGAAATAATATCTGTGCCATAACTTCTGGTGAATCGACTAATGGGTATACTGTTTTGTACAAAAATATTATATGAAATATTTTTCACCTATTAGAGACTGAGTAATTTATATTATAAATATTTTAATTAATATTATTAAATATTTTATTTAATTTATATTAATAATTTTAAATATAACAACACAACTTTGGACTTTGTTCGTGAATTCGACCTATACTGGGCCTGACTTTGGACACACATATCAATTGGAAACAATATGTTAAAAAAAATCAACTAAAAATTGCTAGTTTTATTTACGCCTCTAGAGAAATTAAGAAAACGACAAATGCACAGACTGCGCTGGCTCTGTACTACGCCTATGCATACTCATGGTTAAATTATAGTATCATTCTATGGGGTAATAGTACAGACCTGCCATCATTATACAGGGTGTCTCAGAAACAATGGATAAACCTTTAACTGTTGATAGGTTTCGTCGAGACCTCTCTAATCTCAAATTTTGACTTTAGTAAAAATATCTCGGTTTTCAAGATATTTGATAGTTTATGTTTTTTTTTTAAAATGCCACTTTTGGTTGGTTTTTAATGTGCCATTTTTACAAATACGGACTTTTTCTGATTCAGGTTTTTTTAGCTTCTAACGGAATAGTTCAGCTATCAATAACAGTGGTTAAAATTGAGTTAGCTAATCACGAAGTGCTTAGAAGAACAATGTTCCAAAAAAAATTAAACAAGAAATTATTTTTCTTCGTGTTTGGTCTGCTACCATGTAAAAAAAATGTATGACGCTCATCCTGCCCATTATCTTAAAAAAATGCTTAGTTATTCTAGTTTCAAAAAAGGTATGATAAACTTATGCTTAATGTATCTCTGAACTTTTATTACTGCTTGAATAGCAAATGGTATGAAAATTTTAAAAAGATTGTTTGTCGGATTAATTATTTTTCGGATTAATTTTATTCGGTTAATTTAGTTTTCCAGTATTAAGTTTATGCTTTCTTGACTTTCTGACTGGTTGAATAGCAAATAAAATGAAAATTTGAAAAAAAAAAGGTTTTTTTTCCACTAATAAGCACTTAAAGCTTATTTGTAAACATTCGTTTGCGAGTCACAGAGTTGAGAAACGTGTTTTTTTTTGTGGCCCCTGCCTGCCACATGTCTCATCCACTATGCGCAATCAAAAAGGAGCCTTATCATTAACAGCACATGAGTCAAGCAGTCATAAGCATTTGCAACCTTACCTGCTATCGAATTTCCTGGAAGGACTTTTTTTACCTGCGTCTGATCATTGGGTTCTTTGTTACGATTGTTAGTGTCCTTCTGAACTCCGGTTGTGACCCACGCGTGTTTTCTGTATTCGAGAGATTCGATAGAGCTTCGATGATTTTAAACGACATTTTGCTGTGATTTTGGACTTGACTAGCTTTGCGATTCGGATATTGTTTGTGCTGTGAAACCTATTGACAACTGGTGATCATATGGACTTGGCTAGCTTTACGATTTGGATATTGTTTGTGCTGTGAAACCTAACTGACAACCAATACATAACACTGAACATGCCTAGACATCAGTACACGCCGCGCGAATATGCAAACATGCATTTCGTTTATGGCGAATGTCGAGGAAATGCTAACGCTGCTGCTCGTCTGTACGCAGAGAGGTAAGATTATTTATTTTCTCTTTAATTCAATCAATCTTATTTTTTTTTAAATCACACACATTTATTGCAACTTTAGTTAAACGTATCAGGATGGGTCTTACATTATGTTATCCTTCTAAAAATAGTCACACGCCGTGTTTAATTAGATTTTAAAATTAAATGAATTAGTAAATTTAATAACGTCATTTTTTGTATTAGGTACCCCAACGCACGTCACCCGGACTATCGAGTTTTTGCTCGGGTACATAATTCGTACTGCGAAGGGAGGCTTCCAGGAAGAGGCATTGGTGGTGCAGGGCCAGGAAGACCAGAAAGAAACGACGATGAAGAAGTAGTAGTCCTCGACGAAATAGAAGAAGATTCAACACGTTCTGTGCGTGGAATTGCACGTCGAACCGGCATTAATAGAAGCAAAGTGCATCGCATATTGAAAAAATACCTTTTGCACCCTTTCCATATTCAAAGGGTCCAAACTCTACAGCCTGCTGACTATCCGCGCAGGAATGCATTCTGCAGAATCATGTTAAATAAAATAAGGGAGGACCCGCAATTTTTCAATAAAATTTTATGGACGGATGAATCCTCATGCCGGAGAGATGGATATTTCAACATCCACAATCTACATAGCTGGCAAGTTAAAAACCCACATTTGATGAGGGAAGATCGGTCCCAAGTTCAATTTAAAGTTAACTTGTGGACTGGGATTATTGACGGACAGGTGATCGGGCCATATGAACTTCCAGCTACACTAAATAGTGAAATTTACCTTAATTTTTTACAAAATGATTTACCCGGCATGCTAGAAGATGTCAATTTAGAAGTGAGGCGGAGAATATGGCTTCAAAATGATGGGTGCCCAGCTCACTACGCAATAGTAGTAAAAAAATATTTAAATCAACACTTCCCACAAAGGTGGATAGGCCGGCTCGGCCCTATTTTATGGCCGCCCAGATCGCCGGATCTAAATCCCTTGGATTTTTTTTATTGGGGATGTCTGAAAGACCTTGTCTACGCGAGGCCAGTATCCTCAATAACAGATTTGCGTACTCGCATACAAAATGCAGCTGCACACATAAAAACGTCTGGTTACGCGCGCCGCATCAAACTTTCTTTTATAAAAAGATGTAGGGCGTGTATCAGAGCGCAAGGACGCCATTTCGAACATTTATTGTAAATTTAATAAAAACTTAAAATTTCATGTTGTTTTATTTCAAATTCTTTATTCAAACTAAGAATTAATAACTATTCCGAAAAAAATCTTTTTAAAATTTCATACCATTTGCTATTCAAGCAGTAATAAAATTTAAGAGATACATTAAGCATAGGTTATCATACCTTTTTTGAAACTAGAATAACTAAGCATTTTTTTAAGATAATGGGCACGATGAGCGTCATACATTTTTTTTACATGGTAGCTGACCAAACACGAAGAAAAATAATTTCTTGTTTAATTTTTTTTGGAACATTGTTTTTTCCAAGCACTTCTTGATTAGCTAGCTCAATTTTAACCACTATTATTGATAGCTGAACTATTCCGTTAGAAGTTAAAAAAAACTGAATCAGAAAAAGTCCGTATTTGTAAAAATGGCACATTAAAAACCAACCAAAAGTGGCATTTTTAAAAAAAATCATAAACTATCAAATATCTTGAAAACCGAGATATTTTTACTAAAGTCAAAATTTGAGATTAGAGAGGTCTCGACGAAACCTATCAACAGTTAAAGGTTTATCCATTGTTTCTGAGACACCCTGTATATTATATATTATATTTCTCAAATGAAACTTATTCGAATTTTAGAAAATATAAAAAACACAGTCAGTTGTAAACCTTTTTTTATTAATGCGAAATTCTAACTTTACCAAGCATGTACGTACATACTAGAAATTAGCAAATTTGTCCGTCAACATTTAGAATTTTACACAAAGCGTGAAAATGCAAATATGAGATATGCAGCTCGGGAAAAAATAAAAGTTAATTAGTACTTCCTTCATCTCATTTAAAACTACACACATCGAGCCCTTTTGTAATGTCGATTAAAATATATAATAATTTACCAAATAAAATAAGGCAAGAAACGCATGACGACACGTTTAGCGCAGAGGTCGATTCCCGTACGGGACAAATGTTTTGTATGGCCTACAGAAATTTGTTCCGGTCTAGGCGTATGTGCATGTGATATTCTATGTTTGTAACTGCACCCACGACACAGGAGAAAATCCTAGTGTGGGGCGACGTTTTATATATAAAAAAAAACTAACTACAAGAGGTTTGCTACACAAATAAAACGTTTACTGGTTAAAAAGAGCTACTACACAGTTGACGAATATCTGAATGATTTGATCAAATGCTAATATTATTCCTCATGAACATTACATCTAGTCAATTGTCTGCATCTTCTATGTAAATATTTAATATCTAGTCATAATCTGTATTTTTTATGCAAATATTTAATATTATAATTTGATTTAATGCTAATTTTATTATTATCAATATTAAATCTAGGTAGTTATTGTCTGTCTCTTTTATGTAAATATTAAAACTAATAATTTGACTCGTAAGTCAAAAAATACAAATACAATTATATATTAATCAACAATGAAAAAGAAATCAAATAATTATTTTCTGAAAGTTATATATTTCTAATTTGTACATTATTCTTATCTTATATCACTTTTAATGTACAAATAAAAATAAAAATTTAACAAGAGTAACTCCCCAGAGATTACTATAATCTTTAATATTAAGATTTCTTTATCTCAGGTTCATTATTGTTTTTATTTTGTATGCTTTTTTTCAATGAAATAAACAGATTAAATTTTTTTTAAATAAATAATATATTTGAGTAATATTATTGAATGTTATTAAATCAACTATAAGAAGTGTAACATACGTAGTGTGTGTATGTAATTCGTAATAAAATATTATACAATAAAATATCAATGCATTTAAAAAAAAACTAATATATATCATTATCATTATATTATTGACATAATAATTAAAAAATGCCACCCTCTTTCCTAAATTGCTATGGGAAATTTTATTATTGATCATTGTTTATTTTATATTGTAAGGTTTTAGAATTATCTCGATTTAATAATTTGTATACGTACTTATTTACAACGAACAGTTCACTATTAGCTATGCAGTGCCCTTGCAGGGTGCATGTACTGATACAATTTTAATTAAATTGTAAACACCTATAAATACGTACATGACATGTAAGCAAGCAAATAAATAAATAAAAAACTGTGCAGGGTATTGTCGTATGATTTATCCACAATATTGTTGATTTTAACAACTTCTTCTATTTTTTTTCGATTCTATTTTTACAAATCTGATAAAAAGGACTCCATACCATGATACGAAAATCTAAAGCAGAACAAACAACCGAATAATAAAGAATTTTGAGAGTGTGTACTTTACGGTTTGCTAATTCTAAGAATAAAGCTTAAGCTACGGACCGCAGTAGTAATGAACGTTGAATTAGATCCAAGTCCCTGATGCTATTAACTCTTTCAAGAGCGATGTTATGAAGTTTGGCTGCAGCAATTCAGTCACGATGCAAAGGCGTATTCAGCAATGCAATGGACTATATCGCGGTTCAAGCTAATATTGTACAGTAATACGAGTACAACAACTACGTCACAAATTAATATTAAAACCCATTAAACCTAAAAATGGGCAAACTTCAAATACTTCTGTAATTTTTCACTTTTTTTAATAACACTTCAGAATTTTTTATCCGTAATTTAAAAACAAAACACTTAACAAAGATTTCATGAACAGAAAGCGAAGTTCCGAATTTAAACTTTTTATTCCAACTTTGTTAAGGTTTTTAAAAGGTTCGTCTTTGGATGTATAATTAAACGGAAATAAGTTGACGATCACGAGTCACTTCTTTATTAAAAATATCATCGACGGCTCCATTATTTTAGTATTCTTATAATTATAAAAGTTTGAAGCGTTTGGATGTGAATAGTTTATAAATAATAGGATTTGAAAGAAATTTGGTAGTTTCCATACTTGACAGACCTAATCCACATGAGTTTTTCTATCCCAGTAAAAACCTGATTATGAACTAGACATATTTGGTGGCGCCTAAAGTCGATGCCACCAATTCGGCCGATTTTTTGTTTGGTTGCTGATATCAAGGACTACAATCTAATGAAATGGGTATCTCTTACCTCTAAGCCGATCCGGTCTCCGTATGTAGCCGGTGGACTTCCTGAGCTAGCTCGAAGGAAATCGCGGCTCCTGAAGGGCTGCTGTCAATCCTCCGAACCACGACCGGATCACTACATAGGCCTATTAGGCCACCACCACTCACATTAGCGGACCGACCGCTCGCGACATTCGCGACAATAAAACACTCACAAGCGGACCCTTGCAACCATAATAGTTAGGTGCGCCGCGCAAAACACAATCAATTATAGATAACGCGCCGCGTGGTAACTAGTTCAATTTTAATGTCATTACAAATTCGACTCGATTGACATGCCACAGCGATCGACCGCCACAGGCCCTTACATGCACAGACTATATGCAGTGTTGCCACTCGCTCTTCCTCGAGCGTAAACAGTATTCTTAAACACGAAATTCTATCATCATCATCATCATCACAGCTCATATACGACTCCACCGAGGGGCACGAGACTACCCTAACTAGTTAGGGCGATTAGGCCTTAGTCACACCACGCTGGCCTAGTGCGGATTAGTTGAACTCACATAGACCTGTGACAAATTCTATACCTGCTGTAAGTATATAAAAAAATTATGTTGATTGTACTTCCATATCTCTAAATATTCTTTACAGCTCACCTGACTGGGTTTGTAAGCAAATAAGTATGTGGATATGAAATATTATGAAAAGTACAGCGACACGTTGCTCGTATAACAAGACTACATCTATACAATGCTTTTTAAAAAGACGCAAAATTATTTTGGTACCAAATGAGTACCAAAATAATTTCTCATAACATACAAAAATTTTCAGTGTTGAATTCAACCTTACTCAGGCAAAAAATGCGTAATTAAACTAAATTAGAACATTTGGCCGGTCGTAACAGACATTAATATCCCAACTTTGGACATTTCAAGATGATTATCTCTGTAGCGTCTTATCACATTTTTAACAAGCTTTTACGATTCTCCTCTCCAAATTTGATTATTTCGAAAGGCTTCCATAAAATTTTTATTTTTTTCTACACTTAAAGCACTTTAACGGAACATTTTTTGAATAGTGCATTATGCTATGCCGATATCAATTAAAATACAAACTACTAATATAATATTTAAGTGAACAATCATTATTATTATAGTTAAATTACTTCACACCAATATTTTTATTGTATTGGTAGTGATATTGGTAGTTCACCGATATGTTTTATCATATAAAGGATGCATATGATAATAAATAAAAACGCATGAAAATAAGCCCGAGTACGACCGCCTTTACTTTTAGATGGAAACACAGGAAGCCATAATTGAAATTAGGAACAAAAAATATGACGAAACGTCCTGCCCGGTTCTGACTGTCTTTAGATAACTCCTATTACTCCGCGCCGATGAAGCATTCAGATTACAAAATTTAACCTCAAAAGAATTGGAGATTAGGAACAGATTTTTCTGACACATTTATTATCAAGTCTCCGGGGGTCTCCGCTTTATCCCGTCCATCTGGGAGGCGTGTTTAAAAGGTACTTCATTTACTTTTTAATATTAGAAGCAATCCATCACGCTTGTGACAGGTGCCCCACGTAAAGGCCTCGATAACGCAACTCAAGGTGCTAGTTTAACGTTGATAGGTAAATTGTGACGTGTTTTATCGTTTTAAAATTTTTCATCCCATGCATTAACAGTAACATTTTTAGTAAATGAACGATAACTTTTAAGTAATTTTTATGCTGAGCACCCGGCATTGTACATACTTTTGAAATTTTAGAAATTGATAAAAAAGTTGTATAAGTTTAACAATGACACTGAATTTTCATCGTATACATTTTAAGATCTCAGACAAAATTTCGCAGATAAACATTCACATAAAACTCTTGCTTACGATTGCATCTGCGCAGATGACAGCCTATTGTATCAAGCTGTCTCTTCATCTTCTAAAACTAAATATCGAAAAAAATGTGTGACAAGAAGCGACAGTTTGTAAGGATGATGTTGATATGAAATGATCAATAAACAAATTAATATCGTGAATAAACTCGTATAGCCGCTTAAAGCTATGCGGAGGGAATATAATGTGGACTAACCAATAAAGCGGTAAATACCAAGAAATTCGTAATTATTAAGAAAGTAACTGTAAGGGCTTACCTTACACTTATTTGCTTTTTACGGCAACTATCCGGTATGCATTGCACCAAACGAACTATTAGACCGTCTGGCTAAGCTTCAAATCAAGTTCCAGTACCAAATGAGTTTTAATAATACCAATAAACTATTCATCAGAAAAATCAAAATACATTCTTCACATGATTAAAAACATAGAAGGACGTTAATATATTTCTATAGTCTTACATGATACCCATAAGAGACAAAACATAATAATATATCGAAATATCTTTAAAAGCTATTAAAAGATTAAAGTGGATTTAGAGGTAGGCGTACTATAATACTTTCATATGTCATTCTTAATTACTTTCGATTAAAGAAATAACACTAACTACTTACTACAATTAATGCGATCGAAGCTATCCAACAAATTATCTTTCAAGAATACGAATAAGGTAATACTCCAATTACGCTGTGGAGTGAATAATAACATAATTACGATAGCGAAATTACGTTTCTCGTGTTGTTTGTGGCAGGTGGAAAATATTTTTGTGTAGAGGTACACTCAGATTCTGATGCTTATTTTCCTGCGGCGAGACAAATTTATCTTGACCGGACAATCGGTCGACAATATTTTTGGATAAAAATGAATAAATTGTAAAGGAGTATATCTTCATTATATAATGCTTCTGATACTTTTGAATAAAAGCTTTTCGTCTGCACGTGCCTATTTGAAGTAGTATTTTTCGTCACTTTCGTTAATCTCAATTAAATAATAGGTGTATCTTTTTATTTTTTATTTTATTTTGTTAATTACTTGTCATCTCATAATAATAAACTGGTGCATATTAGAATATTAGGTCTCTGACTAAGATATTGACTGTATGACTATACATTTTATTCGTATAACGATTTTGTCAGTCAGTTCTAATACTCGTATCATCTTCTTTATTTTGTCACTGATATTAGTCGCAAAACGTATATTTTTAGACTTGACATATCATAAGTATTAAGCATTTCAACACATAGCAACAGAATGGACCAAGGCACGACCCTTTAGTAAAAGCTTGGAGGCATACGGAATATCATCCTTCATTATTCTTCTACACAACGTCACATACCAAATTAAGCGAGGCGCCCTATTCAACCTAATATTGAATGGCACCATTCACAGCGCTATGTGTTGGGTCTCTTAATTACCTATAAAGTTCTTATTAAGTTCCTTACTTATTTATCATGTGCAAATCTTATATTGTATAGATATAAAAGGTCAGCGCTATACCTATGATTTGTCAGCTTCATTAAAGAGTAGTAGCAAATTATAATTTTTCCATGTGTTCATGTTATTCGGTTTCTTTCTTTATGTATTCCTATTAAACCACTGACTATGTACTGATATTAAACCACTAAATATGTACTGATATTACACCTGTCGTAGTAATACTATTATCATCAAATTAACAGACAACGCAAGTCAATCAGTTGCTGAGGAGCTGGGTATCCCGCAGGCTACTTAACGCTGCAGTATCAGAATCCAGGCTCCCATGTCATGGACATACCACCGAAGAAACAGTATACTAAATTCCATATCATTCAGAACGTTAGTGAGATCCTTTAGGAAATAAACTGATGACCTTCAAATGCCTGGACAGATCTTTATAAATCATAGATAAGAACCATCTCGATCACGTCAGCTTTCAAAAAAATGCATCAAAACTGTCCATTTGTTTGAAAGCTATAAGCTACAAAGCTACAAAGATACACCGATATACACATGTTAAACTTATAACACCCCTCTTTTTCCATGGGAGGCTAAAGAACAAATTATAACAACATACTGTGACACTTAGGTACACAATGGTGTCGATTCAGACACGTAACTTAATTAAACTAAACTAATGCGGATATTCTTATTTTTCCTATTAGAAATAAGAATATCCACTTCAATTGGTATCAAGTTCTGTTTTGATATACTTACCAATATAATATCCAACTGGAGATACGAATTTTTCAGTACCTATCCCAAATATCAGTTTGGTTTGAATCCACGTAATTTCATCAGTCCCTGGTCCTATCCTATTTCATCGAAACATTTAGTATGTGCCAACTTTCAATTCCTTTTCGTTCTATATCAATGTTTACCTAGCCACGAAGCAATTTATATTAAGCCAAATAACATTAAGAAAATGAAAGTGTAACAAACAATTTTAATTTGGTAGTATCAATAAGGACGATCACGTCATTATGTCGTTATATTGTACAAGATAACAAATTATCCTACAACAAAACCTCAATGATTAATAGTTCACGTTTTTGTATAGACCATTCATTCGTGTTTTCCATTCAATTCGATTCGATCGTTTGTAATTTATTGCTTTGCATCCCATATTAAACATCATGACAGTGCTCACGTGAGAGATTTATTGTTGTCTATTTCAAACATAATTCGTCAGATAATATGAGGTGTGTTAAAATTTGAATACTTTTAAACAATTGCGATGTCCGTCTAAATATGAAGAAGCTACAAAAAATCTTTTTAAATAACTATACTTCAATAATTTAAAAAATAGGCTAAACATAAGCTATATAAGGTTAATTCTCTTCAGTTTTTTTTTCTAAAAGAACTACGATATACTCGTAAAAGAAACTAATATTTTTTTAAAAATATTTAAAAATAAATCTACTTCAAAAACACAAAAAAATCAAAAATATAGGAACACCAACATCGCATTGTTTTATTTTGAAGTCGATGCGGATTATCGATGATCATGAGTTAAAATTTGGAACCGACTTCAAAATAAAAAGTGTGATGTTGGCTTTTTATTGTTTTTGACTTTTTCGTTTTTTTTTGAAGTCGGTTTTTAATTCTTTGATAAACATTTTTTTAAATCTTTTGGTAAATTTAATACCAGCTCAACAAAGTAACTTGAAAGAATACAACTAATGGTCAACCCGGCCTATTGTATTTAAAAACTAACCTCTAAGTTCTAAAAGTCAAGGATTTTTTCATCATTAGCCCGGCTTATGTATACCAGACCCAAATCCCTTAAAATCTTCAGAAAAAATACGAACCACGTGCCATGTCTATAAAATTTATGGTTTTCCCTTGAATTTCCGAGATCCTATCATCCAGTCCTGACTTTGGTGAGAAAGGGACAAAATTGAAAAGTATACTCTCTCAAATACAAAAGAAATTTCCAAATCGCTTGATAAATGACAGAGCTATGAGGTAACAAACATAAAAATGGTAACGGTTAAAATATAATGTTATAACGTGCGATGAAAACAAAGTAAATAATATCAGAGTCTTTAATTGCGATTAATTAAATCACACAAATCTTTTATATTGTTCCGAGAAAATAATTTCGTTGAAATGTGCGAATGGAATCAGTTTAGAATACAGGGCAAGTAATACGACTAGTTTCACTATAATTAACTTCAAATGTATCTTTATGTACTGAAGTAAAAAAGTTAAGCATAATAAATATTGCACAAAATTTATAAACATATTATCCTGTTACATAGGTATACAAATTTAACAATAAGACAAAATTATAAAGTTTTACAATTAGCTTTTATATTCAAGATAACGTGTATATAACACGTAGGTCTGTTTTACAGCTAGCACTTTGGTACACGTATCGTCATAAAAGTGTTGTAATCTCTATTTCGGCCTAACATTAAATATTCGTATAATGATAATCGTATCACCAGCTGGAAATCAATTCATACACCTATAGATTTATTTATCACTGATTCTTATTTTATTGAAAAAAATAACATGCAGTGAATTATTATTCTTTCCTTTAACATAGTCACGGAATCCATCTATCACTTTAAAGCAGACTTTGAGACCAAGTTAACCTCGTTTCTTTCAAAAGACAACAAAAATTTCGTAATATTCATCAGAGATTTAAATTAAATAATAATACACTTTTTTCAAAAGTTCACGGAAGTTTTTCTGATAATTAATAGAGTGTTGAGACGATCTATCGTAGCAATGTATCCTTTGTCCATTGTAAATCCTTTTAGGCATTGCGTAAAACAGCCTTACTCTGATTAACTGGTGGAGCGTGATGTTAGTTGCAAGTGTGATAAATATACAGCTGTAGATTAAGGTTGAAATAAATTACCCCAAAAACCAAAGTGACGTTTTTCTTGTTTGTCCATGAGTTGTTAAGCCTATCATCAACTAACTTATTAAATATACATTTCGATAACGTAAAATAAGTGTTTCACATAAACGTTAAACAAATAAACACTTGATGAAAGAATTTTCGGTAATATATAAATTCGTTTTGATTTAACAATCATTTCAACAACTAATTTATTTAATGTCTCCCATTGTGCTATAGTCTTACTGCTGAATTTGCATAGAATTTACTTCCTTCAATCCTTGGTATTTTACATACTTAATTCATAAATATATTATCATAAAAGAAAATTACAATATGTATAGAAATTAGTGTATTAATGTGAATTCTATTTCAAAACAATTTAAGCAAACAAATTAATGTTCTTTCAATTTTTTCCAATTCGTCAAATAAATACATTATCATTTTGTCCAAATGCAATTAAAAAAAGCCGAGTTCATTTTATTTACATACTTTTACAAAAATATATTTACACTCGATTACAATATTTACATTAAAGTATATAGTTTAATAATCCTCATTTTATGTAGGGTATGTTGGGCATGTCAGGCCTTCGTCGGTGATGAGATCCGTGATGTCTCAAGTGTATGACAGGTTCAGTCATTTTTTGTTCCCTCAACGACCGTATATACTCCTCGTCAATCATATTTCTATTTTTTCCAACACGTACGACGGACTTATCCGCCCTCTCACTGTCCTTAAATAACACACACCACAGGGATTTGTCCTTATTATCCCATAAAAGGCTCTTCGTATATTCCTTTAGCCGTCTACTATTTTCCTCCACGCGACGCATAGCAATCTCCATTTTAATCAGATCCTTATAGTGATCCGAAACTGGTTGCATTGTGGTATTAACTTCACTAGTCCTCGCACTTATATTAATTCGCGACAAGTAGTAATTTTCATACTGTCCAGCGGAAGCCCTCGTCCGTAGTAACCACACAACACTTGCAATGAAAGTGCACGAAACAACAAAAGTCAGTAAAAGAAGAGTCAGTCTGAAAATAGCGCTTGGGGATGCACAGCTCATATCACTATTTGTTTTTGTTTGGGCGCGCTACGAGGATACATAACGCGGCGTCTCGTAGCCGAGCTGCTCTAGCGATACGCGTCCGCCTACGACAACGCGCGGATAGCTACTGTCGTAGCGTTCGTAGCAGCCGTAGCGTTGCCGTCTAGCGCTGAAACGCGTTCAGGGTGTTTATCTCAGCTGTAATTTCGCGGCCGAGGCTGAATCCAAACTGGAGAGCAGATGCTTTCAAGTCTTTGTTAAAGTTTCCTTTGCACTTTTGTGCAGTCATTGTACTGAAATTTTAAATTCAACCGTGGATTCGTAATTATTTTCTGTGTACATTGTGTTTATCGCAAAATAGAAAACTGTTGCTATGAATTTACGTCTCTATAATCTTTCCATTCTGGTCAATGTATAAGTGGTTTGTTGCTTAGAATGCTAAATTTATTCTGTGAATATTGGAAGTATAAAAACATTTGAAGTATTAGATACGCATTTGAAGCATAAGCCTACTTTAAACCAGCCCCCGTAGCACGTCTACCAAAACACGATATGATAAAGCGATTTATCGCAGTGAACTGTCAAAATACGACGAAACCCTATTGTATTTTGACAGTTCACCGCGATAAACCGCTTTATCATATCGTGTTTTGGTGGACGTGCTAGGGGGGCAGTAGTGTGATGCTATTGCTTTTCATTATTTAGTAAGCCGCCATTTTGTAATGCATTATTCATTACAAGGTCTGTTTAAATGAAGCTTATGTCTTAACCAGTCACGGCGCGACAACAGAACAGGAAGCGCCCGAATATTATCTCGGTAAGGCAGTACGTAAACATAAATACATGGAATTATCTCTTAGATCTCATATAACAATAGCGCTGAGTTCTCATTTGTTACAAATAACGTTGAATATTTAAATAACAAGAGATAAGGATGGCTTGTTTCTGTTCAAAGAACAATAAGTATAAATAGCAAAAGTAAACATTTGTTTAAGCAGATGATAATACATTAAACGCTGTAGTTGCCACTCGTGACACAAAGCAAAAGTAATAAAACTACACTCGCGAGCAAAAGTTTGGAATCAGTTACTTGAAATTGGTTCCGCGTGATCTTGCTTACTAAATACATTTTAAATAATCATAAAAATGACATCATGTTAAAGGTGCAACTGTCCACTTTAAATCGATATAAAATTAATTCATATCGAGCCCGTAATTGTGGAGTTATCCCGGATTAAGTGAAGGAGGTAGGAAAACAAGGAAATAGGGAAAAATAATGAATGAATAAAACAACAAAAATTATTAAATAAAAATTTTATTTATCTTTAAAAATAAGTGTCAATATTTTGTGTTCCCTCCCCTCGCCATAATAACTGCTCAAAGACGATTCTTCATAGACCTGATCAGCTTTTGAATTGATTCTTGTGGAATACCTTCCCACTCCACAATCAACGCTGATTTCAGCTCATTCAGACATGAAGGAGCAGGAGTTCTGGAACGAACCTTCCTCTTCAGTTCATCCCACACGTGCTCAATGGGATTCAAGTCAGGGCTGAGCGCTGGCCAGTCCAATATGTGGCAATACCGACTTCTTCGAGGTCTGTTGTTACACGGGCAGTGTGACAACGAGCGTTATCGTGCATAAGGAGGAATTCATCACCGATGTATCCCGCATAGGGAACGACATGTTCCAGGAGAATATCGGAAATGTACCGGTCCGAAGTTAGACCGCCTCCTCGTCCCCCGCCAGGCACGAAAACAAGCTCGGTTTTACCATCGAAGGAAATGCCGGCCCACATCATACAAGAGCCGCCCCCATAAGCCACTGTTTCAGCGACACAGCACTGCAAATCGCTCCCCAGGCCGCCTGTACCCCGTCCTCTTCTGTCGCTACCGTGCAAACACATCCTGCTTTCGTCGGAGAACAGGACTTGCCTCCATTGCTCAACCTCCCAATCAAGATGGGTGCGAGCAAACTGAAGGCGTGCTTGTCGGTGAGCTGCCGTGAGTTTAGGGCCTGTGGCAGGCCTTTTTGGAGTCAGATTCGCTTGCTTGAGTCGTCGACGAACTGTCCACTTGCTGGCTGCTACCCCACGAACATCTCGGAGCTCCTGTTGGACGTCGACACCAGTCAAATGCCGATTTCGGAGAGAGGTTGACACGATAAAACGGTCATCCCTCTCCGATGTGCACCGGCGCCGTCCAGATCTTGGTCTCGAGATAAAGCCACCAGTCTCCCGAAAGTGCTTATAAACTTTCGAAACACAGGATTGGCTTATGTGGAGCCGACGAGCGACAACCCGCTGGCTGCGCCCTTCTTGCAATAGGGCTACGATTTGTGCTGCTTCTGTAGGTGTTGTCTCCATTGTCGTACAAGGTAAAGGGTCAAAAGTGGCGGAGATGTGTACCGGTCAACGTGTGAAAGTCGACTGATAAAGAAAATCCGATAACAGGTGCTTTTATAGGGGTCAATAGGTCGCAACTCGTGACGTATCAAACAATTGAAACACGTCTTTTTCGATACACCTTCACTTAAAGCGGAATGGCTCCATAAATACTGGCTTGTTTTTAATGAATTTGGTATCAGTTTAAAAGTAAAGAGTTGAACCTTTAAAATGATGTCATTTTTACGATTATTAAAAAAGTATTAACTACTCAAGATAACGCGCAACCAAATTCAAGTAACTGATTCAAAACTTTTGCTCGCGAGTGTAGTTTCAGATCAAGCGATCATAATTTACTATCAAATATTACAATCAGAGTCATAAAAACTTCGTATTAGTAAGTTTTTATTTCAGGGTTTTCTGCTCTTCCAAAGAATATATCTAGACATGTAATTATCCATCCTACTAATATTATAAATGGGAAAGTGTACCTATGTGTGTGTCTGTTTGTTTGTCCGCCTTTCACGAAAAAACGGAGCGACGAATTGACGTGATTTTTTAAGTGGAGAAAGTTGAAGGGATGGAAAGTGATATAGGCTACTTTTTGTCTCTTTCTAACCCCTCACTTCCCTAAAATGGGGGGTGGAACTTTGTATGGAGCATTCCGCAATTTTCAAGGTAGAAAGCTAAAAATTGGTATGCGGACTATTTGTGATTAACAAAAAAATTGTGCATAATTTTTTTTTGAAATCTGCCCCCAACCCCTTAAAAGAGGGGGTGGAATTTTATATGGGACTTTTCGCAGTTTTCAAACAAAAGCTAATAGGTTAATAATATAGTGTAATGACATGTGTATTCTGATTCACAAATCAATGTCAAACTGCGATGCTTCTATTAGCAATCAAGCAATTCCTTGGGAACCTGGGAAATAAATACTCATAAGATTTAAAGCAAAAGTAAATTAAAACTTATAATATATGGGTGCACTACAAAATGTTGCAATTCTCGAAGGTTAATGACGGCTCAAGCCTTTTTTCGAGCGGAATGCGTGACAGCGCCGTACCTGCCGTTGGCTAAACGACGAGCGTGTGTGGGGCTCTCCCGGTGGAGTGCCAGTCCTACCCACTAAGCTCCCCCGGTTTTCTCCCTGTCCTTATGGACGCACGTGGTAGGGTCCAAAATGCGATATTACCCACGCGCCCGGGCCAGCTCGACCATATTTTGTTGTCCGAGAACACCAGGACAACTCCCCAGACGGAGAAACCTTACGGGCCAACCGTGCACGCAGGCGTCCATATTTACGATTTAAGCCTGACGCTATCTTTCTAAAGTTATTAACACAAACGTAACAGCATGTGGTTTAAACCGTGTCTAACTTGAAACAATGATTAGACAACGTTTTAGTAATAAAACCGTCACGCTCTTATTACAAATCATGGTCTAAACTAAGTTGTTGACGCTGTTTTTATCTATGTATATAACACAAGTGAAATATCTAATTTTAACACCGGGGAGTTCAGTATGTAGGCCCGGCACTGTGCCGGGACAACCCCACACAAGCTCGTGGTCTAGCCAATGGCGTGTACGGTGCGGTCACGCATTCCCCTCAAAAAAAAGGTTTCAACCAAGACTAACTTTAGACTAGGTTATGTAATAAGACTGATAAAGTTTAGCCAGACAATATAAAAACACTATGACTCAAATCTTCTCCGTTTACGTCGGTTAAAAACACAGTTGCATTCACAGCTAACAGAAATTTTAATGGTTTCAAAACTTAAATCCGCAATTTGAATATCATCTGAATCCCGAAAACGTCTCGTGTAATTCATAAAAGAATTTGCGATGAGTAAAAACGCCATAAATTTTCAGCGAGAGCATACGGCACGTAATTTCATTTCCTCTGTTCGTTTAACATGCGACCGTTCCTTGTGTTTCATTAAAAGAATATTTTTGCATTTCCTCCTGGAGCGGCAGGACAGTCTTTCGGGCAGCCACGGGGACCGCTCGCGTGTTAATTGCCGGGCGTGCAGGTTAGGATAATAATCACCTTTCTCTCCGGATTTCGCCTATTTCGTAATAACACTCATTTGTTTGTGACAATATGGGAGCTTTAGTAACACGAGGTGCCTTCTGGTTTCATGTTTTTTCTTTCAGAAAGAAACGTTTATGTTGTAGTTTAACAGAGTACAGATAAATTCAATTTTGATTTGATGATATGTGGACACTGTTATAAATAAAAAGTTGGGTCGGTTTGGAGATCCTTGGAGGAGACCTATGTCCAACATACACCTTGTTGAAATGCTACATTAATTATAGCAATTTTTAAGCTTACATTCATATAATAAGGTATTGTCCAATAATGGATTTAAAATATAAAACATGGATAAAATGAAAGTAAATAAAAAGAAATTCATTATTATTTCTTAGCTCTCAACTTTTAGTCAAAAAGTCCAAAAAATATATTTTTAGTATCAATCTGTCGATTCGATATGCAATCTCAGCGAACCTCGTCAGACACTCTGTGAAGTTTTTTGTCATTTTATTACATGCTAGTTGTCCTATTTTATTGAACAATGTGATACTTATCTTTCAGTGTAACATAATGTAATAATTATTACTAATTAATTAAGTATACTAACCACCTAAATTGTATTGTAGATATATGTATATTACTTTATAAGGTATGTATCTATGGGCCTAAGTTGCCGGAGCACAAATAAATAAAAGCGAAACATAGGGACAGATAGAATTACTTTAATAGGTTAATCGGCATAGGCGTGAAAGCGTAACAGAGCCAGATAGAGTTATTTTAATAGGTCAAGAAACTGGCATAACTTTTGATCATGTTGATTTACAAGTATGCTTTTTTTGAAACTGAAAGAAACAGGAGGCCCGAATATAAATTTCAGTTTGATATCTCTATCTACACTTCCCGGCAAATTTTATCCATTAGAGACATTTTTCCATTAGAGTTTTCAACTGTAACCTTAACTTTTAGTTTTTTTAACAAAAACCTCGATATCACTCATATCGATTATTTTCATTTTAAGCCTGTGAATACTTATCGCGTTAATCGACCGCACATAGGCGTATTTACTCGGTAATTTTGTTTAAGTACAGCTTTTAGTTTGACTGAAGCCTGGCCGATAATTGCAGGGCGATCGCTATCGGCGACGCCTTCCGACCAAATTACGCAATTACCCGCCGCCCCACTTTGCTTATCCCCTCGGCTTGAGGTGGTGCCATTGTCACATTTTTATTTCGTCAATAAATATATAAAGCGAGAGTAGTTTATTCACTCACTGACGATTCATTTAGGAAATCACAATAACTATTAAACTAATAAGAGTGAAATTTGCTATCATTGCGAAGCGTCAGCTATCGATGGATTTTTGGAAACGAAACTTTTTAGTAGAATGTTTAGAACTCTCTTTGTTATCTTCTTCTTTCTTCTTATATATAAAAATGAAACGCTGTGTGTTAGAGTTGCTAAAACTCATGAACGGCTTGACCGATTCTTACGAAATTTTCTGTGTGTGTTTGAATAGGTTCAAGGAAGGTTTAAATGTACAGTTAGATCCGATAGCGGGCGCTGCAACTGGGCAGGACATCGTCTGCCTGGCCCACTAGTCTTCTTATATATAAAAATGAAACGCTGTGTGTTAGTCTCGCTAAAACTCATAAACGGCTTGACCGATTCTTACGAAATTTTCTGTGTGAAATATAAAAATCAATAGCCGTTGTGAGTCTCGCTGAAACTCAAAAACATCTTGACCAATCTGAATGTTTATTTTTTCCTTTTGTTGTCAATAATGCAGGGACGGTTAAAGCAGAAGAATAATAGAGAAAACCCTAAATAAAAGATGGCAAATGACTAGCTTTATATATTATAGTTATGATGATAATTATGTGGTATACACATAATTATCATCATAACCGCTCATATACGTCCCTACCGAGGGACTTGAGCCTGCCTTAAGTTAGGGTGTTTAGGCCTTAGTCAATCCCGCTGGCTCAGTGCGGATTGATCGACTTCACATACACCTTTAAATTTCTTCGCAGATATATGTAGGCTGCCTCACGATGTTTTCCTTCAGCGTAGGAGCGTCAGACAAATGTACATATGAAATTTAAAAAAAACAAAAAAAACATTGGTACATGGTAATCTCGAACCCCGGACCTCCCGATTGAAAGGCAAATACCAAGTCCACAGCAGCGCCACCAACGCTCCATCCGACCAGGATCTTGACTTTGGTGACAGTGAAACCAATTGGGAAGTATATACCCTCTCAAATAATAAAAGGTTTTTCCAAATAGTTTAATAAATCATTGAGCTATGAGGCTAAGACAGGACATTTAAAAAAACACACAGTCGAATTGATAACCTCCCCTTTTGTAAAGTTGGTTAAAAAGTCTATGAAACTGAAACTCGAACGTATCGCGCAATTAGCTACCCTTTCTTTTAAATTTCGTCAACTTTACTTTCAAAATCATCAATCTACAGAGATCTCTAAGCTTGTTCTATCAAACATATAGCGCTGATAATCTCGAATAAGCACATTTTATCCGATATTTTTTTTTTTTTATGGATGGCCCGGCAGATGACCTCCTCCCGCCTGATGTTAAGCGGTGAAAGAGGCCCTGACAGAGAATGAGTTGACAGATGAGTAGAGACGACATCCACTCTCCTACCTGCCCGCCCCTTGCCGGCCCGAAAGATGCTTTTTCACGCCTCTTTTGAAGGAACCCATGTTGTAGGATGGAGGAAACACGTGCGCAGGTAGAGAATTCCAAGTGTGGGATGAACGACAGAAGAAGGAATCTTGGAATTTCTTGGTACGGTGTGAAAAGGAGGACACAGTGTACGGATGACTCCGAAGGCCCTTACGCGTGTTTCTGTTAAGGAATGGAGAGGGAGGGATAAGGTTAAAGAGCTCCTCAGAGCATTCCCCATGGAACATTCGGTAAAAGGCGCTAAGAGAGGCGATGTCACGACGAAGTTGTAGAGGCTCGAGGGTGTTAGTTGCCTCTACATCGCCAATTATGCGAATAGCGCGACGCTGCAATCTGTCCAGATCATCGAGGAGGTACTGAGCGGAGCCGTCCCAAAGGTGCGAGCAATATTCCACGCAAGACCTAACCTGAGTTTTATACAACAAGCATAGTTGGTCCGGCGCAAAATACCTACGCACCTTGTTCAGGACACCGAGTTTCCGTGAGGCAGTAGTTATGACGGATTCGATGTAGTCTCTGGGGTTCAGATCGCAGCGAATGTTCATTCCGAGCAAGGTGATGTTGCTCTGTGTGTGAAGGGTTGTGCCCTGAAGAGAAGGAAGGGGGAGGAAAGGTGACCTTTTCGCCGAGAACACGCACACCTGTGTTTTCTTAGCATTGAACTCAACAAGATTGTTGGAGCCCCATTCGGAGACGAGGTCCAGCGTCCTGTTGAGCTCAATGATAAGATTCTGCCTTTCCCTACCAATATCACCACGAGCAGCCCCCGAGGCTCCGTGATATCCCCCATGCACTGTACTGTCGTCTGCATAGCAATGTATAGCTCCCAAGGAAAGCATATTATTGATATGCAGAAGAAACAATGTGGGGGATAGAACGGAGCCTTGCGGAACTCCAGCGTTCACTGCCACGAACCGCGAAGCGCAGCCGTCAACGACAACGCGAATTCTACGCTCGTGGAGGAAGCTGGCAATCCACGTACAGAACTGCGCGGGTAATCCGTATGCTGGAAGCTTGGAAAGAAGAGCCTTGTGCCAGACTCTATCAAAAGCTTTGGCGATGTCGAGACTAATAGCCACCGATTCGCCGCGCTTATCGATAGATTCACCCCATTTGTGCAAAAGGAACGCTAGAGGGTCACCTGTTGACCGTTTAGGACGAAACTCATACTGTCGGTCATTAAGTAACGAGTGACCTTCCAGGTAACGGATCAGCTGGGTATTAAGGATCCTCTCCATGATTTTACACAAAATGGAAGTGACGGCTATAGGACGATAGTTAGCCGGATCAGAACGATCTCCCTTTTTGGGAACCGGCTGGACATTGACCTCTTTCCAAGATTTCGGCACACAACCAGCAGAGAAAGACAGACGGTATAGACGCGTAAGGACCGGAGTCAACTCCGCTGCACACTTCTTAAGAACAATCGCAGGAATGCCGTCTGGGCCACTTGCTTTTCGAGTATCGATCGACTGGAGCTCCGCCCGCACATCACGCTGTCTGATACGGATATCGGGCATGGTGCTGCCACAATGGGACAGTTTCGGAGGTTGTATACCACAGTCATCGACACGGGAATGAGCCGCGAAGAGTTTTGCCAGGAGGTCGGCTTTCTCCTGCGGCTGATGAGCAAGTGAGCCATCGGCATGTCTCAGCGGTGGCAGCGAGGGTTGGCAGAAGTTTGATTGCACAGCTTTGGCCAGGCGCCAAAAAGAACGGCTACCCGTAGGGTGCGATAGCAGTTCCTGGCCCACTTGTGCAATGCGCTGAGTATCCGCTCTAATGTAAGCCCTCTTACACAGCTTGGTGGCATTATTGTAGGCTGTTTTCAGTAGGCTTGTATTGGGATCCTTAGAAGCTCGGCCTCTGATCCAAGCGCGGTAAGCCAGCTGTTTGTTTTCAACAGCAGAGGCGCACTCGCGATTGAACCAGAGGTTACGTCTGCCTCTACTGACGAGATTGGAATGCGGAATATAATATTCCATTCCTAGTATGATCTCGTCAGCAACAGAGGCAGCGCAGGAGTCCGGATCCATCCTATTGAAACAGCGCTGCCACCAAGGAACAGATGCGTAATAATCCCGCATACCGTCCCAATCTGCTGACGCATAGTGCCACAGACGGCGTGCTGCAACCACAGGTGACGGTCGCGACGCCTGAGGCACTGTGACGGATACCAGACAGTGATCCGAAGATCCTAGTGGAGCTCGAATCACCACCTGATATCCGTCAGGGCGATTTGTCAGCAGAAGGTCCAATAAAGAGGGCGCTTGACCGATAATATCTGGTACCCTGGTGTGCTGGGTGACCAATTGTGTCAGGTCGTGCGTGAGAGCGAATGCGTGGGCAGTCCTACCCGCATGGTCAGTTTTAGAGGAACTTAACCACAACTCGTGGTGAGCATTGAAGTCCCCTAAAAACACCAGCTCGGCGGAAGGAAATCGCTCCTGCGCGTCATCTGCCACCCGACTTAGATGTTCAAAAAGTCGAGTTGTCTCCAAGTCACCACGATGGGAATGGTAGACGCAGACGTAGACACGGCAATGAGTGCCAAAATCAACGTGTACCGCAAAGATGGAAAAGGAAGGTTCCTCCAAACAGCGCAGGTGACGACAGCAAACATCCGCCCGGACGAACAAGCAAACACCAGCCTTCGCCTTGAAGGACTCCTCAAGAGCGTAGCCGGGGTAATTAAGGTAGCCTGTATCGGCCGGGCAGATAATTTGCGTCTCCGTCAAAAACAGCATTGCTGGACGGGCTGTCTCGAGATGGTGGTGGACAGCTAAGAGGTTAGAATGGAGCCCGCGGATGTTAGCGAGCCCCACCTCGAATAATGGTGTTTTGGTGGGATATTGCACCGCTGTACGACCTGTCTTAATATTTTGCGCTGCCATAATTATTGGAGTGAGAGGCGTGAAACTGAGGTGTCCTTGCCGCGTTTCGCATAGTTAATGTGTGTAGGCCTGTTTCGCCAGGGAACAGCCGACAGCTGATTTGCGCTGACCCTCCGCACGGAAGGGCCCCCGAACCCCCCCGGAAGTGGTCGCCGGGACCCACCGTCCGGTCACCAACCGGCACGACGGACCACTCCGAGATTATGCGTGGCATGGTGGGGCAGCCTCACGGACTGGTTAGGTCCGCTTGGGCCCCTGTACTATACCACGGGCGGCCAGCGGAACAGCCGTTTCTTCAGGTCTTCCTGGGCGGAGGGTCAACGCAGTCAACCTGGCACTGGTTCGACGGAAGCCCGCACAAACCATACGAATCGCAGCAACGACCCCTCAAGCTCTGGCTGTGCGCAGACTGATCCCGAAACGCGGACATAAATGGCCACTTGACGGGTTTTACATCACGCGCACGGTGGTCGCTAGCCAGTCGGGTTTTTCAAGCCCTACCACCAGAAGTTGGTCACTCGATTAGCACCACCCGGGGATCACGTGTAGGGTCTCGAGGGTAAAACCTACGGACGTGAGCGACTCCAATCCCCAAACCCCAATCCCCAAAATATCTTTGCAGGACCTTACAAATAAATATAATGTTTATAAAATATTACTGCATAGCCTAGCCTAGCCATCTAGCCAAAGTGAAGTATCACCAAAAATGAATTTTATTGCTTTTTATGTATTTTTACAATAGGTATTAGGTTAGTCATGTACATAAACCCTGTTAGGGCGCAGCAAACCACCAGCACACATATTGGTCACATTCCATGTCATGTTTGATTTATTATGTTACATGGTATAACATAAAAAATTATAATCTAAATAGTTTACAGATATAAAAAAAAATCAAAAATATATGTATACAAATTAAATGAAAATTGAGTATTATATGTTGAATTGTATTAAATTAAATAAATTAATTTACAAACATAAAGTAAGTGAAATATGTACCTAGATAATATGAAATTAAATTTAAAAACATCCTATTTTGTTTCGGTAATAGAATGCCACTAAAAATTCCTGGGGTGTATTTAGAGAGTAATAGTTTTTTTTTTCAATTCGTTCTTAAATGTAATTGACTTTTTTAGCTTTTAATCAGCGAGGGAAAATCCATTGTATAATTGTTTTTTTTTTACATATATTTTCATGCCTCTACCTTAGCTTAAAGGTGCAATAATTTTCACCACTCACACCTTACACACTCCCACCACCACCTTACGTACCACCTAACACACACTTCCATCTGAAATACGTGACTGTCAAACCATCTACTCTTTCAAGTCGATATAATAATAATAATAATAAAATTATTTAATGCAGACACAATGATTCATATTGTCTTATAAATATCTAATTGTAAGTAATTATTATTTAATTTACACACTCTTATACATATATATATACACTCGTATACATATAAGGGAATATTATCAGTCCAAGTCCTAATTTTGATATATTATAATATAACCATCGTATAATTTGTGTAATAGGTATTTCTACATATTTTTTTATTTATTTATTATGCTATATTGTTTAATTTTATTATTATTATTAATTAAACTTTTTCCTTTACTATTTGTTAGTCTTCTGCTATACGCTCAAATATTAATTTAATACAATATCTCCTTTCGCGGGTCTGCTATAAGAAATTTCATTAATAAAATAAGCAGATCCTCTGTATATTTTGTCTTCTGTATTATTCGTGCTGTTTAATTTTATTCGTGCAACAATTGTTAAGTAGATATAGAAATATTTTTAAAATTTAGCGATAATAAAAATCTGTATTCAGATTAAACTCATTTTATTACATATTTGTAGAAAAAATATCGATATTGAGCTTATTATCTAAAGCTACAAGTTTTTTTTTGTGTACGCTGAATTGTTTTACAACAGAGTGTTATAATCTTCGTGGCTTGTATTTTTAAACGAACTATTCCTTTGCTTTGATCTATGATTTATTGTTCCTACCCGGAATACACCAAGATATTTCAAGCTAGGATAACAAGCTACTGTTAGGAAACAAGTAATTCTAGCTTCATGTACCTATACAAAAGAACTGACTTCAAAAACTCTGAAAAGTTAAAAATAATATAACAATAGGTACAGACAACATCACATTTCTCTATTGAAGTAGGTAGGTGCCAAATTCTAAGGCTTTCTAGAAGATATTCGTTTGGCACCGACTTCAAAATAGAAATGTGACGATGTTTGTACCTATTCGAATATTATTATTAACTTTTAAGTGTTTTTGAAGAAGTTTTTATTTTTTGTTTTTTTTTTAAATTTTTATCTTTTTAGTGAATGAGATCTTTTTATGAGTCATATCCACTTGATAATACGTGCATATTTTATTTAAAAAACTAACTTCTAACTCCTTAAAGTTAAGGATCCTTTCATCATCAGCTCGGTTCATGATTACCAGACGCAAGTACGTGATTGGCTTCGAAAAAAACATGAAACACATTAGACGTACCTATGACATTTAAGGGGTTCCCTCGATTTTAATGAGACTCCATCATCAGATCCGGACTTTAGTAACAATGAAACTACCCCAGAAGTATACTCTATCGAACACAAAAATAATTTTGAAAATCGGTCTACAATTGGCGGAGTAATCGCGTAACATACACACATAAAAACAGCATGATTTCTAGACTAGTAACCCAGTAAAAAAAGTTCCATGTACAGAACACCGGAGGGAGACTCTGTACCAAGGTCGTGTGCATGGGTACCTCCGTGTTACCTATTTTTGCTGCAAAGAAGCAGTGCTTGCATTTCTGTGTTCCGGTTTGAAGGGTAAGATATGGCACTGAAATTACTGGGTACCGTGACTTTACATATTAAGTCACAAGTTGGCAACGTACGCTGTGGTTCTTGTGGGGGTTGCACTTTTGCTGCGAATCTCGCAGAAACCATTATGTATTATAGGTGATTATTACCACTTACCATGAGGTGGGCAGTTTGCTTGTTTGCCAACTTAATTGCAATAAAAAAAGTAGTCTATGAGTTAAGGTGATGATGGCCGTGCGAAAATTTTATTTTACAACTACGAGTAACGGAAAATTAATGGATAATAAAAGCACGGTAATTATATACTATTTTCGTGATAAAAGTAAACCAAAAAGTTATTACAAAGTTAAAATTTTTGTTTTTAGTCTTCAAGTTTAGTTTTTAATATTAATTAATATACAAAATTAAAGACATAAAAAACTTCTCACACGCTCACGGAAAGCTCAGATAAAACCAGCAGCGTTGCACACATGAAAATTTAAGTAATTTATTCATATGAAACGGTGACAAATGAACCAAAATCAACTCGCACTGAGTGAAAACCGCCAATGGAATTGAATTAACAGCCGATGAATATGCAAAACTGAACTGGACATTGTTCAAACGCTCGCTACGATTAAGCGCTCATTGTTTCGAATCCGTGGCCCTTTATTGTGCGACTCGAAATCTATCTGTCGCTTTCGATTTCGACAATCAATGTTCATGCATCAACGCTTTGTGAAGCGAAAGTAGTCGTGGTCTTGTATTAACGCCGCAATGACTGTCGAATCGAATGCTGTCGTGATAAATAATGGTTACACAATAAGCCTCTGATTGTTGTATCCCTGATGCTTAGTCACACCATTGTCGATGGCCGCAATACTTATATCTGCACGATTATTTGATTTACCTAATCAAATTAGTGGGTGTATTAGTTATTCATTGAACTATGAATGTTGGCTACCTTATTCACAATACATAGTGAGCTGTATGTGTTGCGTGCGTTATAGTACAGGCGTGTTTTATGAGCTGCTTTATGAATCTAAAACCGGTGAAATTAGATCCACTTTACGAGCAAGTGTGTTAAAAAGGAAGTTATCCTGAAAAATACGATTACGTACCAAAACAATACCTTCTATAATAACATAAAATCATACCTATGTGCGCCTAATGATTTGTCCCAAAGGCTTAAGCTAACGTATACCCGAAGCGACGTTACTGCCAAGCCGGACGAGACGCAAAGCGGCCAATTTCGCTGTACAAAGCAAATATAAGGAGGGACCCGCATCATTCTAACTTATGCCAACCATTTGTCATGCAACAAAGGTGGCCCATGTTTTGTGCGGAAAGCAATTTTGCGGCGCTTATAAGTATGGCCTCATTATGACGTGTCAGCAGTAACTGGTTTTTAATGTCTAGTATTCTTATGGACAATTTCAGCAACCTTATCTTGGCTTAGGAAACTCCTAAGACGTATGCTGTCACTTTTTGTCTTTAATGAAAAGAATGTGACAGCATGCCACCTGAGAGTATCCTAAGCTAAGACAAGGTTGCGGTGAAACTGGCCATTATAATTTGCCATAGTTTAAATACAGCAGAAAAATCTTGCCTGTTTTTCGTCTTGCCTGACTTTAAGTAATGCTAAGGCCGGAAATGTAAACAAAAAGAACTATCTCCCTTGTTGCCAACGGTCGAAATAATAAAGTTATATTTTGGCTAAGAATGAGTGAGCTGGCAACATGTGTACTATGTACGTATGTACAGTAACTTGATAACTTATGGCACAAGTTGTCAACGTACATTGGGGTGCTTGTGGGGTTCGTCGGTTTACAGTGTAACCATTATTTGTCATACGCGACTATAGACAAAGAATAATTTAACTCTAATACAGCCACATATAGTGTATAGCTTTCCGCTCGCGACTTCACCCGCGTTATTTTCGTGTTCCCCTAGGAATTTTATCCCGTAGGAAAATTACCCCATGTCCTTCCCCTGGTTTCGAACTAGCCCTATACCAAGTTTCATTAAAATCGGTTCAGTAGTTTCGAAGCTTATTCAATACAAACAAACAATCAAATCTTTCCTCTTTATAATATTAGTAAGTATAGTATAGATAAAAAGAAAAACTTACCAATTAGTTTGGGTAGTGACAAAATAGCCTATACAGCCACGCATCAATGCCTACCTACAAATAAATAAATAACCTTAGGAAAAACTATATGAACAAATCAAATATGCTTATATCTAATTTCTTGCTTCGAATTTATGGAAGTATTTCATCAGAAACTGATTTGACAGTCACAAATACACATTACAAATTTACATTATACGTGACATGGCATCACAGCATTTACAGCGCTTAAATATTGTGCGTGAAAAATAAAGCGGGAAAGCCAATGTCACCGAACACATATATTTTTGGAATATTAGCCTTGTTTTACTTTCCTCATATTCGAAATGAAAAGTAGAGTGTTTATTTTGGGTGAACACGTCCAATTCAGTCTCAAACTATTTGCGCTTGAACAAATTGAGATCAATATCTCGACTGTAATGGATGCTTTTCATCCCTTATAAAACAACTAGCTGACCGTATGCAACTTTGTTTGCGTTATAACTAAAATTTCCCGTAAGAAAACTTTCCCGTCAGATTTTACCCGTAGGAAAATTACCCTATGTCCTTTCCCTGGCCTCGAACTATTCCTATACCAACTTTCATCAAAATCGGTTCAGTACTTTCGAAGCCTATTCAAAACAAACAAACAATCCAATCTTTCCTCTTTAGTATAGATCTACTATTAGTAATCTACTATAATATATAACATTATAATATATAACAATCAAATTTCAATTTACCAACTGGTTAGACATCTTACGACCATTGTTAAACCGACCACAGATATTACAGTTAGAAAATATTTTCCAAGGAAAGGAACAATAAGCGGTAGTTACTAATACATGGCTAGGCATATCAGTCTCGAATTATTTGCGGAAAGAAAGTGAGAGTAACATCTCAACTGTAATAGATGCCGTTCAGCCCTTATAAAACAATGTACTATTAGTAAACCAGCCAGATAGCCATTCGTAGATATGAGGCAGTACACGCCGCTGCTTTTAATTATTCAGTATCTGTAATTGCCAGGAATCACGCTAACGACATCACAAAATGTATATAATAAGTAAAGGACGCTACAGGAAATATGACAATAATTATGCTATATTTTAATCATAACGCGATATCCACAGTAATGATGATAAGTTCGCGAAAACAAGTTCCCTTAAACTAGAGCAGCAATACTCGACCTTTTTTTATAGGCCATAATTGAAAATTATTTAGGTGTTAATAAAAAACGTAATCCAAGATTAACGATGTATGTACTTTATTAATGAAAAGAGAAAATTTCTCGGTCGGGCAACGCTCAAAGCAATACACCCAGGCTATCTACATTGTTAACTATTTTGTTTACTCGGTGCACCCACAATTTTCATGATCGTTTACAATATTGTTACTCAAGGTGGGCCAATCACAAAGGCCCGGCTGGCCGCAGGTTGAGTATAGCTGAGCTAGCCTTTTTGATTTTTTCAAACTTCGAAACATATTACAATAGATTTGGCAAAGAGAAACATACACACGTACGTTCACAAAATGTTGATTAAAGCAAAACAAAACAACACTGCGCCTGTAGCATTCGCGTTTCGATAGAGCGAGCGTATCGAACGGCAATGTATGAGAATGGTTCGTAAATGGAATCATTCCCATACATCGCTGTTCGTATCGTTTTAACAAAACGAACGCGAATGTTACATTGGCTATAGGCGCAGATATACACACTAGTATTAATCTATTCAGTTTGAGAGCCCCTGGTTGTAGCTGACGGCCAGAATTTCCACCTATTCAGAGTGAATGGATCAGATATGTTCGTTAGACACCTGCCAAAATGGCTGCAATAGATTGGCGTGTGCTAAAATATGCAACGTAATCTAGGTATAGGTACTGGAGAGTAGATGTTACCATTAGTTGATTGATTTTCCCAAATTATTTTTCATATTATTCAGTACTTACAGTATGTATATGTAGGTACGGCGATAGTTTCATATTTGTGACTCAACATTTTCTTTAAAAATGCGATATAAATTAACAAATATTAGTTTATTAATCGCAACTCGGGCAGGATTTGGACCTACGTCTTCAAATACCGTGTTAACGCCATGACCTATTAGGCCAGGTGCGACGCCGCCCTAGCGATAACTGCTGGTAGGCTAGACTGTCAGTGGCATTACTGTGAAAGACACATTGCCTAGTGCTGGATGGAGTGATTATTATAATGTTAATTATTGTATGTTTTATTTAATTTCAATGTATTTTATTGATATAATTGCACGTATCACCCAGATGCTTATACCGCGTAGTTGTATCTTGCTTCCAATCAATACAAAGCTTTATATAGTATAGATTTGAGTAGTAACTCCCTTCTTCTTGGTAAAGTTAAGCTAATAGGAATTGCATCAAAACGAAAATATGTAATTGTGTTATACGAGGAACCTAACCCTGAAGATATAGGTTTGAATAGTCTCAACAAAACTTTAAACTCTTGCAAAGATTTAAAAGGTAAATTAACAAGCACATAAAGATAATTTTCTGACAGCACATAGTAAGTGACAGCACTAGATAGACTCAAAATCACATCAAAACTTATTATCGCAGTAAGTCGCTTTAAATTCATTTAGGAAGACTCATAAATTTATGAAAAGACGGGAAGTATTCTCTTAGCTCGACTTCCCAATAAAATGAAATAACTGTTTACCGAAACACACTTCAAACGAGACCATGAACTGAGCACAATTTTGGGAACGCAATTAATTCCTCCCCCTGATTATGTAATACGTTCTAGATTTACTCGGATGCAAAATACAATTTACGGATCACCAGCTCAAATTGAAAAAGTTTCCGTTATTTATTTGTAAGCCACGACGTTGAATGGTCTGGCGTTGAATTATTTTTGAACAAACTTGATTCGGGGAGTCTTATTAATATTGTGCAAGGGCACAGAGCTATGAAGGATCAAATGACTTTCACAGTTGTTTTAAAATCAGGAATTCATTCTGATGTTTTTTATTAATTGTTGTAAAATTGTACACATTATGAACAACAGATATTAAAAATAAAATATTTATATGATTCCTTCTTTTAAGGGCCGCATAAAGTGTTTGTTTCTTAGCAGTATGTGTAGGTTATTGTTTATTTCATTTTTAAATAATAATTGTTTTTTTACTAATAAGTTTCAAGTTTACAAGTTCAGAATATAAATATCGGTCATATAAATTTCCTTTTCTATGCATTTTTGTTTAATAACATGGGTTGTAGGGATTATTGGATATTATTTATATGGATTACTGGATATTATTAAAATTTTAAAGTAACAGACTTGCACAAGTTAATACTTATCCATAAATAATGTACTAATTATCTATTTGACGTATATATGCTTTAGAGGTATCGCACATGGAGAAAAAACAATCTTTCATACCACAATATCTACTGGTTTTACACTTATCGAAATTCGAACACAAATTACACTGCATGTCTAAAGGGAGGGAGTATAGTATTATTAGTATATTGAGTATATAGTACATTCTTATACATCAAAGCTTGATTTTTTTTGTATCTATTTAAGAGAACTAATTAAATTAAAGGGACACCTCTAATTAAGCCGCCCCTCTTTATCTTAAGATTTTTTTTTACTTTTCTCAGTAATACTCACTCACGAGCATTTAGATGTGAGGAGAACCTGATTCTGAATATTCCAAAGCACTCCACTAATTTAAACATAAGTCTTTTGTAGTCTAAGCGGCATGCTTTTGGAATAATTTACCTATAGCGTGAAGAGTCACTAAACATTTTAAAAGGTCACTTAATGACTACTATCTGTCATTGTAGATCTATTACAACGGTAGGTATATGTTTGTTATGTGTGTGTAGTTGTGTACGTATGTATGTGTATATTGTATGTATAGAGGTATTTTATAGTATGTCTTATATTTAAGTTTGTTTAATGTATTTTGTTAACCCTAATTTTGTAATCCACAATAAAGAATTTATCTATGCATTTCTGACACAACATCTAAAATTATAATACTAACCGATTTTTTACTATTTAACAACTTTAACTATCTATTTAACACCGAACAATCTTGTCTGAGTGAATTCATCAAAACTACCTACCTACTACTACTTTGTCACTTCGTTTACATTTGCGTTAGATCGTGTAAGCTGTCTTCCCAAGTTAGAACCATTTAATTTAATTATATTAGTTTAGCTTCAGACATGTTTGAGTGCAGACATTTATTATAATGAATGTTTGGTAATCTTCAACTAACCGGTGCTTTTTGAATTCAGGCCCAATGGCGGATAAAATTCCATTCGCAAACAACTAAAGTTTTACATCTTGACAAAGAAAACGTCAAAGAGTTCAAAATTTACAATGAAACTTTAAAAAATAAGCTTATAAATATAAGAAGCATCATTAAAGTGAGTACTCGAACTCGTCAAAGTTTCAAAAATATGTATACACGACTTTGTTGACTTAACATTAAGGTAGAGTATATTTTTGTAACGCTGTCCGTATCGATCTCTTTCTAGTCAACTGTACTATGTACTACTATGACTTGTCACATATTGCACATTCTGATACAGACGTCGCACGCACTATACGCCTCTGCTTCACGTCCCACAACATTGCACTAATTATGCAAAAATTCCGTGTTTACTTACAAGACTATCTCGTATTCATAATAAATGAAGGATATCCACATTTTTTCTGAAAAATTAATAAAATCAGTAAAGAGAAAACAACGTGATACATTATTATAATTAGAAATTGTAACACTGATTGATTTCCTAAATGAATAAATATTATGCTAAGCACCTTGCAGGCAAGGTGAGGGTGGCTAGTGCAACGTATGTTTTCTCTCCAGCCTTAGCTTAGGGCGGCCTTATAGCTATCAGCGCATTTGGATTGCACTTCCGCTTGCCATCATTATACGTTGTAAATTATGTCAAACAACATTATGGATATTAACAGTTATGCGTAGTAAAATTATGCGTTTTAAAGCATGCTTAATAACATTATGCCAAACCTTTTAAAGATTATGATTTTTAATATGTCTTTCGACAATTCTGCATTATAATGGTTATGCCTATTGATAATATGTTATGCCAAATAACATTATGCTCTTTGATTTTTATGCCACATGATGTACTTATGCCAATCGAAATTATTTCAAACAACATTATGCGTTTCAAAGTGTCACCTATTTTTATTATTGAGTGAGTCTGCTTATTAACCCACTTATTTGTGTAAACTATCATTCTATTACAATTTTAACACGCAATCAGATTCATTTGGCGAGTCTGGTGAAAAATTAGGCTCAGTACTACCAACTTTCGGTTGATAAGTACTCAATAACATTTTCAATATCGGTCGAGCACAGTAATTCGATACAGACAAGTAACGAATTTTTGTAGTGCTTCGTGGAAGATAACCTTTCTCAGCACTTAATTAAATTCCAGAAACTTCAGCGGTATTTATATGTTAAACTCGAAGAGATTTTCATAACGAAGCAGACACAAAGCGAGCATCTACACTAGCTAAGTAAAAATCTTTTATATTTAATTTGTGATAACCTCCCATGAACGCTCTCACGCTAGTAGATAATGCTTACAAGCTTTAGCTTTTTTTATGATGACAGGGAAGCTCTTGACCTTTATCTCACCTGATGGTAAGTGACGATAAGGCCGAAGGTGGAAGCTGGCTTCACCTGGACTCCTCAGCATCTGAGGAACTGGCTATCTTACATTTTATTATCGGAACACAACAATGCTATAAACATTGTTACTATGGCGATAAACTTAGGTAAGACGGTGGTAGCTAGCTAGGATAAGAGGCCCGCCCTACCCACAAACCAAACCAGACAGAAAAACTTCGGCCTCCACTGGGAATCGAACCCCGGACTTCCTGACCGAAACACGATGGTCGCAACGACTAGACCACGGAGGCGGTTAAAAAATTAGTTAAAACATTCTAAAAACATTCGTAACAGAAATATACTACATATTCTTTAAAATGCTTGTGGCGCTTAGTATAATAAAAATATATTTTTTTGTCATTTTCTCCACAATCTAACTTAGCATGCTAAAACAATAACTGGTATTTGCTACGTATTTGGTATTTGCTATAGTACTGCAGACAGTGACAATGAGACTGAGAGCGAATGAGGGGAATTTCTAATAAAATACTCGCACGATAGTTTAAATATTACAGTAAAATAAAAAATTGAATATGAAAAATCTAAAACAATTACCACTTCAAATATTCTTAATTAAAAAATATTATTAACTTTTTTTATACCATGTGGATGTAATTATTAACCATGGGATTGGATTTCAAGTTAAAAATCTAGGATAACTTTCTAATAAATTTAAAAATTTATCATTATAATAAATTACCCACAATGTTCGTCATAAAACACAATACAGTTTTCAATTTTTTTTTGACAGCAAAATGTAGTTTTGACGTTTAATGTATGGAACATCTGCTTTAGTTATTCTTTTGAGGGAACATCTGTCAAAAGCACCATCTTAATTATAACAATAATTTATATTGCAGTTTTTACAAGGCGTTAGTATAACTATAACAGGTCTCATCATGTAAGTTGAGACCTGTTATCACCTGATCGCGACATTCGGTCACGTACACGGCTTTGGCACAGTGTGTTTGGACACTAACTATGAAGCCAAGCAAACTCAGTAGTGCTACCACCAACCTAATCTATCGATCAGAAGAGTAAATCTCCGCGGGTAATCAAACCCAGAACTTTCAGCGGGCCTACTCGTTTTACCGATCTCACGGTTTTCAAATGATATCATTATGACATCTTAGTGCAAAACGAAAAATAAGATTTTCGGACAGATTTTTGATCATTCGTTCAGTACATCATAATGACATTATGCCATAGTGATGATATTATTGGAGGTCGGTAATGCCAAATGAAGCATTTCATGACTTCTTTATCTCGAAATCATACCATATCATACGATGAAGGATGCATAATAGGCCCGCTGATCTGAAATTTCTGAACCCGATCGCAACAACTAAGTCGTAAAGGCAATCACAGTAAAAAAAACGAATCGTGTAAATTTTCGGACATGTAATGAAATGTTCCATTATTAAAATAACTGAATATGACGGTGACAAGCACAGAACACAGAAACCTCTTTCTGTGTTCTGTGGTGACAAGCGACTAAAATAAACATCTGCGCAGAAAATATTTATAATTCATCTATATACAATATAAAAGGAGAAGTTCCCATCTTTAGACGTACGCACAGTCGTAATTCAAAATGCGGACGCACGCTAAGAAGGGGTTGCAAGTTTTTATGGAAAAATCTTTAAATTAGCAACGATTTTAATAAAATTTGAGATTCATGCTCTTAAAAACATTTCATTGGACACGTGTTTCATGGATTATTGGAATTCACCCCCTTAGGGTGCAAAATAGGGGTTGAAAGTTTCTATGGAAAATATTGAAAATCTGCTCCAATTTCTATGAAATTTATTATCCGAGCTCCGAAATATAAATAACAGTGTTTTATATAATAGGCTAGAAAATTATTTTTCCTACGGGAAAATATAAAATTTCCACGGGAAAACAATAATAACGCGGACGAAGCCGCGAGCAGAAAGCTAGCATATAAATAAAACTGTTTTGCATCATCATATTTAAGAACCTCCCTGCCACTTGTCATATTAACCTGTCACTTTCAGCTTATCTCGAAGTTGAAATGTTGCTTCCCTCTACCGAACTGACAGAATAGAAATTGTCACAGTTTTACCAAAAGGCCCCCTAATGTCTATTACAATTGTTATCTGCTGGGCTTGAAACGTGTCACCTGTTTGTTTCGGTTCAAATTACTATAATAAGACAATGCTTGTACAAGTATAATGGCGTTAGGTACTTGTTTTCATAAGAAAGCGTTTAATAGACTTCTTTTCGTTGACAAAAAAAATTTACAACTGTGAACCTTTTATTAAAATTACAACTACTTACAATAAATTTAAAAATAAAAAATCTACGCAGTTAAAACTTTATAAAAATTTGCCAAAAGAAATGTACCTATGAGTCATGCTGCCACTGTTGTGTCTACCTATTGAACTTAGCCTATGCATCGATTTACAATACGATACGATCAGCTGCTGGACCTTGTCAATGACCTTTAGTAGCACGCAGGACGAATGCTAATTTTTTAACAATAAATCAAATAATTAATTTTATTTCTCAACTTTTATAACACCAATTAAATACTACGACCTTCAAACTTTCAAAAAAAGAGCCTATTCCCACCTCAAAGGCCGGCAACGCACTTGCAACTCCTCTGGGGTTGCGGGTGTCCATGGGCGACGGTAATTACTTACCATCAGGTGATACGTCTGCTCGCTTGTCCCCTATCCCATAAAAAAAAACTATGTACACAACTATCGAAATAAATTTCAAATAGTCGACAGCCTATTGACCCCAAATAAAAAAGCTGAAGCACCTGGACATTTACTTACGACATACGGAACTGAGGTCACAGGCGAGTAAAGTCCAAATTTCAGAATTAGATTGATTGATTTACCTAAGTACTTCACAAATGCAAAATATTTATAAATTTTCTAATAAAATAATGATTATGAAATACACACAATTATTGATTAGGTCATATCAGACCTTACGATCCACCAGTACTCCTTTTTATACGAGGTATATTATCTGTGACGAGGTAGGATGCTTTTGCGTACCGTACTCTTCGATTGCTAGACGACAGGCGGGTGTGTAGGGACTCGCCTCGCAGTGTGCAACGTACACTTACTAAACCAGCTTCGATGTCCATCTTGCCCATGGTCAAGGGTTCCTTCTAGGGAATGGGAAATCCAAATTAACCGGACAACCCCGGGACGGCCCGGCCAGCTTCGATTCTTCTTCAGATTAGAAAACATTTTTTTTACTAATCGTACCTTCTCCTTTCCATTTAAGAACTACACGTGCTGGCCTGCGTTGTCACCTGTGACTACCATTCAAACACGTACCAAGACTTTCGGTAACTCATTTCTATGTCACACGATTAAGAAATTGAACTCTCCGCCAGCGCATGTGTTTCACCCTTCCTATAATCCCGGGTCCTTTAAAAGAGGCGTGAAGAAGCACGTTGCAGGTCGGCAAGGTGAGGGCGGCTAATGCGGCGTTTAACCTCTCTCCCGCACTAGCTATCTTCGCATTTGGACTCTACTTTCACTTACCATCAATTGGAATGGGGTCATTTGCTTGGCCTTCTATAAAAAAAAGATCTAAACGCCTTTGGAGGATGTGTTGTTGTGTTTGTCGAGTGAGTTCACCGATACTTATTGCCGACGTAGGTAAATTTTAAAGAACATAATTCCAAATTCAAATTAGGAAAATGTGTGATTTTCATTTGTTTTTCGTACCGCCAAGATGAGTGAATCTAATGAAGAAATTCGATACATTTTAAAATTTTACTACAAAAAAGGTAAAAATGCAACGCAAGCCGCGAAAAAAATTTGCGATGTTTATGGACCTAGTGCAGTGTCTGTGAGAGTAGCACAAATTTGGTTTAAGCGTTTTCAACCCGGAAATTTTGATGTCAAAGATGCACGTCGCTCTGGTCGCCCTATTACAGATAAAATGGATGCCATTTTTGAAAAAGTGGAGCAAGATCGGCATGTCAGTAGTTACGACGTAGCTGAAGAACTGGGAATTGACCACAAAACAGTTTTGGCGCATTTGACAAAAACTGGGTACACAAAAAAGCTCGACATTTGGGTACCTCACGAGCTCACTGAAAGAAACCTAATGAACCGTGTACTCATTTGTGATTCTTTATTACGACGTAATGAAACCGAACCATTTTTGAAGAAGCTGATAACTGGTGATGAAAAGTGGATCACGTACGACAAGAACGTGCGAAAAAGGTCGTGGTCAAAGGCCGGTCAGGCTTCACAGACTGTGGCGAAACCCGGGTTAACTCGCAACAAGGTGATGCTGTGTGTGTGGTGGGATTGGAAGGGCATTATTCATTATGAGCTGTTACCACCAGGCAGGACCATCGATTCTGAACTCTACTGCGAACAACTGATGAGATTAAAGCAAGAAGTTGAGAGAAAGCGGCCGGAATTAATCAACAGAAGGGGTGTGGTTTTTCATCATGATAACGCTAGACCTCACACATCTTTAGCCACTCAGCAAAAATTAAGAGAGTTTGGCTGGGAGGTGTTAATGCATCCGCCGTATAGTCCTGACCTTGCACCTTCTGATTTCCACCTGTTTCGGTCTCTTCAGAATTCTTTAGGCAGTGTCAGGTTAACATCACGAGAGGACTGCCAAAACCACTTGTCGCGGTATTTTGACCAGAAGTCCCAAAATTTCTATAGCAATGGGATCATGTCCCTACCTACAAGATGGCAAAAAGTTATCGAACAAAATGGTACCTACATACTTTAGTTAAATGTAAATAAACTATATTAAAAAATGTTTTGAATTTTCTTAAAAAATGCGAAGAAACTTTTTCCCCAACCTATTATTTAGTTCTTATTTATGGTGTTATTTACGATTGCCAATCATTCGCCCAGGAAATCACACTTCAGGTCTCAAAGTTTAGGTACATAGACCCAGCGCTGGAGTTAGGATATGGATCCTAGGCTCTGGAACTGCCAATATTAGCATAAGAAACACAACATTTACCCGAAAGTTGTTGAAACTTTTTGACATCACTGGAAAATAAACATGGAGTTAAAATAGACGTATAATACACAAACTTCCTAAAGTGAGTTCCGCTTCTTTACAAAGTAATAAATATTGAAGGTAAAGCAAATGTTTGCTGCAAGGGACAAAGTGGTTATTATTATTCCGCAAGCATTTTCGAGAGCGCGGTATTGCTTCCCGCACTCTGTGTGTCTTCACCTCCTTAGTACTCGATTCTCTTGAAACTTTAAAACTAAAACATGGGAAATTCAATTGGATTAAGTTATAAGAGGCGTTTATTAAATTCTCTTATGTAGCTTGAGCTTAGTACTCCGTAAAATATTACTAACTAGCTTATACCTGCGACTTCATCCGCGTGGAAAATTAAGGAATTTATTAAATTTTTTATTAAATTAATTAAGGAATGATTTTGGGGATTAAAACTATTCTTTATCCTTCCCCACAACTCAAACTATCTCCATACTTATTTTCATTTGAATCGATTAAGCGGTTAATGAATCTCTATACAAACTTCCACCCTTAAGAGGTGATTTCTTCCCCCTTAAGAGGTGATTTCTGCGATAAAAGCTATCCTATGTCCTTTCCTGCAGGCGTAGCACGGACTGTGGACAAAACGGGACAAGAGAAAAAAACATGTTTCTTCTCGCTCTGTCCTATAACAATGAAGCGAGATGGGACGAGGGTTAATCACTTTCTCTTCTATACTCGCGCCGTGCTAGACCTGCTGGGATTCAAAAAATATCTATACCAAATTACACCTAAATCAGTTCGGTAGTTTGGGCGTGAAAGCGCGACAGACAGACAGAGTTACTTTCGCATTTATAATATTAGTATGGACTAATATGGAAGTGTGGATTGTAATGGGACTGAACATGATTATGAAACGCAATTTAGAAGTATGGATTGTAATGGGACTGAACATGATTATGAAACGCAATTTAGAACTAATAAAGTTTTGACTTTAGCGCGTAATTAAATAACAATTTATAATTTTATATGTATAATTTGATACTCTTAAATTAACATATAATAAAAGATTGACTCTTCATTAACTTAATAGAACGTTATTAAATTATTAAAATGAAATACTTTCATAATCGCTTTACCTTAATATACATTTTAATGATGAACGCTATCTAGCTATACTTTTATCTACGTCACACTAGAGGTGCCATATTAGTCAACAAGTAGTTCAAATTGAAAAAAAAACCTTATTTTTATTCCACGCTGAATAAATCGCTTTATTTCATATGTTACGCCACAACGTAATCTTACAGAGTACTGCCTCCAACGAAAGGCAACCAGCCTAATCGATTTACAGCTGCCCGATTCAGGCGAAATATATTTACAATGAAACAAAATCCACTGCTGCTTAGACTCCATTAGGAGATGCGAAACTCAAAGATGTACTTTAGTGATTTAGATAATATCGAGTTTCTCCGGTAATACGAGAGCTTGAATTATAAAAAAAGTTTGATTTTTCAGGTCTACATTATTATTTATCTCTTCGTACAAACATTTTTTTATTCGCAAACAGTTACAATGCGTTTTAAAATTTAACATATCATCATAACAGCTCATATATTCGTATACGTCCTTACCGAGGGGTTCGAGCCTACCCTAAGTTATGGTGTTTTAGGCCTTAGTCAACCACGCTGGTCCAGTGCGGATTGGTCGACTTAACATACTTTAAAAAAATCATATATTTAGATATTTTTAAAAGCCATCGAAATACATATATACATATTTTATACTTTTTTGAAAGTAAATCCACCGTCGTCAAGTATCAGTTTTTTGTGACTATTTTTCTGTTATTTATTAACAGAAAATATTTCAGCTTACTAAGTCTAACTTCCAGAAGGGGGAAATTCGACGAATCCAACTCGGCTGGGCAGCATGCAAGAAGAATATTCTCGGCGCATTTACCGCAGCGTCTCATGACGAAAGTCTTAAATTCGTGCTTGTTGCCAGTGAGTTTCCTCACGATGTTTTTCTTCACCGTAGAAGCGTCAGATAAATGTATATAATGAAGTTCGTGAAACAAATGTAAACGTAAACTTATTACTTAACAAAATTAGGCATAATAATTAACTTTTTATACAAAGCGTAAACCAGCCAAGACATATATTTTATTTTGTAATAATAGCCCATGTCATTGAGACTTAATATAGCATATTTATAAAACTACTAGATGTGCCCGCGAACCTCGTTTCGCCTTACGATAGATTTCCCGTCATATTTTTCCCGTGGGAAATGTAGCCTATATTACTCACGAAGGATGTAGCTTTCTAATGGTGAAAGAATTTTTAAAATCGGCCCAATAGCTATCGAATTTTCCCATAGGAAAGAAATATTTTCTCGCGGTAAAAATTATAATATAGCCTATAACCATCAGGGATAATGTAGCATTCTAATGGTAAAAGAGTTTCTCAATTCGAACCAGTAGTTTCTGAGATTTGCGCTTACCAACACATTTTGCGATTCATTTTTATATATAAGACTAGCTGTGCCCGCGAACTATGTTTCACCTTAAAACTTCAAAGAAAGATAAGTCTTTACTTTCCCGCGAGAACTACTCACTTTACCTACAAAATTTCATCAAAATCCATGCAGTAGTTTTTGCGTGAAAGAGTAACAAACATCCAAACATCCATACTTACAAACTTTCGCGTTTATAATATTAGTAAGGATCCCTTTGTATTAACGTTTGTAAAGATTATACATTTAAGTAAACATTTTCTATATACTCACTATATACTAATCTACAATTTTGTCCTTTCTCTAGGGATACATTTCCTTGACTCTACAGATTCGATTCTTGATACCGTGTGAATATCAAACAGTTTACACATACACGAGTATAGTCTTACTCAGCGTAATATGCTTATAGGCAGTGCAGGACGAAGCTTTTAGTGGGGCAAACATTACTTATACGTTCATCCGGTGTTAGCGACGCAGAAACACATTAGGGTCAAGCCGACCAAACACTGAATATCTATACAATAACGTATTTTAGATATACCTGGACTAGAGTAGCATAAAGTTTGATTTGATTGGCATCGATGTGAAACTGTTGATTATTTGTAAGATACCTTGCGATGTTGTTAAGTTATATACACTTTTAAACTTTCGCGTTGCATTTTAAATTACTAAAACTTTTACGGGATTAAAACGCGTTTGGTACCTTATTTTGGCTCCGACGTTTCGGCCAGGTTTCACCGGCCGTGGTCACGGGCTGACTGTAGCAGCGATGTTACGCCTCAGTGTCCGATGAAGAATCTTCCTCCACCGTCACACTATTTCTCCAACTACCCCCGCACACAATACTAACAGTGTCCCTATTCCGAACGATAGCCGTATTCTGGAGGTTTACCGACTGCGAATTAAAAAGAGATTTTGTGTTTGCAAACACCGGATTCCACGCTGTTGACAGTTTAAATCCATCTTCCCGATTGAAATTATTTGGATTTTTTCTGATTTCAATCGCTTCTCGTACTACTCTTGAATAAAAGTGACGATCAGTGGAAAGGACTTGCGTACGGTGAAATTCAATCCAGTGATTTGCGCCTTTTTCTAAAAGATGCTCCGCAATCGCTGATTTATTAGACTGGCGGTTTTTGACAGCGGCTATATGTTCTCTAATCCTTTCATGGATCGTTCTTTTTGTTTGGCCAATGTAAGTTGTTAAGTTAATGGATTTTTTACTAAGACAAGGTTAGTGAAATTGGCTTTAAATGATGCCATATTTTTTTTCTCTCTACTATGCCATTAAATCTGTACATGTGCAATGTTGTTTTTGTTTAAAAATAAATAGTTAATTAAGTGATAAATCTTGTTAATTACCTATTACAAGTTTTAGTTTAAGTTTTGAAGTTGAACCATACTGTTGCGACATCTGTCCTATCGCTAAGTTTCTTACTAATTTCCTCATAGCCTCTTCTCTCTAGTCGGTCGCATGCGACCGGTGTGACGTCACGCTATGATTTTTTTTTAAATACCCTCAATAAATTTTTTTTCACAAAAAAGTTATATTTCAGAACCAAATAATATTTTTATAAATATCCTTTTGTGAGGGTATTTTTTACTATTACATAGCGTAAAGCCACACCGGTCGCATTCGATCGGTTGGTGACAGACAGGATAGTTAGCTGTGAAGAAATTGTATTTTTTTATGTTTTAATATTTTATTAGCAGATTGACACTAAATTTGAATTGCAGTCAAAAGCACTTGATGATCGCTTTTTTTTATATAAGGATGCTCCAAATGCCCTTCATGAATTTTTATTCAATTAGCTAACCTCGTATCACTCTTCTTGTCATGCTTGTAAGCTATCACAAACATAGTGTATCGACACAAATATCCGATCAACTTCTAGTGTAATGCAACAGTTCTCGTAACACGTACAGCGGCCCTCCTCGTCATCCCTTCAACGCCAAATTGAGTTACCCAACTGAGTTAATAAAGAGATCCAGACGTGATCAGAATCAGCGTGGACGGAATAGCCTCCGAGTTTAATAAAAACGTATAAATTAGAGTAGGCCCCGCTATAGTACACTATTGTTCGCGTATTGTTTTATTTAATCGTTATTAAATGTCAGACTATGATGAAGAGAAAGGGATAAGATGTATATCTATGAATATTAGTGGCGATTCCTGATTTTCGGGGGCCCTTTCGTGCGGAGAGTCAGCGCAAATCAGCTGTCGGCTGTTCCCTGGCGAAACAGGCCTACACACGTTAACTATGCTAATCGCTGCAACGACACCTCAATTTCACACCTCTCACTCCAACAAACATGTCAGCGCACAATATTAGAACTGGTCGTACAGCGGTGCACTATCCCACCAAAACACCACTATTCGAGGTGGGGCTCGCTAACATCCGCGGGCTCCATTCTAACCTCTTGGCTGTCCACCACCATCTCGAGACAGCCCGTCCAGCAATGCTGTTTTTGACAGAGACGCAAATTATCTGCCCGGCCGATACAAGCTACCTTAATTACCCCGGCTACGCTCTTGAGGAGTCCTTCAAGGCAAAGGCAGGTGTTTGCTTGTTCGTCCGGGCGGACGTTTGTTGTCGTCGCCTGCGCTGTTTGGAGGAACCTTCCTTTTCCCTCCTTGTGGTACACGTCGATTTTGGCACTCATTGCAGTGTCTACGTGTGCGTCTATCGTTCCCACCGTGGTGACTTGGAGACAACTCGACTTTTTGAACACCTAAGTCGGGTGGCAGATGACGCGCAGGAGCAATTTCCTTCCGCCGAGCTGGTGTTTTTAGGGGACTTCAATGCTCACCACGAGTTGTGGTTAAGTTCCTCTAAAACTGACCATGCGGGTAGGACTGCCCACGCATTCGCTCTCACGCACGACCTGACACAATTGGTTACCCAGCACACCAGGGTACCAGATATTATCGGTCAAGCGCCCTCTTTGTTGGACCTTCTGCTGACAAATCGCTCCGACGGATATCAGGTGGTGATTCGAGCTCCACTAGGATCTTCAGATCACTGCCTGGTATCCGTCTCAGTGCCTCAGGCGTCGCGACCGTCGCCTGTGGTTGCAGCACGCCGTCTGTGGCACTATGCGTCAGCAGATTGGGACGGTATGCGGGATTATTACGCGTCTGTCCCTTGGTGGCAGCGCTGTTTCAGTGGGATGGATCCGAACTCCTGCGCTGCGTCTGTTGCTGACGAGATCAGATTAGGAATGGAATATTATATTCCACATTCCAATCTCGTCAGTAGAGGGAGACGTAACCTCTGGTTCAATCGCGAGTGTGCCTCTGCTGTTGAAAACAAACAGCTAGCTTACCGCGCTTGGATCAGAGGTCGAGCTTCTAGGGATCCCAATACTAACCTACTGAAAACAGCCTATAATAATGCCACCAAGTTGTGTAAGAGGGCTTACATTAGAGCGGACGCTCAGCGCATTGCACAAGTGGGTCAGGAACTGCTAGCGCACCCTACGGGTAGCCGTTCTTTCTGGCGCCTGGCCAAAGCTGTGCAACCAAACTTCTGCCAACCCTCGCTGCCACCGCTGAGACATGCCGATGGCTCACTTGCTCATCAGCCGCAGGAGAAAGCCGACCTCCTGGCAAAACTCTTCGCGGCCCATTCCCGTATCGATGACTGTGGTGCACAACCTCCGACACTGTCCCATTGTGGCAGCACTATGCCCGATATCCGCATCAGACAGCGAGATGTGCGGGCGGAGCTACAGTCGATTGATATTCGAAAAGCAAGTGGACCAGACGGCATTCCTGCGATTGTACTTAAGAAGTGTGCAGCGGAGTTGACTCCGGTCCTGACGCGTCTATACCGTCTGTCGTTCTCTGCTGGTTGTGTGCCGAAATCTTGGAAAGAGGCCAATGTCCAGCCGGTTCCCAAAAAGGGAGATCGTTCTGATCCGGCTAACTATCGCCCTATAGCCGTCACTTCCATTTTGTGTAAAATCATGGAGAGGATCCTTAACACCCAGCTGATCCGTTACCTGGAAGGTCACTCGTTGCTTAATGACCGTCAGTATGGGTTTCGTCCTAAACGGTCAACAGGTGACCTTCTAGCGTTCCTTTTGCACAAATGGGGTGAATCTATCGATAAGCGCGGCGAGTCTGTGGCTATTAGTCTCGACATCGCCAAAGCTTTTGATAGAGTCTGGCACAAGGCTCTCCTTTCCAAGCTTCCGGCATACGGATTGCCCGCTCAGTTCTGTACGTGGATTGCCAGCTTCCTCCACGAGCGTAGAATTCGCGTTGTCGTTGACGGCTGCGCTTCGCGGTTCGTGGCAGTGAATGCTGGTGTTCCACAAGGCTCCGTTCTATCCCCAACATTGTTTCTTCTGCATATCAATGACATGCTTTCCTTGGGAAGTATACATTGCTATGCAGACGACAGTACAGTGCATGGGGGATATCACGGAAGCTCAGGGGCTGCTCGTGGCAATATTGATAGGGAGAGGCAGAATCTTATCATTGAGCTCAACAGGACGCTGGACCTCATCTCCGAATGGGGTTCCAACAATCTTGTCGAGTTCAATGCTAAGAAAACACAGGTGTGCGCGTTCTCGGCGAAAAGGTCACCTTTCCTCCCCCCTCCTTCTCTTCAGGGCACAACCCTTCACACACAGAGTAACATCACCTTGCTGGGAATGAACATTAGCTGCGATCTGAACCCCAGAGACTACATCGAATCCGTTATAACTGCTGCCTCACGGAAACTCGGTGTCCTAAACAAGGTGCGTAGGTATTTTGCGCCGGACCAACTATGCCTGTTGTATAAAACTCAGGTTAGGTCTTGCGTGGAATATTGCTCGCACCTTTGGGACGGCTCCGCTCAGTACCTCCTCGATGCTCTGGACAGATTGCAGCGTCGCGCTATTCGAATAATTGGCGATGTAGAGGCAACTAACACCCTCGAGCCTCTACAACTTCGTCGTGACATCGCCTCTCTTAGCGCCTTTTACCGAATGTTCCATGGGGAATGCTCTGAGGAGCTCTTTAACCTTATCCCTCCCTCTCCATTCCTTAACAGAAACACGCGTAAGGGCCTTCGGAGTCATCCGTACACTGTGTCCTCCTTTTCACACCGTACCAAGAAATTCCAAGATTCCTTCTTCTGTCGTTCATCCCATACTTGGAATTCTCTACCTGCGCACGTGTTTCCTCCATCCTACAACATGGGTTCCTTCAAAAGAGGTGTGAAAAAGCATCTTTCAGGCCGGCAAGGGGCGGGCAGGTAGGATAGTGGATGTCGTCCCTACTCTATCTGTCAACTCATTTGGGCCTCTTTCACCGCTTAACATCAGGCGGGAGGAGGTCATTTGCCGGGCCTTACATAAAAAAAAAAAAAAAAAAATTGTAGTTTTGGGTTTGCTATAGGCTAAAGTTAGGTAAGGTTTTTCTTGTTCGGGCGCATGAGTCGCAGTGTGGACCTTACCTAGCGCGCCCATAAGGGCAGGGAGAACACCAGGGGGTTTTAGTGGGTAGGCCTGGCACTCTGGCGGGAGAGCCTCACACACGCTTGCCGTCTAGTCAAAATGGCGGGTACGGTGCGGCTACGTATTTCCCCCCGAGAAAAAAAGGTAAGGTTTTTCTTCAATAAAACACTAAAATTAGGGAAGAGTTAGCGAAATGTTCAGATAATCCACGCCTGTCGAATTCCAGACTGAATTAACTTATGAAAACAGTAAACAAGGCCAACAAAACAATTTCATCTTTTTCCACAACCTGCAAACCACGGATATAAGTTATACTGTATACTGAATTCCTTTGAAATTTATAAAAAATTTAAATTATGCTCAGTGGAAAAATAATTTGTTTGAAGTGTCGTGTTTTTCCACCCATTATTACACCTCAAGCATGAAAGCTAGCATGCAACTGCAGCTTGTTGCTACGCTCGCTTCACTCGCTCCACCGTGTATGATCGCAATGTCTGACCTCGCCTTACCTACAGTTCAATTTAAATCCTATATTACAAACAGAACTCAAAAAGTGGTAATAGGTGGTGTTGAATCGCAGATTATTAATGTTAGCTCAGGTGTGCCACAGGGCTCAATACTGAGTCCACTTTTGTTTATTATTTTTATAAACGATGTTAGTAAATGTTTCACCCATAGCAAATTTATTTTATACGCAGATGATCTCAAAATCTATAGAATTATTAATGACTCCAAAGATCATACATTACTCCAACAGGATCTAAACAGATTAAGTGCTTATTGTGAAGATAACAAATTACAACTTAGTCTTCATAAATGCAAAACTATAACATTCACAAAAAAAAGGAAAATAAGTAATTTTACGTATTCGCTCTGTGGCACTAGTATTTCAAGAGTAAATAGCATTAGGGACCTAGGTGTAACTCTTGATAGTAAATTGCATCTCGATGTTCATATTAATAATATAATTGGTAAAGCATACAAAATGTATGGTTTCATTATGCGATCTTCCACTGAGTTTAAAAGCCCATCTACATATATTCACCTCTATAAATCCTTAATAAGGCCTCAGCTTGAGTACGCAGTGGCAGTATGGAGCCCGTTATATAAAAAATATCATAGTATCATTGAAATGGTACAAAAAAAATTCTTACATCGCATTAACTACAGCTGTTGTCATCAACGCCTTTCATATGCTCTACTTCTAAGGAAATACAAACTTCTTGATCTTAAATCAAGGCGACTACAGTTGGAGGCTATGTTACTTTATGATCTATGTAACAATAAATATGATTGCATTGATATTGTGAATAAAATAAGTTATTCTATACCACTGCGTGCACATCTCCGATCATCGCGCCCAAAGCCGTTATTTGCAGTTAAATTATGTCGTACTAATGCTGGAATCCGATCACCTATGCATCGCATGCTTGATAATTATAACAAAAAATTCAATAAATTAGATATCTTTGCATGTGGCGCTAATTTATATAAGAAGCATATAATTAACATATTATTGTCAAATAATTACAATAATTAAAGATAAAGTTAAATCTTAGTTCTAGTTCTTATCATGTACCTACATACACATAACAGAAACACTTTAGATATAAGCATAGATATATGCACTATTTTATTAATTTAAGTTAAATACTGACACAACACTTATGTTGTAGTCATACACACGCACATACAAACGAGCACGCACGCACATGCGCACACAAACACACACCCACCCGCACACACACACACACACGCACTCACTTCACTCGAGAACACACATTCACTTGTATATTATACTACTATACATATTATATAACTATACCTATTACGTCTCGTACTCATAGTAAAATTGTATCTCATTAACTATAATATAAAAAATAAATATAGTGATAGATGTAAGTACCTACCTACATGTATAATATTAGATTACCTAAGTACTTCAAAGCTATACAGGTTTCATAGTATACCTTTTTGAAAATTACGAAGTGACCATCAATGCTGGGTTTACAATAACTATGTTTATATAAATTTTATGTGTATGTATGATTAATTGTAAGCCTGTTCGTGGCTCAAATAAATGGAAAAAAAATCATAGATTTTTCTTTCTTTGCGAGGGGCATCCACTCCTCGACACCCCCGAGCAAGGGGTCTGCACCCCCTGTACCCTCCGCTCATGCAGGTAGCAAGCATGCAAACAACATATAGTTTGATGTGTGATTACAATAGCTTACACTTACACTACCTTATAAACTCAATAACCTAACCAACCAACTCTTAACCACTGCTAACCAAATACCTAATATTTGATAAAATTTCGTTTTGGTAAAGTGTGAGTATGTCAAATAAATCATCTGGCAAATGAAAAAAAGTTCAAAAGCCAGCAGGCCAAGCCAATAATAAACCATTATTTTGAAAATCAATAAAACGTTGCTCGATAAAATGATAGGTACCTAAGTCAAACTAGCTGTGCCCGCAACATCGTTCGCGTGTGGATGTAAGAAAAAAACAGTCGTACATTTTTCCCGTTTTTGCAACATTTTTTATTGATGCACAGCTCCTATTAGTCGTAGCGTAATTTAATATAGCCTATAGCCTTCCTCGATGAATGGACCAATATCCAATAACAAAAAGATTTTTTTTTCATTTTTATCAATAGTTCCTGAGATTAGCACGTTCAACCAAACAAAAAAGCACTCAAACAAATTCTTCAGTTTTATAATAAATATTAGTACATTAGTGATATTTCGATGGTCTAAAAATATTGCCAAGAATATATATAGTAAAAAAACCGGACAAGTGCGAGTGGGACTCGCCCATGAAGGGGTCCGTAGCAGCAAGTAACATAATATAAAAGTTCTTGTAGTTCGTTGTAACTTTATTCGATATTTATTGTGTATTTTTTAATTAAGTTATTGATAAGTAAACTTTATAATTAGGTACATAAATGATTAGAAAATAATGGTTCACGGTTTATGCATAAGGTTATGAAATTAAATGTTTTTTTTTTATTTTTATATTTGAGTTGATTGAATGAAAGGTAAATTGCGGTTTACGATTTATGACGTATTAAAAAAAACTACTTACTAGATCTCGTTCAAACCAATTTTCGGTGGAAGTTTGCATGGTAATGTACAATATATTTTTTAGTTTTATCATTCTCTTATTTTAGATGTTACAGGGGGGGGGGGGGGGGCACACATTTTACCACTTTGGAAGTGTCTCTCGCGCAAACTATTCAGTTTAGAAAAAAAATGATATTCTAAACCTCAATATCATTTTTGAACACCTATCCATAGATACCCCACACGTATGGATTTGATGAAAAAAAATTGTTGAATTTCAGTTCTAAGTATGGGGAACCCCCCCATACTTAGAACTGGTTCACAGAATACATCTACTTACCAATAGTTTCAACAGTATAGTTCTTATAGGTTCGGAAAAAAGTGGCTGTGACATACGGACGGACAGACAGACATGACGAATCCATAAGGGTTCCGTTTTTTGCCATTTGGCTACGGAACCCTAAAAAGACGTCAAACGTTTTCGGTCAAAGGTATTTCGATTAAGTGAATCTCGGACAAGTAATCGGTTACCGTTCCCTATTCATATTTATCTCGTCTATTGTACGAGTATCTCTAAGCTCTGTAGGTATTGTATCGAGTTCACGAGAAGTGTATAGCTCAATGACACACACACACACATACACAAACGCACACACATATACACACACACCACACAGAAATACACATACATTCTTCCACATTTTATTCTATAATATTATTCTCTTTTCTCACTCCTGTTCTCTCGGATCAATTTTCTAACCATAGCACCCTAAGTAGGTATAGGGTACATTTTTATTAGCTAAATATAATATTATAATATTAATGAACTAAATATAATAAAAAAATATTCCAGGTTTTTCTAGACTTCAAGATGTCATATTATATCGAAACCTGGTTTAATGAATATAATGTTTATTTCCTTATCTCACAATATCGTATGACACGCCGTTAAACTATGATATAGAAATGTAGCACAAACATTACTGACGACAGTGGTTGCGTAATATCAGTTTAGTACAGTATAGCAAATAACGCTGTACACAAAACGCACACAAAGGAGTTTCTCTTCAGTAAAGTTTTTATGGATACATGCAGAAACATCTGAATAGCTCCAAACATCGTCAGCGAAATGATAAAACGATACAACGCAAGCCAACAAAAAATACTAGTCATGCAAACAGTTTCCCCATCTATTTTGCATAAAAGTTTCGGCAACCCAATAGATAAGACAAGCTAGTTCGAGGTGCGAACATTTTATCTCCTCCAATATTGGATACACGCGATGATGACTGAAATAAAAATATGCGTACATTTTTGAAGATATAATTTGAAATATCGTGTTGTCTCAGTCTAACACTGCATAAAAGAGCGAGACCGATATAAGTTTTCCGCGGAGATGTTAATTCGTTTGTAAGCACTGACGTCGAACAATACAAAAACTGATGCTTCGATATTTCTCCAAAAACTATTTTAGCTGCGACCCTAATATTGCTCCGGTTTTATTATATTTTGATGGAGCCCTTGTTGATATTCGAGTGAGTATAGGAATAATATTCAAGGCAGTTACGAGAAGATAATTAATAATTAAAGCGCTTCCAAATAATTATTGCTAGATGTTATCATCAGTATAACTTTATAGATATTGTTTTGTACAGTATGCGCCGCGTCAAGCTATACTGTTTGACGCTTGGACCACTCTTATGTCGCAAGTAATAGTGGCGGTTTTCGTAGTATAAATGTAAAGCCTGGTATGGCGCCTACTATAAGCATGTCCTCGTTTATACATATAACATACATGTAGACCTAGTATACATATGTATCCTTGTATATGTACAGTATTTGAAAACCCGGTATGTTGAAGACGCAGATTCGAACTCTTCAGTTGATATTTTTTTTGTATAGATTTATAAATCTTCCGACTTCTTTAGCATTTATAAAGAAAATGCAAACTCACAAATATGTATAAACCCCACGTTGGGCGCCAATGTAACGTGGTGAGGTGAGACGTAGTGCAGCCGGTTAAAGGTACGGCCAGTATGCACCAGATTTACCGTCACTATTGTCATATATTTCTACAATTACGATTATCAGAAATAATTAAACAAAATAAAAACGGACTTCAGAAACAATGAAAAGCTAATAATAATTATGAAAGAACAGTTAAGAATAGGTACAGCCAAACGATGATCTCCTAGAATATCTTAAAATTTGACACCGACTTCAACATAGAAGTGTGATGTTGTCTGTACCTATTCCCAAATTATTTTTAACTTTTCAGATTCAAAAAATAAAAACTCGGTGCCAAATTTTGAGACTTTCTTGGAGATCATCGTTTGACACCGACTTCAACATAGAAGCGTAATGTTGACTCTACCTATTCTTACATTATTTTTTGTAAAATATATTTTTTTGAAGTCGGTTAAAAAGAAAGGCACTCTGTAACAGATTTAAGGGCTATTGTAAGAACTACCGAGGCAAACTTAAAACTTACCAAAATATGTTTTTTTTTTTCATTGCTACTAAGTTAGCAAACAAGCAAATTGCCCACCTGATGGTAAGGGGCAACAGTCACCTAAGATAATACATATGGCTCCTGTGAGATTCGCAGTAAAACTGCAACCCCCACAAGAACCATAGTGTACGTTGACAACTTGTGAGATCAGATGTAAAGTCACGGTACCCTGCAGTAATTTCAGTGCCATAATATGTAAGATAAATTACGCATAAGTGCCTATATTTTTTTATGTATTATTATATAAGCATTCCGATGTCTGATTTATAAACAATATTATAGATTGCTGATAAAATATTAATTTAGGTACATTAAATTATGCATTCGCTACTTCTTGGCGTCTCGTTGTCCGAAATTGAGTGACGGGAGAAAGAATATTATAATTGTGACAGCCATAAAAACTTTAAAGGCAGTCAGATTATTATTAGGTGGAAATGCAAAGAGTTGCCATACCTAGAAAGATATAGCACCTTGTTACAATTCTATGTTCTACTTTTTTAAGATTAGATTCATACGATAATGTTGAATGCACATACTCGTATGTGTCCGATGATAATAAAAATTAAAATAAAAAATCCTCTTCCTTCTCTTTATATATAAAAATGAATCGCTGTGTGTTAGTCTCGCAAAATCTCTTAAACGACTTGACCGATTCTTACGAAATTTCTGTGTGTGTTTGAATAGGTCCAGGGAAGGTTTATATGTTCAATTGGACCCGGTATGTGGCGCTGTTATTGGGCAGGACAACGTCTTCCGGGTTCACTAGTAATCTATATAATATTTATCCAATGAGATTGAAGTGGGTCAATTTGAAAAAGAAGCAATAAATGATCATTGTTGAAATTACAAGGTTCGTTCATTCCCATGCTACATAAAATAGAGACGTTACCATACATCGCAATGGATCTTAAAGCTTAAACAACACGCTAAGTGTTCACATAGAAATTGAATAAAAAATCGTAGAAAGCACTCATGCATATTTTATCGAGCATAACAGTGCCAGCGCAGATGCGTTTACCCTTACAAAAGATAACATTCATAAATTTCCGCAGAAACGCAAAGAAAATTGAAAGCAAAAAGGAGACAACTCATTCTCGGGTTAAGGCGTTTAGCGTATTCCATATTTACTACGATGAACGATGATTTTTGTAGGAAGATATTTATCCCCTGGTCTTCCCCTGCTTCCAGATGGCAAGTTCACTCGGACGTAAAATACAATTTAACAAACTCGGACAATTTATGTTACTTCTTGTTTTCGGTCGCTCCACCCGCTGTGTTTAAGGCTGTGTGATTTCGTTTTCACTCTAGTTTTGGCTCAAATTGTTATAATTTTAATTGCGTCTAACGCGTAAGTTGTGTTACGTTACATGAGATCGGACATCGGGTTATCGGGACCATGGACCGAGGATCGATCTTCGAGAAGTTTATCGAAACATCACTGTCAACAATCTTTTTTATTGAATTTTTTTCAGTTCCGTCATAGAAAGTTAGCTTTCTAAGCGTGAACTGATTTTATAACTACTTTTAGAATTTTTGAGAACTTTAGCGATGGACTACCTATTTTTGCTCGAAACTGTAATGAAATAATTTCACGACGACAAGTGCAAAGGTTGCAATAGCCTATCAATCAAGCTATTGCTGCAGTGGGAAATAAAACATAGGCAAAAAATCTTTATTCAACAAAGAAACTTTACAGACGAATACAGTTATAATTAACCGGAAATCGTTAATGTAATAAGTATCGAACACTCTACATATTTTCCGGGATTTGGAAAGCCTTTTATTTATTTACAAGTAGAATAGCCAAGAGACGATAGGTAAATTTTTTTGTCTCCTCTTTAAAATATCAAATGAAACCACATTACAGGACTCGATGCTGGTCCTGTACTGGTACTTACACATTTCAATTACGCATTTAAAGTGAAAAATAGCAAGCTCCAAATAAATAGATAGCGAAAATTCCGGAACTCTGGAGTCACGTGTTAGCATTATATTTCCCGTTTGAATGCACCAAAAGCATCTAATGAACGCCCGAGAAGCACGCTCCGGAAATAAATCGGATTTTCCTTAACTGCAAGTCGAATCCAACTTTGAATTACGTCGACTCATTCCAACTGCAAATGAATAAAAATAAAATAATCGTCGAAGAGCTTCGGTCGTTTTTTGTAGGTATAATTAGATCCAAAGAACTCTCGTGGATTGTGCTCTGATTCTGGTTCATACGATTTCGACTTATCAAAATAGAATGATTATGTAATACTCGTATATAATACACTATTTTAGCCTACTGACAACAAAATATCACTAAAATTCCACTTTTAGTCGCACATGTACATAACACTTGGCACTAAGATGGCGTCGTCGCGACGTCGGTCACCATTGAGCAACCAAAAAAATGGAGATGCTGAAAAGGTGCCAGTAGGTTGAAGCGGTGCCTCCATCAGTTTCGTCTCAGTTGCAGCAGATGTTGGTTTCCCCTCTGACTCGGAAAGGCACGCGCCTGTCACGTACCAAGGTCAGTGCGCGATATGAAAGACTAAGCTGCAACCCCCCTTCGGTGAAGAAAAGACTCATGCTGAGGGTCCCAGAGCAAGGGGGAACTCATGGACACTGCCATGCCAATTACATTTGTTTATGCCACTTACAAAATTTGTATACTCTTCTCATGACAGATTTTGGATTTTATATAAATAAAAGCGACATTATTTTACTACCGTCATATCATTATATTTCTTATGTGGTCAGCAGGCGTAGCACGGGCTGCCAAGACTGGACTCCAGTCACGCATTATTTCACAATTTCAGTGACATAATCTCTATGTCTTAAAGAGTAGCACAATGGCGCGTATTAAGTGATAAAAACTTCTTGACGCTCGGACATGTGTGACTAAGTTTTATCACAAATATTTGCTCTCCGACTGCTACTACATCTTCTAAAGTATTAAAGCCCTTGCTAAGTCCACAGCAGTCGGCGCACAGGCACGCCAAGAAATTTGTGATAAAACTCAGTCATACGTGTTCCTTGACGAGCGTCAAAAAATGTATCATGTCAGACACACTAAATACTCGCCACCGTGCTACTGTTTAAGACAGAGATTACGTCACTGAAATTGTGAGATAATGCGTGACTCGAGTCCAGTCCAGTCTTGACAGCCCGTGCTACGCCTGCTGTTTGCATACGGAACTCGCTGTGTCACCAAACTTGGCTCCTTCTGGTTGGGCCTATTTTATTATTTTCACGATATTCCAAGCAGATGGAATTTTCTTTACAAAATTTTGTGAACGACCTACTCTTAATTACAAAATCATAAGATCGAAGAAAAAAAAATAGATGAAGCTCTACTTTATCTATTTTTTTCTGATTTTAAGATTAGGCTCATCAAGAGCACATCAGACTCTGACGTAGATACTATTGCCAGCTTGCTTATGCTCGTTTTTGCAAACATAAATTTTACTTAACAACGTTAAACTGTTCCATCTGTATGTTAAGAGAGGGTTTTTGTAAAATGAATTTTGGAATCCCCCATACAAATTGTTGGGTCCGTAATGTATGGATTATTAGAAAAATAATTTTATAATGGCGAATTATTAATAACGTCATAACTTTTATATGACTATGTTTTACATGGGTATATTTCGGCTTGATAGGATACTGACCAAACATATTGTTATCATCCCGTAGCGTCCCATACGGAACGCTACGGGATGATATGGATATATTTTTAAGTCGTCACAAAAGGCTTTTCAAAGGGAATTGCTTTAAAAATGGCTAGACTACGCTCCCAGAGAACTTCGGATGAATGAAAATATAGTATGTTATTGAAATGCAATGGTTAATTCATTTATTTCTATCCTGACTTCTACGTTGCTATGGACTAAAAGAAGTTAATTACAAAAACTATGCATAAATAGAGCGTTCTAATCGGGAGGTCTGCGGCTCGAACTTGCTTTTTGTTTTTCGTTTTTCAAATTTCATATGTACATTATCCGACGCTCTTATGGTGAAGAAAAACATTGTGAGGCAACCTCCATATATCTGCGAAGGAATTTAATGGTGTATGTGAAGTCGACCAATCCGCACTGGGCCAGCGTGGTTGACTAAGGCCTAAACACCCTAACATAGGATAGGCTCGAGTCCTTCGGTGGCGACGTATATGAGCTGTGATGATGATGCATAAGTAGTTTTAACTGTACTTAATAATTGATTTTTTAAAAGTAAACAGCATAATAAATGAAATGTTTAAAGATATGTTAATATATTATCACTAGAACCTATGAATTTCGACTTTATATCGGGTGGAATTCATTTAACCGTAACGTAAATTACGTTACGGTTAAATGAATTCCACATATACGTCGCCACCGAAGGACTCGAGCCTATCCTATGTTAGGGTGTTTAGGCCTTAGTCAACCACGCTGGCCCAGTGCGGATTGGTCGACTTCACATACACCATTAAATTCCTTCGCAGATATATGGAGGTTGCCTCACAATGTTTTTCTTCACCATAAGAGCGTCGGATAATGTACATATGAAATTTGAAAAACGAAAAACAAAAAGCAAGTTCGAGCCGCAGACCTCCCGATTAGAACGCTCTATTTATGCATAGTTTTTGTAATTAACTTCTTTTAGTCCATAGCAACGTAGAAGTCAGGATAGAAATAAATGAATTAACCATTGCATTTCAATAACATACTATATTTTCATTCATCCGAAGTTCTCTGGGAGCGTAGTCTAGCCATTTTTAAAGCAATTCCCTTTGAAAAGCCTTTTGTGACGACTTAAAAATATATCCATATCATCCCGTAGCGTTCCGTATGGGACGCTACGGGATGATAACAATATGTTTGGTCAGTATCCTATCAAGCCGAAATATACCCATGTAAAACATAGTCATATAAAAGTTATGACGTTATTAATAATTCGCCATTATAAAATTATTTTTCTAATAATCCATACATTACGGACCCAACAATTTGTATGGGGGATTCCAAAATTCATTTTACAAAAACCCTCTCTTAACATACAGATGGAACAGTTTAACGTTGTTAAGTAAAATTTATGTTTGCAAAAACGAGCATAAGCAAGCTGGCAATAGTATCTACGTCAGAGTCTGATGTGCTCTTGATGAGCCTAATCTTAAAATCAGAAAAAAATAGATAAAGTAGAGCTTCATCTATTTTTTTTTCTTCGATCTTATGATTTTGTAATTAAGAGTAGGTCGTTCACAAAATTTTGTAAAGAAAATTCCATCTGCTTGGAATATCGTGAAAATAATAAAATAGGCCCAACCAGAAGGAGCCAAGTTTGGTGACACAGCGAGTTCCGTATGCAAACAGCAGGCGTAGCACGGGCTGTCAAGACTGGACTGGACTCGAGTCACGCATTATCTCACAATTTCAGTGACGTAATCTCTGTCTTAAACAGTAGCACGGTGGCGAGTATTTAGTGTGTCTGACATGATACATTTTTTGACGCTCGTCAAGGAACACGTATGACTGAGTTTTATCACAAATTTCTTGGCGTGCCTGTGCGCCGACTGCTGTGGACTTAGCAAGGGCTTTAATACTTTAGAAGATGTAGTAGCAGTCGGAGAGCAAATATTTGTGATAAAACTTAGTCACACATGTCCGAGCGTCAAGAAGTTTTTATCACTTAATACGCGCCATTGTGCTACTCTTTAAGACATAGAGATTATGTCACTGAAATTGTGAAATAATGCGTGACTGGAGTCCAGTCTTGGCAGCCCGTGCTACGCCTGCTGACCACATAAGAAATATAATGATATGACGGTAGTAAAATAATGTCGCTTTTATTTATATAAAATCCAAAATCTGTCATGAGAAGAGTATACAAATTTTGTAAGTGGCATAAACAAATGTAATTGGCATGGCAGTGTCCATGAGTTCCCCCTTGCTCTGGGACCCTCAGCATGAGTCTTTTCTTCACCGAAGGGGGGTTGCAGCTTAGTCTTTCATATCGCGCACTGACCTTGGTACGTGACAGGCGCGTGCCTTTCCGAGTCAGAGGGGAAACCAACATCTGCTGCAACTGAGACGAAACTGATGGAGGCACCGCTTCAACCTACTGGCACCTTTTCAGCATCTCCATTTTTTTGGTTGCTCAATGGTGACCGACGTCGCGACGACGCCATCTTAGTGCCAAGTGTTATGTACATGTGCGACTAAAAGTGGAATTTTAGTGATATTTTGTTGTCAGTAGGCTAAAATAGTGTATTATATACGAGTATTACATAATCATTCTATTTTCGCATAATAAATGAAATGTTTAAAGATATGTTAATATATTATCACTAGAACCTATGAATTTCGACTTTATATCGGGTGGAATTCATTTAACCGTAACGTACGTAATCATTACCTTATTATAGTTGCACAATAACAACTGGCTCAAAAGTTTTATTTCTAAGAATTTGATTAGGAATACAAATAATCATTTTCATGAGAAATACATACTTTTTTACACCAGCTATAAGAAGATATAATATTGAAAAGATTTCTAAGCATTTTACAGCCTTATTAATAAAAATCGCCTATTCCCTCCTTAATCCGAACGTACTCTCGGAGTAGTTACTACCAGTTTAAGCTAGGAGTAGCTTTGTGTTTATAATATTATTAATAAACACGGAGTAAGCTTAGACTAACAAAGCCTTCGTTACTCTCGGATTAACGCGTAGGTATGTTATGGCAACCCTTGCAATTTAAAAGTAAAAAGAATGAGTCGGTGAACGATTTGACCATCGTGTGACAGACAGAAATACATGGGATGACAGTTTTTTCTGTTTTTTTTTCACCTTTTTCAGTCTGAGATTGTCTTTCAAGGTTATTTTGTTCGCGATTTGTGATCGCAATATTGCAAAAACATGACATCGCGATTTCGTCGATCAACATCAAATCATCTAAATAATAGTCACTTTCTATTTTAATACAATACAAAATTAACCACACCAACAATAAACACAAATACGCTCAATTCGACTGTGAAAAATAAAACGGTCGCCATCTAATGACAAGATAGGTACGTGTCAAAGTTGACAAATTATATAGATTTACGCAAAGACAACGCTACTCCAACCTTAATCTGTCGCTAAACTAGGTAGCTAGCAGGTATAACATTTACTCCGAGAGTAGAGTTGGATTAGCTTACTCCTTCCCTACTCCGTGTTTATTAATATAAAAAATGTTTACTACTGACTTAATACTCGGAGTAAAGTTACTCCTGCCTTAGTCTACGTTTATTAATAAGACGGTTAATGTTTAGCGACTAAACATTAGTATCATAGTGTGTAAATAGATACGATATATACATCTGTATTTTTAAATATATACTTTGTATCTATAATTAAACCAGCTGCAGCGCCCGCGAATTATGTTTCGCCATAATAATTGTCAAAAAAAATTCTGGAAAGGGCCACCCATTAGGGGTATATAAAAGGTTGCAATCTATTCTCAGACTTACCAAATATACATAAAAAATTTCATAAAAATCGGTCACAAACACTGTGACACGAGATTTTTATAATATTAGATAGGGCTCTATTGAGTGACTGACTGAGGTATCAACGTACGGCCCAAACTACTGAAAGTAGAAACATAAAAAAATCGGTACAGGGAGTCGATGGCTTATTTTGCGCGCCCACGAAGGAAGGATTTTCCAAATTCCCACAGAAAACTGGGAAATCCCCATCCAAAGAATAAGAAAAGTGCAATGTTAAGCCTTGTTAAAGCGAAATGTAGCTCACGAGTAGGGTTGCCAGATTTTTTCCAACCTATATGGAACAAATTCTTATAAACGGGCAAAAAATACGGGAGTTCGCTTTTTTACCCGGGACAAACAAGAATATTATTTATTCATTTTTTAACTTCTATTGTTAATATTTTTCCAAAGATCGAATCAGTTTGAAGTATTTTTATTTGTTAAAAGTAATTAAAAACGTTCATCAACTCGCTTTTTATTCAAGTAGGAGTAGGTACACTTATTTCGTGAATCAGTGACCTGTCTCAAAACAATAATCGATTGATTTCATAATAAAAAATTAAATGTAAAAAAACCTTTTTAAAAACAAGCTTTTATTTAAATGCGCTAAGAAGAATAAATAAACTTTTACACTAAAACTTTTACTTATAACGTCATTTCACATTTGACACGATTTATATGACATAAAAGCTTGTCGCGAGATTTACTTGTGTGTAGTAACTTAAAAGTACTTAAAAGAGTACTTTTAAGTACCTACTCGTATTTGCTTTGAAAATTGTAATGTATAAAATTATTCACATCAAATTATTTAATTTACTTGTTTATCTACAAAAGTAAATTTTGCGACAAGCTTTTATGTCATATAAATTGTGTCAAATGTGAAATGACGTTATAAGTAAAAGTTTTAGTGTAAAAGTTTATTTATTCTTTTTAGCGCATTTAAATAAAAGCTTGTTTTTAAAAAGGTTTTTTTACATTTAATTTATTTTTTACTTTTTAGTTATCACTGGACACGTTTCTCAGTCTGTTCATCTCATTCAACACATCATTGTTGCAAGGTCGTTTGCCGGAACGTCTATACAAAATTTCAGCTCAATGTTAAAGATATCTACTTCAAAATTGATTTTCAAGCTTTAGAAGTCCGCCATATTGGATAAATAGTGACGTCACATTATTTTTCGGGTTACTCTTAGCAAGACCTTTTATTTGATACCCATATTGTAGGGGTGCATTAAAAATAATTGATCCGCCATCTTGGATATGCCGCCATCTTGGATTTAAAATGACGTCACACAGTTAACCATGCATTGTCATCCAAACAGAACGTGTATACAAAATTTCAGCTCAATCGGTTAAAGATATCTGCTTCAAAATTGAGTTGCAAGATTCTACCCGAACATACATATATTGCAAGTTAAATAAAAGCTTGTAAAATGGAGTTCGGTGCAAATACGCGACAAAGTCAGTGCCGCCGGGACATTTCAAACTATGCCTAAAATACGGGACGTCCCGGGAAATACGGGACGTCTGGCAACGCTACTCACGGGCACAGCTAGTTAAATTACAAATAATAATTGCAACTTATAATTAACTGAGGTGTGATATGCCAACTCTGAAACAATATCGCAAAGTTGCGTTAATTACTTTGAATTCTCACATCGCGAAACCAGTTGAAAACTTTGATTAATGTACGGTTACTTGCAACAATATTTTAACATTATAATGAGTTCTCAATTAATTTGAAGTGTTAGTTCTAGCGGTGTTTATTTTTTAACGAGGGCTTTAAAAACTGTTTTGCATTGTATTTTTACCATAAGTTTGATGTTATGTATTAAATGGGAAGTTGTAAGCAAAAAAATGTATCTAGCGTCATTTCTCAAACAGATTACAGACAAAAAATTATACAAATGCACGCATGTGTTGCGTTAATATGTGTAATAAGATTGAATTAATAAATAATTTATTTATTAGAACTTTTAACATTAAAACTTTTCAAGGCTGTAATGTAGAATTTGTATTCATTTCGAATGAAAAATTATTTTTGATTTAAATACACAATCGAATTCCTGTGAGTAATATAACTCAAACCGGATGTTATTAAGCAATTATAAGCTCATACTCAGGATATACTTACTTGTAATATACATGTATACGTTTCGTCAGTTATATATATACAAATAATACAATAATAACATCTTATATATACAAATATTCATAGACTCTACGGTGATATAATAATTTTACATATATTTTCATAGATTTCGTTTGAGCTGTTCACTTACTGAACCTTATCATTAAGTGAAAGATGAGATGTACAATTTACACTATTTATACTATACTTATATAATTTTATGTAAATTAATCCAGAGCAACGTAGATGTCTCGAAAGAAGTTAATAAATGAACTATTGTATTTGAATAATGTACTTCCATAATTCGTCCGAAGCCCGCTGGGAGCGTAGGCGAGCCATTTCTAAAGGAATAATTCCCTTTTAATAACCCTCCGTTACTTTGAATAGAAAAAATTAAGACGTCAAAAATGAATCCATAAATAATACAACCATCAAACTCCGCGAGCAAGAGTGACTTAAAATTACTTGCCATTTCTTAGGCGCCATGAACCGGGGGTAAATAATTATGGTAATGCACGTGAAGGGAAGTTTACCCTAAATAAGAAACAGCCGCTATATCAACAGTGAGATGTAATTGAGCCGAGGAAGCCTGCTAAAATTTTCATATTGCTGATAATTAATTCTGTTTGAAAAATCTTTCATCAGCCAAGCACATTGTGTCGGCGTTGCTCTATGTTTTATCGAGACTACGAGTTTTGGGGACTGAAGACGTTGCTTTGATGATTCTTCTTTCATTTTATAACTCTGTACCTGAGTTGTCAGTGCTTGCATCTGTATTCCGGTTTGCAGCGAAAGACAGGTAGTGGAATTAATGTCTTAACGTCTTATGTGACACGCATATACAGTGCACGGGGCCCTTCCATGATCGCTTATAACAAGGTTAAAACGATAATTAAACAGAGACACCACTCTTGCCGCGTATAGCGCCATCCCACTTGTAGCACCGTTTTTTCTTTAAATGTAATAAAATACTAATTTTAAACACTTTGGTTTCACAGAAAATTCGGAATTTGACATTTAAACCGTTTGTTTTGATCACTTTTCCGCCTTCAGCTTTACAAGGCGCAGGTTCGGCCTCATATGGAATACTGTTCTCATCTTTGGGCAGGGGCGCCCCAATACCAGCTTCTCCCACTGGACCGCATTCAGCGGAGAGCGACTCGAATCGTCGACTGCCAGGAAATTTCAAATCGGCTTGATACCTCGGCGCTGCGTAGAGATGTCGCTTCACTATGCATCTTCTATCGTATTTATTACGGGGAATGCTCCGAGGAATTGTTCGGACTTTCCGCCATCGTTCCACGCGGCAAAAAATCCATGCCCATCACTTAGATGGTTGACAGTCCACAACTGTGCGTTTCTCTCGAAGTTTCCTGCCTCGCACAGTCAAACATTGGAACGAATTGTCGCCTGCGGTATTTCCGGACCGATACGACCTTCAAACTATCAAAAAAGAGCGTATTCCCACCTCAAAGACCGGCAACGCACTTGTAACTCGTCTGGGGTTGCGGGTGTCCCTGGGCGACGGTAATTACTTACCATCAGGTGATACGTCTGCTCGCTTGCCCCCTATCCCATAAAAAAAACTTTTAGAGACATTTAATAAAATACACTTATACTTAAACTTATAGATCATAATATAATTATAGTTTCGTCAAATAGAATTTTGAAAGCATTCACAATTTGTGTATGGTTAATTTTTCATTACATTTTGTTTTTCAACCAAACTTATAGCTTTAGCTTGAAATACATATTGCATATTGTAAAATTGTTGACGTATTGTTACGACGATTGGGTGTTAAATAGGATTTGTGCAAGTTTTGAAATGAAAACGGTGGTACGCAGGTTTCCGTTGCCGGATTCCGTTCCGTTTTACTTATTTTCCGCAGTTTGATAACGTTACTTAGTGCGTAGGGAATCTGTGCCGATAACCATTGTTTGAGATGTTCTGTGGTTTTGTCAGTACGAACGAAATACCTAAATCGATAATTTATTATTGACGAGAAAATTACTATTAATTAGGTAGGTATGTACATACCAAAGTTTTTATTATATTTTCTGCGAAAATTTATGCCAGTTAAATTGTAAAGTAATAGTACTAAGTCGGTTTTCGTATTAGTTTGTTTTCAGCTTGGAGAGCAAAGCTTAGGGAAAATATTTTTTAATCGCCGGCTTAGGCGATTCAATTTATGAATTATTGTAAATAATAAGTAATAATCTACTCAGCCCGTATAAAGGTGCCTATATAACTTACAAATTTTTATGATTTCAAACAGATAAATTAGTTATTTTTTATTAGTGGGTAGGCCTGTTTCAAACACATTATATTCCCAAAATTCGCCTGTTACATTCCCTATTTCATTAAAAAAACCTGATAGTAAGCGGCATCTTAGTGGGATTAATGCTTATATTGAATAACAATTACACATTTCATGTTAAATTCAAAATTTTCAACATATGAAGTTTCACCATGGACTTAATCTATATCTATACAAATAAATAAAATTGTAATGTCAAAATAACAAGTTTTTACTAAATGGGTATGAATGTATATCGGGTACCAATAACAAAAACACAATATATTTTTTTTGTCGGTCTGTCCGTCTGTCTGTTTGTTCCGGCTAATCTCCGGAACGACTGGACCGATTTTGACGGGACTCTCACTAAAAGATAGCTAATTATATAAGGTATAACATAGGCTACTTATTATCAACTTCAACAAAAGTTAAAATTCCACGCGGACGATGTCGCGAGTAGCTAGTAATCAATAACTCCATGAGTTTCACATCATACTTTGGCAAATACACTAATCAACAAAGTCTAGACTCAACCACCAAGACTAAATTTTGTTGTAAAATCTCTTTAATAAAAAGTATGGGCCACTAAAACATTTACGACAACTATCCAATATATGGATAATTTTTCAATATCACTGCCGGATAGTGAATTGTGTAGTGAAAAGTGAATTTAAATTGTACTTTAAACGCGTTTTCTAACCTTAAACATGAATTACAAATACGAGCGAACTGTCAAAATTTATACTTTTACGTTATGAGCAGGGCGTGAGCTCCGTAAAACGTATCCGTTTATGTAACCGTAAAACGTATCGCAAAACGCTTTTGCACGGTGCAACATCTCTTTACGATATACGTTTACTTTATACATTATTTTTTACGAATTCGTACAATGAATTTTTGGTACAACCGGCTGTAAGTGTAACGAATTCCTTGAAAATCATTAAATAACCTTTGTTAAATAACTCGGATTTTCTTCTGGAAGCTGTTTTTGTTGGGTGTCTTTGGCATTTTTTTAACGATAAATGTTGCTAAAAATTTTATTTTGGGGACATAGATATTCTCAAAAATGTTGTCAAGAGTAACATATATTTTTTTTTATCACGGTATATTAAACAGATTTTTCTAAAAAAAGTTTTAAGTGAGGCTCGATGAGCTCAGCTCAGTGTTTACAGCCTCTTAAAAATGCTTTGTAAATTTTATTTTACCCTCGTAGTGATACCCCATAAGAATATTCTCTAATATAATCTTTTTGGATACTTTGTTAATTTTATTATACATTTGTAATATTAGTTAGCATTGGGCTAGTAAGAATAGGGTCCTTATAACGAGACTTAATTTTTTTTTAAAGTTTTCACTACTGACAAATATTGAACAGCAGTGTGTTAGTATGTCACATACGAATTATTAAAAGTTAAACAGTATAATTGAAAGGGTAATTGAAAATATTTAAATAGGTCGACAAAAAAATAGTTACTTTCCATTTTCGTTAACTCTACAAAAGTAAGTACCATTTTAATTTTAGAATAGCAAATTATCTGTAACAGAAGATACACTTCGTAAATAAAGGAACTGAAGCTGTACAAATTACCAGTAATTAATTTGATATGCAGCCATAATAATAACCCCAAAATTTGTAACTTGATGGATAAATTTTATTATTTTCAATTAATTAATTTGATGGAAATTCGCAATGTACAGCTTCCGTCATTACATAGAAAGTGATCTAATTTATTAAGTTAAATATAAGGTTTGTATTTATATTAAATACAAGTTCAATGCTGGATATCAAATGAGCCATCAACAGCTCATATACGTCCCCACCGAGGGGCTCGAGCCTACCCTAAACTAGGGCGATTAGGCCTTAGTCAACCACGCTGGCCAAGTGCGGGTTGGTCGACTTCACACACAACCTGTAAAGAAATTCTTTCTTCACAGGTGTGTGCAGGTTTCCTCACGATGTTTTCCTTCACCGTAAAAGCGTCGAATAAACGTACATATGAATTCAAAATTTGAAAACACATTGGTACGTGGCGGGGTTTGAACCGCTACCTCCCGATTGGAAGGCGACAGCCTTACGCACTACGCCATCGACGCTATATCCACGCCATCGATGTAAAAAGCAACTGTATAACTTGGTTACTTAGTAGTCTTTGAACTGAATTCCAAAATAATATTCGTTATACTAAAACCGTCAATTTGACAATACCAAAATATAAACTATTCTAAAATGACGAAACTAATAAGGTTTCATTAGAGGGCTAGAGGTGGAAACCTAGGTTAGGGCGAGCGGTATGGTCTTCACGTACGAAACTATATCTCCGCGCTATACCTACGTTTAGGTTGCAAAATCAAATCAACTCATAGTTCCTATTTGAGCATAAGCATTTTCGATTAGGACCTAACATTCAGATTCCGTTGACATCTAGTTTTAGTCAATACCGTCCTTGTCTGTGTTTTATTGAAATTCGTAGATATAAATAAAATAGCTTCAATGCTTGAACCATTTGATTTGGAAATCTGCAAATCCTACACGTCCCATACCCTCAATCACTTATAACATATTCATCCAACCGTCCAAAAGTAAATGTCCCGTCACTTCTATTATTTCACCAATAAATTCCCGGGCCGGTGCCTACTAGATAAAAGGCATTATAGATTCATAAAGACAGTTCAGATAAAAGAGGTCCCTTCAAAAGCTCGGGAGCCCATCTGCCACATCATTCTGAACCGGCGAAATCCATGCAAATAACCATATACTACGAAAGGGTGCCACAAAAATGTTCAAGCATTTTTAGCATGATGCGTCAATGATGTTTACTCCGCCTAAAAGCCTGTCCTTTGCCACAGACTAAATAATTCAGCGCGCTAAATTCGCTACACTTTTTTACGTGTTTTCGATCCATCATTCATAATTTCGGCGTCGCCCTCGGCATACGATTTTAATGAAAGCTATCTTTTTTTCGGGTATCAGAAATGTATCAATTAATGTTGACCCATTTGAACATATCCCTCAAATGTATCCAAATAAATACATGTGTTATTTTGAAAGTAGACTGTATTTCAAAAAATAATTTGTGTGCCAAAAACTTGTTAAGAAAATGGAATTTAACAGATATAAAAAGACAGCACAAGATCGTTAACATTTTTAGAACTTTCGAATTGAATGAACTATAATGTTCAGTATCACGTACAATATACCCAATATATAACATGTAATGTACAGTGTTTTTTATAAAACTACTCGTATTATAAATGTCCCTTATTTATTAAGAAGATGGTGTCCATCGTTAGCTTATCATATATAATTAAGCTTTAATGAAGATATTGCTACGAACCAATAGGAAGGTCTGATATCTGACTTCAAGCTACAAATTAAGTGTATCTAATTATCTACTTTTTCAATATCTGCCATTGATGTCTCTTTCGAAATTAAAACGCAGGAAGATAAATTCTGCTCTACGTCTTAAAACATGCCATAGATTTATACATGTTGATGTCGTAGCTTAGGTGAAATCGAAGGGGATGTCGAAGTAATAGTCTTATCATATCACAGCTCAGGAGTGAATATATTTATGAAAGGGGTTTTAAGTTTTACAATCTTCAGTTGTCTGTATAATATTGTTAAATCTTACAATCATATTCTCACCATATGCATATGTTCATCAATATATAGCAAATGAAACTTAAACAGAACTATTATGGTTTGAATTGGAATAACCTAATTTTGACATTATTTAAATGGTTTTTCATAGTACGCTTAGTAAAGAAATTATAAGTTCTAAGTACATTTAAAAAATGTTATCATCATCATCATCTTAGTCATAATACCACAAATAACTTACGGCTTTATTCATAAAATATAAAGGTCATATTTAAGTTAAGCAGTGTCACTGACACTTTCAATCTCATTATAAAAAAAGGAAATCGAAAGGGACCGCAACATTGTTTAAATTAAAAAAAAATTACGTTTTAATAAATACGACCGTTAATAAAAGATTTTACAAAACAGTTTAGCGTAAATGACCACAAATAATAGAATTTTCATAACTTGAAAACAGTGTTAAATAATGGTGTAAGATTGGTACAGAAAAGAGTTAAGTGTCTTGTCAGTTCTCATTCTAAAAAAATATTGTTCTTAGCATGAAGTTGGGAGTGTTAGAAATAAAATAAATTAACAAATGTAAATGTTTAAATTAATATTATAACCATTTTGTTCATGTTAAACCTTTTTGTACTTACCTAAATTGAATATTATTCAGATTTTGAGTGTTTGACACACGAAGTCAAAAACACTAGTTTTCTTATGAAACATAAAAATATTTCCAGGCTCTCCTCCTTTATAACGGTTAGTATTATATTATCTGTGTAACGGTCAACCACCGCACTGTACTAAACTCTATACGTAGGTATAGTATAAAACGCCCCAGTACTTGCTCACGGTTGATAAGAAACAGATACTTAAGGCCGTGTCCAAACCATTGTTCATACACATTCTCCTGAGTCTAGTAACTTTGAAATGAAAATGAATCACCACTACTAAGTCTAGACGCCTGTAAGCCTGCGGGGTGCCTGAATACGAATGCGTTGCATTAAAGGCTCAGAAGCAAAAGGAGATATTGCCGAAACAAATATTTATCACACACTTCATAAAATATACAAAATTGAAAATTTTACTATATATTATGTGAACGAAGTTTATCTTATAGAGAAGACTTATACAATGTAAAAACTATATCTGAGTAGAATTTCATAAAGTTTCTATTTGAAAGTAGTTTGATTCATTTATCCAATGTAAACATCTTATCGTGAAGGCGGTTATTTATTTGTTTCCTAAAATCAGTTTTGGTTTGGACAATGCTTGCAATTGATATGTTATTCTACTTACTGGTATTAGACAATGGACCATAAGATTGCAATTTTACACCATTCAGGTTCTGTAAAATAACTTTCAGAAAATTTACTGAAATAAACGAGGTTCAAGATGGTTTTTATCTTGAAGCTCAAGCCATAATGTATTATAGAGTGGGTTTTTGTGTTATGTAATACGGTTAATATTCGAAACTAAATTCTAATGAGCAATTAATGATTCGATTCTAATGTTATAAAATTATTTAACACAATTAAATGTGAATAATGGATTTTATCTACACTCATGTTCTAATTCTAATATTAAGAACTCAAATATTTTAAAGGCATAACTTAAAGCCTTTTACAAATTACATTATAATACAGGTTCGCCATACAAAACCAGTACTTTAATGTAACTCGAATTCCAATAAAATACAGTTCGATTGACGAAGCCCGACCAAGGAGGTTTTGTCACAATTTGCTTTTGTGTCAGTACATTGTCTATGGCGGCGCGTGCAACAGCTCATGCGCGGTAGAATGTTGGTGTTGGCGCCATTTCTCTGAATTTTTCATTCATTATTTTGCTGTTATTGGTTGAAATAATAAATAATATAAATGTATGTAGTTTTAGGTTTCTGTATTAGTTTCACAATTGCACTGTTCAAAATGCAAATAATTATTAGAATAAATGAGTTTGATTTTGTTTTAATTTTGTGTCTTTTATTTAATTTAGGTAACCACTGATTGCATGAGTGTAGATAAAGTAGTGTACGAAATTGCACATAATTAAGTCTTAAAACACTCGTGTGGTACTATTAAAATTCTCGGCAAGCCTCGAATTTTAAACACACACTAGTGTTTTAAGACCCTCTATTATGTGACTATTTCATAAACTACTATAAAAAAATAAACTGGTATAGCCTTATTCATATTAGCAAGCGAATTCGCTTAGTTATAATATAAAAAGCTTATAAGTGTTTTACAAGCTTTTATGTACTTTCACCTGTCCCTGTGTCTGTAATGAAATATTGCAAGTAGAATTTGACCCACTTTCTGGTTTTCGATTGAGCTGAAATTTTGCATATGTATATCGTGTGACAATGCAATATTATGATGACATGGAACTGATCTGATGCTGGAGGTGGAAGCAGGCCATAGGAACTCCGCAATTAAACGACACACTCCATCGAGTTTGGGCTCGTTTAATTCGTATTGACAAGTACTAAAAGCTTGTATTTAATAAATATATTTTTTTAATAATTTATCTTGTTAATTAAATGGTTTTATTTAGCTTGTGCCCTATTTGTTTGGGTCAAATCTTGCAAGTTAAATTTGACCCACCTGCCATTGTCCGATTGAGCTGAAGGTATACATCTTTAGTTCTGACTAGCTGACCGTGTACAACTTTGTCCGTAGGAAAACTTATCCTGTCATATTTTTCCCGTAGGAAAATTACCCTATGTCCTTCCCCTGGTCTCGAACTATTCTTATACCAACTTTCATCAAAATCGGTTTAATAGTTTCGAAGCCTATTCAATACAAACAGACAAACAATCAAATCTTTCCACTTTATTATATTATGAGTATTAGTATAGATTACAATGCAATTATATATAATTATTATTATCTTTACTTTCAAAAAAACCGTTTAAGTAAAAAAAAACTTAATTGAAATTTCTGCTACTTATATGAAAAATGTAAAAAAAAAATATAAAAGTGCGTGATAGCTATCAAAAGTTTTTTACGATTATGAATAACAACCATTAATAAGTAAACTTAACCGACAAAAGTTAATTTATAAGTGTTACTTTTATACATCATCATCATCATCACAGCTCATATACGTCCCTACCGAGGGGTTCGAGCCTACCCTATGTTAGGATGATTAGGTCCTAGTCAACCACGCCGGCCCAGTGCGGATTGGTTGACTTCACATACACCATTGAATTTCTTCGCAGATGTATGCAGGTTGCCTCACGATGTTTTCCTTCACCGTAGGAGCGTCAGACAAATGTACATATGAAATTCGAAACGAAAAACACATTGGTACATGGCGGGTCTCGAACCCCTACCTCCCGATTGGAAGGCAAGTGCCGAGTCCACAGCGCCACCGACGCTCCTTCTATTTGTTTCCTAAATACTTTTATACATGTATTTAGGAAACAAATAGAAACTAGCCAGCGACTGACGCACATACATGTATGAGTTAGTCTACCGCCTGCTTTCGGCTTGACGTCGGCTTCTGGGACATCCTGTATAAGTATTGAAAGGAAGATACTGGACCACAAATTTTTAATAGTTCAGGAGACAGAACTGTGACAAAATTGGTTAAAATCGGTTTAGCAACTTATGTATCTACAATTGTATAACGTCCACGCTTTTCTCAAACCATTATTCGAATTGACCATTTTTAAGCATACATTTATAACAACAAAAAATAAATGTTTACCTTTACATTAATAAAGTCACTTCTCACTGCTATTATTTATTCCACTACAGTATTCTTTTTAAACATCTAAAACCGATATTTTTCTAATGTCAAAATTCCATGACAGCTAGAATAGGGAACGTAACGCTCACCGCGTCACGCTCACCAGTACGTCTAGTATGAGTTTTGATAGTTTTCGATTCAAACGATCGAATGGTTTTGTTTCCATACATTTCACACCAGCGCCTCTATCGGAAACTATAATGAACTAGAATTGACAGTATGAGTTACAAAGTGATAAACTACTCGATCAATAAGTACGTGTTCGAGTAGTTTTTGAGTCTGTGGCAGTATGAGTTACATGTTTGACATTTGTTTAACAGTTTACTCGAAAACTATTGTAGTTTAGGTTCTCACCTTACATTTTTGTGTGAGTTTGGTACATAAGCATGTTTTCTTGTGTTTCTAAACATTAAAATTATGTCTGCACGGTGGTACTTTGCATAGAGGGCCATGCAAGACGAAATAGCGCATGAAGAGAGACGGAAGAATTCTAAGCTGCGACAATCATTTTCTTTAAGCCGCATCTCCGATACACACTTTACTCAGCGCTACCGCCTTAAATCACCATTCCTTAAAAAAGTGTTAAAATACACATAATTTAACCGATATTTTTAATTCTATTTTCATTCCTAAAGTGCTTAACACATTTTATTTTTTAACCTTTCCATAAACTATCATTAAAATAAATTGCGACTGACTTGTCCGCGACATTATAAAATAATATAATTTACAACAAACAAAAACTTTAATGTTTTTCTTTCATTCAACTCGCTTTAAAAATAATAAAAACGGCTAAGAAAACGTCACAGTGAGAGAATCGCGTGTCTCTTTCCATTCACATGTGTGTAAGAGAGATATAAATATATAATGTGAAGTTCGTCTAATCGAGTAAAACTAACTCGCTGTCGTTTAAACGTGAATTCGAAACGAGCAACTCATACTACCGTTTACATCGTAAACTGACAGTTTGGCGAGCTAACGAAAACTATTGTAGTTTACTCGATTTAAAAACTCGTACTAGACGTACAGCATAGCAAAATAATAGAGATGTGCTAGTAAATCGATGGTTTTCCATCTAAAAATAAATTTATATGAAAATATTCCAGAATCTACGATTACCAATTTTGAGAAAGCTGAAGTGCCTGATTCAGCCATACACAGCGGGAGAGGCGCCGCGCCGGTCTGCACTGAACGACAGTTCAATACACTCGATATGCCCTGTTATAGTAAGAAAAAGTATCTACAGAAGAATATTAAAAAAAATATCCCATTCCGTTATCTGTGCCTGCGCGTATTTCAAAATTGGTATAGACAAAATTAGGATTGTGAATTGTGTACCAAATATCATCTCCCTCCGTTTTTGTAATGTTTACACTAGCTTCTTAAAAACGTTGAAAAATGTTGAAAAATTACTTCGTTTGAGATAATTCACGGTAGAATTTGGCACTGAGAAAAATAGTAACAGGAGATGTCCGGTAAAAATGGATTTTATAAAAAAAATTTTTAATTATTTTTATCGATCTCCTTAAACTATTCTCAATTATATTACGTCCAGATTAATATCAGAAAACCAGGGACCAAGAACCCTTTTTGATTTGTTTTTTACCAGACAAACTTACAAACTTTCTAGTTTTGAACTCATGAAAAGGTTGAACGACAATTTTAAGTTCGATTTGAGTCCTGCTAAAAATCCTTTTGAAATACTTGTTAGGCAAAACTTTGATTGACTTTTTTACTCCGAAACAACGGCTTTTTGGAACTATCATTTCTGAACTTGAATCAAAACTAGTACAGCGCAGACCGAGAACGAAGTTTATCAGGGAGCTGTCATGGTGTGTAACTGGGAACACGGCTTTTGGACCGGCACCAAGCGCCGTTTCCTGCCCTCAGTAATTTTTCAGAACAGCGTGGCACCGTTCCAAAGCCACCCTCGTGTACTGTTTATGTTGCAGAAATTTAAAATCTTCTTTTAATACGTTGGTTATTCGGCTGAGATAATTTAGTAGAGTGATAATGTAGTGCTGGTAAGTTTCTGCGTGTACTGTATTGCACAGTGCTCTTTTTATATTAGCTTTTTTAAATACACTTTTTAGCGTGCTATTTTGAATATGCTATGCTTTTTAGTCTTTAAAATAATCCAGTGGCCTGTAAGAATTTTCATCTTGATTCTTGTATTTTAAATATGGCGTCGCACGAATTAAACAGAGGATCTAACAAAAATTATTAACAGTATAAGAAAAATGCTTGTATCATCAGATAGCATTTATTAAAGCATAATGTAGATATTGAAAATCAAAGAGTAAATGTTTTCGTCGCTTTCTTAAACAAATCTAATAAAAGCATAGCAAAATTAGCATTCTTCGAGTTTTAGCACGATGAAATTATAATACTTAAATGGCATGGAATTTAAGCAAATGTTAGCAAGGGTTTAGCGTTTATATTAAATCAGAAAATCAAATTCCGTGTTACTTCCTTTATATTGTTTCTTCTACTTTCTTTCATTCAATAGTCCTTTCTAATAGTCGGCAAGATAATAATAGATTTCAATGTTAACACCAACGAAATATCAAACAACGCTAGTATTACATTAATGATGAATATAATATAAAGTCACACAGCAGAAAATAAGTTTAAACGAATTTCGCACTGGTCTGTTACTAACCATTAAACGTGGGTTGCCTATATACCCAGGTTATTTCTAAGAGAAAAAAAAATATCTGAGTTTATTATTAATATTTGCTAGAAAAAAGACATGGCCAAGCACGCGCAAGCGGCACAACAGCTCCATCACAGATAGTTAGTTCAATATTTACACTGCTTATATTTCGTTGAAACTAACCCGAAACTAACAATAAAAATGCACTTGTATAACGATGCAATAAAGTAAATTATTATAAACCACAAACTACGTACTGTAGAAGTAACATTTTAAAAAATGAGACTAAATATTGTGAAACCACTTGAAAGGCTTAACTTACGCCTAACTACAGATTTAATCAATAATTAAACATTTAATTAACTTTCTCCTTTATCGGTCAAATACAGAACATACTAATATCAACGCCCATCGTAAATTTTTTGCTGGATTACATATTTAAAATTACAAAAATATAGTTAAGGTCAACCGGGGCTATGTCGTCTACGGGGTTAAGGCATCTATTACATTTATCATACGAAATGCTATTTCGGTGCCTTTAATCTATCTAAAATGTAACTGACGTTGTTGCGATGCTTTTAATTTATTTGAGGGTGACTGAGCGATGCGAAACTTTTAGTAAATATTCACTCACAAATAAAACAATAAATGTACGATATTATGCGTCGAATCACAGACACTCCGTCCACATTCGGGCAATAAACAGAATATTGATTCGTTCCATATTGCTGCGGCTGCGGTCACCTCCACAAAATATCCAGTAGAGTGGAAGCAATAAAACTCAAATTATTGTCCGAGTCATACATCACCGAAGTTTTGGGTTGGAAAGTTACAAATTGAATAAAATTTAGGCGTACATTTTGCCCCTTCGTGTGTATGTGGCCGAGTTGGGAACTATTGTAAAACACGAACGGGACTTCTTAATCCAATTTGTTGAAAAACAGGCCCATCTTTAATCAACTGGACCCAAGCTGTTCCGGAATCAACTTAGGATTTAAACTAAAATTCGCACGGCCGCAATGAAACTTTGTGTGGAATTTGGGAGTGGGGCTTTAAAACATTTTAATAACGTGAGGAATTTTCAAATTCAATTTTAAACAAATTTCCTTTTCTGAACGAATATAAGCACTTTAACAAAATAACTTTAAAGTAAATTTATCTTAAATTATTATTTGGTTTCTTACAATCTGAATAGCATTTATTTATTGATTTCGTTCTTTTATGACTGTATGATTCTATCAGACCAATTTGATATACTTATTTTTATGTTGCGTTCCTGCTTAGTCATTTCGTCATCTTATTTCCAACTACACTCTACCACCTCTAAATCAATATCCCACATTACCCACTGAACAAATCAGACAACGATTTCGTTTCACCAAGATCGATGATCACTGAAGTTCTTCAAGACAATCAGTAAGCCGCTTACATAAATTACTGCAACAGATGTTTCATTGTACAATCAAAGTTTGTCAGAGCCTCATACATAGAACTCGCATTACAGGCACGGTCTTGAGCAGCCCACCTGAGACCGCTGAAATCCAGGCTCTGTTTGTATTCAAAGCAGATTATGTCGAATAAACTTGCACTAAGTTTCCGTGGAAATTTCGCAAATGTGACAATAGCGTACGTTTCAGTAGATTATTTTGAACACCACGAATTTTATTTCGAATGTAATATGAAAAACATTTGATATTGCATAGTGCATTTCATATTTCATATTCGAATGCAATGTGAATTACGGAAATTACGTGCATTTTTTATATTTTTTATTTAATGACTACTGTGTCTCGATTTGTAGAGAAAACATTTTTTAAAGTTTGACTTAAAGTTTATAGCTGTTATATACAATCCGAATAAGTAGTTTTGCTTATGCTTAGCGTCAATAATGCGTCTATAGGACTACCTGTGCTCGCGAACTACGTTTGACATATATTTTTTTCCCGTTTTTGCAACATTTTACATGGATGCTCAGCTCCTTTTTGTCGTAGCGTGATGTTATATAGCCTAAATCTTTCCTCGATAAATGCCTAAATGGACGGATATGTCGCATAACACAAAAATAATTTTTCAATTTGAATCAATAGTTCCTGAGATTAGCGCATTCAACCAAACAAACAATCAAACAGATTCTTCAGCCTTATATTACTTAGCACCAACTTCACGGCGCATGCGATAAAGCTAAAAGCTGACAAGGCCGCCCCAAGGATATGCCATTAGACTCGGGTATACACCCTATACCTGGCTAAATTATCCTTCAAGCAACTTCTACCTCCATAGAGGCACAATCGGGATCGGCGTTAGCCATTCCCCGAGATCCCTGGCAAGCGCGGATCCACCGTTGTGGGCACGATGGGCATGCCCACAACCCTAATAGACTTTGACGTCACAATTTTCACAGCGGTCTATTGGGATTATTTGAGATCGATAGACTGATGATAAATCCAATGCCTTAATAAAAAAAAATATGAATCTTGGTCGGGGCGTCATGTTTTGGAAACATCTCTTTTGTAGGAATGCACTATATCGAACATGACTGAGTTCGTACTCTGTCTCGCACTTGACAGATTTTCGGGCGGCTGTGATCTATGTGACCACAACCTTTTTTGAGGGCTGGATCCGCGCCTGCCCCCTGGTGAATATACCCGACAGTGAGCCAGCGTAGCTGACCCAAGCGCCGAAGCTACTCTACGGGGGGGTCGACAAGTGCAATAATTCGACCCCCCAGACGGGCAGGCCAGGGGTAGAAAAGTAATATCTCTTAACCGGTTGTCGGCCGGCCGGGCCATTTGATCCCCAGCTTGCTTAAGGGAATTTGTGGTGCGCATCCAGGAACGCGTGCGTCCTCCTACCCAACCACCTGCGCCGGAGCGGTGCGGCAAGAGGGTCATCCTCTCGCGCCCGCTCCGCTGCCTCCTTCAGCGAGATCACATCCTCGCAGAAGGAGGCAACAGCTTCCCACGCCGTCGCGCCGGTCAGCATCTCGCGTGCGACGCTGGCCAGCGCGACGGGCGCACCCCTACCTAGGCCCAGCGCGAGGGCTAGTACGTCGCCCTGGGGTCGCCAGCACAATATCTAGCCTTACCTACAGTTTTCAGTTTTATCCTATATTTTTTTCTTTTCGATTACACTTCTCTATCGAGTCTGCATAGCATTCTCGTTCTATACAGACCCGGATTCTTTTAGAAGTCGATTGCGATTCGAACCCACAAGCGAAAAGAATGGTAATTGATTTTTACGAGCGGAGCATGAAATATGCAATTTTTATGCTCCGCTTCGCTCTCTCTGCTGTGTGGTCACGATGTCTAACCTTACCTAACCTACAGTTTTCAGTTTTATCCTTTTAGATTTTTCGGTTGCACTTCAATATAGTTTCTCACGAAGCTTCCTGCCTCGCACAGTCAAACTTTGGAACGAATTGTCGCCTGCGGCGCATTTCCGCACCGATACGACCTTCAAACAAAAATCAAAGAAAGAAGCGTATACCATAAAGGCCGGTAAAGCACTTGTAACTCCTCTGGGGTTGCGGGTGTCCATGGGCGACGGTGATCACTTACCATCAGGTGAGACGTCAGCTCGTTTGCCCTCTATCCCATATAAAAAATCGGATCCGCATAGCATTTCCGTTCTAAAGGGACCCGGGTCCAAATTGCCACTCCGTTTTTGTAATGTCATAAAAATTATGCACCCCGTACCTATATGCGTTCCATTAAAAAAGTTGATAGAACCTTCTTGGTGACATTAACTTTTTTAATTTAATCAGTATCGTAATGGTCATTATAACATTATTTCGTTTGAAAAAACGTGTTATAATGTAATAATTTTTTTGAATTTCAGTATTTAATTATGTTCATCTAGAGCAGGGGTCAAAAAGGGAGCAAAAAGCGTCGATGGCGTAGAGCGTAAGGCTGTCGCCTTCCAATCGGGAGGTAGCGGTTCGAACCCCGCCACGTACCAATGTGTTTTCAAATTTTGAATACATATGTACGTTTATTCGACGCTTTTACGGTGAAGGAAAACATCGTGAGGAAACCTGCACACACCTGTGAAAAAAGAATATCTTTACAGGTTGTGTGTGAAGTCGACCAACCCGCACTTGGCCAGCGTGGTTGACTAAGGCCTAATCGCCCTAGTTTAGGGTAGGCTCGAGCCCCTCGGTGGGGACGTATATGAGCTGTTGATGAGAGCAGGGGTCTCCAAACTACGGCACGCGGACCAAATCCGGCCTGCCAGTGCCATCAATCCGGCCCGCGACAGCCAATGTCTTATTGTTGTTACTATTGCTGCTGTGATATATTTATTAAAGAAGAAGACACAATAGTAATTTGAAATGCAAAAAGCGTATATTTGCTTATGTCGTGCACTCTGCGACTAATAAAATGTAGCTAAGGTTTGGCCCTTGGAACATACAGAAATCATTATGGCCCTAAGGCTTCAAAGTTTGGAGGACCCTGATCTAGAGTATGTCAATATAAGTCGCCTTGAATTTTATTTCAAAAGCTCCTAAAGTACGTTTGAAGTTATCAACCCCCCTAGCATGAGCACCGAAACACGACATGATAAAACGATATATCGATGTGAACTGTTAAAAAAGTTAGATTTTTTCAGCTATCTTGAAGTTTTGAGTATGTTTTGGATATTGGTATTGATATTTTGGGTATTGTTAATCATTAATCGATAAAATTTCAAAAAGCCATTATACCCAACATATTTTTATAGTTTATATCGATTTGTCGTTTTATCATGTAGTGTTTCGGTGTTCATGCTATGGGGCTGAACTGGATAAAGCAGTGCCTTATGCCACTGGTGTAGACTTGATTTGCGAGCGCAACGAAAGACTCTATGGTTATGGCCTTAACTCTCGAGCACAGCGAGGGTGTTAAATAAATAAACCCCGAGAATAGCTAGGTATTCAAGAATGGAGTCCTGAATGTGGCGAGGGATTTAAGCTCACCCAAGACTAAAACCGCTTTATCCCCGAGGAAAATACTCTACTTTTTGAACCACCTGCAAATAAATAAAAACAAATATAAAAGGAATATAGCGTTTATTCAAAATAATACTATTTTGAAATTAAACCATAAATTATTATATTACTAAGTCACGACACTCTTGTATTGAAAAAACTACACACAAGATGTGGCAGTATGTGCTCGAATCCCTTATGCTTTCCCCGAACGCCATTTCAGGTTGAATTGAAAAATGAAAACCTACAAATGTAAATGACATGGCGAGTTCAAATGACTTACTTTATGTTGGGCATGGATTTAATAATCAAAACTATTAAGTCCATGATGTTGGGTTAAGATGACATTGACATTCCTGACATTCCCTATTGTCAAATTATAAAAAAAATATTTTGATATTTTTATTTAACCATGTCGAAATTTTCTTTACAACCACATATAAATTTTAACCTCTCAATGAAAATTGCTGTAAAAAATACTATCAACAATTTTGTGGCATAACTTAATACGTTGAAGTAAATATTTACCACCTTTAATGATAAAAATATACTAGCTGGTAGATTTCCACAGAAAATAAAAACATAAAAAAGGCAGCAAAGCGGCAATGCGATCTTTAGTTATTTTGTCGAGTGTTTGTTATTTACATATAAAATGAATTCATCGGATGCTGTTTATATAATCAGGTTTTTATAATTTTACTAGCTGTGACCACAAACCACGTTTCGCCAGTAGAAACACTAATATTGCTATTTAAAAATGGGGGTTGGTGCAAGAAAGGTGAAAACTTAGTTATAAATATTTTTTGAAGCTAAATCATAAAAAATATTAAAAATGAATTTTGATCATAAATCTGGAGAGGGCCACCCTTATCACCTAGGGATTTATGAATAGCTTACGTCCTATTCTTAGACACACCAAATATACACAAAAAAACATAAAAATCGGTCAAGCCGTTTTGGAAGAATTCGATAACAAACACTGTGACATGAGATTTTTATATATTAGATATTCGAAATAAAGAGCTTTCCCTTGGGCACAAGACCTATTCGGGCCCAGGGGTGGCGGACCTTTATATGTATATCAACTGCATTCCCTAATGAGCATTTCCGAGTGCAAAGTCCAGAGGCCCAATTCAGCTAATAAGCTACAGCCGAATCGAAACTGAACCGTTGCGTTCGACCAATCAGAACGCCACATTATCACGTCATCGAGCAGTTGAAAGGCAATATAGACGCTCCGATTGGTCGACCGCAACGGTTCAGTTTCGATTCGGCTGTAGTTTATTAGCTGAATTGGGCCTCTGGACTCTGAGCCCACAAGAGTCGGGCTTGTATCTGCACCCAACCCCTGAGTACTCTCTTTTTCGTCTCCCTCAAATTGCCACGTGCTGATTCTGGTCTCGGAGTTCTCGGAGTCAGCCCTAGCTAGTTCTTCACCAATTTTATTGCCACAGATATTGGAGTTAGGTACCTGAAACCCAGCCAATCACAACCGAGTTTCTGGTCGCCAATTCATTGAAGGCCTTCGAACACTCTAATGTGATTTTGTACTTGAATTCCACGGCAACAAGGGTCTAAAAATCAAAATCAAAATCAAAATATTTTATTCAACTTGGATTTTACAATCTCTTTTGAAAGTCAAGGAAGCTACGCCAATGGTTCACAAGTCTACGGCGGGAGACCTTGTACTGGAAAGAACCAGCAAGAAAACCAGCAAGGGCTATTTTTTTCTCCCTGTATTGTTACAGAGTCGTCAATTGGAAGCTGACCTCAAGGCAAAAATTTGAGCTCAACTTCCATAACAAATGTATATTTGTCAGTTCTCTTCTTAGTACAACGTTACCAATACTACTTAATGAATAGTTATACACAACAACACGATTATTTACATTATTATCATTAATAATTTCTTCAAATTAACACCAGGCATTGGCATCTTGTAAATAATCGTTGACTTTATAATATCCTTTACTCATCAGAGTCTTTTTTACATGCGCTTTAAACTTATCAAAAGGCAAGTCAGTTATCAAAAGGCAAGTCGGTCTTTAAGGCAACCTGACTGTCCGACAGAATAATAATGTGTTTACCCTCGCTCGATCGGTTTTCGTGAACGCGGTTGATGATGGCATGTATACATTTGTGCCTGGAACACGATGGTATGTGCACCCAGGCTCGTAGTCCTTCTGGATTTCGTACTACTTCCGTAGACATCTGTACCTGATCGGCCCTTTTTTCTGGATCCGTCAGTGTACCATATTTGGCTGGCTTTTCTAAAGGGCTCAGGGATTTGCTTATCCCATTCCTCCCTGTTAGGAATCGTGACTTTGTACTTTTTCTTAAACTCCAAAGTTTCATATATGGCATCGGCTGGCATTGCCATTACAGGATTTACCATGAGGCTACCATGTAGTCCAACATGCGAATCAGGGACCGAAAAACCTGTGCATTTGCTTAGAGCATTCGAAAAGGTAACGCATTCGTATGGTAACCCAGTGGGCTCGGTAAGTCGTTCAATAGGTTTCCCAACAATAACGATAACCCGTAAAATAGGGGTTACCACCCACAACAATAATTTACCGCTTACCTAATCTTAAAGGTTTTCAGGGTTTATGCAATAAAACAGAAATGAAAAAAAGAATGTTAGCTTATACTCGTATTATTTTTAGTGAAACATTGCAATATTTTTAAAACTTCGTCTAACGATTTGAAATATGAATTCATTAAGTGCCTTTCACTATAAGACTTAATTCAATATAAGCAAAAAGAACAAATTCCTCCGCAGGCTACTTAGTAGCGATGAACATAATTTTAAAGTCTAATTCTTTGAATACTCTCTAAAATTCAGCGACATGAACAGAGCAGCTTGACTTTGTCAATTTGCATGCACTGAACTACCGAAGTTCGTGTTCAAAGAAAATTATGAAAGCGCCCGTGAAACTTTAAATTATGTTCGAGACTTATCTTCTAATGTGAGATGCCGTCTCTATTTATTTACTACACGAATACTCCCAAGTTAGGGTTCTCTCGAGACTGGCGAATTTTAACGTTAGCATTAATATAGGTAAAATTTCATTTCTGCTTCTCGTTCGCGGATTTGTTCATTTGCGCTAATTAGGGTCCCGGCGAATGAGCAGTCATTAAGAAATATTGCTGCGAGTTAGTATTGAAAATTATAAAATCTTATTAGGGTTCCGTGACTCAAAACGAAAAAACAGAACCCTTATATAGGATCACATTGTTGTCCGTCTGTCGGACAAGACCTTATTTTTCGGGAACGCGTATAGATTTTAAGCTGAAATTTGTATACAATTTTTGGGTCTCTTGTCACGGTCTCTTTTAGCTGTAAAAAATCAAACTTGTAAGTCAATGCAATCAAAAGATATGACCGTTTATGTAGCATATTTTGTGAATTCACAAGCGAATCAAAATCTATAGGGTACTTGCCCGTTAACCTAGAATCCTGAAATTTGGCAAAAAGTTTCAAAGCACATGCTAAGCAAAAAACTTAGAACCGTAAATATGTACATAGTTAGGAACTAGTATACTAAGACAAGTTTATACGGAACCCTCGGTGTGCGATTTCAACTCGCACTTATGGCTGGTTTTTCGCGCTTGGTATAGTAAGCTCCCATTGAAGCTTTACATTTGCACTACGAAAACCGCCACTATTACGAGAGACATAACAACGGTCCAAACATCAAAAACAGTATAGCTTGACAAGAAGCTTACTGTACTACAAGCAACCTGCACCTGATAATCGCAAACAAACAACGATATAATATTGTTTCATCTCCACGTAGGCCTAACATGGGTCGTGGAGACCGAAAGGAAAGTGACATTCTTAACGCTTCTCGCGTTACTGTAATACCCGATCCACACTCTGGGGAGTGCGCCTCGTAGAGACGATGCACGAATACTATGCTTGCTGATCATCTATACTCTCACAAGTGCGCCCAGCGCCCAAAGTCAAGTATAGGTGCGGGCAAACATCTTGAATATATTTACAGATAAAAAATTCATGCGCGTTGCAATATTTAGTACAAAATCTTTTACTGCGCATGTATTTTTTATCTGTGAAAATGTTCAAGATTTTTGCCGGCACCTATAACTTGTTTTGAGTGCTCCACGTAGGCTTTTGCTCGAGGCGTAGCGACCTAAGGCTGCATTAGTGGTAGCCATCTGCACCTCGCACTCGCGTCGCCTCTACTTGTCTCCTGGAGAGTATGGATCAGATATAATGAAAGAGGGAGAAGATGTTTTACCTTTCTATTTAGGGTTTTCCACGTTTTATGGAAGACCTGGATTTATCGATCGCCAAGCCAAGTTATATACAACTAGCTGTCCCGACAGACGTCGTTCTGTCAAAAGCTCTGTCGTAGCACAACGGGAATATTTTGGCAATTATGTGTTTTTTTATGTTTTTGTCGACATTTTTTCCCGTACTCTAAACTCTACTCCGTAATCCAAAAATATACTAAAAGAATAATTAACCTAATCAGTCCACCCGTTTATGAGTTTTACACTTACAGCAACACAATTAGCTATCAGACAGACAATGCGTCGTCCTGTCAAAGATCTTGTATTTGTTTAACCCTCGTTTAACCTGTTTGACGTCGTGGCACAGCTGGAACAGTTTGGAAATATTGTTTTTTATTCCTGTCATTTTTTGTTACTTTTCTCTGCACAAAAACCCTCAAAATACTTAAAACATAAAGCGAATCGGTCAAGACGTTCTTAATTTTACGCTTAGCAACATTATAAAGCGATCGGTTTTTATTTATATAGATCAGAGTTGAGGTTATTATTAAGCGAATCAAGTGATATTTACGGCCACTGTTTATCATAATTATATAAGTATAAACAGTTTAAGTTTATTACAAATGGCTACTTCGAATAGTCTTGACAACATGATATGTAAACACACAATGTTCAGTCTTTTTGCATTTTGAGTATTTTGAGAATATTTCTTGGAAAGTTCGTGACCATACTGGCAATGAGGTATTGAGTCGTCAAAGTGTATAATTTGATTAAAAATAACCCTTTGCTGTAAGCACGTCTGTAGTTTATTGTAACCGTCTATTATTATAGCCGTTTGCTTTTTTGCCGCCTATAAAAAATATAAAAATCCGTCCGTGTAAGTAATTAAAATTTCACATGATAAATCTCAAAACAAAATCAGATGCTCATTAACCGTTAATCATTCACATGTTAAATAATAATGCCGTCAACAATATCGGCCAATTCACTATTGCGGTTTACCAACTGACAAATTGTAGTGAAATCAAATGGATAATCAGTTAACAATTTATGCGAACATGAAATTGTGAAAATGTGGGAATGTTATTTTAATGAGTAACATAAAAAGTATGTTTGAGAAGAAAAATTAACAAAAAAATTTTATAAAAATTTTCCCCCTCTTTTTACGCTCGGCAATAAAAATCGAGTTTTCTGTGTAAAACATTCTGTCATAGGAATTGTCATAATCTCAAATGCGGCAGCCGCGGGTTTAATTTTTGAACTAATATAAAGTAAAATTATTTAATATGAACATTTCGAGCTTCGGAATGAACATAGACAGTGGTCCTACACCTGAACTCGTTTGCTTTTGCAAAAGTATGAAATTGCCGTTAATTTTTTTTTTCTAAGACAAAAACAAAAAATACGATTTTCCATTCTTTAAAGTATTTACCCGTGTTGTCTATGCATTTGTACCATCAAATTGGAAGGCCTTAGGAACCTGGACTCAACTGTGTAAAAGCATTTTGTTAAAAATTTGTCTGAATCGCTGAAAAAATGGTAGTCGATTGGAATCAGCTGCGCGTTTGTGAAATTCATCAGCAATCGGCCATCGTATTGCTATGATAATTCTGTTTGACTGAAACTGATTTTTAATATGTTTAACATTTTGTCACGTCTCGTCGCCCGAGTGGTCTTCGTATCTTTGTTGAATAAATCAAAAAATACTCATACGAGTATAAGCAATGAAGGCAATGAATTACACAAAAGTCGCTGTGCACGAGCAGATTTCCTGATGGAAAACCTCGCCTTAAAGAACAAACGAAATGTATGTATCAGCGCCAAACCACGTGTGTGTATGTATGTGTATGTGTGTTAGTGTATGTGAATGTGCACGCGGGTATATCAATTATTAGTAAATTCACCATTAATTACCTTAGAGGCTGATTTATTTCGGAGCCCATACTTTTATTGCGAAGCATACTTTTAGCATTTAAATACGCATTGTATACGTTCATTAACCGTATATACACACAGCCACAGATTAGTTAACAGTTACTACGTAGCAGATACGTTACTCCTATACAAAAGCTACAAAAGCATAAAAAATAAGAAACGCTGCAAAAAGAAACGTACTCTACGAAAGCGCGCCAAGAATCGTGATCACACCGCGTGATAACGTCACCGAAAGAAAACGTAAGGATTGTACAAAGAATTTAAATTAAACAAAATGATCAAAGTAAAACTTAAATGTTATTATTATTTATATAGGTATATGATGCAATAATGTGATTGCGAGGAAAGTCCTCGACTTAAATGTGCTGTAATTTTTTAACATGGTCGTTGGTTTTTTTTTTATCTTTAAACTCACAATTGATAAAATAACGTCAATTTCGAAGGTTTGAAACGGCAGGGCAATAGTCCCATACACGCATGTCAACTTGCTATCGGCAGGTACGAATGGCGCCACATCAAACTTTACATTTGCACTACGAAAGCCGCCACTATTACAAGTGTTGTAAGATCTTTCCAATGGTCGCTTGACATGGCGTCTACTGTATAGCAAAGGGCTCCATCCATTTCACCTCTTTGTACGTACTATAGGTGAAATGGATGGAGCCTTTGGTTTAATTTTTTTTTTCTTTTTGATTTCTCTCCATTCATATTCGAATATTCAAAACGTCAGTAACAGTGCCTCGAGTTTTATAAAGTTTTTATAGCTTTTGAATGGTCAGTGGCCAAGTATAAAGGATTGGCAATAAAATGCTAACGGCTCCCGTTAAAGTTCAGTGCAATGCAATATATAGTGCGTTAAAACAGAATGGCTCGTACGTTACGACCTATGCTCTCGCTTTCAATTTTACAGTTAATGGGCTACTCTTATGTGAAGGGTTCATGGACATTTTGTTCTTTTATTTACCCCATATTTAGTCATAAAGTCCTTTAAAATACAACGTAATAATGTCAGCATTTTAAGAATGTTGACTATTAAAAATGTTTTTTTAAATAAGATTTTTTTGTTTATACAGAGTGTAATGGAATACCGAAATAATATTTAAGGGGAAACACCAAGGTCGAGAGAAAATTAAAAAATAGGTATTTGTAAAATGTATTGCTGTCGGGCTGTGTGTCCGAACAACTGAACTAAGCGCGATAGGGACAACTGCAGCTGGGACCGAAAATACCTATGAAAAGTACACAAAATATACGTTTCGTAGTCCCCTGTTTTCTCCGCGAAAAATTGACCGATTTAATTACTTTTGCGTTAAAAATTCTTCTGTGTTTTCTATGTTTTGCTTTTTTTATATAATCTTCTGAAATTTGCTTGCTGGACGTTTGAATACAGCAGAAAATTAGGTCGATTTTTTTAGCTTTTTGAAGGTTTAAAATCTCTTTTAATAATTGATTTATCAAAAAAAGGAAAACATAGGAACATGCTTATAGTGGCCATGTATTTTATTGGTAAAAATAGAGCAACTGGTGCCATTATCCAGGAAGGGAGGAAGGGGACCACGTATGTATGAAAAAACGGACTGTACGATTTCCCCTTAGGGGTATGTATCGTAATCAATCAGAAGTGGAGATTCTGTAGGTCAAATATTGGGACTAATGAAGCTTCTTTTATCCATGGAAAGTAAATTAATTATATTTGATTCTATTTGTCAACAGCTCTACACCAGAGTACCTTGTTTGGTAAGTCAGTGTTACATTTCTTTTGTGTTAAATCCACGAAGCATCAACTGGGTTATGGTTGTCACTTGAAAGAGTTGAAAGTTTTCGCTTTCAGCTTAAAGTCTATTAACTCGGAAGGTACCTATTGGTTTCCAAAGATCTAAGACAAGAATCTAGAGGTCGTCTTTTAACTAACCTAATGCCCTTTTAATACTATTTCGGCGTTCAGTTAAGTCAAAATAAGACACTTTTGATGAAAGTGATTCATTTCTGCGATGAAGAGTGAACGATGTTTGTATAGACGGTTCACTCTTGATGAAAGCTATAATTTCATTCCTCGTGGAATTCCCGCGAGGACACAACGCCCGTGACGACGCGGCAGTATGAGAAATGAACTGTGAATGAGCTGTCGGTATTTAGATGTTTCACTTGTCGTTCATATTGCCGATGAATGATGAAAGATGCTAGTGAAAACAACGAGAAACCGGGCACTTTCATCGCGAAGGCACATTCCGATGAACGTCAATTTAAATATTTCATTTTCAGTCATTCATCGATGAAACATCGAAAATGAAAGCAAAAATGAACCGTCTAATTTCGGCTTTAAACTCTGTATAAATTTACTTATTTGTGTCCTATTTGAGCAACGGTATTTATACCGTAATTGGATAGTGGATGAATGTGTGAATTACATAGAATTTTCTGTTCAAATACTTGATACGATTTTTAATGATATTCATGTTGTAAAGGAACCTTGGAGTTCTTTAACCCAAGTAACACAAAATATGGTTTTTTACATGTACCTATGTATAATTTCAATACCAATATTTCTGAATAAACAGTTGGCAGTAAAAGTGTGATGTCAAAGGAACATTTTGGAACACATTTCGTGTGACCATTTTCAATAGAAAGAAATGCTGCCGTATTTTATATACGTTCACAAACACCAATAAAAATGTACGCTTATGGCAAAGAGTTCGATGCGATAATCCAAGCGCGAATCCAATTTTGAATGGTATTTTTTTTTTATTGCAACTAAGTTAGCAAACAAGCAAACTGCCCACCTGATGGTAAGTGGTAACAGTCACCTATAATACATGTGGCTCCTGTGAGATTCGCAGCAAAACTGCAACCCCCACAAGAACCACAATGTACGTTGCCAACTTGTGACATAAGATGTAATGTCACGGTACCCAGTAATTTCACTGCCATATCTTACCCTTCAAACCATAACACAGCAACGCAAGCACTGCTGCTTTGCGGCAGAAATAGGTAAGATACGGAGGTACCAGAGACGACCCTGGTACAGAGTCTCCCACACGCAGAGCGGTTGATATACTTGTTTATTGAATGCTATATTATTAATCTATTTCCCGTATCAATGAAATCATCCTTTTCACAAAATGTTCCTGCATGACTGACAACTTATTTTACCGAGACATTATATATGAAAATAGCGTAGGCAATAAGCCGCTTAAACATACCAACGAGATAACTGCACCATATTTATGGACGTGTAACTTTACATCACATATTCACAGTGCGATTCTGCCGAAACGAGTTTGAAAGGGGGCAAAATTAAATTATAATTTCATGAGAGCGTTTCTACTTTTAATCTAACAGTCTGGCAAACTTTGTCGATATCTTCGTACATTTAAATTAACCTTTTTCAGCGGAGGGTAATCTTTTCAGTCTACAGGGACCCGCCCGCCAGTGAAATTCAGAGAAGGGATGATATTGAAATGTTTTATAAGTACTTTGATCACATTTATTTAAAATACTACTACTTAAAACCGACTTCAAAAACACAAAAAAATCAAAAATAATGTAAGAATACCAACATCACATTTTTTTAGTTTGAAGTCGATGCCTAATTTTACAAGCTTTTATTACAAGCTTTTATTTACTTTCACCTGTCGCAGTGTCTGAAATGAAATCTTGCAAGTTAAATTTGACCCACTTCCCGGTCTCTAATTGAACCCCATCGTGTTTGGGCTCGTTTGATTCGTATTGACGAGTACTAAAAGCTTGTATTTAAAACAGATTTTTTATATAATTTTTTAATCAATTTTTATTATAAGCTTTTATTTAGTTTCACCTGTCCGGCGTCTGTAATGAAATCTTGCAAGTTAAATTTGACCCACTTCCCTACGTCTCCGATTGAGCTGAATTTTTGCATGCATATGTCGCGTAACAATGCAATATTATGAGGAAATAAAAGATTGTATTTAAAAAAGTTTTTTAAAATAATTTTACTTGTTTACTTTCACCCGTCTCAGTGTCGGTAATGAAATCTTGCAAGTTAAAAATAAATTTTGCATGCATATGTATCATCATCATCATCACAGCTCATATACGTCCCCACCGAGGGGCTCGAGCCTACCCTATGTTAGGGTGATTAGGCCTTAGTCAACCACGCTGGCCCAGTGCGGATTGGTTGACTTCACATACACCATTGAATCTCTTCGCAGATGTATGCAGGTTGCCTCACGATGTTTTCCTTCACCGTAGGAGCATCAGACAAATGTACATATGAAATTCCAAACGAAAAACACATTGGTACATGGCGGGTCTCGATCCCCGACCTCCTGATTGGAAGGCAAGTGCCGAGTCCACAGCGCCACCGACGACGCATATGTATATCGCGTGACAATACAATATTATTATGATGACATGGAGCTGATCTGATGCTGGAGCTGGAAGGTGACCATAAGAACTCTGCAATAAAACGACACAACCCCATCGAGTTTGGGGTCGTTTGATTCGTATTTTCCTCTTTTTAGAACATTAAACTTAAAATTATAAGAGCTTGTTTTTAAAAATGTTTTTTTTTATTATTAATTTATTAACTCGTGATCATCGATCATCTTCACCGATTTGAAAATAAAAATGTGATGTTGGTATTCTTACATAATTTTTTACTTTTTTTGTGTTTTTCAAGTCGGTATTTATTTTTTATATTTTTTTTTTGTTCTGATGGAACCATACCGAAAAAAAAATGTTCATTTGACAGGGGGACTAAACTTACGAGTACACATGGTGGTTACGAAAAGTTACAGAACGAAAAAAAAGAGTAGTTTCGTAACTGAAAAGAAATCAAAGTAATAAAAATGGAATGGAATAAATAACTTTATTGTCTGCTGGTTATGAAACAGTGAAAAATTCCTATTCCGTAACTGGCTATGAAACTTTAGTTACGAATGTGGCCGAAGGGGTAACGAGTCTATTTTATCAAATAGTGTACATTATTATACAGTTTATCGCTTTATCATTATAAGATTCACGTTAGGATCCATGTCTATTGTTGTCTTTTGGAAGCGTTTGAGGTTTCGCCCTTATTTAGTTTGCATATCTTTTCATGCAAAACGTATAAATAAGCTCATATACTCGTATCTCACCTGATAGTAAGTCTGAATGTGGAACGAGATTTACCTGCCCCACTAGCATGATCACCGAAACATGATGTGATAAAACGATATATGGATATAAGCTGTTAATAAAGTTGGATTTTTTAGTTTTCTTGATGTGTTTTGAATATTGGTATTGTTATTTTGGACATTATTGATATACTAGCTATTGCCCGCGACTTAGTCCGCGTAGTAATGAAGATCCATCATCATCACAGTTTTTATATACGTCCCCACCGAGGAGCTCGAGCCGAGCACCGAGGATTAGGCTTTATTCAACCACGCTGGCCCAGTGCGGATTGGTCGACTTCACATACACCTTAGAATTTCTTCGCAGATATATACAGGTTACCTCACGATGTTTTCCTTCACCGTAGGAGCGTCGTCAAATGTACATATGAAATTTCAAAAAACGAAAAAAAATTGGTACACGGCAGGATCGAACCACGCATACTGCCGCCAGTGTCGAGTCCATAGCGCCATCGACGCTCGAACCAATGAAGATTTTAAAATACTATGAAGTTTAAAGATGTTTCATATTTCAGTCAACAGAAAATGCCTTTCACACAAAGTAACTTTAACACATAGGGCTGCCAAAGCAATTATATTTTCTTTAAACCGACCCTGTCGTAAGATCTGTTCCTACATGACATGTCTTAGCTATATTCTATCTCTCTTCCAATTTTTATGAACAAAAAGTCAACTAGGACTTCATATAAACTTGCGAGAGCCCTTAGTTTGGCCCTGTCACAAAATTCTTTCTTAATAAACGTTTACTAACTATTAACTACCTCTCTGCCAAATTTCAAGTTTGTAGCAAAAAATTAAGGACTTTCATATGAACTTGCGGGAGCCCTCAGACCTCCTTAATTAGGCCCTGTCGCAAAATCCATTTTTAGCGAACGTCTACTAACTATAAACTAACTACTTCCCTGCTAAAATAAAATGTTCTAGCCCAAAAAATTAAGTACTGTCATACGAACTTGTGAGAGCCATTAGACCTCTTTACTTTCATACGAATACAGCCCTGTCGCAAAATCCGTTCTTAGCGAACGTTTACTAACTATTAACTACCTCCCTGCCAAATCTTATTCTTTCAAGCCGTTTTTGAGTTTGAGCGCGGCTAAAGAACAGCGTTTTATTTTTTATTATGATGACGTTGGATCTTACACGTAGTAAAGATTATATTATTATGACCTAACGACAAATTCCACGTGAAATATTTTGTTCAAATACCTGCTACGATTTTTAATGAAAATCATACTATAAAGGAATCCTTGAGTTTTTAAGCCTAGACGAACTTCGCCAATTTTTATATTCATAACAAAATAGAGATTTATTCCCTTTATTCTTCGTAGGTACTTCGAAGTAATAGCGGCTTCGCGAAGTATTTACATACGTTTTTTTCCACCGTGGAATATAAGATTGCGCACCTCCCAAGTAAATAGATGAGCCTTAAAAGCCTTAATGCTTTTGTTTTATGTAGATATTGGAAGCATCATTATTTCCACTAAGCGCTCTTGTTTAACCTTCACAAAAAATCATAAGTCGCAGTGAGGGATTTTTTCAAGGAAAACGCAATATCTCACTGATCCTTTTCTTTGTGGTTAGTTCATATCTTGTTAGAGCCGAAAGTTTGTCAAGATCACAGACATGAATCATAGACGCAAAGTGTATGTATTATGTGTGTCAAAAGGAAAATACTCCTCTTTCTAAGCTTTTTCGTTTAATCCTTGCTCCACCGCTTTCAACTGAACATCTGAAAATACCTAATTCAGACGTCTTGTGTTGCAATTAAATAAAACCGACTTTAAAAAAAATGTGTGTACGTAGAGAGTTTCCGTGCAGTGGGATACAAAGGAGTATAATGAATGAATGAAATGAAAAATTACGGCAAAGCCTAAATAAACAGAACTGAATCCTATTGTTTTATTAACTGACTTCAAAAAAGGAGGAGGTTCTCAATTCGATGCGTTTTTTTTTGTGTGTATGTTACGCGATTACGCCGCCAGTTGTGAACCGATTTTCAAAATTCTTTTTGTATTCGATAGAATATACTCCAAGGGTAGTTCCATGGTCACCAAAGTCAGGATCTGATGATGGGATCCCATGAAAATCGAGGAAAACCCTTAAATTTTAAGGTGTTTCCAACGTGTTTTATGTGTATGTTACGCGATTACTCCGCCAATTGTGGACCGATTTTCAAAATTCTTTTTGTATTCGATAGAGTATACTCCTAGGGTGGTCTCAAGGTCACCAAAGTTGGGATCTGATGATGGGATCCCATGAAAATCGAGGGAAATGAAATTTAATAGCAGCTCACCGAAGGTGAGCTGGTATTAAATTAGGGTTTCTTTCACTAAAAAGATTTCATTCACTAAAAAGTTAAAAATAAAAAATATTTTACAAAAAATAAAAACTGACTTCAAAAACACTGAAAAGTTAAAAATAATATAAGAATAGGTACAGACAACATCACACTTCTATATTGAAGTCGGTGCCAAATTTTAAGACTTTCAGGAGATCATCGTTTGGCACCGACTTCAATATAGAAGTGTGATGTTGTCTGTACCTATTCTTATATTATTTTTAACTTTTCAGTGTTTTTGAAGTCGGTTTTTATTTTTTGTAAAATATTTTTTTTGAATAAGCATGTTACTCGTACATTTCACGTAGATAAAGATGTAACGTAGCATCACTCTGCATAATTTTCAATTGTTGACTGATTCGATAAATCAAACAAGATTTAAGAAAACCAATTTTATTGACTTGCACATACATGTTACAGATCTAATGACAAAATGGACGATGCAAAGTACGATATTCTATTTATAGGTATACAAGATGGATCTGAGACTAAAGACTATGTAACAACTCTAAATAACAATTTGATGTCGATATAAAGTTTTACTTTTTTCACAGTCGCGCGAGGTCGTGGTTTACTCACAATGATGTTTGTATTGCAAAAATAACTTGACCTTTCTAGAAAGTGCTTTACCAGTAGCGCGACCTATTTTATGAGTTCTTTATGGGTTATTTCGTAGCTCCCGTCAACTTCGAGGCTTTTAAGGCCAAATCGATTTAAACAGTCGTTGTTGAAATGCAACAATTGAGCCTACGCGCTATTGTTTCTTTATTTTTATTTTAGTAAAGTTATAACGAAGAAAATGAGACCAAATAATCTTTTTACGACCAAACACTTTGTGTGTCTATGGTGGGTGATAATCTGATAGTACAAATGTAATCTGTCAATTCATCGCATCAATGGCACCGATCTATGGCAAAATAGATTAGCAATCCATCGACCTGTATATAGGGTTACTTTTGAACCATTTCCAATGGATCGTCATTGGGATTGTGACTTTTCATACGCTTGAGTAACAACACTAGCGCCAAATTGGATTCGTATTTTGAGAAAATTTAATAATACTGAGTTTGGTTCACCCAAAATCCGCACAGTACGGAGTCAATTTGGATTTGGAGCCAATGTGCAAAAATAAGCGTACGAAAAATCACAATCTCAATGCCGATCGATCGGATTCGGTTCAAGAGTAACCATTTCTCGGTCGATTGCTTATCGGCAGGTACGGTAGGGTTACGCATTTTCCACGAAAAAAAAGGTGAAGCTTACTTCTAGCTTCAGCCTTATCGTCACCATCACATCTAATCTCTATCTCTATATATAATAAAATCGTAGGGGTACAAAAATCTGTAATTGCGAAATATTAAGAAAAAAAAACACAGGTCGCCTTAAAATCATTAGCAGAACACGATAGTATAGTTTTAAAAAAAATTGTTTGTTTGTTTGTCTGTTTGTCCGGAAAGATCTCCGAAACTACTGGACAGAATTTGATATGGCTTACACCACAATGCTTAGAATTTTCCGGAAGAACATTTAGGCATAATTTCGTTTGTTTAAATTCACTTTTTATTTTTAGTGAAAAAATACCATATAAAATTTTCGAACAATGCTTTAGGTAGAAAATCAACATGGCGCACGTGAAATTATTTTGCTAAGTCTGTCACATAGTACAGAGAGAAGGTATTTTCTTCCACGAAGGAAAGGCAATGGAACTACGCCATACAGCCTGAGCCTGAGTAATTGTAAGTCGAAAGTTGAAAGGCAGGAATGAAGTCTTTCACATAGTATAAATAAAATTTAATATTTTCTGTTAATGGCTGTGTCCATCTGGATTTCGCCAACCAAATTGTCTTTTTCTTATGTCGTACCGTGGTGGTAAGGCAAAAGGATCAAGCCATACAACCAATGTATAAAGCTTTTTTATGACAATATCGAGTCACAATAAAATTTGTAGATTGATTTAATTCTTGACTAATTTTCACAAAATCGGTACAATTTTTGAAATATATGAAATGTTGAAAAGTGAAGACACCCTTATCAAGGTATTTTGAAAGGTGTTATAATGTTTTTACATTAGGACTAAGGAATCAAACTCTTTCATCCATTTAAAACTATTAAAAGTAATAGATTAATATTGATAATAAACAAAAAATATCTGACTGCAATGTTCTGGGTTACGCGTAGAGGGACGGGACGGGACTCTTGATCCTAATGTCTAAAATGACGGATCACATTTTTTTGGATCCACCCAAGGAACATGGATATCGAACGAAGAACCTAAAGAGTAGAACACATTGAACCGAGCCACGTTGACTTAATTTGACATGACGATAAAGTTTGTTTCCAAACCCAGCAATATACATATCAAATGAAAGGCCTTGATAAGTAGAACACTATGAACCTAGCAACATTGACATTAATTCAACATGTCCGCCGCTCAAAAAATGTATAAAAGTTCGTTTTCAAACCCAGAAATATGGGTATCAAATGAAAGGCCTTGAAGAGTAGAGCATTAGGTACATCGACCTAAGTTCAAAATGGCCTCCGCTCAAAAAAAAAGGATAAATGTGCGATTTCAAACCCAGCAATGTGGGTACCAAATGAAAGGCCTTGATGTGTAGAGCACTATGAACCTAGCAACACTGACATAAATTCAACATGGCCGCCGCTCAATAAAGGTGGATAAAAGTTCGTTTTCAAATCTAGCAATATAGTTATCAATTGAAAGGTCTTCAAGAGTAGAGCACTATGAACCTAATAGCACAAAATTCAATATGGCCGCTGCTCAAAAAAACGGATAAAAGTTCGTTTCCAAACTCAGCAATATGGGTATCAAATGAAAGGCCTTGATCAGTAGAGCACTATGAACGTTGCAACATTGACGTAAATTCAACTGAAAGGTCTTCAAGAGTAGAGCACTATGAACCTAGGAAAATAGAACAAAATTCAATATGGCCGCTGCTCAAAAAAAAGGATAAAAGTTCGTTTCCAAACCCAGCAATATAGGTCAAATGAAAGGCCTTGATAAGTAGAGCACTATGAACGTTGCAACATTGACGTAAATTCAACTGAAAGGTCTTCAAGAGTAGAGCACTATGAACCTAGGAAAATAGAACAAAATTCAATATGGCCGCTGCTCAAAAAAAAGGATAAAAGTTCGTTTCCAAACCCAGCAATATAGGTCAAATGAAAGGCCTTGATAAGTAGAGCACTATGAACGTTGCAACATTGACGTAAATTCAACATGGCCGCCGCTCAAAAAGGACAGATAAAAGTTGCTTTTCAAACCCAGTAATATCAAATGAAAGTAGGCCCTGAAGAGTACCTAGCCTAGAGCATTACGAACCTACGAAAATTGACCAAATTTCAAAATGGCCGATGCGATCAAGAAAGGCAGAATAAACTTGATTCATTATGGAATAAAATGGAGGAAAAAAACTAAACACTGTGTTAAGCATTTTGATGGCGAAACGTAGTTCGCGGGCACAGCTAGTATAAATATAAAACAAAAAATAAAAAACAAGTATTTTTGCATAGAACCCAATGAAAGAGAGAATTTTTTCATTGATTAATTTATTCATCTTTTATTGAACTAAACTATCAATTTCTTACTCTGCAAGTTATAATTGCAGGAAGGCCTTTCTTATTTCTCTGAAGCACGTTGTACCTATGTTCTTAAACACTTGATTGGATTAGCGTGATTTGATCACAATGGTAAAATCAAAGCTATGCGCCTTTGAGCACACTCGTGTTACGCGTATACGCTGCGTATAAGGCCCTTCTAGCCTTTTTTACTGTGTTCTGTGCATGTTTAACACCTCGCGCAGAAGACCAATCATCTAACCACTACGCCACAATACTACGTGCTAGAGTCTGGAACTTACAATATATTGAGTACTTTGGAACTGGAAATTCTACTTATAACTAACAAGTGTACTAATTGCTTCACCGCTGAAAGAACTTTGAAGAGCACCTCTTTCAAAACTGTAAGCAAAACCCACAGTAGAAACTCTACGTACAAACTTTTCAAGGAATGAAGGAAATGAAAATACTTAGTTTTGTATATCTGATAGTACTTAGGCACCGGGCAGACGTCGGACAATGGCCTTTCTTGTTATTGAGCTCGCGGACAATGTGACCGCAACAACAACGGACAGCGTTATTCTATCCTTAAAATCAATTATATATATAAAGGGAGAAGTTCCCATCTATAAACGCACGCACAGCCGTATAACCGCTAATGGTAGAAACGTGAAATTTGGACAGTTGTTTTAATTCAAAATGCGGACGCACACTGAGAAGGGTTTTAAAAAAAAATTAAGCCTGAAGCGTTGAAATAGGGGTTGCAAGTTTGTATGGATTTTCTTTAATTAGCAACGATTTTGATAAAACTTGAGATTCATGCTCTTAAAAACATTTTATTGAACACGCGTTTCATGGTTTATTGGAATTCACCCCCTTAGGGTGCAAAATAGAAGTTCAAAATATTTAAAATCTGCTCCAATTTCTATGAAATTTATTATTCGACCTCCTAAATATAAATAGTAGTCTTCTATATAACATGCTACAAAATTATTTTACGGGAAAATATAAAATTCTCACGGGAAAACAATAATAACGCGGGCGAAGCCGCGAGCGGAAAGCTAGTAAAGTATATTAAGAACTATTTATTTTATTTTACAAATTATTTACACACAACGTATAGCAATATAAACATAGACAAATGCAAACATTGTCCAGAGGTGTTGCTATTTCTTAGCGAAATGTCTTCCAGCAGCTCTGCTACTAATAGCCAGTAGGCAACTGAATAATTAGTAAAATTTTATTAAGAAACGAAATGACGATTCAATCATCGCTTTTAAAATAATAATAAAATGGCGGGCATTGCACTATTCAAGCAATATAATGGTATAATATAATACTCATCCGTGGAGTTTATAACCCAGCCCCCGTAGTAGGAACACCGAAACACGATAAGATAAACGATATTAACTGTCAAAATATATTGGAAACATGTACTTAATAATTAAGTCCATGATTGGAAATAATGGCCACATTGAAATTTTAACGACATTAATATAAAAATGCCCAAAACAACAATACCAAAATCCAAAACTCACTCAAAACATCAAGATAACTAAAAATCCAACTTTTTAACAGCTTATATCGATATATATCTTTTTATGATATCGTGTTTTGGTGGTCATGCTGGACGATTCACTTTTGCACGTCAAAGCAGCTACGCCATTGGTTCAGAAGTTTACGGCGGGAGACCTTGTACTGGAATGAACCAGCAAGAAAACCAGCAAGGGCTATTTTTTTCTCCCTTAACGATTAACGAAGAAAGAAAAGTCCATAGGCGACTATTACCGCTTTTAGATAGATTGTACGCTTGTTTGTGACCTTTGTAAAAAATGCAACTACGTTCGCGATGTTATCTCTGTTTACACACAAGAGGGATATGGTACAGAGTTGACCGCTGGATATTTACACACGCCATTTACACACTATCGATGTTGTATCGCGATTATAGTTCACTAGCTTTGCCCGCGATACTAATTAAGTTTTATTTAATATTTGGAATTTACCCAGAAGGCTTGTAACACTAGTTTTACCCAAGTTATCCTAACTTTATCAAAACAATTGTCCGCCGCCATGATGCATCACCAAAACAAAACGATATCAGCACCTCTAGTGATGGATAATGTAATTATTTTACGATATGATGGTGATCATATCGTAAAATAATTACAGTTTAGTTTTTATAATTACAATATTAGTTTTGAGTGTACTATGAAGTAGCCGTAGCTGTTCAATGTGTTCATATCTATGCATTGATCCGGTCACACCACATCATGATGTGGCCAAACGAGTATTGACCATTTCACGAAATACAACCATTTCATAAAACGAACGGCCACATCATGAAGTGGTTATTTTTACGATCTGGCGACGACATAGATATCGATCACACATGCGTTCACATCGCGGCTGTATTACTATGAAACGTTGCAGTGATAAAGAGGTCACTGAGTAGCCCAGCTTGGAAAGTATGTACTTTATAAAGAGCGGCAGCTAAATAGCGTCACATGTTCCTGTATCAATAAGGCGTAAGTCTCGTTTTGGCGTCATATCACGTCATTCTCAAATTCGGTTTGATTACATCATAGTTTATAATACATGCGTTTTAGAATTTGAGCCAAGGCAAACACCAGAACAACTTATAATAAAACGTCTTTCGCTCTAAACAGTACTGAAAAAAATTTTTCCGAACTCTTAACCTATCAGAAACCTTCCATTATCAGCTCAGTAACATGATTGATGACTATCAGATGCAAATACCTGAAAATCTTCAGCAAAAACATGAAATACGTTGGACGTGCCTATGAAATTCAAGTTTCCCTCGATTTTCATGGGATCTCATCATCAGATCCTGACATGGTGACAATGGGACCACCTCGAGAGTATACTCTTTCGATTACAAAAAGAATTTTGAAAATCGGTCTACAAATGGCGGAGTAATCGATGAACATACATAAAAAAATAGATACAGTCGAACATAGAACCTCCTTTTTCGAAGTCGGTTAAAAATGACAATTCATTGTACTCCAATGATAAATTGATTTTTTTAACATTCAAATAAACATCTGAACACACTTTCATTAACCAAGTGGATTCCACGTTTACAAAAAAACACTCGCTTTAAAACTATTTAAGTAATGGACTTTCAGGATGTTTGTCCGAGCATCCAATATTTTTATTTTGTTCCCATCATGCTGGCTGGTTGATGTCGTTAGGGTGACTGTTACTATAATGGGACTGATAAGTTCGCGATATCCTTCCCCTCTGCTCGCAAACCATAAAGGGTGGCATTCTAGCTACGTCATTCAAGTCTTTCCTATCTACTTTCGACATTCTCTAATCGGGGTCCGCATTTTTATAAATATAAATGGCTGCTGTTATAAGACACTAGCTACGCGCCCCGACTTCGTGTGGCAGATCTAATCAACTGCTCGATTCTTTTAAAATTCTTAAAGCTTTGCTACTCTAGTTTGTTTCAGTTTCTGTTTATTTAAATCTTAATTTTTAGTGCGATTTTTAAATATACTTCTTCATAAGGGCTTTATTCTGATATAGACAATTAGCCAAATACCTAGCTGTTCTCAAGCGATGCGCTGACGTTATTTGACAGTTGTTAAAAATTTGTAACAGTCTTATCCTTTTTCGTACATTATTGGATTCGAACCGTAATGGTACAGTAAGGTACGGTACGGTACGGTACGAATATTGATTGAATCATATTCGGTTTATTAATATGGGGAAAAAACATAATTAGGAGATTGAAATTTCAGAGCAATAGAGATTACAGACTAAATACACGCATTTTTTCTCAACTTGGCGAAAATCATAATTATCAAAGAAAGATAGAGAAATTTTCCGAAAAGGTAAAAATAACAAAATATTTTCAACTGAGTTTTGTATGGAGCCAGCACTTGAAAAAATTTCAACGTATTTAGTATGGATGAGTTGAATTAAAATTCGCACTCCCTTTGCTACACAATGCGGAATCTGGACTAAACTTCATATATAAATCAAAATTTAGTAAGAAAAAAAAGTCAAACTCACACTTGACCATATTTTGACAAGTCCATTGTACGTGTCCTAATTAGCTGGGAGGTCTAGTGGTCGAAAATTTCGTTATTTTTTAGCTCCGATGTACCGTTTTCGAGATTTTTGTAAATATTTTTCTTGTAATTATGCAGGGTTAAAATTATTAGAAAACAGTCGAAAATATTCTAAGTGCTGGCTCCATACAAAAAAGCTATAGTGCAGTCATTGAAGCGAAAAATAGGGTCTTACCTCCGAATTTTTTTACTGTGAACCGATTTGCATGAAATTTTGGAATAAGGCTCATCTTACCCTTAACTTCATAAGTGAAAATGATCTGAGCTCCGCCTATTATTTTTAAGGGATGTAAACAACCCCTTAATGGAAAAATTGACATTGAGCCATTTTATCGCTAGAAAACGTGTTTAATATTAAGGGGTGAAATTGTAAAGTGTTTTCCAACACAATTACCTCATAATAAAATCATTTTCAACCCCTTGAAAACCTTACAATCCTTGCAAACAAATTGAAAAAAATCACAAAAAAATACTTTGGTATGACATAAAAAGGTAAATAATATTTTATATTCTCATAATCATAATTATCGAATGTTTAACCCCCTTTCGACCCTTAAAAACAACCCCTTAATAAAAAATTGTTTAAAAAAATATTTTGATGAAATGAAAAGAATTTGAATGTTATTTCACATTCTCTAAAATTATTGTCATATTCTCAAGCTTTTCAACCCTTAAAACTACCCCTAAATTAAAACAGTAATAATATATGATTACACATTTAAAAATTATTTAATTATAGAGTAAGAAAAAAATATATATATTACACATTTAAAAATTATTTAATTATAGAGTAAGAAATCACCATTTATTGAATAAAATATAAACTTACAAGTTGTCTAAGACTGCACCAGATTGAATTAGTAATACATTTTACAAAATTCTGCAACAAGAGCATGACAATGCATAAAAATGTTTACTAAGTAGAAAAAAATACGATTGGTTTTAGGACCATAACTCCTTCAATTTTGATGCTATCACAACTTATAAAAAAACCATTTTAAAGGTAATTAAAAGAGCTACAACTTTTTTCATTACAATATATAGTGAAAAACCTTTTATTTTAAAACGGTGAAGGGTCAAAGGGCTCGAGAGAGACTGTGATTGCACTGTTGCGCGCTCTTTAAACAATCATATTATTATCTCCGTCAATTTTTGTGTGCCAGAAAAAATAAAAATATTTTTTGTCAGAAAAAGACCTACCTACGTTTTTTATCATTATACTTTTATACGTGTCTTTCATCATTTTCGAGATATTATGAAAAGAAGGTGGTTTTTGTAAAAATTGGAAATTTTTTTTTTCGTAAAATCTTGATTTTTTTGACAAATATGTATCCTAAAGCAGCCAAACTACTAGAATCCACCAAACTCTTTATAATAAAGTTAATTCTAGACGGAATATGATTAATTTTAATTTTGCTGGAAATGGCACTTATGAAACCCATTGATTTAAAAGAAAAAACCTATAGATGTTCCTCTTATTTGCATTACAGCTCACTCATTTTACGTGCAAAAGACTTTTAACAGTGCTCATTTTAAAGCTTATTTCAAGCACTACAAAACTTTATTTCATTAGAATGCATAAAACTAACTGGTCGCCGCTAGACGGCTTTGAATACATCGATTAAATTTCAGACAAAATAAAAAACGGCTTTGATCTTATATCTAGCTTAATATCTAGCTTAATATTGCACTTAGAACACTTTATAAAAAACCGATTTGTTCAGTTTTTTACATGCTACAATTTTGTTTATTATAAAATTTTCGTTAAAATGCATCTTTTTGGAGATATTTGCAAAAACCGATGAAAAACGTGAAAAAATTCCGAATTTTCAATTGCCAATAACTTAAAAAGCCTTCTATCGATATCCGAGGTTATTTTGAAAAAAAAAATTACACCACCGAGAAGGGGTGGCAATCACCCCCAGGGTGGGTGCGGAGTTCAGATCATTTTCACTTTTGAAATTAAGGGTAAGATGAGCCTAATTCCAAAATTTCATGCAAATCGGTTCACAGTAAAAAAATTCGGAGCAATAACGCTTCAATGACTGCACTACTAGTGTTCCTTGTTTTTTGCTAGATGGCATGTCATGCGTCACCTACCAGCGTTGAACACATCGTCGATCCAATAGTAAACATGCCAATCTGCAAATGTCAAACTTTTCAGTAGAGCGAATTGAAACCAATAATTGGTACTGTAAATCAGGGTTTATAAATATCTTTTCAAGTTTGCAAATACATAAGTCAAAAATAATAATCTTTGGGTAGATATTAATAAAAATATGAATTTTAAAATATTTGCGTAATTAAAGCAGATTGGCTGATTTACCACGGTCATAACAAAACAAGTAAAATAATAATGATGTGTTCATGTAGCCAAAGTGGTAGATAGCTAAATTGAGAACGGTGGCGCATACTTTACGACATACATTTTTGATTGTCAACTAGCCAAAGTGTCCTTTAATGTTAATATTTATTCTATTCACCTGCTTAGGGAATATGCATTTTTGCTATTGTAAGAGTAGTAGTACAAAGTAGCAAGGTGAGTAGCAGAAATAAAAGATTAAGTAATAGCAAATATATTTATTTTTAATACTAAGAAATAGAAAAATTATAAAATCAAATAGTTAAGTTTAAGCTATAGTTAAAAGGCTATAATGTTTTATCATTGATCGTTCAATCATCTTATATTATTAACCTAAGTGGATAGTGACACAACATTATTATTCCACAAAAGTGACTATTCGCAGTCTTCAGTCACGTCAGGTTCAGGAAGACAGTCTCTTTCAGTTTCTGACGAAGGAAGATTCTCGTAAAAAGAATGATAAATCCTTGGAATTTGACCATCTTTACATAATTTTAAGAGATCATTTTTCTTCTTTGAGGAGATCTTTAACCTTTCTGAATATGCTGGAACAGGGTAGCTGACTGTTTTTCCTCTTTTCTTTTTAAAATGTATTTCATGAAAGGGTGTGTTTATATCATAGGTATTTTTTATGAAAATTTTGTCAGAATCTTCCTTCCGGTACTGCAGCCAAACCGCATCGTGTATTCCAAGTTTTTGATCATTGGACATTTTGCTAACATATTGATTATGTGAACCAAAATCTTTAAATTCGTCGTGAGTTAATGGAGTTACATTAAAAGGCCTTGGGTTAGTTCTTGCTAAACGAACTAGCTGCGTCCAGCCATCTGGAGTGTACACAGGTACATGTTTTGCTTTACTTTCAATTTTTGAATGAATCGAGTCACACTCCATGTGCGTATGACCGGTTTCAAAAAACTTATGGTCAATAATATGTAAACTGGCATGTTGTTTAACTGTTAACAAGCACATAGAGCTAAAATGATAGTTTTTCTGCTGACCACCACAGCCATCCGACATCATTTTTACGTGTTTAATGTTGTTATGTGCCATAATGTATGTATTGATACAAGTTGATATTTCAATACTGCCGCGTTTTCCTTCTGTCTCATCCCACATGTAGCACTCTACATCTTGATTCCCTAAATTGTAGACAGTCAAATTATAAACAGCCAATTTTCGAACGTAAAAAAATGGCCCAGCCGCTCCTTTAGGGGTGCTTAGGACAGCTTCCAAATCAAAATTAAAGGCAAGGATTTCCTCGTCATTTTGGGCTTCCCTCTTATCCTCATCTCTATGATTCCGTGCTTCAATTTTCCGAATCAAATGCAGCTCATGATTTTCTTTATTTTTATTTTTTTCTTCTACGTCCATTTCTTTGAATGCACAACAATGTTTACATAAATCTTTTTTTGGTTTGTGAAAACTCAGTTTGTAGCTTCTGAAAATAGAGCGATATTTCTCAAATGACTTTACTTTGGCTGATTGGATTTGACACTTTTCTTTATAATCATTATACATTATTGTTATATTAAGCGAGGAATCTAAATATTTTATGACAGAATCTCGGCGACAATAGTGTGATTCAACTGCTGGAAAGGACAGAATGTGATCACGGATAAACGTTTCGTCTTCCTGACTTAACTTATTAGGCGGGGGCTTCTTGCCTCTATAATCTGGGAGTAAATAGCCTTGTGAATTAAGTTTTTTTAAAGCCCCTTTTACAAATCCACCTGTAATATTTAGGGTGTCTAAAAAAAACTCTCGACATACAATTTTCTTTTCATTTGCTATAGTAAATGTGTAAATAAGGGTGAAATTCCTGCGCGAAGGCCCTTCCGTCGTACGTCGGTTTTTCTTTTTCTTTTCTACATGGTTTATTATAAAATATCGCTGCTCCTGCAAACTCGACATGTTCCGAAATTCGTTATAAATATTAGCCCTCTCAACTTCTGGAACATGAGAAATACATTTATGTTTAAGCATAGCTAAACACTTTGCTGGTTTTAAGGGTTTGGCTTCCATTATCTTTCCTTTTTTAGTTCTATAAAGTTCCCCTTTTAACCGTTTACGCTTTTCAATATTTACCTTCCATGTACTTGGATTTTTTACTTTTCTCTTTTTTGGAGTTAAACTAATATAACTTTCCACCAAATGTTGTCCTTCCTTATTTTCTAAAAATAGTAAATTTATTTCATCTTCATATTTTTCCTCCGTGTCGTTTAAAGCTTGCGTCAATAATGAAGGAGATTCATTACCTTTCCGTACATCTTTACCAGTAAACATGTGACGTTTATTAGTATGGCTATTTTCATCTGAACTATCATCGCGCAAGTTTGTATTATACTCTATCTGATAATTAGGATCGGCTATGGAATCGTCACTATCTAAATCTGTTTCATTTAAAATATTAAAAGCTTTACTCGTTTCTGGTGACATGAGGGGAAGAGGGGATGGTGGTAAAGAATCATGATGATAGGCAGTATTATTATCAGCAAAACAATAGCTTGTAGAAGGTATTGCTGAAATTTCTGGAACTCTAATATTTTGTTTCGGAGTTAGTGGTGAATAAGCTGGAGCCTCAATACTCATCTCTCCAACCTCACAAAGTTGTTTGTGTAACAGAGATGATAAAGTTGTAACTTCGGTACATGTTTTATCAGGATGTGTCTGGGTAGAGTGTGGTGATGGAACAGGAGACTCACTCTTTTTATCTTCAAACTCCAACTGAGCTGTTAACGTTATAAAAAAAACATTATTTTTTATATTCTACACCACCATAATAATAAACATTAGCCCATCTAGTTTTTAAGCTCTTTTCAGGTTTATAACACATATACATACATATATAAAAACTCTATTTGTTAAGCACTTTTATATGTTAAAAACATTCATATATACATACAAAGCAACTGTTTACAGAAAGCTATGAGGTTCAAAACACAAAGAACTGCATTTATCAGTTTTTTAATACCAACCTCATTTAATTCATTAAAAAATAACGTGCATTATTTCTTTAAACTGCCATATTATTTCTTTAATTTTGGAGCAAAAAAGTAAAACTTACAAGGCATAGCTGTTTGTGCACCACAATATACTGGACTAGTGTTGATTGAATCGCTTCTATGTTTGTTATCAGCTGTAATGTGAAAAAGCAAAAAATAAACCAATTGCTGTTAGACAGACAAAATTTAAGCACACAAAACAAATATTTTTTTGCCTCATTAAAAGTTAGTTCAACCACCATCACAATTATCACAAAACAAACTCTCCAACATGCTAAGTAATTAGGTATCACATGAAAGCTATCATAGCTATAATAGTTAATATTCAATTTCAGAACAAAACCCACAAGCCGCCGCGCATAATAAATCGTTATGATTGCAAAAAGAGAATTACGACTTACATGACATCAAATCCAGTTATATTTAAAACGTTATAATGGGCTACTTGATACTAAATTTAATTAATTTAAATTAGTATTTCCTATAGTAGGTATTTGGTTTAGTAAGGCGTAATAATATCATATCAAGGTCAAACAAAAAATCAATTTGATCTTTTATTGTTTGATACACTGAAAACGCTATTGGAAGAAGTGAAACCACTAAAGATTGCTGTAAAGGACAAAGATCCCGTTGCTTGAAAACGGGGAGAATCTCACTGAAAACAAAACAACATTACTTGCCTACATTTTGTCATATTTTTAGGTTATAAACCGTTAGAAATCATACCTCGACAGTTATTATCTTCTGAAGTACTCGTAAAAACGCCTGCATTATATAGTATTTGATGCACACGTCGTCGCTTCATGATTTATTATTTATTATAAGTTATGGGTACAAATGAGAAAACTGTTGCACTTTAACGGACGATACAGAGCAAATAACACTTGAACCACAGACTAAAGATACCATAGGCGCGTTCGGATAGCATCGAGATGTCAAAAATAACTGTTAAAAATGACAAAATTGACACAAGGAGCGTTCGGTTAGAAGAAATGTGAACAAAAGTTGCATTTTTATCTGTTTACGTCAACCGTTCGGATAGCTGAAAAAATGTCAAAAGTGGCATTGTGTACTGCCAATTTCGCCCCAGCTCTCGAAGAGGGTCAAAAGTGGAAGTTTTTGACATTTAAGATTTTTGACGTTTACTAAACGTAAAATTTTTGACACGATTGAATAAGTTTTAACGAAATAAATTTTATTTTCATTATTTATGGAAATTAATGATCGTTAATCATGAAGCGAGCTTATTACGTCATAATACATCCAGAATCTGGATACTGAAAATAAATTTAGGTTATAATAGTTTATGACATTGACATATTGATAATGTAGCGTTCGGTTAGGGTGTGGAGCAAAAATGGCAAAAATTTCATAACCTTCTAACCGAACGCTTTACATCAACGCCAATTTTGATAATGCTAAAAACGCCACCACAGGCTACCCGAACACGCCTTACGTATCCTTTTTCGTTATAGGTCTATCCTCAGAAGAATAAGTGATGGTTCTGAGGGTCTATCATGAGCATGCGTCAGCGTATTACGAAAGTACAAGCATAGAGATTTCCAAGTTGAATCGATATAAGGTAGTCCGGGTTCAATCGATTTTAATTTACTATTCCATCGTCAATAATCTAGACAGTTCAAAATTGTGTCGTATTTAAAAAAAAAAATTAATGCTTACACAATATTGTTATTGTTTATTTACTCTCTATATAAAACAACATATATAAATAATGGCTATTTTTACAAAAAAGGTTTAGAAAGCTAAAGTTTATTGTTCTGATTTTTCTTTAACCTATAATAAAATACTTCTCAATTTGCCACGTATGCAAGTAGAACACTATGAAGTGTAACGTTCCGATAATCTACGCACTGCAAGTTGAGTATTCAATCTACCACTTTGGTGAATAAAATAGTTTGAAATAAAGAGATCTTATCACTATCTGAATCAGAGTAAAGTATTCAATCTGCCATTTAGAATTGTTTATCACTGTAAAGTTAAGCACTCATTGTACTATTTCAACCAAAGTCAAGAATTCAATCTACCATTTATATTAGTTGATCTTTGTGAAATTAAGTACTCATGGCACTCTTTCAACCAAGGTAAAGTATTCAGTCTGCCATTTAGGCTAGTTGATCATTGTGAACTTTTTGTAATTAACGGTTTTTAGTTTCGGTAAACTGAACTATAAATCACATAGATTAGTTTACTGTCGCACAAATTAAAGATTTGGCAGATAAGCATTTGTGAGTAGCCATTTATCTCGTAAATTATTAAACTTGCAGATACAGGATTTTACCACATTGTGAAATATAAAGGAATTGTTAATCTTGGCATTTTAAGTCAAAACTGCCAAAATTGCAGATTGGCTAGTTTACTATTGGACCGACGACATTACAGTGCACATTAGCTCGCTTACTCGTACCTCATCAACCGTTAACGCTTAAAAAACGCTTTGGCAGTGTAGTATACGATATACGAATAGTACGATTAGGTACGATTAAGAGTTCGCGCGTGGTAAAGTTTCTTTTAGTACAGTATCGAGTAACGTTTCTTATTCGTACATCGTAAATATACTATACAAGACTAATTTGTAATATTATCTTTATTTAACCTATAATCAAAGATAAATCAAGATCACGTGTAAGCGACGTTAATTTAAGTTGTGTGTGTTGTTAATGTGGACAGCAATCAGACTTGTTAAAGCACACAAGCTTTTATACGTATATTAAACTATTTTTCCAATACTTGTTGTTTTATGATTGATTTTCAGGTATGATGTCTGCAAGTAAAGAAAGCTATAGAGGGGCTGAATATTTACTTTTGCCCTTCGGTATATGTACAGTTAACAGCACATCAGACTACCAATTATTGTAATATGTAATAGACAAATCAACTTTCAACTTTACACAAAACGGTGTAAGATTCAAAAGCAATTTAAGACATTTGACAGTTTTGTATAGCCTGACGTGCTGTTCACTGTACTACTGTCTCGAAATGTGATGCATTATACATATATTAGGTATACGCGTCTTTCTGTATGCTACCAACCCTTACCCTCAGCATAAAGACTTAACACCCGACCATGCTAAAGCTCTTGTCACTTCCGGTTTCCGTTTGCAATCCCACTTATTGTCTATGTCCATTCATACAACCTATAATGTGCGTACTATTATTTTACTGACAACCTACCTACAGGGTGCCTACGATTTAGCAGACAGAGGGATAGTACCTAATGAAATATTGAAAATGGAAAATGTTTGTGATAGTGTACGGGTTCCTTCAAGGGGTTCACCAAAATCATACACCTTTAACTCTAATGGCGGCTGTACACTCTCGCCGAGACACCCCGAGACAGGCCGAGTGCGAGAGTGTACATGGTAGCTCTCGCCTCGCCTCGGGATGTCTCGTGCTTACTCGCCCGCTCTCGCTCCCGTGTCGGTTTTTTGTGCCCGAGTCAAAGGGTCTCGGCATGTCTCGCGAGGAACGGCGAGAGCATTGATGTACACTCTCGCCAGTGCAGTGCACAGCCAGCAACCGCTCTGAACACACGTGAATTGAGTCGTACTAATCATAATATTTCACATCGGAATAAGTATTTGCACGTCGAAAAATTACAAAATATGTTGGATTAGCTTCTTATAATCATCTCTGTAACCATATTTTTATCCGACTTCAAAAAAGGAGGAGGTTCTCAATTCGATGCGTATGTTTTTTTTTGTGTGTATGTTACGCGATTACGCCGCCAATTGTGGACCGATTTTCAAAATTCTTTTTGTATTCGATAGAGTAAACCCCAAGGGTGGTCCCATGGTCACCAAAGTCAGGATCTGATCATGGGATCCCATGAAAATTGAGAGAAACGCTAATTTAATACCAGCTCACTGAAGGTGAGCTGGTATTAAATTCGGGTTTCTTTCACTAAAAAGATTGCATTCACTAAAAAGTTAAAAATAAAAAATATTATATAAAAAATAAAAACCTACTTCAAAAACACCGAGAAGTTAAAAATAATATAAGAACAGACAGACAACATCTCACTTCTATATTGAAGTCGGTGCCAAACGATGATCTCCTAGAAAGTGTTAAAATTTGTCACCGACTTCAATATAGAAGCGTGATGTTGTCTGTACCTATTCTTATATTATTTTTAACTTTTCAGTGTTTTTGAAGTCGGTTTTTATTATTATTATTCGATGCATAGCGACCATCCACCATCTTCTTTAACGCCACTCTTTTTGATTTTTTTTATATGATATTCGTGTACATACATATAATAATTAATAGTGCATAGCGAAACAGTGGAAGCGACTTCTAACGCGTCCATCCTCTCGGTGATCAAAACCGCAAGTGAATAGACGAGAGTGTACATGGTAAGCACTCGCTGACAGGTCTCTCGGGCGAGACCTCTCGGCGTGACTTGACGAGAGCACTCGTCGAGAGTGTACAGCCGCCATAACAGAAAGAATACTGTTTATGTTGAAGTCGTTAAAAAACTGAATAAAAAAGAAATTTGTGTAAACTTCTATGTTGAAATAAAGTTTATAAATACAGAAAAAAAATCTTAAACGGATGAGAAAAACCAATAGTTGAAACCTTTTTACAAGCTTTTATTTACTTTCACCTGTCCGGTGTCTGTAATGATATCTTGCAAGTTATATTTGGCCCACTTCCCAGTCTCCGATTGAGCTGAAATTTTGCATGCATATGTATATGGCGTGACAATGCAATATTATCACGGTATACATGTATTTATTTAAAAAAATTATATAATTGTACTTGTTAAAGTGTAGCTATACAGTTTTCAAATTAACGTGAGCTATAAGATTACGTTACGTTGATTAGAAACGCAGTTTCAAAAATAATATATTCTACTTAATTATTTTAGTTTATCCATCAAACTTCAATGAGTAAGCATTGGTTTTTCGACATTAATACGTAATTTTTAGTGCGTTTTCTTTTTTAAAATCTTATGCTTATGATGGTACTAGTCAATGGTCATTGATTTACTACCAAACGTAGATAGAGCGCTTCATACAAAAACGCGCTTGAAATCTGTCACCTAATCGACTATACATTTGTACTCGCTGATATATATACTTGAATATGCACGCCCGAATGAAAATGACCATAAAGAAAGTACCGTATTTATCGAATTCAACCTTATTCTGCATTATTACGGCAACTATTTAAGTACAACCGTGGGATGTTACATCATTTCATACCTAGCCACAGATCAAACGACGTTTTAGTAATTGCTACAAGGAAATATCAACTTTATACCCTCAAACATAATGCTTGAAATTGCTTATCGCGTTGTCGCTCCAACGCATGAATGAGATAACACATCGTGATACGACGCCCGTGCGAGCGAGACGATTGTGATGTACTGACACTGACGCGAAGCGACATGTTTATGATTAAAATAATTGTTTTTGATTGGTTTTTACGTATAAATCGAATATTTGAATACATGATAAGATGGGGTGTAATGAGTTTACTCACGCAAAATATGAAATCCCGTCCTTTTTCTGCCGTTTCTGGCTATTGTTACCACAACTTTTGAATGCGCACTTCGGCATGTTTACGTGCCTTAGACCATTTAGTACTGGTCTAAGTTACGTGCCGACAGCTAATCACTCACTATGGAAAGGAACTGCACGAGTCGCGATTGAGCAGTTCTTCACCGGCCCACTTTACGACCGTTCTTGCGTTATGTACGTTTGATAGTAAATCAATGTCAATGGTACTCAGACAATATTAAAGGGGTATAGTTCCCGAATTTCGAAACTTTTGTGAGTAGGTCATTTATAATACTTTCGACCTTCACACAGCTTCGCAGCCTCCAGAGCAATATATATTTTTTTGTTTTGTTTTTTATTTGTGATATTATTATACTTCAGCATTTTTTGTGATTTCTTAATTAAAAGTCCAGATTACCAAGGTTTTTTAACTGCGAATTCCATAAAGACACATCGATTTTCATGAAATTTTAACAGTAGTTAGGGAATTCCACAAAAAGTAAAATCTACCCTATGCCGAAATGTGCTTATCTTCGACAGATACATATACATAAATCTCTGTATCGTCAAATCATTCGCTCCCCTTAGCTTGCGAATTGGCAACACTGTGGCAGGGCTGCAGATTTTTTTTTGTTAGATAGACATCAATATCGCTTGCTAGAATTTATTTATTTTTTAAAGAGCTATACACAACAAAGGCAACGGGCGCAACCCGAAGAATGTCATATTAGCAATAATATTGTCGTTGATGCCGCTCGTATAATTTGAGTATGAGTTGGAACGAATGAGGAGAATTTTAAAGAAAATATTAACTTCATTCATTAGGTGAATGAAAAGAAATCTGAAGTGTATGATTTAACTTAATAATACACATACTTACATGAGATTTGGCAACAAGATTAAAAAATTGAAGTATGTTTGTGTAAGCTGGAAGGATAATATAAAAAAATACAACCATAAAATGAATTTTTGTATGTTAATTTTATATAGTTGTATTGTCTTATGGCTTATTATTATATAAAATAGTATACTTTGATACCTTTCAGATCCATTTATGACATGTTTTCGAAGAAAAGCGGGTTTTCCCCTAATTTTCTGTAATTTAGACGATTGAAAAGGCACCTTGAGTGTCATTGGGCATAGCAAACAAACGTTGGGGTGAAATTGTCCTGGAGCGACGACTGCGGTTTTTATCTTGCCACGGGAGGACTAAATATCTGTTAAGGTAAGCCACTGCATACTTTAAGGGAAACCACATGTCCAACAGTAGTCACTCTCTGCTGAAATCATGATAAAACCCGTTAGTGGCAATGTAGTTATATGCCATGGATTTCACCATTCGCTTAAGGCAAAGTAAGTTCACAATCAGAGGAAATGATTCATGTTTCAACTTCTAGAATGAAGAGGATAATTCTAATACACAAAAGTTAATGGAGAATGTAAAGGAAGCAAACGATAACCGCGTGATTCACTATTCCAAAAATCTATGAAAATATACTAAATAGAATGTACTAAATAGATATGTTTCTCTTCGTGAACCTCATGGCGATGGCAACCCCGTGAAAAAGGTTTTTCTTTTGAATTGACTGTATATTCCCAAGTCAATAACTAGTCGTTTCAAATATCATACTTACTGCAAATAATGAAAATTATTTTACAAAAATAGACCCGACTTCAAAAACACTGAAAACTTAAAAATAATCTTCTTCTATATTGAATTCGGCGCCAAACGATGATCTCCTAGAAAGTGTTAAAATTTGTCACCGATTTCAATATAGAAGATTATTTTTAAGTTTTCAGTGTTTTTGAAGTCGGTTCTATTTTTTGTAAAAAAAAATATTTTTAACTTTTTAGTGAAAGAAAACCCGAATTTAATAAATTAAATTAGTGTTTTCCTCGATTTTCTATGGGATCCTATCATCCGATCCTGACCTTGGTGACCATGGGACCATCCTTGCAGCATACTCTATCAAATACAAAAAGAATTTTGGAAATCGGTTTAAAAATAACGGAGTTATGATTCAACAAACATAAAAAAAAATACAACCGAATTGATAACCTCCTCCTTTTTTGAAGTCGGTTAAAAATCAATAAGTTTTATTGCCGACCCGGCAACTCGTTGCTATGACTTGCAGTTAGTGTGTACTTTGTTTAAAATAAATAAATGTCGGACCAATGTTATACTAATATGTTATATAACATCCAAGTGGAATATTGTGAAGCATAAACAAATTGGCGTCGGTGGCGCTGTGGCCTCGGCACTGGACTGTGCCCCGAGTAGAATCGGGAGGCCCGCGATCGATCCTGCCATGTACCAAATTACCAATGTGTTTTTCGTTTCACAAATTTCACATGTACATTTATCTGACGTTCCTACAGTGAAGGAAAACATCGTGAGAGAACCTACATACACCTGCAAAGTAATTCAAAGGTGTATGTGAAGTCAACCAATCCGCACTGGGCCAGCGTGGTTTGACTAAGGCCTAATCGCCCTAACATCACTAGTTAGGGTAGGCTCGTGTCCCTCGGTGGGGACGTATATGAGCTGCGATGATAATGATGGTGATAAAAAAATTGAAACACAACGCTTTCTTCTGGATAGTTACCAAACTTAAATGATCAAGTGTTGTGTCGATACTCACATCGCCACCTTTTTTAATCTTCTGGAACTAATAAATATTAACAAACAATTTAAGCTACAATAATAAATGTTGAGGTGCTAATCGAGATTTAAACTATCCTATCTTTTAAGTTGGACCAAATCAGATACAGTTAGCTTAATTTCATCAAAATCGGTCAAGTATTTTCAGAGTTTATCTCGGACGAACATCGTGACACAAGATTTTTATACATATATGATAAAAAATATTTAACCTGTTATTAACTAATTTCACATTTATTGTGTGTATTTGCACTTAAATAATATATCAAAAAGTAAATAATATTGGAAAATATAACAATTTACCAGTAAAATACACCTACACTCATTTTAAGAACTTCACGTTTAAAATTTCAAAAAAATTGTTAAAGTTTCCCTCAGTTTCAATATACAATCAATACACTTTAAATTATAAATAGTGTTTATAAAAAAAAACTAAAGATTTATTTAAAATATTTCTCTGGGTGCCGACAACCCTAGAAGGAACAATACTGGTAATTATTGCACCGCTCATTTTCCAGAACAGTGCACCCAAATCACTACGCTACGGAGCGACTGGCTTAATTATTATTGCAGTCCTACAAGCTATGGTATACACTATCAAGAATTGGGATGATGACTGAATTCTAATTTTCACGTCTCGTCATAAAATATTAAAATACCGTAGAAAAAGATGCAATTATGTGAAATTTGAATTAAAATCGGCTTAAAAATACATTACATACAAGCATTTTATGGCGCTATATCGAAAATGAATCAAACAATGGGAGGCGTGGTCTATACATAAACGCGGGGCGCCCCCCGTGCTCAAGCAGCTAGTCTTTATATCTATGTCAACAAAGTCGTGAATGCGTTGCGCCCGCATGCAATCAGATCGTTTAGAAATTATCGACGTAAGCGACAAAATACAAATTATTTTATTAAAAATAACTATAATGATTAGAAAAAAATGCTTCTGTACGATTCTGGATACTGATGATGGCTACTTATTTAAGGAACTTTTTAATTAATACCTAACACTGTTTACTAGTAATCCTGAATATTCTTATTTTTAAGAGGTAATTTCAAAAATAAAAAGTATCGAGGCAAAATCTTTAAATCGCGTTTTCGGTTCTGCTCGTGACTAGCTAAAGATATGAAGAAACACATATTTAACTTTCAGATCTGTAAGATCTCTCAGTTACCTATGACATTACATTAAAAATAACCAATATTTTCAATATAGCGCCTTAAGCTGTTATTTTGGAAGCGATTAGACATAGACAGAGAGATCCTACATCAACCGTGACGTCATTGTTGAGTAGGCCATATAAGCTCCATGTAAATTGCCGTTTTGCTAGAAAGAGATGTAGAAAAATCTTTTATACCTTATATCTCGGTTGTTTTTATAGTTATTCGAAAACCGTTTTTTTCTGTTTATTATATGAATGAGCTTCTATTAGAGCAATATAGTTATTCGGTCATTCGTAATTCGGGACTAAGTTGGACAATCCAATTTTTTTTTCATTCATCTAGCCTATTATCTATCAAGAATAATGAAACATTATTTCCATATTTCCTTTTCAGAAATAAATTCGAGACTTGGATACTATTCAAACAGTGCAAATGGGTTTACAATTACTTTCCAATTTTTAAACAACCGTGTTAACAATACTGGAATGGAAACATAGATGAAAAAATACATTCGGCTATTGAACCATCTCCTTTTTAAAATTGGTTTAATAGGAGCGTTCTATCTTTTCAGGTTTCACTTATTTCATAAAAAAAACTATTCGAATGTAGATAGTTATTTAGATATAGTTTACCAGCGTCTTGAATGCTTATGTTACTAGTAGGTGCTCTCAATTTAAATGAGTTGTACTCTCTTGAGAGGAACATGAGAATTTGCGGAATGTTTCACACAACACAACAAATGAACTTTGGTACTGAAGAGGTGAAATATGTTTAATCATGTTATCATTAAATGTATAAAGTATTTCCTTTAGTAACGAAAATTATTTTTCATTCCTCATGCTCGGAAAGGAGCGTTTCCTTGATCTGAGTATTGGGAGGAAAACGCTAGTTCCCACCAGCGGGCGGGAAATTCTCATACTATTTACTTCCCTCCTTAGGGCGGAAAGTAAAATTTTAAAAATAGAACTGAATTAGGTTACGTACATACAATCTTTGGTACAATGATAATAAAAGTATTTGGCTGAATGGCCAGTAACAGGTAACGCGATGTGTTCCAAATTTAAAAATACCTGTGAAAAAGATAATTTTGGCGGGAGGGGAATCTGTTACGCTGTACCGAAATCTTGATTGTGTGATTTAGGTATTTAAGAAAAACAATGAATTCAAGCGATTCTGAAATTTCGGCTCCAGATTCAGTCACGAACGAAGCAAATACAATACTCGAAATTTTTTTGCCAAAAATTTCAAAGGAAAGATATTTAAATACATATTCCGACTTTATGAAGTGGCGAGATGCAAGGAATATAAAATCATTTTCTGAAAATGTATTTCTTATATACTTTAATGAACTATCTCATAAAGTGCAGGCGTCTACGCTATGGAGCAGATATTCAATGCTTAAAAGTACACTAAGTGTAAAACACGATGTCGATATGTCATGTTAGGAGTATTTTTATTAATAAATTTTATTAGAAAAGCTATTTTTTATTTTCCTTGCATTCGAAATGAAAAGTAGAGTGCTACACACGGGTAAAAGGAATCAAACCCTACTCGGACTATAGCCGCCCTCGCTGCGCTCGGGCGTCTAACAACCTCGTAGGGATTGATTCCTTTCCACCCTTATAAAGCAATCTACTATTTCATTCCTCATGCTCGGAAAGGAGCGTTTCCTTGATCTGAGTATTGGGAGGAAAACGCTAGTTCCCACCAGCGGGCGGGAAATTCTCATACTATTTACTTCCCTCCTTAGGGCGGAAAGTAAAATTTTAAAAATAGAACTGAATTAGTTTACGTACATACAATCTTTGGTACAATGATAATAAAAGTATTTGGCTGAATGGCCAGTAACAGGTAACGCGATGTGTTCCAAATTTAAAAATACCTGTGAAAAAGATAATTTTGGCGGGAGGGGAATCTGTTACGCTGTACCGAAATCTTGATTGTGTGATTTAGGTATTTAAGAAAAACAATGAATTCAAGCGATTCTGAAATTTCGGCTCCAGATTCAGTCACGAACGAAGCAAATACAATACTCGAAATTTTTTTGCCAAAAATTTCAAAGGAAAGATATTTAAATACATATTCCGACTTTATGAAGTGGCGAGATGCAAGGAATATAAAATCATTTTCTGAAAATGTATTTCTTATATACTTTAATGAACTATCTCATAAAGTGCAGGCGTCTACGCTATGGACCAGATATTCAATGCTTAAAAGTACACTAAGTGTAAAACACGATGTCGATATGTCATGTTAGGAGTATTTTTATTAATAAATTTTATTAGAAAAGCTATATTTAATTTTCCTTGCATTCGAAATGAAAAGTAGAGTGCTACACACGGGTAAAAGGAATCAAACCCTACTCGGACTATAGCCGCCCTCGCTGCGCTCGGGCGTCTAACAACCTCGTAGGGATTGATTCCTTTCCACCCTTATAAAGCAATCTACTATTTCGTAACATACAGGTGATCAATTCAAATGTGTCAGTACGGAGAAGTCAGAAACTATGACAGTTAGCGAAATCTGTTCTTAGGAACCATGGCGTCGATTTTAGATTTAAAATTGATAAAGGCATTTATTTTTTTTAACTCTCATACATAACCGGGAATCGAACCTGGTCAAAATCTCTGTAAAAAATGTTATAAATTCTGCAAGTTTTTTCGTTGTTATTGTTGATAGTGTGAATCATAAATCACAAGGAACACATTTTTAATGGAACCTTGTTCAAATAATTCAAAAAAAAACTCAAAAATAAGATAATTATTGCATTTAAGTATTTTTTCAATATTAAATAAATTAGCTCGCCCGCTGATCGTCATCATCATCATCATCACAGCTCATATACGTCCCCACCGAGGCTCGAGCCTACCCTATGTTAGGGTGATTAGGCCTTAGTCAACCACGCTGGCCCAGTGCGATTTGGTCGACTTCACATACACCATTGAATCTCTTCGCAGATGTATGCAGGTTGCCTCACGATGTTTTCCTTCACCGTTGGACCATCAGACAAATTTACATATGAAATTCGAAACGAAAAACACATTGGTACATGGCGGGTCTCGATTCCCGACCTCCCGATTGGAAGGCAAGTGCCGAGTCCACAGCGCCATGACGCTCCCGCTGATCGATGGAATGAAATGTTCTAATTTTAAATAAACGCAATTTATAATGCATAATATCGATGCTGATAAGATATGTATAAGTGGTCTCTTCAGATAAATGATTTAATTGAATCCACCATCAACAATAACAACGAAAAAAACTTGCAGAATTTTGTACAAAGATTTTGACTAGGTTCGATTACCGGTATGTATGTATAAAAGTAAACAAAATTTAAATGCCATTAATATTAAATTTAAAATCGACGCCATGGTTCCTAAAAACAGATTTCCCTATCTCTCATAGTTTCCGATTTCTCCCTACTTACCCATTTAGATTGATCACCCAGTATATATTGTTTTATTTATTATTTATTTATCCTATGACGTATCCAATTAATAATTTACTTATCCAATGACATATCCAGGTTAAGCAAACGATGTTACGCCATATTAATTGTAAAATAAAATCTGGAGAAGGCCATCCTTATTACCTAGGAGTATAAATATAGCCTACGACCTATTCTCAGACCTACTGAATATGCCCAAAAAAAAATCGGTCAAGCCATTTCGGAGGAGTTCGGTTGCAAACACTGCGGTACGAGAATTTTACATATTATTAAGATTTTGTCTTTGTCATCTGTTTGAAATTGACAGAGAAACAGAAACAGGCCATTAAAAGTGTTTAACGTTTTTAGAGGGTGGATAATTGTTGATGGTGGACGTTTAAGCTTTATAAACCACGCTGGCCCAGTGCGGATTGGTCGACTTCACACAAGTACACCTTTTAAATTGTTTCGCAGATGCATACACGTTGCCTCACGATGTTTTGCTTCCCCGTAGGAGATATTTACTTATTAAATTCGAAAAACGAGTAACACATTAATACATGGCAGGATGGAGGCCTGGACCTCCCGCTTAGAAGGTCAGTGCCGAGTCCACAGCACCACCAACGCTCTCGGTATCCTGTGGCCCCTAAGTAAATTAAAAATGTCAAAGTAACTCTATTTATTACATTTCAACCCTTATTAAACCGCCCAAGGAAGTAAAACTTAACAAAATATACAAGATGTTTGTATACATTGCATACCTTATCACGCCGAAAGCTACCCATGTTAACATAGTCATATAAAAGTTATGGCGTATGGCGTCATTGAAATTTTGAAATTGTAAAATTCAAAAATTCAATGACGCCATACGCCATAACTTTCCAATTCCCTTTGCATTTTTTTCACAGACCCAACGATTTGGGTCAATTTCAATAACGTCATAACTTTTATATGACTAACATAGTCAATATGGGTAGGTTTCAGCTTGATAGTGTCATCATTAAATTTGTTCTGTAATTTTCGCCTTAACAAATAATAAGCGAACATTTAAAAAATCTTGCAGTTTTTCTGAACAAGTAAACACAATAGGTACTATTAACGAAAGCCACCACGACCCTAAATTATAGTTACGTTCCAACTTCCTCTCGGATAGTTGAGCGATGTTCAGAATACTTCTCGGTCTAAATTAACTATCGCTCTGTTTGATAGCGAACGTTCATTTTGAAACATTCAAGTTACAACGGAAATTGTGAACTATCTGATAGAGCACAGCTTTACTGCCAAAACCTATCACTCTTACGTTAAAGCCTTTAAGTAATCCTGTCAGTAAAAGGGCATAGATAGAAATTGTTATTGTATTCGAGGAAATGAACTGTCTGCATCTTTGTTTTGGGAATCGGGAAAACTCAAACGTCTGCATTATCACGACGTAAGGCGAAAGCTAAGAGATGGCATATTTGTGATGTTGTATTATATTTAAAAAAAAATACAACATCAGTGGAAATCAAGCATATAACCACAGATAATATAATACTACCGTGATATTTATGACAAACTTTGTGACAAGCTTTACATTTGCATTACGAATTTTAGTCGCTATTACGAACGAAATAAGAGCGGTCGCAAGGTTAACATGTTAAGTTTGGCGTGTTGCTGTACAAAATCACATGACATTTTTTTGATTGATTGATTGATTTACCTACTTAATTATAATCTCAAGATGTTTTATAGTTTTTTTCACAGTCAACGTTGCTCAACTTCAGCAATCGCATCCAATGGTCGTGCTCTAACTCTGTGAAATATACGTTTACATCCCAGTTATCATTGAATTTAAATGTGAATTATTTAGGTGTTTATAATACAAATTAAAGAAAATGGGTAAATGAAATTGCTTATTATGCGGCAATTATTTATTTCTTACGTGTAATAGACCCAAAAAATACTAAAAATATGTTGAAATTAGTTAAACGTTCATCGAACCAAAAACAACTATAAGCACTTTGTAGAGACTATCGTTTGAACACTTAAAATCGCAGCCGTTTCCTCTGGTGCGTCAATTTTTAATTACCTACTCCGTCCTAATTGCATTGATTGATGTTATGTTGATGCATTTCACTGCAACTTGGTAAAAGTTCCATTTAAAATTTAGAGAAAATAAATACTATTTCACAGTACGATTACAGCATAGCATTTTTAAATCAGCCATATTTGCTATAAAATAGATACATATTTTTAATTTTCATTACCTTATTTAGCTACATACATTATATGTACAAAGAGTAAAGTAAATTATGGTTAACTTGCAATAGGCTAGATGACTAAAAATTTTTTTTTGCTTTAATAGAAGCTCATTCATATAATAAACAGAAAGAAAAAATCGGTTTTCGAATAACTATAAAAACACCAAGATATAAGGTATTAAAGAGTTTTCTCCATCTCTTTCTAGCAAAACGGCAATTTACAAGGAGTTTATATGGCCGTACTCAACTATGACGTCACGGTTGATGTCGGATCTCTCTGTCTAATCGCCTTCAAATTAACAACTTAAAATGCTTGTATCTAATGTATTTCTTAGCCGATTTTAATTCTAATTTCCAAGGACTTTTCCACGGTATTATAATATTTAATGACGAGACGTAAAAATTATAATTCCGTCATCATCCCAATTGTTACACTGTTACTTCAATCTATGCTAAAACAGTATAAAACACTGTGGTTATGGCAATCACTTGTAGCAATTATTCCCACCAAATAAAACCCAGTAAGCTTCCAGGGGCCCAATTCTACTAATAAGTTACAGTCGAATCGAAACTAAACCGTTACGATCGACCAATCGGAGCGCGTATTGACTTTCAACTGTTCGATAACGATTCTGATTGGTCGAACGCAGCGGCTTAGTTTCGATTCGGCTGTAACTTATCAGTAGAATTGGGCCTCTGGTAGTTGTGGATAAGTTTAAAGCTGTATTAATTTGTCTCAAAAATTGGTTTCAAAAACAAAGCCAAGCTTCAGACGAGAATGAAATGAAATTTTTAGACCATCGTAATATCATTTGACATAAGTATCGTTTTGCCGAACTACGTTTCATCGATTTTCGAAATATTTCACCGATATTCACTTTACCGAAGCAACATTTTATGGAAAATTCTTAGGTTAATACGAGTAGTTAGCTGATTTGGTTACGGAGGTTATTCATAAGTTAGATATTGTAATCACATATTAAACTACATATTTCTTATATGCTTGCTTCAGCCCCTTGCCCGCATGGAAAAAATCTTATAGGATATCACTATAGGTTAGATTAAGTTAGACATTGTGAAAACACACAGACATCAAACTGCATGCTGCTTGCTTAACCCTTGGGGTGTCTGGTAGGTAAAAGTTGCACGGTGTGCCTGGTGGGTTTATAGGACCCGAAAACAAAGTCATTTTTTTATGTTATTGAATACGTCTAAATATCAAATAGGAAGTTTACATTAATTGTATATAACTATTTTAAGGGATAAAATAAGAAAAAGTAAAATATGAATAGTTTATATACACTCGCGAGCAACCAAATCGACTCAACCTTTTACTGCGCACACATACACCAATTTTACAAAAACTACACGCGGTATTTTTAACAACAATACTCGTATGTCATTTGAAAGGTTAAGATGTCAGCTTTAATTTGGTGTCATTATTATTGACGTCCAATCATTATTTTTTAAATTAATAATGTTTGAACCTATGTGTAGGGAAAAGGAAAATTTAAGACGCAACCCTTCGTCCTCAGGAAACATAAAAAAATTAATAAAGCTATATTTGGTATTGCCCTCCTAGCTCTAATTACAGCTTGCAGTCGGTTTTTCATCGACCTAATTAACTTTTTGACGGTCTCTTGAGGAATGCCGTCCCACTCCTCTAATAACGCTGTCTTCAGCTCTTCTACGCTCGAAGGGGCTGAATTTCTGGCCCGTACTCTTCTTTTTCCATCTGAACTTATTCCATAAGTGCTCAATCAGTCCAGACATGAATCCCAATGTCTGGACTGAGCGCAGGCACTGGCTTGCGCTCAGTCCATTGTCCGTATATCGACTTTTTGAAAAAACTGCCTAGTGATACGCGACGTGTGACAACGGGCGTTGACGTGCATTAACACAAAGTCTTCTCCAATAAACCCTGAGTAGGGAACAACAATTTAGGGCCCGTCGCAGGCCTTTTTGGAGTTAAATTAGCTTCCTTCAAGCGTCTTCTTACTGTCCACTCGCTGACATCGATAGGGCGACATCGATAGGGGAGCGGGCGGCAAATTGCTTCGGCAAGATGTCGAGAGTGTCGGCGTCTTCTTGGGGCATTGAGAGACCCGCCTTGATCCTTCTGACCAAGGCGTACCGCTCGACGAGCTCTGCCGCATTACCGGTGTTGGCCGGTGTATTACCGGACGACCTCGAGGTGATCCGGGCAGGCGAACTAGGCGGAGTGCGCGAAGTCCGTGCCACCAAAGAGGAGCTACGGAGTGCCCGACTCCGAACGTCTGAGTCCGCTCTTGCCTCCTGGCAGGAGCGTTGGGACACATCGGACCGGAGGAGGGAGACGTATCGGTTCTTCCCGGACGTGGCGGCCCGGCTTAGGTTTACTTGGGTCGAGCCGGACTACAAAATCTCGCAGCTACTGACGGGGCATGGCCATTTCAACAGTAGGCTGTTTAGGTTGGCGCTGGTCGACAGTGCTAGGTTTCCTTGTGGGGAGTGCAAGGATGAGGACCTGCATCATGCATTATTGGAATGTAGAATGTATTTGCCCATACAAATCTTTGCCGCGCCGTGTCACGCACTAGTAACATCAAGTCTGTGTTTAAAATATGATATAAAATCAAGATCACGCGTTTTTCGTATAAAAAGTGATATAATATTGAATCTCTATAAACAAATAATAGCTACAAGTGTTATTAACGAAAACTATTGTGCCAGTAATAAAATATTATGTGATTTATAAACTGTCTCAAGACTCTCAAGTGACTGTGAATGTGATTTAAATATAAACTAAATAAACATGCACAGCGGTGTTGACATAAACATAAATTAAATAAGGAAAACAATTTGTGAAATATCTTCGTATTAATAACAGTGCAAACAAATAAAATTAAAAATCTTGAAATCTAATTGTAGAAAATTCCGTTTGACAATTCAAATGTAAACACAAATCAGCTGACTCTCTCGTACTTACCAACTATCAATCGTTCTGTTGCAACTTTTCAAGAATTAATAAGACCAGTGCTGTCCTCTGTTCAAATTTCAACATACTAACGTGTAAGAAGCATCGATGAATTGATGCTTAATGGCACAGTTGAATACATGTTAAGCCCGCCTGATGGAGACATTTTGTATTTGTTGTAATAAAAAGATAACAAAGCGAGACTATTTGTGCTGTGTGAATTGTACAAATAGTTATCATGTTGACTGTACAAACGTCTCAATAAAAAGGTTTCTATTAATGACAAGGGAAAATAAGGCTACTTGGAAATGTGACCAATGTTTAGAAAAAAATCGAAATGAAAATTTCGTTATAAATATATCAACAAATAATTCCTTTGAATCCCTATCTGACGAGGAATATACGGATATAAAATCTTTATCACAAAATAGTATAATGATTAATAGTTGCCCAGACCTGACAAAAATAAACACGGAAGAGAGAATAGAAATATTAGAAAGACAAAACAGCGAATTAAGAGAAAAATTGAAAATCGCCGAAGAAGAAATAGAAATATTTTATTAGTAGAAAATTCGAATTTAAAAAGAAAGTTAACTGAACATGAAACAAAAACAAAAATTTTAGCTGATATTTGTAACACGAGTTCAAAAAAAAATATTACAATTAGAAGGCGCAATAAACACTTAAACAGAACCGTATTGGATTTTTCACAAGACAATAACGAAGTCAATAGTACATTTAGACGAAAAGCGTGTAGCACGCCATCTAGGGCTGCGGATGAAAACCGACAAGAGGATTGTGGCGGCTCAAGCGCAAGCGTACCGGGTCAAGGAATCGAAACAAGTTTGCCATCCATTCCGAAAGATGACACTACCTGTACAATAAAGAAGAAATCCAATATTTACATTATAGGTGACGAGCAAGTTCGTGGCTTGGCTGAAGCAATAAAAAGTCACGTTCGGGATCTTGGAATGATAACTACAATGTCTCTGGTATGGTGAAGCCGTTTGCGCCAAGCTCTGAAATACTGAAAAGTTGTGAACATTTAAATAATTATATAAGCGACGACGATGTACTAATATTGTCTGTTGGCTCTAATGAAAAAAACCCTTATTTAATACTAAGTAATTTATGTAATTCTCTGTGTAATTTGAAAAAATGTAATATATTTTTGTTAAGTGTGCGACATAATAATTATCTCAATGTTTCTAAATTAAATTCTAAAATTAGACTCATTATTCAAAATTATAAAAATTGTACGTTTGTTGACATTGAGCAATTACTGTATAGCTACAGATCACAAAATAAAACATCAATATTATATAAAATATGCCTTAAATTAAACATAGAAATAGATTACCAAAAATATAACTATGACTTTATTAGAAATGGTTTGAAATTAAGAAAAACATTGGAGGATCATAGAACTTGTGATGTAAAAAATGCGCAATTAAATGTTTCTGTTGCCACGAAGATATATAAGAAAGGTACCATACCACATTATTTTAATAGTAAAACTAAGGTAACACAGGAAAACTTATCTAAAACTCCTTAAAATAAATTATCAGAGTTTTTTCGTGAGAAAAACTAATTTAAATAAATTTGGGATATTTCATCAGAATATTCAAGGCCTGTGTTCCAAAAAAGAACTTGTTGAGATAACGCTTTCAGATCTCGATTGTCAATTGTGCCCTGATGTGCTTTGTTTCTCCGAAACTTTTATAAAATCTGGTGAGGAAAAAAATATTAATATTCATAACTATGAACTTGCAGCACACTACTCGAGAAACAAAAAAAGAGGAGGGACTTGCATAATGGTGAAAAAGGGTATTCCATATAAAAAAATTAGCATTTTTGACCAAGCTACCGCTAATTTCCACTTCGAATGCTGCTCCATTCTGATACCCTGTCTTAACATAGTAATTGTTTGTGTTTACCGTGCTTCCACAGCTACAAAAAAAGACATTTTGAGTATTTTTTTGACAAACTAAAATTTTTACTACACAAATATTTAACAAAGCACCCTAAAGAAAAAATAGTAATTGTTGGGGATATCAATATAAATACCATTGTAAAAAACAATGTAACTACTCATCTAACAAACCTTCTTATGAATTATAATCTAACTCAACACATAATTGAACCCACAAGGGGACAATCATGTATCGACCATATATTTAGTAACCTAAAAGGTGCTATTGGGGCAAATCTCAATTTATATTTATCTGACCATGATACTGCTCAAATGCTAACTATTAGCACAAAATTAAAGCCTTCCCGCCCAAAAATAATCTATACCTATAAGAGATGCAACTCTGTAGAAAATATAAATAAATTTAAAGAACATTTGGCAAGCACGACTTTTTCTGATGTTTATGGTGAAAGTGAACCAAATGCTGCTTTCAATAAATTTTATGACTGGTTTTGCTTACTCTACAAGCTCTGTTTTCCATTTTCGAAGGTTAGATTTAAGACATATTCAAATTTAAACTGGATATCGAGAGGAATTTGGAAGAGCTGCGTTAGGAATAGGACTCTAAGGCACAATTATTATAAAAAGAGAACATATAGCAACAAATGTAAATATCAAGTTTATTCTAAAGTATTAAAAAAATGCATCATTCAAGCTAAAAAACAATCTAATAATAAATATGTATCAAAAAGTAAAAACACATGTAAAGCTACCTGGAGGGTAATACAAAATGAAATAGATTATAAATCACAATATAATAATAATACATAGACTCTATTGAATGTGATACTGATAACACTGTAATTGACGACCCTAAACAAATAGCAACTACATTTAACAATTATTTTATTAATATGACAAACAAAGACAATAATAATCACAGTAATAATATAATAATCACAGTAATAATAATGATAATAAATATAATGACATTTTAAAAAATTCTATTTATCTGACTCCTATTGATGAATATAATGTAAGGAAATTAATTATGACTTTGAACAACAGTAATTCAGAAGGATATGATGATATCTGCACCAAAGTTATCAAAGCATGCAATGAAGAAATTTGCAAAGTGTTAGCGTTTTTGATAAATCTATCAATACTTAATGGTATTTTTCCGGAGAGGCTAAAACTTTCTGTTGTAAAGCCATTATTTAAAAAAGATGACAGAAAAAAGTTAAATAACTACCGTCCAATCACTCTCGCGCCAATCTTATCAAAAGTTTTTGAAAAGGTCATGCATGAGAAACTAACAGCATTTCTTAACAAGTATAATGTTCTTAAACATAACCAATATGGATTTCAAAGGGGAAAATCCACCACACATGCAATTTTCGACATGGTAAATGAAACGCTGACTTCCTTAGATGATAAAAATTATACAACAGCTTTATATTTTGACATGTCCAAGGCTTTTGATTTCGTGTCACATAAACAGCTATTACAAAAACTAGAAAACTGTGGTATTAGAGGCACTGCATTAGATTGGATAAAAACCTACTTGCAAGACCGAACCCAGTATGTTGAAATTACAAAAGTTGACTCTAGTAATGTAGCTCTTAAATATAAATCAGATTTCAAAGTAAACAAGTTTGGAGTCCCTCAAGGAAGCGTTTTGGGACCACTTTTATTCATAATCTACATAAATGGTCTCCCAAATGTAACTAAACATAAATGCATCTTGTTCGCAGATGACATAGCTGTTATAGTTAAAACTAATAAAAAATTGACATTAAATAAACATATTAGTGACATAAATGATACAATTATTGCAATTACTAATTGGCTAAGTAATAATAATTTACTTATTAACATTGACAAAACATATTTTATGAATTTTAATGACATTTTATATGAAACAATTAATATTATTTTCGAAGGTAAAATCCTGAAAGGTACTAGCACAACAAAATTTCTAGGCATTACAATTGACGATAAACTAAATTGGAAAAATCACATCGAAAATGTATGTAACAAAATAAATCGATTTTCATTTGCTCTGTATAAGCTGACAAAAGTAGCGACAAAAAATACAGCAATCACAGCATATTTTGCCTATGTGGAGTCTGTTCTAAGATATGGTCTTGTTATATGGGGAAACAGTACTGATGTTAATAAGGCATTCATTGCGCAAAAAAAATGTGTGAGGGCAATTTGTGGCACTGCATATGACGAGCCATGTACACCTTTATTTAAAACCTTGAGAATTCTGCCACTTCCCTGTCTTTATATCTTTGAAGTGGCAAAGTTTGTTAAGCAAAATATGTGTTATTTTAAAAAAGCTAGTAACACTAGGAATGGCCACAGACTGGTTGCTGCAATAATTCCTAAAAGCGCTCGATACCAGAAAAACTGCTATTGTATGTGCATAAAAATATTTAATAAAATCCCAGATATTATAAAAAACTTGCCTTTCAGTAGATTCAAACGAGCGCTGTACATCTGGCTTAATGAAAACTGTTTTTATTCTATTAATGAATATCTCAATTTTCATTGTTAATATAGTTACTTCATGAATTATTGTAATAGGTTTGCTTAATATATGAATCCTCTTGTAATGATTATTTTTTCTGCAATTGTATTTAATAATTTTGACATTTGTAATTTTATTGGGATATTATGAGTAATGTGTTTAACTATAATTTTGCATGCTATTTGTATATGGCTGAATAAGCTGAAATTAATGTTACTTGACCATCTTCTGTGTACCTTATTTAAATGCAAATAAACGATTTCATTCATTCATTCATTACACAGCGAGGCGCGTAGGGACTTGGTCGATAAGGTGAAAGCGCTTGAGACGGGACCGATTTATTACTGCGATCTTGTGGGGACGGAGGCGAATTTCCAGCGGTTACGGGACTTCGCGCGACGGTGGTACAAGATAAGGAGTGGGTTGGATGGAGGCGAAGAGCGAAGAGGGCAACCGCCCGAAGAAAGAAGAGGAGACGTAAGGTAGACGGAGCCAGCGGTATCACAAAAGTGGGCACACGGCGACCTGAGGGCGGACACCGAAGGCGTGACGTGTGTTGTCCGACCCGTAAGGGGAGAGGGACACAGGGACAAACAGGACAGAATTTAAATAACTTTTAAGGAGTCAAGAAGTGCAGCGCGGTAGAGTGCGATCGCAGGCTCCGCGCGCATCTCCCGATGGTTCGGCCCGTATAACCAGGATTAATTGAGTAGGGCCATGGGTGGATGGTGGGGTCTGTCCACTCGCTGACAGTCACCTCTCGTACACGTCTCAGTTCTTGCTGTACATCAACACCCTTTAAATGCCGATTGCGCAACGAGGTTGAGACTATCAATCGGTTGTTTCTTTCGGAAATGCACCGATGGCAACTGGACCTTGGTCTTAGATTGAAGGCACCAGTCTTTTGAAATCGTCTGTATACGTGGGATACAGCAGACTGACTCAAGTGAAGCTGGGCAGCGATTGCTCGCTGACTTAGCCCTTGTTGCAACAGGGAAACAGCTTGAACGGCTTCTTCAGGTGTGGTATCCATATTTTCGTAAAAACAATGAATGTAATTTACAGAGATGTGTACCGGTCAACTTGTGGTATGCGATTGATAAGGGTAGCGGGCTGCGAGGGACGTTTGTGGCGGGGTAACTAGCGCAAGTCGTCGGTAGCTTATGCAGCGAGTTTACTGAATCGCCCAATTCATTAGCGTAAATAAATAAGAGTTTATTTTTTATATAAGGTATTGATCAGGCTTTTAACTAATGTTGAAACGGCGAGATTAATCTATTTTAGTTATTTTCATAGTATTATGTCATATGGATTATTGTTATGGGGTTCGGCGGCTCATATTGAAAGAATTTTTGTGTTACAGAAGAGAGCAATTCGCGCCATTTATAATTTACGGGCTAGGGACTCACTTAGAGAATTGTTCAAAGAAATTAATATCTTAACTTTAGCCAGTCAGTATATTTATGACAATTTAGTTTATGTACACAAGCATTATGCTACATTCGTTAAAAATAGTGATTACCATAATATAAACACAAGAAATAAAAATAAGCTTGCCGTTGCAACTTACAGGCTTCATAAAACTAGTGGTTCATTTCTAGGGAGGTGTGTAGCATTTTATAATAAGCTTCCACAAAGTATCACCGATTTACCAATTCATAAATTTAAAGTTCACGTTAAAAAGACTCTCATGAACAAAGGTTATTACAAAGTGAATGATTATTTAAGTGACCACACGATATGGAATTAGCTAGACTAGTTATCAGATGTCATGTTTGGTAACAACATAATTTATTGTATAATGCTTAGTGTTAAGCTTATCATGTTTTTCTGACATTTTAAGTGTATGTAAGCATACTTACTGAATGTATTTTATAATTTTCAATGACTATGTAACAGAACCAATATTGTAAATGGCGATTTAAAAGAGGAGATAAAAAATTTGACCTTTCGAGTTTCTTGCCTGTTCTTCTCGAGAAGGCCTCCCAATTTCCGAACAGGTGTAGAATCAACTTTTTTTTTTTTTTCATTCCTACTTGTATTTGCAGACATCCTGATTATATTCAGGATGTATGCACATACAAGGTTAATATGTTTCCTTTAAATTAGAATGTGTTGCTTTGTTTTGACGTCAATAAGTGCCTGTAAAGGCCTATGTTGAATAAAGATTTTTGAATTTGAATTTGAATTGAATTTGAATTTGATGCTCATTGAAAGCTTAAATTTTAAGCTATCAAATGACATATTGTTGTTATAAATACCGTGTGTAGTTTTTGAAAAATTTATGTATGTGTGCGCAGTGAATGGTTGAGTCGATTTAGTTGCTCGTGAGTGTAGTTTAACCCCATTGATTTACTACCAAACGTTTGGTAGTACCCGTAAATCAATGGTATTAACCATTGATTTACAAATAAATGAAAAACCTCTGACTTTAGGTAACAAAAATCAATACTTATGATTAAATTAAAATTACTTAACTTTTTAATTGAGATGAAAAGTCAGACTTCACGTTAATTAAGGCACGTATGAACTAACTCATATCATTGCATAATAAAAATATAATAAAAGGGCTTATAACAAATTAGTATTTTATAAAATTCGCGTGCTTTAGGCAGATGTGAGTGAACTGTTCTGTGAACAAGAACTGTGAACAAGAAGAAGAAATATTTCGATGCTCGCTCCATCAGTAGCCTACAAATCTTTTAGATTTTGTCTTCCAGATTTGAATAAACCAGCCAGAAGAGTAACCCAATAAACTACTTTTAGGTACCTCAAAGTAGTCTCAAAATACGCATATTCGTTCGAAGTACTCTCTTTATCTTGTCTCACATTTTGAATCTTACTATAAGTGTATTTTATAATTACTATATTCAACATGTTTTCAGTGACAAACAGATGGAAACAATCAAGTTCTTGATGAGCATATCATGCGTGGGGTTTTACTCCAGTTGATCCAGTCAAAAGATTTTCCGCCCTTGTGCGGATGTGAGAACTAGGTGGATCCTGGCACCATATTGTGTTATCTTTACTTTCATTATATTGATCTGATAGAAAAGGAGAAAACGGCTGCGACATCTCATCATCACTGTCACTATTTGGTTCATAAGTGTCTTCTTCCTCTGCACAATCTGATTCATTTTGGATACTCAGACTTGGCTTCACTTTCAAGAAAAAATGCATGATTACAGTCATTCTAATTGAAGTGTATTTCTACCCTTGGAGCATTCAGACGGGAGATGGCAAGGCTGGGCGAACCTGTCTGCCAATTTACGTTGACCATATGACCAAACACGTTATAAAAAACTATTTGACGCGCGGCCGCTGCCATTAGGTGTCGTTTCGTATCGCAAGTAAGACCTCGTAAAAAATGGTTAATTGTGCAGTTTCCTCTTGCAAAAGGCTATCCAGTAACTCAAATCTTCAAGACAATGGCGTTTCCTATCACATGTAAGTATAAAATATAAACGTGTTTTCTTTAAGTACAATTTTGAAGTAATTTAGAAAAATACAATGGTACGTTCGTAGCTCAACACAGTAGACGGGCATGATTTGCGGGCGATTGCGTAGATACACGTTAATTTGTCGATGTGTGTGTGTTTCTTTATTGTGAGGCAATATTTTCATAGTGTGCGTATCTGTAATTGAATGCTAGATTTTCGTAGTGTGCCATGCGTGTTTACCTCGCCTCCCGCAAAATGTGACAGAAAAATGTATACTGCGATTTGTTGCGTACCATATCCATAGGCTAAATGATCTAAGATTTCTACAGCTTGAATTATTTTAGCACTAGTCAGTAGTCTGACCATTTTCAATAGCAAAAATAATATGTACATTAATAACTTACTTCTCAAAACAAAGTAATAACCAATAATCTAAAATGATTACTCACCGAATAAAAGTTACACCTTGTGCCTGGTCGGGTCCCTCAGACCCGAGCGCTTTACACGGACGCGCGCCCGCGGTGGACTGCAGAAGGGGTCTCAAAATACCCGCTAGTCTATATTATTGCGAAGCTACTCAGGAGCAGAACGCGCTTGATGAAGAATTTAAATAAGTGATTTTCGATTCCTTGAAGTAACGGGTATGTCAGACAGACCCACCAGGAACCCCAAGGATTAAAATAAAAGCATCGATTAGGGATCGGAAAGAGTGTGCTCAAATATTTCGAGACGTTTGGTGAAATGAAAATATGGGAAATAAAACAATGGTGTAATGAATGTTCGAAAATATAATATTTCGAACGAATGTTGATTCGGCTGAGCATAACTTCGGTAAAAAAGTTTTCAACAAAACGAAACGTCGGAGTAACAAAAAAAAACCAAATTGATAATAGGTCATCTGATACAGTGGCAAATGTGTTTTCAACTAAGTAAAATAAGAAGAAACGAAAATAGTCGAAATGTTTTCTGATAAATGAAATTTCGTTAATTTCGAAATTATGATAGGTAACCTTGAGAAATGAAATCATTTTTTCATTCCATTTATTCGAAATACGAAGATTTGTTGGCCAATAAGTCGAGCTTATTGAAAATCTTTTCCCAAAAAGATTTTCGAATAGGGTAGAAAAGTGTTTTGAATTTGGAGCATTGACAATCTATGCCCATGTATTCCGCGTAACGTTCTTTTTTTAAATTGATTTGGATACTCTGTCTTTTAAAACATGGTTACCTACTTAGAACATTGTTATGTTCATTTACGAAAAAACGAGTTTATCAAGTGAAAGTCTAAATTTAACACCTGAAAGTGAAGAAATGATGCGAACTGTTATAAATAATCTATTAAAGAAGAAATCTCGAGTAAAATATCAAAAGGCCTACGAAAATATCATTATAAAAAGATGACTACGAAGGGGGCTAAGAGTTTCTCAGAAAATGTGATTTTGGCGTATTTTCATGAGTTAGCCAATTATAAAAGCTCTTTTACTCTTAGTTTTTTGCAGGGGGTTGAAAGGTAGAGTGTATCATTCGTTTGCAAATTTATTTAGTCCGGGTAAGCTTGATTTTATCCTTGGCTTTTAGCGTTACCATCAGGTGAGATGAAAGCCAAGAGCTTTATTTTTTCCCGCTTATGTGCTTTTGGGTTTAGACAAAAGCCGAAATTTACTGTCTTTTCGTCACATACGATACAAAAATTTCTGTTAGAGGTAAGTCTAACTTTGTATATAACTTTATTTTTGAGATACTTATGCGCTATAAACTGAATTATATTAAGTACCGCTTAGACTCCAGCTACGTACAAAATCAAATACATATCATCGTTCTTTCCAGTAGATCGGTGGCGCTGTGCACTCGGCACTCGCCTCTCAATCGGGAGGTCCGGGGCTCGAGACCGCCATGTACCAATGTGATTTTCGTCTCGAATTTCATTTGTACATTTGTCTGACACTCCTACGGTGAAGGAAAACATCATGAGGCAACCTGCATACATCTGCGAAGAAATTAAATGGTGTATGTGAAGTTGACCAATCCGCACTGGGCCAGCGTGGTTGACTAAGGCACTCTAACATACGATAGGCTCGAGCCCCTCGGTGGGGACGTATATGAGCTGTGATGATTGAACACTTTATTGCAAACGAAACGTACATAAACAAGACATAACAATATGAGACACAGTAACAATAGGTGGCCTTATTGCAAAGGTAGCAATTTCTATCAGGCAACCTTGGAGTTAAGGAAAGTTCTTGCTAAGGTAAGTGATGGGAGCAGTGATATACAGTTATAATACATAATATACGTTATAATTAACATGTAACAACAAAAGATTTTAAATACAAAAATACTTATTGTAACACCGGTTTAAAAATACTTATTGTAATTTCATAAAACACTAATTTTGCGAAAGCACTTTGGTTTCACTGTTGTTTTAACTAAAAACAACTTTGTCAATTAATTTCACAATGTCAATGTCAATTGTCAACGTCAATATGGGGAAATCTTTAAGTTTAAAAAAAACAAATTCATTCCTTTAGATAAATACAAAAAGATAAGCTTTATTCTTGTAGGTACATATACTTTTTTCAGTCTACTTACAAATCCCAAATGCAAAGCACTTAAATTAACTAAATGTTAAATCTATACAAGCCAAGGGCAGTATGGTTCAGTTTTGTTTGATCAATCTCGGTAAGTTCTTACATACAAATTGGGTACAAAAGTTATAATATAAGGGGTTATGAAGTGCACCAACAAATAGTTCTAGGTTTCTTTTTTTTTCAAAACGAATTAGTCATCTTCCCTGAAGCGGTGGTTAGCAGATCGTACCTTCGACTTCAAGTTTTTGTACCAACGGGTCAGCGATATAATATTTCAGTTTCTATGTATTTCATTCGTACAATTCCACAGAATTCCTCCTTGTTATTTAGTTATGTTCTGTTAGACTGGTTCCTTCCTGGTTATTCTAGGACTGAAAAGTCAAGCAGCCGAACCCTACGGCCTCCGGCAACTGCCCTGGAGATTCATAGTACAGTGTTAGTTTAAAAATATAAGTAAATATGCCTATGATCTTAGGGTTAGTGGGTCTTTCCGGGCGCGTGGGTAGTGGAGTCGCAGTGTGGACCTTACCTAGCGCGCCCAAAAGGGCAGGGAGAACACCGGGGGGTTTTAGTGGGTAGGCCTGGCACTATGCCGGGAGAGCCCCGCACACGCTCGCCGTGTAGCCAACGGCGGGTACGGTTACGGTTACGCATTTCCCGCCGAAAAAAAAAGGGTCAGTGGGTTTAACACAGAGTTCTAAAGGAATCCCAGTCAATACATTTGAATTTCATATAACAAACATTGAAAATGAATTCCAAACATAATTTTCAATAAATTGTCAAATTTTCTAATTTGTTGGTTTATAAAAAGGACACGTCATGGAGGGGAGAGCACCTATTTTGTGTACAATTATTACCATTAATAAAAATAAAACCGCTTAATTTGTGAGTTATTTGCCAAAGTATGATGTGAAACTTAATATAGTGAAAATTAAGAATTTAACATAAAATGTGTAATTGTTATTCAATATATGCATTAATCCCACTAAGATGCCGCTTGCTATCAGGTTTTTTTAATGAAATAGGGGATAAAGGCGAATTTTAGAAGTATATAAAAGTCATATAATATACATTCATGTAAATATATACATACATTGTCATACATAATACCTATACATAACATAATAAAAACCGGCCAAGTGCGAGTCGGACTCGCCCATGAAGGGTTCCGTACGATTTATGACGTATTAAAAAAACTACTTACTAGGTCTCGTTCAAACCAATTTTCGGTGAAAGTTTACATGGTAATGTACATCATATATTTTTGTTAGTTTTATCATTCTCTTATTTTAGAAGTTACAGGGGGGACACACATTTTACCACTTTGGAAGTGTCTCTCGCGCAAACTATTCTAAATGATATTAGAAACCTCAATATAATTTTTGAAGACCTATCCATAGATACCCCACACGTATGGGTTTGATAAAAAAATTTTTTTGGGTTTCAGTTCTATATATTTATTTATTTTATTATTTATTTACAGTGTAAACTTACAGCTAGATCTAGCCAACACGATTACAATGTTAGTCACTTAATTAAGTTACTTAAAATTATGAAAACACACAAATATATAATTACAAACAACTTATAAACTAACTTAAGCAATAATACAATTACACATAACAAATAAACCTCACAAATTTTCTTACTAATGACCCAAGAGTGTCAACAAATATATCGGCATCCGGGACCTCAACAAGGAAATTGTTGAGAAGGCGGAGAGCTCGAGCAGTAGGGCTATTACTAGCATATCTTGTACGTAAGGCACCCGGAAACGCAAACAATAAGTGTCGCCTGCGACCAGATCCCCGCATATAATTATTAGGTACGTACAATCCTATTCGCCCAACAGTAACAAGGTCATCTATACTGTTTCACAATATTAAGCAATATTGGACGAATAATTGTACTTTTCGTCTAAGCTGCAAAGTATCCAAGCCCATCATTCCGGCTACGAACAAAGATGGATACAAAAATGGGTAGCGGCCATGCATCTTTTTGTATAAAAAGCGTGCAAACTTTTTATTAATTTTTTCTATTAATAGTGTATGCTTTGCTGTGCTTGGATCCCAGACTATTGAGCAATACTCCAACTTGCTGCGAACGTAAGCGCTATATAGTAATATAGCTATTCTGGGGTCACGAAACTGTGAGGCTGTGCGCATAATAAAACCCCAAGGTTTTGCTGGCTTGTTTTACTATATCAACAATGTGACTAGTGAAGGTTAATTTCTGGTCAAGCTTTATCCCAAGATCACGAACTTCTGCTACTCTACTGAGGGATACTCCTGCCATATTGTAGTCAGACAGGATTGGTTGACGCGACCGAGAGAATGTTATAACATTACACTTAGAAGAGTTTAATGACATTCTGTTTACAGATGTCCATCTTACAACTGCGTCTATATCCTTTTGCAACAGTACACCGTCATTGAGATCTGCCACAGGGAAAAACAGTTTTAAATCATCCGCAAACAACAAACACTTCGCTGAAGATACAACTTCAGGAAGGTCATTTATCATTATGGAAAAGAGAGTTGGTCCCAATGTGCTCCCCTGACTCAGACCAGAGCGTGTATAGTACTCTGTGGATTGGCAGCCAAATAGTTGGACATATTGCTTTCGATCCTTAAGATAATGGGCAAAAAAGGATAATAATTTCGGCGCGAAACCTATAGAAGAAAGCTTACGCAATAAGATGTCATTGTCCACCAGATCGAACGCCCTCTTTAGGTCGAAGTATGCCACATCAACCTGTCGCCCCTTGTCCATTTCAGATGCCATACACACCAGGTTAGTTGACGTGGACCTACCTCTCCGAAAACCATGTTGGGCGTCTGACAATCTCGAACTGACTTGGGGGATAATTAATTGATTCAGTACTCTTTCAAATAACTTACCGAAATTAGACATCACAGCTATTGGTCTGAAACATGTAAAAACTTGTGGCGAAACACCCTTCGGTATAGGTGTTACTCTGGATACTTTCCATGATCTAGGAAAAATACCACTTTGCAAAGATAAGTTATAAATGTGAAGTAGGGGGCATTCTAAGGCAGCGATACAATCCTTAACCAAAAAAGAAGGCAAACCATCCGGGCCAGAAACCGTGGATGACTTGAGATGTTTTGCTGTGCGTCGTAATTCGTCAGGGGTTATTACATCGACCCTAACTCGAACATCATTGCATACAGCGCTCTCCTCTGCCAATTGAGCATCCAGAATCGGCAACTCAGGGAGAAAGACAGAACCAAAAAACTTAGCAAAGTAGTTAACTACCTCCTGTTATATGGAGAACCCCCAAAATTTATTGCTTTTTTCTATTTTTGTGTGAAAATCTTAATGCGGTTCACAGAATACATCTACTTACCAAGTTTCAGCAGTGTAGTTCTTATAGTTTCGGAGAAAAGTGGCTGTGACATACGGACGGAGAGACAGACAGACAGACAGACATGACGAATCTAGAAGGGTTCCGTTTTTTGCCATTTGACTACGGAACCCTAAAAACGGATAAGGACATGACTATTATTAATTGTTTTCCAGCTTGAGGAAATGGCTCTTAATTTTTACCTTGAATGAATCCTGAGTTGTCACTCATCTGATTACTTCCGGCAGTGAGTTCCATAGACGAATAGCTTGCTAAGTAAATGACTTGGATGAAAAGGAGGAGCGGAAAGGGACATACAAGGATAAATACAGAGATGATGATTGAATTTCACATGGACACCATCCAATTCGCACAGACCACAAAACAAACTAGACCAACGTATAACTATTCCAAGAACACGTATAACCGTGTTTAACTTTCGCCGGTTCGTCTTGCGGTGTTCTGTTTGAAAGTTGTCGTTGATTTTCCTCACGGTTGATTATTGTCAAAGTTAGTTCAGACTTCTAAAGCTGTTCGGTTTACATTTCGCATGGCGAACACCGAAATGCGGGCGCTTTAAACTTCCAAAATTAAACGGGAAAAAACTAGTGAAACTCCAATTTAAAATTTCGAAGTCCCATTTGTGAGACTATGGCCGTAGAATCAATAATCGCCCTATCACGCCGGAGCTGTTGGCGAAATGAGCTTTTAACTGAATATTACGCGTTTGGCACAATTCAAGGACTATTGTGCAATGGCGATTTTAATGTCACAAAAGCGTTGGTTTTTTCAAATTAAGAACATTCGCTTGGTCTTACGGAACTGAGATGTGGCCGTAACAGTAATAAGCATAGGTACGTTTATCTCAAATTGTCAATCGCATGACCAGTAGTAATTTGTCCATCTAGTAACTGTATTTGTATGTGTCTAATGTAATCATCAGTCATTACATTGTGTCCTTCCATGGACTTAATACCTTCTCATCATGTCTTTTCTAATGACAAATATGTGACAAGTGTCAAAATAAATGTAAAATAATTTTAAATCAACATCATGAATAACCTCTTTGCTCGTTATATCTAGTCAGTTGGTCCAAGGATAAATTTACATACCGTAAACACAATCAGTTGTAAACGTACTTCCCCTTGGTACAACTGGTTGTACAATCGGTATATTTACCTCCCCATTGTACAACCAGTTGGACATAACAGTTGTACCATGGGTCGGTCACCTGAAGTGCATATCTTAAAGCATTTTGGCAGTTTTTTAACCGACTTCAAAAAAGGAGGAGGTTATCAATTCGGTTGTATTTTTTTTTATGTTTGTTATCTCATAACTCCGTCATTTTTAAACCGATTTCCAAAATTATTTTTGTATTTGATAGAGTATACTGTAAGGGTGGTCCCGTGGTCAGGATCGGATGATGGGATCCCATAGAAAATCGAGGAAAACACTAATTTAATACCAGCTCACCGAAGGTCAGCTGGTATTAAATTCGGGTTTTCTTTCACTAAAAAGATTTCATTCACTAAAAAGTTAAAAATAAAAATTTGTTTTACAAAAAATAGAACTGACTTCAAAAACACTGAAAACTTAAAAATAATCTTCTTCTATATTGAAGTCGGTGACAAATTTTAACACTTTCTAGGAGATCATCGTTTGGCGCCGACTTCAATATAGAAGAAGATTATTTTTAAGTTTTCAGTGTTTTTGAAGTCGGTTCAATTTTTTGTAAAAAAATTTTATTGAACACTTCGTCGCGTTACCACGTGTGACGAAACGAGACTGAAAGAAAACTCTGCTCAAACGTCGCGCTGAGCAAAGTTTTTACTCCGACACTTATTACACGAGATTGTATATCTATTTCTTTTATAGTACATCAGTGATTGACGATGACATTTTTAGAGTGAGTTTAGTGTGGCTTTAGTGTGATATTTGGTATTTAAAACATTGTGTTGATATTTAAAAGATTTTATTCGATGAGCAAACATAGTAACTTTCAACATAATTATAAGAATTCTGAGATTTTTGTCACTGATTAACACATTTATTAACACAGTTCTTATACAAGTACCTACTCGTGTTTATCCCATATCCACATCACAAAAAACGTAGTTTTATGTTTCTGCGTATCATCTCACGACTTACCTATTCGTCTACTGGCTAATGCAAAACTCGCGAGCGCGTGCCAGTTGAGTTCCAATTTAGGTAACTCGCGCGCACGTATAAAGAACAGTTAAATAACCAGCTATTGCCCGCAGCTTTGGGTCCGTCCGGGTTGGCTGATTAGATTCGGTTAAGTACCGACTATCTACTTAGATTTTCATTTAGAGGTGCGGAAGATAGATAACAAGGGAAACCCAACCGATGACGCATGACATGATACAAGCTATCTCTGCACCCGTAGCATGAACACAGAAACACGATATGATAAAACGATAACTCGATATGAACTTTCAAAAAATATTGGATATAATTAAATTTATCGACATTTAATATATAAACCATGCCCAAAATAACAATACTTACCAATGTCCAAACACTCAAAACATCAAGATTACCAAAAAATACAACTTTTTTAATATCGATATATCGTTTTATCATATCGTGTTTCGGTGAACATGCTAGCGGCTGACGTTGCCGGTGTCGCCGGCGCGCAAACCTTTGCTGTCTTAGCGCTATCTCCTAATTCATGATGCAAACTCGCTAAGTCGTCATTGTTTTAGTGACGTAAGTGTTACTTATGCCATGGAATACCGATAGAAATAAACAATAATTACCTAGTTCCATCCAATACTTCACATAGGGCATAGCTTGTATCAAACAAGAATACAATAAATTTTTATGACCTATTTTGTAGAAAGTAACTATTCAATGCTTTGATTTGAAAATAATTTTATTCGAGTGTAGAATGTTTGATTTGATAAATACTGGTGATATAACATTTATCAATATAATTTTGATCGGCAACGCGAAAATGAATCTATCTTACTTACTTGTAGCATCAAGATTTAAGACGTGTGCTATAGGCACAGACGTGAAACTAACTAGACAACACCAACCACTCAATCTGTATGAAACCGCGCGTGACACAATTTCCTTACCGAATGTGATGTCTAAAAAGTTACTGAATGTGACGAAAAACGTTAAAGCGTCACCACTATTTCGGTCTCAGTTTTTGCAACTCAACAAAATAAACTTTGGCTGACGGACGACGGTGCCGAGAACATTGGAGCGCGGAGTAAAAAAGTTTAGAAACCGAAGCTTTGCTATTTTGACACGCGAAGTACCCACACTAGCGGTGTCTATTTGAATTTATGTCTATCAAATACCAGCTTGTGGGCACAAAAATAAAAATATAACAATTGTGATTAAATGAAACTCTCAAATAATCCTCTAAGGCTGATCGATGGCTCACCCAAAACGTGCAAGAAATTCAAAGAGAGGATACTTGAAATCGTTACCAGTATTAGGTAGCGTCGGCAAAAGTTGCCTCGAACTAACTCACGTACGCTAACTATTCGAACTATGCCGAGCCAGAATATAGATGAGAATTTGTTAACTATGTAGCTGAGCTATCGTCATGTCTCTGACTCTCTGTATGGTCGGTAACTATCGGCTTATTACCGACTAGAATTTCGCCACTGCGCTTGGACAAGGAATTTGACTAATTGGAACCAAACTAAAAATGAAAACTGTTTTTTATCTACCCCGACTAATTGATCCATCACTGACTGCGTAGTGGAATTTGGTTCGTGAAATATTGAAATACTAGTTGTTCCCGCAGCTTTGCTTGCGTAAAATTCAGCTTGTTCGTAGCGTGATGTTATAAACCCTCCTTGATGAATGGGTTATCCAACACTAAAATAATTTTCCAATTCGAAACAGTAGTTCCTGAGATTGGCGCATGCAACCAAACAAACACACTCTTCTACTTTACAATTATTATTATTCTTTTTTGTTTTATCATCATCTCTTGAATTTCAGCCAACACAATTCATTTAAGAGATCCAAACATTTAGAGCAAGTCAGCTTAATTTATTAATTACAAATACTGCAGCAATCTGTTCATTGGGAGATAAACAATTCCTTCCAAGCCTAGTACTCGGGCAGAGCACTTGAGTTCAAAATTCGAGGACAATATAGTCGCTACAAAGTACCGGACCTACGGTGTTGAATTAGAACTAATTGTATAAAGATGTAGCTCTGAGCCTCGGTCTTGTGGAATCATGAATATGCGCCGACGCTCAATAGAAATCCACATTCCGTGTAGCGAGTGTCTTAGGGTGGTATTCCATTTATCAAATATCTTTGTCCAATTTCAATGTCAAATATTTGATCAAATTTCTTTGGTGGATACCCATTCCGCTTGTTCTATATCTTTGTCCAAGATTTTGCATTGTGTAAAAAAATTAACAAGAACGCGGAACAAGTTAATGTGTTATTCAGTTATTACTAAAAAATAAAACAACAAAACAAAATAAAGCTTTGGGTGAAGCCGTGAATCCAAAGGTGAAGAACAAAGCATTCAGAATAATTTACTAAGCGACTTATAGGGCGAGGACAAAAATTCGTATAGGTGTTTTTTTACAGATGACTCGACAATAATGATATTGTGGTATGAAAGTATTATCGTATATAGAAAGACAAAACACCAAATGGATGAAATATCAATGTTGCTAACACATTTGATGAAAGTCATCCAATGTCTTTGATCAAATGTATATTGGGCAAAGATATTTGATTAATGGAATACCACCCTTACTTAATTGACTTCGCTAGTGCATCCAGCGTTGGACACGCCGGACATCCGTGTTAACTGCTGGCCAAATTGTTTCGACACATAATCCAAGCCATTCTGAATCTCGCTACCTTAGAATAAGGCCTAAAATGATACTCGTTGTACTGCACACGAACACTTTTGTTTCATTTAAAACCGGGCGAGTTTTTCGTTTTGTGTTCGCTTCAGTTATTACGAGGCTCTGAATTTTCATGCGGATGTTAGGCAGGACATTACAGAAAGTTTCTGATACGCAGACTGGAAAAACGTGGCGCTTTTGTTTAGTGGCCACTACGGAGTGCATGAGAAATGCTGAAAAGTTTTGGCAAAACAGAATTTCAATATTTGTAACGTTTTTGAAACGTATAATATTGGGGTGCTGCAAAATTTGTATAGAATAGGCTAGATGACTAAAAATTTTTTTTGCTTTAATAGAAGCTCATTCATTTAATAAACTGAAAGAAAAAATCGGTTTTCGAATAACTAATAAAACCACCAAGATATACGGTATTAAAGATTTTTCTCCATCTCTGTCTAGCAAAACGGCAATTTTCATGGAGTTAATATGGCCATACTAAACAATGACGTCACGGTTGTTGTCGGATCTCTCTGTCTAACCGCTTCCAAATTAACAACTTAAAATGCTTATATCTAATATATTTCTAAGCCGATTTTAATTCTAATTTCACAGGATTGTATCTTTTTCTGCGGTATTTTAATATTTTATGACGAGACGTGAAAATTAGAATTCAGTCATCATCCCTATTATATAAGCTTATTGGATCGGTATCTGTGATTCTTTATGCTGCTGAGTTCTTTTCGCGGATAGCATCTATATTTTCTTTTTAATTGCAATTCCTAACAAATACAACAACAACAACAAAGAGCGTCGGTGGCGCTGTAGATTCGGCACTTGTCTTTCGATCGCGAGGTCCGGGTGCGAGACCGCCATGTACCACTGTGTTTTTCGTTTCGAATTTCATATGTGCTATCGAGGACACTGGCACCTTACCAGTCCTACGTCGAAAGTCGCTTGCATACTGCATGATGACAATCGCGTCAGACCACGCCCCGCTCCATTCATTCACCAATAGTAAAGCGTAAAGCAGACTGACAACAAGAGCGATTTCAATGAAACCAGATGTCTGTCTATGATTGGCCGTAGTAAATCTTAGTAAAAATACGTAGCCAATCGGGGATAGGTATGCGTCGTGTGGGCGTGTCCGATGCGATCCGCTTTCAAACGAATATTTCTACAAAGTGGTAAGGCACGAGAGACCTCGATAGTACATTTGTCTGACGCTCCTACGGTGAAGGAAAACATCGTGAGGCAACCTGCATACATCTGCGAAGAAACTCAAAGGTGTATGTGAAGTCGACCAATCCGCACTGGGCCAGCGTGGTTGACTAAGGCCTAATCACCCAAACATAGGGTAGGCTCGAGCGCCTCGGTGGGGACGTATATGAGCTGTGATGATGATGACAACAACTAAAGTGAAAAATGGCGTAAAAATGGCTTCATGAAAATCACAATGTAATTTAATTTAAGATTGCATAAATTTTTTATAATTTTCAAAACCAACCAGTTGTCTTTATATTTCATGGACAGCAGACGATCATGATTGTAAAGGGAATCAATAAAAAAGTATTTCCACGCAGACGAAGTCGCGGGCAAAAGCTAGTATATTAATAAAATCATGTCAAAATCTAGAATCTTTCCTATTTATGAGGAAATATTATTATACATTCGAATCTATACATACTCTATCAATGTGTAATATAACTGATGGTAGTGACTGAAATACTTTTCCACCAGCTCTACAGTTAAATACAGTTTCAATAAGTAATTTTATCCGAAAGTGAAAACTATGTCTATTTCTAATATTTTTAACGATTAAATACGATTTTTACATATTTTACTCATGCTGTTCTATTGAAATAATTCTAGCTAAAAATATACTGCCACACTATACCACACATAGACTTTATTAAATGTGATGATATGGGCTCTACACCGTGTCCAATAAGTTCGCATACAATTTCAGACCTCAATAAAATAAAAGTACGAATAGTTATGGTAAAATTGAAAATGTTTTATTAAAGGCACACTTAAATACTATATTTTACAATAGTTTTTCTGGAATAACTCCACCTTTAACTTTTTTTACTAGCCTCAAACGTTTTTCGAAGGAGTCACACGCAGCACGCACCGCTTCCATTGGCATCTCGTCCCAAATTTTCTTGATGATCTTTTTAAATTGGTCCAGGTTTGTGATTTTATAATCAAGTGTTTTCAAAAGCATATAAGACCATACGAAATAATCTAATACGTTTAAGTCTGGAGAACTGGGTGGCCATTCAGTTTTCGCCAAAAAATCGGTCAAATTAGCGTGACACTAAGCTTGAACATCGTTTGCAGTGTGTGATGGAGCTCCGTCTTGTTGGAACACATAATATTCATCCCTAAACATACTTTTCAAGTTATGGGCAACAATTTTCTCCAAAACCTCTGTTTTGTAGTATTCAGCATTAACTTTAACACCTTTTTCGATGAATACCAAAGGCAGCTTACAAACTTACAAACTGCACCCCACACCATCACGGAAGGTGAGTTCTGGAACCTAGGAACATTTTTCTCACTCTCCAGAATATCTTCTATCTTTGCTGCCCATAAACGATCGTTATGGGCATTATGAGGTTGTTCTAACACACAAAGTTTCTCATCAGAAAAAATGAATTCGTCCCCTGCGTGCCAAACGAGTAGTGTGTTGCATCTATCTACTCTCTTTTTTTTGTCGCTTCAGAAATGCCATGAATTTTCCGTTTTTTATAGGCATAACATCCAAGGTCCAATTTCAAAATATTATACACTGATCCTCGTGATATTTTTAGATCAGCAGCTAGTTTTCGTATAGAACGGTGTTTTTTTCTCCGAATTCGCTCTCTTACAATTTTTACAACTTTATTAGTTCTGGCTGAACGAGGCCGACCGGATCTTTGTCTGTCTTCCATTGAGAAGGTTTCGTTATACCTTTTGATGGTAGTATAAACTAGATTGCGTTTTATTCCAACAGGTTTTAGAGATTTGAAAATTGCACTCGGGCTAACACCATTACAAAATTTCTTAATAAAATTTCACGAAAATGCTTCATTGCGTTCATCGCTGATTAAAGGATATAATATGCACAAATTAACGTTTAAAATGATAGTATTTTGTTTAGGTCAACATACTTTTTAAACTGAAATAAAAACTTTTTGGTCAGCGATCCGCATTAGTTTAGTGCTATCGCAAAAAGATGTGTATTCGAACTTATTGGACACGGGTTATATGACACACCGTTTTGCTTACAAATAAATCTTGATATTCAAACTAAAACTTCAGTCCACATTCTCAGTTCGAGTTTCCGATGTTAGCAGTGTCCTGGGATATTTATGGTTCTATGCGTACATTTAACGTTGCTGACTCCAGCTATAAACAAATATCCGACAGGAGCAAGCATCAAATAAATCTCAGATAAAACTGCTAGGGAAACAAAGACCTTAGCAGTTGGTATTTCTTTCAATATAAATAAGAATAAATATATGTTAAAAATTAAAGCGGGGCTTTTTCTGTGTTTCTGTGTTTTGCTTTTTTCATATAATCTTCTTCAATTTGTTTGCTGGACGTTTGAATACAGCAGCAAATTAGGTCGATTTTTTAGGTTTTTGAAGGTTTAAAATCTCTTTTAATAATTAACTTAATAAAAAAAGAAAACATAAACATGCTTATAGTGGCCATTGATTTTATTGGAAAAATAGAGCAACTAGTGCCATTATCCAGGAAGGAAACAGGGGACTACGTTTGTATGAAAAAACAGACTGTACGATTTCCTCTTAATAAACGATGACCAAATATCATCCTGTGGCCGCAAATGCTGAAAAGCGTTCGAATCGTCGAATTATTTATGTCATTACTCAATATGATATTTTTGATGTACTGTATTCTTCTAGTCAAACGCTTTCATTTAATTTCAATACCCTATTGGCAGATTACATTTTATTTTTTAACCTAAATGGGTTAAGAGTAAAATTTAAGGTGCAAACTTAGGTTTAAGGTACTTAGATGTAAGCACTTAGGTTTAAGGTACTTAGATGTAAAATGGCGGATTACATTTTATTTTACTTAGATTTAAGGTGCAAGCAAACTGGGCTTATGTGACGCCACGCCACGTTATGTAATTCGCGGCGCGTTAACGACGTCACGTAAGCTAAGTGTACTTCTAAATAATGATTTTTCATACATTTTCTATTAAGACCGATGTCTTCTGATGGACGTAACATCACATACGTGGCATCACATAAGCCCAGTTTGTTTGCACCTTTACAATGATACTGAACAAACTTATTGTTATTGGCGTCAAAACTTAAAGCGTGTACCAAAGTTAAGATCAATCGGTCAACAGGAAGAGGGTAAAATTTTAATAACTTACTAAATTTTACCCAACAACAACAACAAACGGGGTAAGCTAAATAGAACTGTTTAAAAAGCTTTTTCGTATCAATAGCACATGCAACTTAATTACACCCTTTTTAATATTCGACATTAGAACATCACGATTACTTTCGACCGTGGCTTATTCATAATCACACATCATCCCCGCAGCTAATAAGACATCAAACGTAACACCAACCACGCACCAACTCCAAATTTTTACATAGCAAAGCGGTATCAAAACATTTGAGACCCTTTATTATCGAATTACGTCCGACCCTTTGAAGCCCTTGGACGTCGCACGGCACTTTATTGAATTAGGATAATTTTCTGTTTTTGTGTAATAATAACGATGGAGTTTCTCGTGTGGAAATTTAAAGGATTTCGGGGGACCGTTGACGAATTATCACGGAGCGAAAGTCAAACGGAGAGACGACTTCTACGGGATTCGAGAAAGTTTACGCAAACACTTAGGTGCGGTTAAATATTTATACGCTACTGATTTTGGGTTGTTCCCTAGTGATTTCAAATAATTAAGCTTGCTGAGTGTGTCGCAGTAGATGGGATACTAGCTTTAAGATTAAGTTAATTTTACTAAATGTATATTGTGATCTTCTCGATGTTTACTTTCTGAAAACACCTTTAAAGAGATCACGTTTAGATTTTTAAAAATTGTGTCTTTTTTCATCCACGACGTAGCAGTAAAGTTATCTAGACACACACGCACTCAATTCTTTCTCTTCCTTGTCGAAAAAAAACGACACATCGCCTTAACGAGAAAACTAATTAGCATTAAAAATTTCTCATTAGACTTAAGCGTGCACATAGAAAATACCCCATTTTTTCAGTGATTGTCAGTTAGTGAAATCGGGTCAATTCCTCAAAAAATATAGACTATTAATAATTATAATTCCAGATATGGTTAAGATTAATTTATTTTTAAATATTCGTTATTTAGTATCTTATTTATACTCTTGGAGTTAATATTAAATCTATCTATCCTACACTCGTAATCTCCTATCTATCCATATAATATTCATTTCAGGTTAGATATATTTCATCTACATTTCCAAGCAACTTGATATATAAATACCTAGACTTAATTTTCATCAATTTTTCATTTCATTGTCATACAACCTCAGTAAATACTTCACAGCACATAAATGAATGTTTTTCAAATCTCATTTAAGAGAAACATTATGAATAATCTTAAGTGCGGCCATGTTGAAATACAGCTCTCACTAGTTATTAAATTATAAAGAGCTTCCAGAATAATCTGGTCGTTGTTTCTCTGCAAAGCTAAGTTCTCGTCGGCTTATTTGGACCGTAACTTGGCCAGTACCTCGAAAATATAATGCGGCTCAGTCACAGCTGCCAGGCTGCCTCAATGTGGTCAGAGTTTGTTGGCCCAATGAAAATTATTTACAAGTATATTAAAACTTGTAAATAATTTTCATTAAGCCTAACGTGACTTGTTTAATACAGTGAACTTGCACCTATTTGCGATTGCGAAGTAAATACGAGTAGACACTACATCGATTCATACTTATATAAATAATGCAATGTTGTCTAAACGTGAAGTGACTTCAAAAATTATTTATAAAAAACATTTGTAACGAAATTTGTTAATAAATGCTGTATCTCCGTTCTTTAATAAAAAAATCAACTAATAATAATATGTTTATCTATTGCTGTGAAGGGAATGTTATCATGAAGGAAAAATAAGAATTGCACAAAAGTACTAAGAATATTGAGCACAAAATGAATGTTGCGTTTTATTTCGCGATTTTATCTCTTAGCGGAATCGTGTTACCGCCGCAAAATAATAAAAAAAAACTCACTACTCGCAAACAGCAATGGAAATAATATTAAAGGAAACTGCTTTGAATCTCGAGTCGTGTATCACTGTCGTGTTTTTGCTTAGCTTTTCCAGCAATAGATCCGTCAGCTGAGATGTTAAACTTGAAAGCGTTCCTTTGCTTTATGGCAACAGACCGAGATGTTTTCTTAATCTATAAAGAGAGTTGAAGTCTTGGATGAACGTAACGAACCGTCAAAGAACTGCGTTGGCTGTTCTAATTAATGGAATAAAAACTCGCTGTATAATGGACGTTGGAATGGTTCAAGCAGGAAATACGTAGTGGTATCCGTTAAAATTTCAAACATTCAGACGTGAACATGGGTTATGCAATAGTTTTTACCTTTTTTATGGTTCCGTACCTCAACAGGAAAAAACGGAACCCTTAAATGATCACTTTCCTGTCCATCTGTCTGTAAAGGCCCTTTTTCTCAGGAGCACGTTACACATTTCTGCAAATTTGGTGATTTCACAAGGAAATTAAAAGCTATAAGGTACTTTCCGATGACCGTCAATCATGAAATTTGGCAAAAAGCAAAGTCCTTGCTTGGAAAAACGAAAACTGTTTATATGCATATAGTTAGGAATTTATACACTTAGATAAGTTGGTACGGAATCCTTGATATGCGTGTCCAGCTCGCACTTGCCTTATGCGTTTACCTAAAATTTTGTTATAAAAAAGGTTTTTGTTTTTCAAATTAAGTTGGTTATATTAATTTAGCTTTATATAGTAGTTCGACTTTATAGTATAATAAAATAATAATCGACATATATTTTTAATATAAGTTCTTTTTAAAGTTACTTGCCCAATCGACGTTTATAATATGACAACCAAATTAGACAATGATTACAAAGTTCAGTTAACACGGACATTCTACAAAATACCGAATTTTTAGTCTAATCTTTATTACTGGCTAGGTTCGGTATCCATCAGAGTAGAGCGAAATTAAAGTGTCACTATCAGTATATTCAAGATAATTTTTTTTTCTTAAAAGTTCAAAGAAAAGTCAAATGGCAAACTAAAAAGAAGCCAGAAGGAAACAAAAAAACTAAAAAGAATCGTTCTTTTGACTATCTTAAAAAAGTAGGAGATTCTATATTTGACTGTGTCCATATTTTATGTATGATCACCGATGTACCCGGTAGTTGTTAATACTTCAGCATCCATGCCGTGTATACGACAAAAGCAACCTGTATAATTATGTCGGTGTCAAAGAACGAAAAAGCTTCACGGACGAATATAGAGCTCACAACGCATTGTGGTCACTGTAAAATGTACACACACGGCGAAATTGAAAACGGCCGTCATAAAAAGACCACAGCGAAATCCGTATCGTGACAATCATGCGATTCGGCTGCACGCGGCACGGTGTGAAGGAAACATATGACACGTTTTGAACTCAATACGAAATAAGATAAAAACGATATTTTGTTGATAATTTTCAGACAATGTAATCACAAGGAGTCTATATTACGCAAGATATTTTTTTAAGTATAATATCAATGATATTATTTATAGGCAATTTTAAAAAAATCAGAATTCAATGACACGCGCGCTTCCGCCTAGACTCTGTGGGTGGGTGATGGGTGTGGGCTCCATCCATTACGTACTCATAGTACCACGTTCATTTTTTGGGTCCTTTCTATCCAGATTCTATCTTGAAATATGTCTGGCACTTGCGGAAGACGTCAAATAACCAGCCCCTTGATTATGTCTCATCACAGCCCATATACGTCCCCACCGAGAGGTTCGAGCCTACCCTATGTTAGGGTGATTAGGCCTTAGTCAACCACGCTGGCCCAGTGCGGATTGGTCGACTTCACATACACCATTGAATTTCTTCGCAGATGTATGCAGGTTGCCTCGCGATGTTTTCCTTCACCGTAGGAGCGTCAGACAAATGTACATATGAAATTCGAAACGAAAAACACATTGGTACATGGCGGGTCTCGAACCCCGACCTCCCGATTGGAAGGCAAGTGCCGAGTCCACTGCGCCACCGACGCTCTCTTGATTATGTAACGAAAATCTATCGCGATTACTTTCAATTCTAACAGTCTAAGTGCATCCATTACTAGTTTTTATCAGACTTGTTTTGGATTGGAGTCGCTCACGTCCGTAGGTTTTACCCTCGAGACCCTACACGTGATCCCCGGGTGGTGCTAATCGAGTGACCAACTTCTGGTGGTAGGGCTTGAAAAACCCGACTGGCTAGCGACCACCGTGCGCATGACGTAAACCCCGTCAAGTGGCCATTTTTTGTCCGCGTTTCGGGATCAGCTAGCGCACAGCCAGAGCTTGAGGGGTCGTTGCTGCAATTTGTGTGGTTTATGTGGGCTTCCGTCGACCCAGTGCCAGGTTGACTGCGTTGACCCTCCGCCCAGGAAGACCCGAAGAAACGGCTGTTCCGCTGGCCGTCCGTGGTATAGTACAGGGGCCCAAGCGGACCTAACCAGTCCGTGAGGCTGCCCCACCATGCCACGCATAATCTCGGGGTGGTCCGTCGTGCCGGTTGGTGACCGGACGGTGGGTCCCGGCGGCTACTTCCGGGGGGTTCGGGGGCCCTTCCGTACGGAGGGTCAGCGCAAATCAGCTGTCGGCTGTTTCCTGGCGAAACAGGCCTACACACATCAACTATGCAAAACGCGGCAACGACACCTCAATTTCACGCCTCTCACTCCAACAATCATGGCAGCGCTAAATAAAAGAACTGGTCGTACAGCGGTGCATTATCCCACCAAAACACCATTATTCGAGGTGGGGCTCGCTATCATCCGCGGGCTCCATTCTAACCTCTTAGCTGTCCACCACCATCTCGAGACAGCCCGTCCAGCAATGCTATTTTTGACGGAGACGCAAATTATCTGCCCGGCCGATACAGGCTACCTTAATTACCCCGGCTACGCTCTTGAGGAGTCCTTTAAGGCGAAGGCTGGTGTTTGCTTGTTCGTGCGGGCGGACGTTTGCTGTCGTCGCCTGCGCTGTTTGGAGGAACCTTCCTTTTCCATAATTGCGGTACACGTCGATTTTGGCACTCATTGCCGTGTCTACGTCTGCGTCTACCGTTCCCATCGTGGTGACCTGGAGACAACTCGACTTTTTGAACATCTAAGTCTGGTGGCAGATGACGTGCAGGAGCGATTTCCTTCCGCCGAGCTGGTGTTTTTAGGGGACTTCAATGCTCACCACGAGTTGTGGTTAAGTTCCTCTAAAACTGACCATGCGGGTAGAACTGCCCACGCATTCGCTCTCACGCACGACCTGACACAATTGGTCACCCAGCACACCAGGGTACCAGATATTATCGGTCAAGCGCCCTCTTTATTGGACCTTCTGCTGACAAACCCCTGACGGTTATCAGGTGGTGATTCGAGCTCCACTAGGATCTTCGGATCACTGCCTGGTATCCGTCTCAGTGCCTCAAGCGTCGCGACCGTCGCCTGTGGTTGCAGCACGCCGTCTGTGGCACTATGCGTCAGCAGATTGGGACGGTATGCGGGATTATTACGCATCTGTCCCTTGGTGGCAGCGCTGTTTCAATGGGATAATCCGGACTCCTGCGCTACCTCTGTTGCTGACGAGATCATACTAGGAATGGAATATTATATTCCGCATTCCAATCTCGTCAGTAGAGGCAGACGTAACCTCTGGTTCAATCGCGAGTGCGCCTCTGCTGTTGAAAACAAACAGCTGGCTTACCGCGCTTGGATCAGAGGCCGAGCTTCTAGGGATCCCAATACTAGCCTACTGAAAACAGCCTACAATAATGCCACCAAGTTGTGTAAGAGGGCTTACATTAGAGCGGAAGCTCAGCGCATTGCACAAGTGGGCCAGGAACTGCTTGCGCACCCTACGGGTAGCCGTTCTTTCTGGCGCCTGGCCAAAGCTGTGCAATCAAACTTCTGCCAACCCTCGCTGCCACCGCTGAGACATGCCGATGGTTCACTTGCTCATCAGCCGCAGGAGAAAGCTGACCTCCTGGCAAAACTCTTCGCGGCTCATTCCCGTGTCGATGACTGTGGTGCACAACCTCCGAAACTGTCCCATTGTGGCAGCACCATGCCCGATATCCGTATCAGACAGCGTGATGTGCGGGCGGAGCTCCAGTCGATCGATACTCGAAAAGCAAGTGGACCAGACGGCATTCCTGCGATTGTTCTTAAGAAGTGTGCAGCGGAGTTGACTCCGGTCCTGACGCGTCTATACCATCTGTCGTTCTCTGCTGGTTGTGTGCCGAAATCTTGGAAAGAGGCCAATGTCCAGCCGGTTCCCAAAAAGGGAGATCGTTCTGACCCGGCTAACTATCGTCCTATAGCCGTCACTTCCATTTTGTGCAAAATCATGGAGAGGATCCTAAATACCCAGCTGATCCGTTATCTGGAAGGTCACTCGTTACTTAATGACCGACAGTATGGATTTCGTCCTAAACGGTCAACAGGTGACCTTCTAGCGTTCCTTTTGCACAAATGGGGTGAATCTATCGATAAGCGCGGCGAATCGGTGGCTATTAGTCTCGACATCGCCAAAGTTTTTGATAGAGTCTGGCACAAGGCTCTTCTTTCCAAGCTTCCGGCATACGGAGATTGCAGCGTCGCGCTATTCGCATTATTGGCAATGTAGAGGTAACTAACACCCTCGAGCTTCTACAACTTCGTCGTGACATTGCCTCTCTTAGCGCCTTTTACCGAATGTTCCACGGGGAATGCTCTGAGGAGCTCTTTAACCTTATCCCTCCCTCTCCATTTCTTAACAGAAACACGCTTAAGGGCCTTCGGAGTCATCCGTACACTGTGTCCTCCTTCTCACACCGTACCAAGAAATTCCAAGATTCCTTCTTCTGTCGTTCATCCCAGACTTGGAATTCTCTACCTGCGCACGTGTTTCCTCCATCCTACAACATGGGTTCCTTCAAAAGAGGCGTATAAAAGCATCTTTTGGGCCGGCAAGGGGCGGGCAGGTAGGATAGTGGATGTCGTCCCTACTCTATCTGTCAACTCATTTGGGCCTCTTTCACCGCTTGACATCAGGCGGGAGGAGGTCATTTGCCGGGTCATACATAAAAAAAAAGACAGTCGACACAGTCTTGTATTGACGCCGCAATGATTAGTGATTTCAAAGCGATCATGATATATTTATTTCTTGTACAATAGCCTCCGGTCTCAATCGCATACATTTTCCACGATTTGTATTAAGAATGTCAATAGTGGGAAGGCTCTTTGTTCGAGTAGGTTGATTTGTCAGCGTGTAGGCTCAAATTAGTATCTTTTGATAATCCACATACCGGGTTATTTTTCCAGCAGGAGCCAAATTTTGTGTGCTTGTTAAGACAAGCAAAATTAACAATTTTTGCTATGGGACCAAACTCGAAATCGCGAAAAAAAATCAGCTGTTCCATACATTTAGGTTCAGTGGATGTTGAATATTTGTATGGAACAGCAGGTTTTTTTTCACGATTTCGAGATTGGTCCCATAGTAAAAGTTGTTCATTTTGCTTGTCTGAACAAGCACACAAAATTTGGCTCCTGCTGGAAAAATAAACCGGTATTTTGTTACTAAGAAAATAATCAAACTCTATTGCGGTCCTGGAATCTCGCCTTATTTAACCACATTTCCTCTGAACATCGCTTAAGCTTCAGTTTCGATTCCATCGCGGCGGAAATTGGCAGCTGTTTTCGATTCAATACGATTAACGGTCTCTATGCAGTGCCATTTTGCCGCTGCACCAACCATTACCAATAATATATGAGAATCAAAAACACTTAAGTAAAAATTTAAGCCACTTCGTTGCTTTGCATCGATTTTTTACTATTAAATGGTTTTAAATATATGTCAAAGGTCGATATTATTACTTTTTTAATTTATCTAGCAAGCATTCATTATTGGATCAATTTATTAATAGTAAAAGAGTGATTATAATAATTAAAAAATAACTTATCCCTTACCAGTACCACAGAAGAAATAGGCACTCTTCTATGCCAGTTACGAGTATACCACCACAAAACTTTATTCTGTGGATAACACCTGATGTTATTTTTTGACGAAGTTTATGAATAGCTGAGATGAGAAGTTTAATTGATGTGTCTTATATATTAATGTCCGATGAATTTATTAATCGCCATACCTATGATGTGAAACTAGACAAAAAGGATAACAAAACGAATAATAGACATCCCACACTATACCCATTTACGGCAGAATAATCATAAACGTTCATGTAAAGCAATGATGTTACACCCCTTACGAGGATTAAGAAAAGTAGTAAACTTTCATAGAATCTGTGGATAACGATCACAATCCGGGCAAAGACCCGCCAAATCCTCCCAGTATGTACTCGTGACTGTTCACTGTGTGTCCACGAAAGAACATTGAGCAGGAAAGGGTCGATGTTTACACTGACTTAATTCACAAGCGATCAACTCTGAATACCCCTACATGTTATAAGCTATCGATGTGTTGCATTCTAGATTTATTGAGTGAAATAGAGTCACATTAGCTCTAATGAGCAGCTTGACTGGTAAAAGTACTCCTACTTCACACAAAACCACCAGCCAAATAACACTATCTATTTTTCCTGCGTGTAAGTGAGATCATCGGAGGTCATTTGAAAGGGGTCAGTCCTGTCAATACAACTTGAGATGGTCGGCAAGCGTCTATACGCTATGGTAACCGCTAAGCATGCTTGTTTGTCACCCATGTTGCATAAAAAATGAACAATTGTTCAAATTGTGAATTCAAATTCATTTTTTTTTTTGTTTGAAAATTCAAAAATCTTTATTCAACATAGGCCTTTACAGGCACTTATTGACGTCAAAACAAAGCAAAACAATCTAATTTAAAGAAATCATATTAACCTTGTATGTGCATACATCCTAAATATACTCAAGATGTCTGCAAATACAAGTAGGAATAAAAAAAAAGTTGACTCTGAATGGTGATGAACTAAGAAATAGTACATGAGAGAACTTTAAAAAATTAAATTCATAACGATAATATTACACACTTCTTTATTAAGCTATGTATAAGAATCGATATTACTGTGTGTAACGAATGCCTCAACGATATCCATATTTTTATAAGTTAGTTTGTGTGAGTACACACATTGAACTAATTTAATGCGTCTCGAAAGATTAAGGTCTTACGAGATGCATTAAATTATTATAAAGTGTATATCCTTAAAATACGTTCTAGTATTTAACAAACTTTTACACTTTACACCAGTAGTGTCCCGCTTACAGCTTATGATCTGCACGCCAACGCAAAGCGAACAACCGCATTAAAATTTAAACGTGTTCCCCGTGCCTTACTAAAATAAATGAAAGTTGCTATTTGAATAGTCACTGAAAAGGTTAAACGTTTTGGTAGCGTCAAATACAGAAGTGCAGAGAGAAAATGCTATTCCGAATTTTCGATGTCCGAGAGTTTCCGAATGCAATTAAAATGCTCGCTATGGTGAATCTGTTGTTACTGCACGAGCAAAAGTTTTGAAATCATTTACATTTTAGCGACAATGTAATAAACTTGTTTATTGCTAGAACCACATTTTATCGGGTCGTTCCTCATGGTTCCACTACTTATCCCCACTGGTGGTGCTCTTATACGTATAACGCTTAAAAAGTGTATGTTGTTTTTATTTTTTATGTCGTCTACGCTTTCCTCATGATGTAGAAAAAAAACAACGTAATGACGTCACACTCGTGTTTTTTTTTTACTCATGCGGGAGTAGAGGCGGAACATCCTCATGGATACCTGAACGGCCGGCCAAGCAGTTTATGTCAGACTCTTATACCGACTGAGCCCAGCCCTAAGCCTTTAACCATACAGTCATTGAGGCTTCATCGAAAGCGACCGCTCCTTCAGGAGAGGGGACGGTGCAGTGTCATAGCCGATTTGTAGCCTTACTCTTGAACCAAAACCGATAGATCGACATTGAGATTCTAATTTTTTGTACGTTTATTTAACAACACTAACGACAAATTGGCTCCATATCTTGAAAAAAATTAAATAGCACTGAGTTTGATTCACTCGAAATCTGCGCAATACGGCTCCATTTTGGCGTCAACGTGAAAACTCAAGCGTACAAGAAATCACAATCACAATATCTATCGCTTGGAATTGGTTCAAAAATAAGCCTACACGAGTAGACCTTTACATTGCGTGGCCATTAATAAATAGGCAACATTATTTTAATACTTGTGCCATTTATACCAGGTGTAAGTAACGGTGTCCCGTTTTTTTATCAGTGAGTTTACACCATGATTTTTAATTGAAAATCTGATTTTTCTCCCGGAAAATTCATAAATTTTCCGAATTTCTTATTATTTTTTTCTAAATTTCCTGGAGTAATATAACTAAATTAACGTTAACAAATCATATTCTGTAAAAAAAAACAATAATTACACAAAAAATAAACTTTGCAATGTAAATCGTATTACATTTCCATCATACTGCGCGCGGAATCAGCTGTTTGAGTCATCGAACGTCAGCGTACCGGTGAGAGCGGAACAGAAATGATGCCGGCCTTTTTTTCGCTTTAAAAGCTTATCCGGGAAAAATAAACATCGGTAAACAAATAATAGCATTGGTCTGAACTGACTATTAAAAAAAATGGGACACCGTCACATACTACTAAGGGAAGAATAAGATCCAATCGTATTTATCAAAATACAGTTCTAAATTTTTTAACTTGTAGTGAAATTTGCCGCCATGAATAACAACCAACAAGTACACGTAAGCAAATTTCATCACCATTAATAACACCCGGGTGGACGCGATTATCCTACGCTGAAGAACAGCATAATTCAATTGGCTTCGTGATAAAAATTCACCGTGGATAGTAATAGGCAACTCAACTAATTTATGCTCAGCAGAGACGATGATGATTAATATACTCGTAGTATGACCTATACTCAACCTGCAACCCGCCGAGTCTTTGTGATTGAGTTACTTGAGTTACTAAATTGTAAACCACCAGAGAAACTGCCGCCGCACCGAGGAAATGGGTAACTAGATTTCCCTACCGCGGGCGTTGCATTGCGCGTTGCTCGAGCGAGGGCTTTTCTTTCTTCTATACTAATACTAGGTAATATTATAAAGAGAAAAGAGTCGATTGCTTGTTTGCATTGAATGGGCTCCGAAACTACTGGACCGATTTCAAAATTCTTTCGCATTTAAAATTATTTTTCCTACGGGAAAATATATACTTCCCAGGGGAAAAGTATGTTCTTTATTAATAACTATCGGGAAGCTAGTCATTAATAAAGAACATACTTCGTTAATTTTGAATAACGTTTTTTTTTACACCTAAAACACGCTTCTGGGTCATTTTAACCATCTATGAATGACCTAGAAGTATATGCTGAGGCGCGGCCTTTTAAACATACACACACAAAAATAATTGTATTTCTAGTTCTGTTACTGTTCTGTTTATTTCTGTTATTGTTTTATTTATTTATTTATTTTTCAAAATATTGTTTTTTATTTCTGTGTGTTTACTAAACGTTTCTTTCTTTCTTGCGGCCCACGACACCATGACTGAAACATGTTTGTGGCCCTTACCAAAAAAAAAAATGTTGGGTATCGCTGATATAGATGGATATTGGCTCAGAAAAATTAATACATAACAACAAAAAATAACGGGCTTCACTGTCGCCGTGGCAACTGAGCTTTAGAACAAGTTTAAATCTTGTTCCACCGAATGTTTCAATAAAAGGAATTCGGGTCAAACTCGGAACTTCAAGGTGCTGCCAAGGGAGGCACGTGGAGAAACGCTCGTGTTTGTGTTCATTGATCAAATATTTTTGTTTCGCATCACAGCAGCGAGACGAGATGTGTACCCGCTTTGTTAGAACAAGGTTGAAGCTGTTGTGTTACCGCCTATCTTGTTACGTAAAATCAACTTGAACAGATAATTAAACGTTCTTGTTTTGGCGGCACAACTGTCAAGAGTTTATTTATTTATTTATTTATTGTAGGGAAACAAACAGTATACATTTTAAAATAATTAGCACATTAAAAATAGGACATAAACCAGTAAAGTTTCCACTTATAACATAAACATAAAAACTGTCACAGTTGGTTTAAGGAACAATTGATTGAACAATTGATTTAATTAGTGTGTCTAAAAGGAGAAGTGAAGTGAATTAAAACGCTAAAATTACTTAATAATACTATTCACGACCTTTTTATACGCTCCTACCGTTGAACAAAATATATCTGCAGTTTGGAAGTCTTTGTTATAATTACGGCAGGTGCACAGTAAAAAGGCATTACTAGCATAATTAGTTGAGACCACTGGCACACTAAATGTCGGATGATGACGAGAATTTAACCGGGGACATCTCAAATGAATGTTACTTAAAAGGAAGGGGGAATCAATAAAATTATTTAAAATTTTGAATAAAAACATCTGATCTTTTTCAATTCGACGTGAAGATAAAGAAGGAATGCAGCTGGGTTTTGTATCGCCAAGTATGTTGAGTTTGAATTTTAGATGTTTGTTAAATTTATGTTGTATTGTCTCGATGTTATTAATGTATTTTTTATAATGAGGATTCCATACTACTGACCCAGTTATATTTAGTTATATTTCTTGCTGGCAACCCGGCATGGAGTACTCAAAAATGATGTCTCAATAATTTTATTATTAACTTTTCTAAGTAGACGGTTACTATTTTATGACCCCGGTTAATTTAAGAGATGCTTCAGGAAACTTTCATTATTTTATAAAAAATACTGCACTAAATTAGTGCAGTGTTTTTTGGATATTTTAGAAAATTAATATAAAATTAAAGTGGTGAGTTATAATATATTTTTATTAACGTACAATGGTGTCCTTGTGGGAGTTGTGTATTTACAAGTGTTACGGGAATCGCTTGTACAGTAAGCTCCCATTCAAGCTTTACATTTACACTATGAAAACCGCCACTATTACGAGCGACATAAGAACGGTCCAAAGGTCAAACAGTATAGCTTGATAAGGAGCTTACTGTACCATAGGCGACAGCAGCTTCAAACCATGAGGTTAGTCTCCTTGTTACCAACTTTGTTGTATAAAAAAATCTGTATGTCCAATCCTAGTTCAGAATCTGTCCTATACCGAACAAGTTTATTTACGATGCGTTGTACATTTAATTTTGTAATGTCACTTTGAAAGACCGAAGATTGTGTCTGATCTTATATTACGATTAAATTCTCAGAAACCACTATCGAACAAAACTAACTAAACATCAGCCAAAAGAGGTCCCCTGCTTTCCTCCCTAAAAGTTACAAAAACGATTGTTCACTAGCGACAGACGCATCCAGTGTTTCATACAAACGTTTTGTCGTCATTCCATGTTATAAGGACTACCTACCAACGCTGAATGGTAACTACGAGTATAGTTAGACCTAGAACCGCTTCAATGTAATTGCAATAAAAACGCTAACCTTATAGGGCTATACCACCAACGTTTCTTTGAAGCAACCAAAACTTGGAGCTAGATCATCGCCGGATTATGGAAGACGGAATGCTGTGTTGAATATTAATGGTCCCACCGTCCCGGTATATTTTAACGTCGGCCAGCCAAAGCTGAAGCAGATCCTCACATCTCACCATCGATCAAATCGACTTATCGCGTCGGCATCGCGGCCTGCCCATTCATTTTCTACTCCTACATACGAGGGAAAAAATGCAGCCGCTATTTTCTGTCTGAATCCGGCCTTACGACGTTATTTCGGCATGTCAACGTTTAAGTGTGACCTTATAATCTCGTGTCTTTGTACTTCTTATATAACCTAAATTTTTTATTTGTGATTTTGCAAAATGGTTAAACAAACGAGATTAAAATCTTTAATTTCACTAATGTCTTCATAGCTTAAATAATTGTTGAGGACTATAATAGTGGGTCTGATCTGCCGATGATACTTATGTTCCAAAACTATTATGGTCATCACTCATCTATACTAACTATATAGGTACTTACTTACTAGTATTATAAAGAGGAATGATTTGTATGTTTGTATTGAATAGGCTCCGAAACTACTAAACCGATTTAAAAAATTCTTTCACCATTAGAATGCTACATTGTCCCTGAGTAACATAGGCTACAAAATTATTTTTCCTACGGGTAAATATTAAATTCCCACGGGAAAAAAATAACTCAGGCGAAGTCGCTATCGGAAAGCTAGTCATACCACAGATTACTTATTAGTTACTACGTAACAGATAAATTACTCCAAAGAAAATGTTCGATACCTAACGCGTTAATAGCCTACTTTTTCTACCGCGTTCAAAAATGCACCTACAGCTTTGAGTGCAAAGTCAGTATTGCTTCGCAGCTGCGCGAGACTACGCGACGTCAAAGCGAACGCAATCGGACTGGGGTTGCATCTTACGGTAAAAATATTTCAACCAATTTTGTTTTAGGAAAATAAAAACCATATCGAATATTTACAAATGTTTTATTTCAATATGATGTTTTACAAATTTTTACATGCTAAAAATTTCCGGTTGTTAAATGAATAGTGGAAAAAATTCGGAATCGGACATACAGTTTTAACATGTATTGAAGTGGAAAACAAGAGCAAGATGGGGAGAAATTTACTTTTGTAAGTGGTCAAATATGTTGCTGCCAGGTTATTGTATCAAACGATGTTCAAAATTTTTACCTCGAAAAAACTGTTACCTCGAGTTCTCGTGCATAGTTAGAAAAAGCATCAGAGGGAACTTTCAGCCTGCCGGAAAATGATGATGACTTATTAAAGGTTTAAAGTGTGCGAACATTCGAAGTCCAGAATTTTATTTCATACGGAATTTTCTTGAATAAAACTAACGTGCAATAAGCATAAATTACTTAATTAGTTCGTATGAAAATTAATCGATCGTAACATTTGTAACACAAATAATGCAACAGTGCGTACCCGCGCATCCGACGGTTGTTGCTGGCAGCCTACTAATTTCGCACCGCCCGCCGTCGGTGCGGGCGAGAGTAGGCTAATAACGCGCGCAAGTACATCGAGTGACAGAGGCCTGGTTATACATAATTTGCCAGTACACAGTATACCTACGCTTGTCTGGGTGTAAGATTTTTTGTCTTTAATGAAAACTTCACCGATCTAACGAAATTGCGGTTTCTTTCTTTACTTAGAAGCACTTTTGTATTTATGAGACACACTACTGAAGTTTTCATAAAAAAAATATGTTGATTTATTTTATTTAAATACCATCCGATTTTATATCTCTTGTAATTTCTGCCAAAAATGTTAAGTTTTTTCACAATTGAAGACTGATTGAAATAAATAAATATTTTAACATTTATTACGTCTTATCCCACTGCGTTTTTCGTTTCGTTCTTTTATTCTTTTAGAGCGTTTAGGTTATACAAAGAGCCTCAAAGAGGTAGATATTGACAGACAAGAAAAGAAGCTGTTTGCATCCTTATAGTGGTTGCGGGTTAAAAGAAACTGATACACATTAATTGCGACGTCTTATTTACGTTGCTGTAGTGAATAAATCAGTCAAACAAAGTCAGTCAAAAGCAACTGAGTAAGTACCATGATAAATCCCGTATATACCTATATCGACAAAATGAAAACATACGCCGTCGGACCAATTTATTCTGCGAATTCCATAACAGCTGACTTGGGGATCTGAGCATAACAACACATCTATTTAGGAAAGAAGGAAAACGTTGCTAATTCTACTACATACCTAAGTGAGTAATATTATATCGGGAGCATTGTTTTTCGCTATGTTTAATTGGAAATTAACGTTTATATGCTAAAAATATTATTTGAATATGTTGCCGTATTAAGTATATACCGTATAATATTGCTCTGTGGTTGAAACCATACCACCACTGGCAATAAGTGCAATAACCCTGATAGTATTTTTTGTTTTATTTAACGGTTTATAAAACTAAATTCAATCTTTGTATTAACAGCATGTGTTAAGATAGTCTACAGATAAAATATTAGAAAATCGAAACACAGCATTAGTAACTTATTATAATTAGTGTTAAATACACTTTAAGATATTAAGAGTAATACAAGCAAATCATTTTTTGCTGAGGCTATAGAACTAATGAAAATATAATTGGCTGTTTTATATGCGAGGCAGAGCCAACGAAATCTTGCTTCAGAAAATCAGTGAAATCAACATAAACTACCTTAAGCAGATATATAATATCAGCCACCATCCCACGCTTTTTATATAAAGATACTTATCTTGTAGTTTTCTAGTCGTTGTTCATAGCTGGAAGGACTGTGAAATTTGTTAACTGCGTAGCAGAGCTGATGATATAGGAAAGAAAAGTGGACCCGAGTGACAGCCCTAAGGGACTCCTTTTGGTACTTTAAAAATATTGGACTTAAAAACGTTTGTATACACAAGTTGTGATCGATATTTTATTTAGAACACGCGCCATTTGAGTAAAAAGAGACCCACGAACATTCATATATTTATTTATTTTGTGGTCAATCAGATCAAAGGCAGAATAAATAATCTGTTTTGAATTGCATATAGCGTCCAGTTATCCAATACAAAATCTTTTGAAAAAAATAGTCATAGTAATTCAAATTTTATTTGCAATAATAATAAATGAATTGATGGAATTTAATCCGCTAGCCAAGGTAACCATTGTTTTAATGTAGTACTTAATAAAGCATACGACGTATAAGTTGGCAGGCTATGAGTCGATGGTGGAGGGAAATCTAGGCTTTGTTACTCCAAGTTATAAGGTCGCTCTTGGCAGTATACAAACATCCTCATAATTCACAGTAGCATGATAAGACCGAAACTAAAACACTTCAGCGAAAATATTTTACCACACAAAGATAGGAAACATATTCGAGAAGGTCAGTAATGTGGACCGAGCGAGAGAAGTTTTATGGTTAACGGATTCTTTATCCTCAGATTATTTAATTTTAAACATTTCTATTCTCGTTACTAAGTCATTTTCTTCGTATAAGAACGTACTTATTAGACAGCCAAGTACTACTTCAAGATAACTTCGTGTTTCCGAAGATGAAAGACACATCTAGGCAGTATAATGATATAGAGCTGCTCTTGCGAGTGTTGACGCCTTCACCAACTAGGCCACCGAGCTCTTCCCCGTCCGGACGAAATTCTTAGCCCTATTGATCTTGTTAAGCCAAAGTAATCTTTAGTCACTGTATGTTGGAGACGCGGGTTCAAATCCCGACCGAGACGATATTTTTATTCATTGATTTTATATATTTTTTAATTTATTTAACATTTTTTAAGAAAATGAAAAGTTCTATATAAAATATAGATCAGACTGTACATGTGTGCTGAATTGACTAAAACGGCTCAGCGAGAATCTTCGTTCCAAACACGATTTCAGCAGTCATCATCATTATCATTTTAGCCACACCTGCTGCTGGGGAGAAGAAAAGAATAAAAGTATTAATTTAAATCACCAAATCACAAATTTTACAAGTTTGACTCCTGAGCTACTTAGAAAATAACTTCCCGGTCCCGAACGGGCCCTCCACAGAGATGGAGAGGTTTCAGAGGCTTAGCCGAGTATCTGGACATAGTGATTAGTCCAACGACACACCCATGGATATGCCGTTGAAATTATCACTGAAAGTGGACTGTTTAGTCAACTTGGCCCCTTAATATCGTAATAGATAATCCTGCCCTAAAAAGTAATAATGGTTGTGGTTTAAACCGATTGCTATCCCAAGTAGTCACCACATAATTTGAAACTAACTTTTTAACACCCTAAACGTGGTCTACATATTACTGTGGAAGATTAAAAAAATGAATTAGACAAAGGGAGCAAATAGCACAGCGTGGAATAATCGATGTAGAACTTTTTCAATTCCGTTGCACCGGCTTCGCTGTCACATTGTGTCGCTTCAGTCTCGCATAAAGCTGCACGTGGTTTTGTTTGTCGCGTGCTGTAATACATTCTCTTAGAAACTCGTTAAACGCTGTAAAGAATGGGAAATCGCGCATCGTATTGAAAATTCCGAACATTTCCAACTGTTCCGAAACAGCTTCGAATCAGAAGTCCAATAAAATCCGTTTAAAGCAATGGAATAAGTGTACTGATGTTATAGTGAAAAGTTTTTTAAATACATTAAAATTTGCTCAAAAAGTAGACTTTACCATGTGTGTTAAGCCCGCGGAAAGTTATTCTTTTCCGCACTAGTGCATGATATAACCTAGAAATGCATGATGGAGGTTTTTTATCAAAAGTTTTTTGTAATTAATGTCTATTTTACACCGTAAATACCATTAATACATGAATTAAATTTAAAATATTTCTGTTGTAATGTATAATGTAAATAAATACATATATGACGCAACAAATAGGCGCTGAGTGCGATAGACACAACTGCAGCTCGGATCGCTGTCCCTATTTATACATCCATGTTTAAATACGGCAGAAAATCTGGTCAATTTATTAGGTTTGAAGGTTTACATTTTCTTTAATGATTACGTTAATAAAAAAAACAGGAAAATATTAATAGTGGTTAAGGAATTTTATGGAAGAAATAAACCAGCTATTAATATTATCCAAACAGGACTACGTTTGTATGGAAAAAGGTCCGTATGATTTCCTCTTAAAGGTTCGTCCTGAGGCCCATTGTATTGGTTCCGTTGATCATCGAGCATCAATAATATCATTGAAGTGAAATTGTTCATTGTGTGTTTATATTTAAGTTTTATATAAAGGGCTAAAATAAGATTATGACTCGATTTTTGTTTGACTTGTTACTCTAAAAATCATAAAAAAACAAACGCACAACAATGCGGGGGTTGCTGTGAACGGAAAGCTAATTATTTAGAAAAATAACAACGTCGACCTAAAATTGGCATTAAAGCTGTAACAATTTTAAAATACTAGAAAAACGAATCGGTGTAATCTCGAATTTATGTAAAATCCAAAAACGTCAATAAAAAATACCTTTAAAAAACATTTACTAACATTTTGATAATTTACAATTTATTTTAATGCCAATATTTGTTAGGAATTTTAACACAATTATATTCAATACTAGCTTACCGCTCGCAGTTTCGCCCGCATTATCTTAGTTTTTCCCGTGGGAATTCCATATTTACCCGTAGGAAAATATTATATAGCCTATAATTATTACTCAGTGATATTGTAGTATTAGTGAAAAAAAATTTCAAATCGGTCCAGTAGTTTCGGAGCCTATTCAATAAAAACATACAAAAATACAAATCATTCCACTTTAAAATAATTATTAGTATAGATTTAACATTCAATTCGAAAATCTATCGAAATTATTGATAATTAGTGTTCCAAATTATATTCGCAACACGCATACAAACAATGGCAGTAGGACAAAGCGGACGTGATTGCAGCACTCATTTACATGTTTCATTGACCGACAATTTAATTTTCGCACTCAGCCGCCAGGGGATGGTAATTTCGCGTTTCACACGCCCGCGGTACAGCTACGCATATTTCCATAAAACAGAGAAATTCCGTCTTTATTGTTACGTAATTAGCAGTTGTGTCAAAATGGCAAGTAAATTTAAAGCGGTGGTGGCGTCGCCGTCGCGCTGTCAAAGAGGAAACGCGAATTTCCTCGCTCAGAATAATAAATACTCAGTGTATCGACGAATAATTTACTTTTTTGAATTATTCATGTCGCTTTATCAAGCCACTTTATGGGCATATTTCGCGGAGACCTTTTGTGCTCATTTAACTTTAGCGTAAACAAAATAAGAGTCCTAGAATTATGCATAAGCAAGTAATTTGATTAAAATTACCAATATGCATAAATGTTGGGTATCCCTAAAGTCACTCTAGAAATCATTGTGGAGACACTGTCAAGTTTATTCGCCGAGCGATTGTCGCTTATTTTTATGATCTGTGAGGTTTGCCCGAAGAGTGAAGTGGGGAAAACCATCTCTGCGTATGTGTTGCTGGTTCTAGGTCGGCAAGTGGTTGGAAACTGTATACTTTTTGCCACCTATATACAAGCAGGTACACAGCGAGACAATGGCTACAGACTGCGAAACCATGGACATAGAAATATTCTATTCTTTCAAAATAATATACATCAACATTGTCCAATATCAAAACAAATATTTAGTCTTCGCTGTAAATGGCGTTGTGGACCCTACATACACGCGCCCTATATGGCAAGGAGAACATCGAATTGAATTTCTTTACAGGCTGTGTGTGAAGACGACCAACCCTCACTTGGCTAGCGTGGTTTACTAAGGCCTAATCACCCTAGTTTAGGGTAGGCTCGAGCCCCTCGGTGGGGACGTAATGAGATGTTAATGATGATGATATTGGCAATTCTAAGAAAACATATACGTTTTTATAAAATAGGTCAATCTCATGCCAAACTCAAACATTCTGTCATGTGTGCGTCGAGTTCTATTAAATTAATGTTTATTTTCCTCTTTTTAGAGCATTAAAATAAAAGCTTGTTTTTAAAAATGTTTTTAACTTTTAATTTTATGTTAAACACTGGTTGATTACTAGTATAGTGTAGTGTAGTCTCCATCATTTAGGTGTGGATATTTTTTTTATAAATGTTTAATTGACATATTTCAACCTTAAGACGAATTCGCAAATTTTGCTACATAAATTTCACCCCGCTACGCTATCAGCTTTTCCGTCGGTTCCCGTCGCCGGTTTGGAATGGTCATATGTGACTTCATAAAATTTCAATTGGAGCCTCCTGAGACAAAGATGTGATCGATGTTAAGTCTCAGTAGTGAACCCAAGCTCAACGCTTAGTAAACCCTAGTAAACCCTTCTTTCTGTTATGCAATAATGATGCAGTTGTTACCACCTTACTTAATCGTAAGTATCTTTCATTATACTTTAACCGCCAACATCTGAAAAGTATTATCCAATATTATTGAGATATGTTGAATGGCTTGACACATAGTCAAAACAACTGAACTCACTCCAGCTGAACTGACCGTTTCACGTTGAAAATAATTTAAACTAGGATAAAAGCGCTTTTAACGACTACCTATTTAAAAAGATTTATGGTTTCGTAACTGTACTAGAGTTTTTCCAACGAACATACGCCGAAATGAAATAGTATAGAGCGCGATCGTTCTCTTACAAGTCTCTTTTTTGGAACAAAAACAACGCAGCGATAAAATTTAAGGGCACATACGTGACACGTCGTACCTTATCGGCGTTCGCAGCTCTCGTGCGTTTTTCGGAATGAACGCGCGTAATGAGCGGCTATAAGTCTGAGTGTGAACGCTGATAGTTCGATGTAGTAATGTCCTTTGAACGAAAGGGGAGGGCTCTCTATAACTTTGGATTTGTTTTTATACTTTTTCTACCTACTCAGTCATTTTGTAATGGTTTTTATTTCCGTGATAGGGTAATCCGCTACATGATTTTGATTGGCAATGATAAAATATTTTATTTTTACAACTTTGAAATTTGCAATTACATTTTTTTAAAACCTATAGCCTAACTTTTTCATTTATAGCTTTCCACCTGCGTGATTTTCATTTTGCCTGTAGTACAAACTTTAATGCAGAATAAGCTTTCAAAAAAATAAATCCATTGAAATACGTTATGTAGCTTTCAATCAAACTTAAACAAAATTTCATTCCCTATTTCACCCTTTTGAGGGTGAAATTCTGAAAAGGCTAAAACATGCGTTAGCTTGTTTCTATTTAACCACAAGTATTATGAGTGACTGTTTCCACTTACCATCAGGTGGGCAGTTTGCTTGTTTGCCAACTTAGTTGTATAAAAAAATATATTTATTAGATATACGTAAAAATACCGAACGTGAAGCCGAAACCCACGTACTGAACCCATCGTAAGTATCATTTTTGTCTTCTAGACCATACCTATTTTTGAATTACGTATGCGATTTAGAAATCACCGCTGACTAAATAGTCAGCGATGACTTTGAAGTCACGAATTCCCAAACATCCTATTTTTGAAAGTCGAACGCAGAACTGCCAACATAGATAAAGTACACACATACGTAAGGGTTCGGTTCCACGCAGAATGTAGCCGTTTTCGGTATATACCGGTTATTATACGGCTAAAAATTCATTGCAACTAGGCCAAAATATAAGAAAATACTGGTCTAAGTTTGTTTGTGACACAAATTTAAAAGATTTTAAACTTATACACGGTTATTTTTTTATCCCCCTGGAAAATGTTAGGGACGCTTCAGGACACATCTAATATTATATAAAAAAAATAAAATAAAAAAATAAAAAATATACACGGTTATTTTTTATCACCCTGGAAAATTTAAGGGAGGCTTCACGACATGGTATTAGAATGTTTTAAATATGAATAAAAAAAATAACTCGCTTACTTAATTTTATATAAATTTTCAAAAAAATACAAACAATGACGCACTAGATGAGAGCAGCATTTTTTGAGATTATTTTTTTTTTTTATATGATATTTGATGTGTCCTGCCTGAATCGTCCCTAAAATTTTCCAGGGTGATAAAAAAATAACCGTGTATATAAAAAAAATATCTAAAAATGCTGCTCTCAACTAGTGCAGCATTATTTGTATTTTTTAAATAATTAAAATAAAATTAAGTAAGTGAGTTATTTTTTTATATTTATATTTAAGTCATTCTAATACCATGTCGTGAAGCGTCCCTTAAATTTTCCAGGGTGATAAAAAAATAACCGTGTATAATTACTTATTTGAGAAATTTTAAATCCAACTCAAAATCAACACACATCAACTTCAAACTTGTCAATTTGTTCTCTAAACAAAACACAGATAACGTTTCTACAGTTATGTATGACTTGTTTACGACTGGGTGAGGGCACTCGTAATGAAATCACATCCGTGACTAAGGCAGTCACATACGTGATATTCAAAAATAAGAATTATTGAAAATCGGTGATTATTAGTCACATCGGTGATTTCGAAGTCGTATACGTAATTCAAAAATAGCTCTCCTGGGACGTTAATAGTTACCGAGATATTTATGTTCAAAGTGACAATTATTTTTTCGGGGTTTTTACACCTTTTGGTGTAAAAACCCCGAAAACATTTGGAACATTATTTGTTAATTTTCATCCAAAGAAACACCAAAGAAAAAATCAGTATTTATTAACAAATAAAAGATTTTAATTTACAATTTTTTGCTGTCTATTATAGTGACGTTAATGGTTAAAAAAATATTAATTAAAGGTTTTGGTTTTTCTTTTTGAAATATTGAACCCTAAGAAGGTTAGTTATGTTCAATTAATCCATAAATTTTTCTGACTTTTAATTTTACTATAGATTTTTTATGTTTAAGGGGGCACAGTCAGTCCACGGTTTACGGTGAAGGAAAACATCGTGAGGAAACTTGCACACACCTGTGAAGAAAGAATTTCTTTACAAGATGTGTGTGAAGTCGACCAATCCGCACTTGGCCAGCGTGGTTGACTAAGGCCTAATCGCCCTAGTTTAGGGTAGGCTCGAGCCCCTCGGTGGGGACGTATAGAGCTGTTGATGATGATGATGATGAGTCAGTCCACTAGCGCCGCCATTCGCTTTTTATTAATTACTAGCTTTTCGCCATCAAAATGCTTAACACAGTGTTTAGTTATTTCCTCCATTTTATTCCATAATGATTCAACTTTATTCTGCCTTTCTTGAGCAGCGGCCATTTCGAAATTAGGACAATTTTCGTAGGTTCGTAATGCTCTAGGTATTCTTTCTGGGCCTACTTTCATTTAATATCCATATTGCTGGGTTTGAAAAGGAACTTTTATCCGCCTTTTTTGAGCGGTGGCCATGTTGAATTTACGTCAATGTTGCTACGTTCATAGTGCTCTACTAATTAAGGCCTTCCATTGGATATCCATATTGCTGGGTTTGGAAACTAGAATTTGTAACACAGTGAACTTCAGATTTGTTACCCTCTGACCAAATTGGACAAAACCGTCCTAATCCCATTTCTCCGTAACTACGTAGCCCCGAAATAAAAAAGCCAATAAAACTAATATACACTGCTAATTTATAAGGTCGTTTGGACCCTTCACTGACAGTGGATAACCCGCATAATGCGACACTGAAACTGTTGTTAGTGGTTTTTGTCCTCGTCGGCCCTTTCAGCCTCCATTAACGAATAACTTCACGACAGGGACGAAACTGATTATTTTTAACTGTGAATACAAATGTAAAAATTGTGTTTAAATTAATAGGTACTGGTACGTACACATTAATAATATAATTAAATGCGGTATTTACAGTCAGATTGCAGTCAGAAGAAAATTTTACAGGAAATGTCTCCCGCGCAAACTATTCAGTTTACAAAAATATGATATTAGAAACCTCAATATCATTTCTATAGACCTATCCATAGATAGACCAAACCCTACTAGACAACCCTTCACCCTACCCCACACGTATGGGTTTGATGAAAAAAAAATTTTTGAGATTCAGTTCTAAGTATGGGGAACCCCCTAAAATTGCTTTTTTCTATTTTCGTGTGAAAATCTTAAGCAGTTCACAGAATACATCTACTTACCAAGTTTAGTTCTTATAGTTACGAAAAAAAGTGGCTGTGACATACGGACGGACAGACAGACAGACGTGACGAATCTATAAGTGTTCCGTTTTTTACTATTTTGCTTCGGAACCCTAAAAACTAGCGAGCTAACACGGTGCAATGTAATAATACTATAGCATATATTGGTAACGGTATTTTTTTCTGAGAAGACATATTTAGTGTATGTATTAGTACTCATAATATTAAATCATGAAGATTGTCCTTTTTATTGATCCCCAAATAACGTATTTGAAAGGAGAGAAAAGAATGAAAAATGTTTTTTTTAATGTCACTAGCACGATATAATATACATAACACGTTTAAGCCATTAGTGACTTGAGACAACTGTTAAACACGTTTCAGCCATGATTGCCCTGTGATGACTGCTCAACACGTTTAAGCCATCAGTGATTTAAGAGAACTGTTAATCACGTTTAAGCCATCAGAGACCTGAGACAACTGTTAAATACGTTAAATGCGAGACAACTGTAAAACACATTTAAGCCGACTGACCTGAGACAACGTTAAAACACGTTCAAGCGAAATAACAGTCAAAGACATTTAAGCGAGACAAGTTGGTGGTGCCCCAAGTAGACTCCACCACGTCGGCGTTTCACCGAATAAGGAATTTTGGGTTGATTGCTGATTACTAACAGCTCATAGAAAGGATTGTGGCTTACCCCGAGTCCTATTGTCTCCGTCCGTCTCCTCCGTAGCCGGTGGACTTCCTGAGCTAGCTCGAAGGAAGTCGCGGCTCCTGAAGATCTGCAGTGGATCCACCGGTGGAGACCGGAGCACTACAAATGCCTAATAGGCCACCACGACTCACACACGCGATTTCGCACAACACAAAGCGGGCTTTCGCACCCCGATATTAGGTGCGCCGCGCAAATCACTATTTGCTTGAATATTGTATATTATATTTTATTCCGGCCTGCCATAACCTCTAAGCATGTCATGACATTTCGACTCGACTCAACTGACATGTCACATGCGGCCGGCCGCCAAAAAAGCTGTCACTGCACAGACCACAATGCAGTATTGCTACTCGCTCTTCCTCGAGCGTGAACATCCCCCCGCTCCGGACAGTCCCGGACTGTCCGCCAAATCAGTCTAAGGGGAGGCGAGAAAGAGTAGCGACCGCGCGCTTCAAAACAGAATCCCCAACTAGGACCTCGGCAAACCTGGGCACACCATCAGACCCTAGAGTAAGTTGGACAATGCGTCCGCGACGCCAACGTAAGGGTGGCAGGTTTGGGTCCTTCACTAACACGAGGTCTCCAACCCTCGGTGGGTTTGTCTTATCTGACCACTTAACGCGCTGTTGCAAAATGTGTAAATATTCAAGGTGCCAGCGGCGCCAGAAACTCTGGGTAAGCTGCTGGAGCAACTCAAACCGCGAAAGGCGTCCGGGATTGATATCTCTATAAGGATACTCGGGCAGGGCGTTAAGTGGTCTGCCTATCAAGAAATGGCCCGGCGTGAGGGCCTGCAAATCGTTCGCGTCGGTAGACAACGGACATAACGGACGCGAGTTGAGAACCGCCTCAATCTTATGAAACACCGTCGCGAGTTCCTCAAACGTGAGAATAGTCTCCCCAATAACGCGGCGAAGGTGAGTCTTGGCGGCCTTTACAACAGATTCAAAAATCCCTCCCCAGTGAGGGCAAGACGGCGGGGAGTATCGCCATGTTACCCCCCTACGGGAGAGTGTGGATCCGATCTCAATATTATTTTTATCTAAAAATTCACAAACTTCTCTTATATGTCTATCAGTGCCCTTGAAGTTCGTCCCACAATCGGACCGAATTAGAGAAGGCAGTCCCCGGCGGGAGACAAATCTGCCTAACGCTGCTAAGAAAGCGTCCATGGTGAGTGCACTCACCACCTCCAAATGAACGGCTTTAGTGGCCAAACAAACAAACACACACAAATAAGCCTTTTCAGTCTTAGCATTACGGAGTCGCGACGTTTTTATAGTGAACGGTCCCGCGAAATCAGTTCCAACTCCTAAGAAGGTCATCGATTCATTCACACGATCAGCAGGCAAATCACCCATTTGGGGCTGCATCGTCTCGGGGCGTAAACGATAGCAGGGCAGACATCGAAAGATAACAGATCGGATTATTCTTCGCGCTGACAAAATCCAAAACTCCCGTTGGAGGAGCGCGGTCAATGCATTACATCCGGCATGAGCATTCTTCACATGGCGATCAATGATCAACAATCGCACCAATGGTCCGTCCTTGGGGAGCAACAGGGGATGACGTGATCTATAAGGCAAGTTAGCGTGCCTCAATCGGCCTCCTACACGCAACAATCCCTTATCATCCAGAAAGGGAGTCAAACGCACCAAGGGTCCCTTCAATTTGGACGTCCCGGTACGGAAAATCTTAAGTTCCGGTTCAAACGCTCTAGACTGGGTCATACGCACCCAATGCAGAAGAGCATCTTGGCGCTCCTGCGGTGAGAGGACCGGACACAAATCTTTGTCCTGAGGCCGGCGACAATTTCGTATAAATCTTCTTATCCAAGCGGTCACGCCGAGCAACTTGTCCAGAGAACTGTAGCGGTCTAATAAAAATTCCCGCTCTGGAGCCGCCATAGTCTCGACAGCGTGAACACGCAAGCCCGGATTTGGTACCTTCACCACAGCTGGTGTGGAAGGCCAAGACGGTTGTAACAACCAGTCGGGACCCCACCACAGAGTGTGGTCAATAAGCTGAGGGGCTTCGCTGCCACGTGATGCACAGTCAGCAGGGTTTATTTCACCTGGCACGTGGCGCCAAATCAACGTGGCCTTCGAGGCCTGTATTTGGGATACCCGATTGGCCACAAATACTTCCAGGGAGTGGACGGAGTTCTTAATCCAACACAGGACAACCTGACTGTCGGACCAAGCAAAGAGCGACTCAAAGTCCACACTACGTCCCAGGGTGTCAACAACGTGGCTCATCAAACGAACCAGAAGAGTAGCTCCAGACAATTCTAACTTCGAAATCGTTAATCGAGTCCGAAGTGGAGCAACCTTACTCTTAGCAATTAGTAAGTGGAGCTTAACAGCTCCTCTATCATCGACCGTCCGGATATATACGACGGCTGCGTATCCACTCTCAGACGCGTCACAAAAGCCATGAAGGCTGGCCGTAAACCGTCCCTTAGGCAGTATATGTCTAGGGATACTAACACGGTTAATGTCGGGGAGAGACGACATAAAGGACTCCCAATCTCGCAGCAAACGGCCCGAGAGGGGCTCATCCCACGACACTTCGGCTGACCAAAGTTCCTGTAGGAAGCACTTCATCCAAAACACTACGGGACTAATCCAGCCATTTGGGTCAAAGGTACGAGCTACTGTAGACAAAACCAACCGTTTCGTCCAGACCTTGGGGCTTGGCAGCTCCAATCGATAGGTGAACGTGTCCTGGACAGGTCTGTATTGCACTCCCAAAACAGACAGTAAATCTGGAGTGTTGGCATTCTCAAAAATATGAGGCTCCTGCTGGTGGTCGTCTGGCAAGTCACACAAAAGCTGAGGTGAGTTGGACATCCACTTCCTCAGTTCATAACCACCAGCCCCGAGAAGAGCAATTAGTTCATCTCGCAAAATCAAGGCTTCCTCGACACTAGAGGAGCCCGTACAAATATCATCAACAAATGCATCCTCCTTGAGAACCAAGGATGCGCGAGGGTATCGTAATCGTTCACGTTCAGCGAGTTCCACAAGTGAGCGAATTGCCACAAAGGGGCTCGAACGCAAACCGTATGTATTGGTGTTCAGCTCGTAGACCAGCATGGGATCCCTGGGATCCTCCCTCCATAATATGAGCTGATATCGCCTATCGTCCGGGTGAATCACAGTCTGCCGAAACATCATCCGGATATCGGTCACAAAGACGACGGCATGGCGACGGAAGTTGGTCAATACATCACCCACCTCGTGGTGCAACTTCGATCCAGCATGCAGACATTGATTCAGCGAAACTCCGGTAGACGTAGGAGCTGACCCATCAAAAACAACGCGTATCTTCCCGGTGGAAGGTTTCAAAACCGCGTGGTGAGGAAGAAAATTATGTTCCTCGTTTCGCCAGTCCAGTCGCGAGACCGACATGTGCCCCAGTTGCTCATATTCTCGCATGAAGTCGACATACTTCTGTTTGAGGTCGGAGTTCCTACTCATACGACGCTCCATGGACAGCAGCCGCTTCTCGGCCAACGGCCGGGAGCTGCCAAGTGAGGGGCGAACTGACAAAAAGGGCAAACGAGTGATCAGCCGTCCCGAGTGAAGGCGACCTGTATTGTTCTGGTAGAACAACTCACACTCCTCGTCTAAGGGGTTCACTCGCTTCACGGTAGGTGGCTCTTCCACCTCCCAAAACCGTTGCAGGACATCCGATAAGGTGGAGCTAACAGTTATGTAACTGTCCACCGATGGAGATGGTGGGTTATGCCTAACTGGTCCCATCACTACAAACCCAAGCGATGTAGATAAGGCTACCAGCCCACCCTTCTGTAACTCTCTCCTCTTCCCACAATACACGCGGCCTAGAACATCGGCACCGAGCAATAAGTGAATCGGACCGGTTCGGTGGAAGGAAGGGTCAGCCAAGGTCAATCCTGATGTCGCATCAACGACAGCGCGCGAAACGTGCTGTTGCGGAAGCTGACCAACAACCTTCTCATAAACAATCGCGGTAGCGCCAATTTTGGGCGCTGAAGAGAAGTGGGGGGAGAAGGAGAACAAAACCTGACCGATCGGATCCGGGATCCGCAGGTCTCCGATTCCTCGTACCGATTCAAGGTATGGAGATGTGTTCAAACTCAACTGCCGGACCAGCCAGCTGGAGGCAATGCAACCCTGAGCTCCCGTATCCAAAAGGGCGCGAACTAAAACAAAGGTGCCCCTCGGGCCCCACACCTGTACGGAGGCTGTTGGTAACAGCACCTGCTCCTGTGGGGGGGTTGCAGCCGACAGTTGGTTTAGTGAAAATCCTCCCGCATTCCCCGCAACGGGGGGGAAGGGGGGTCCGAAGAAAAATGCGTGCGCGGCGGAGGAATAGGGCGCTCAAGGCGCTCGAGCGGGTCCCAATCCGGCACGTACACACCCCGACCAAAGCTGCATCGGGGGGCCGGGCGGTGCCCATGATGGGCGAAAGTTGGGGGAGCCCGTGACAACCGGGGTCTCTCCATCAGAGGGGGAGAGAAGCGTATTGTCTCCCGACGTGGCTCCCTAATAACCGCGGCCCAATCCCGCGGTGGCGCCTCATAAACGGCGCGTCGATCCCCCCCGCCCGTAGGGGGGGTGGGGCGCCCAATCCTCTCACTGGAGGGGGGGCGCCTGTCCAATCTCCGCGGAGGGGTGGCACGCCCCTCCGATCTCCTCGGAGAGGTGGGTGACCTAGGAGGGCCCCCGCCCGTGTGCGAGTCCCTCTCTCTCACCACCTCACGAGTGTCTCTATTGTTGAAGCACAAAAGGGGGTGATGGGCCCCTCCACAACAGTGGCAATCTCGTGGGTGGGGGCAAGCCGATGCCATATGGGCCCCCAGGCAGCGGTAGCACCAATTCCGCTGCTTGGCCATATTCCTACGCCCCTCGGTGCGTAGGCCAACAAATTTGGGACAGGCCGGCAAACGATGGCCATCCCGCTTGCAACACTTGCAAGGCCTCGGCCTCTCCCCGTGTGGAGAGTTCTGCCGCACTGCAGTATACTGCTTGTGCGGGCGGCGCTCTCTCCGTGGCGCTGCCCGGGTCGCCTCAAAGCGGCCTGTACTCGGTCCCGGTATAGGAACCAGATCCAAGTGGTCGGTCATCCGACACTCATCCTCCAAAAATCTGAGGAGATCCGAGAAGGGGGGGAGGTACGAGGCACTATTGCCCCCATACCTTTGTTCAAAGCGTCCCTTCATCTCCATGGGAAGCTTATCGAGGATGAGGTGGAGCAAAATAAAGGACCACTGATCCACCGGTAGATCAAGTCGTTTGAGCGCGTTAATAGCGCTCAGCAGCGGGTTCAAAATCTCCTTCCTCAATGAGGAGACCCGCGATACTCGTGGCAGCCCTAAAATGGCAGCCACATGTGTGTCCGCTAGCAAGCGAACATTCTGATACCGGGCGGTCAACAACGCCCTTGCAATATCATAACTGTCATCATTGACAGGTAGATGCTGGACAAGTACACCAGCCTCTCCCCGTAAGGCAGAGAGCAAATAGGCCAATTTCTGGCTAGGGAACAGGTCGTCCCTCGAGTGAACCAGGCTATCAAAGAGGTTAATGAACCCCATCCAAGAAGCCAAGTTCCCATCAAAGGTTGGGATGTCTAAAGTGGGCAGTCTGCCCAGCAAGCCGGCCGGGGTAGGCTTGACCTCCCCGGGCGTGCACGACTCACCCCTCCGGGCGGATAGGATTGCCTGAGCCTTGTTTATAATCACATCCGCCTGTTCAAAACACTGATCATAATCGGCATTAAATTGGTCGACTGCCCGCAACTCAGCGGCACCCTCGGCTGGGTGGTCGAGCAGATATTGTTGATGAGCAACGAAAAGCTGCTCCAATTCCTTCAAGCGAGCCGGTACTCCCTCATGCCGAATTAACAAGGCCTGTTCTCGGTCTGGTCGGTCTACCAAAGCGACGGCACTAGCAAAGATTGGGAGGAACTTCAAAGGCAGAACAAAATATATAAACAAACCAAAATCAAGTATAAATGCTAGAACTTAACTAGAACAACAAGGCATTTAACAACAGAATTTTTCAAACAAATTAAATTCAAGCATTAAGTCAATAACTTAACAAACATAATATTCAAGGGCAAACAAAACAAAATCAAATGTAAATGCTAAAACTTAACACAGCAAAATAGTGTATTACAACAACAGCAAAGTCATTTAGCAGCAAAGTTTTTTAAACAAATCAAATTAAAGTATAAGTTTACAACTTAACAAACAAAATAGTCAAGGGCAGAACAAAGATATGAAAAAACAAACCAAAATCAAATATAGGTAAATGCTAGAACTTAACTAGAACAACAAAAGACATTTAACCCCAATTTTTCATATACAATGACAATTAGTTAAGGAGATCGGTCCACAAATGAGCTGGTAGTCGGTTTAAAATCAGCAATCAAAACCAATTAATATGTATTGCCCGTTTGGACAACCAACAAGATTACAATATTAATTGTACAATACTAATCAAATACTCAAATCTAAGAACCACTCAAATCTAAAAACCACGCTCTGCTACCAAGAGATGGTGGTGCCCCAAGTAGACTCCACCACGTCGGCGTTTCACCGAATAAGGAATTTTGGGTTGATTGCTGATTACTAACAGCTCATAGAAAGGATTGTGGCTTACCCCGAGTCCTATTGTCTCCGTCCGTCTCCTCCGTAGCCGGTGGACTTCCTGAGCTAGCTCGAAGGAAGTCGCGGCTCCTGAAGATCTGCAGTGGATCCACCGGTGGAGACCGGAGCACTACAAATGCCTAATAGGCCACCACGACTCACACACGCGATTTCGCACAACACAAAGCGGGCTTTCGCACCCCGATATTAGGTGCGCCGCGCAAATCACTATTTGCTTGAATATTGTATATTATATTTTATTCCGGCCTGCCATAACCTCTAAGCATGTCATGACATTTCGACTCGACTCAACTGACATGTCACATGCGGCCGGCCGCCAAAAAAGCTGTCACTGCACAGACCACAATGCAGTATTGCTACTCGCTCTTCCTCGAGCGTGAACACAAGTGTTAAACACATTTAAATGAGAAAACTGTAAAACACGATTAATCCATGACTGACCTGTTAAGCACGTACAAGCGAGACAACTGTTAAACACGTTTAAGCCGAGACCTGAGACAACGTTAAAAACGTTTAAGCGAAACAACTGTTAAACACGTTTAAGCCATGAATGACCTGTTTAACATGTTTAGGCAAAACAACAGTTAAGCACTTTAAAGCGAGACAACTGTTAAACACATGTAAGCAATACAACTGTTAAACACGATTAAGCGAGACAACTGTTAAACACGTTTAAGATATGATTGACCTGTTAAACACGTTTAGGCAGGACAGCTGTTAAACACGTTTAAGCCGACTGACCTGAGACAACTTTAAACACGATTTAGCGAGACAACTATTAAACAGGTTTAAGCGAAACAACTGTTAAACACGTTTAAGTGAAATAACTGTTAAACACGTTTAAGCGAGACAAGTGTTAAACACGTTTAAGCGAGACAGCTGTTAAAAACGTTTAAGCCATGACTGACCTGTTAAACACGTTCAAGCGAGACAACTGTTAAATACGTTTAAGCCGAGACCTGAGACAACGTTAAAAAGTTTAAGCGAAACAACTGTTAAACACGTTTAAGCCATGAATGACCTGTTAAACATGTTTAGGCAAAACAACAGTTAAGCACTTTTAAGCGAGACAACTGTTAAACACATGTAAGCAATACAACTGTTAAACACGATTAAGCGAGACAACTGTTAAACACGTTTAAGATATGATTGACCTGTTAAACAAGTTTAGGCAGGACAGCTGTTAAACACGTTTAAGCCGACTGACCTGAGACAACTTTAAACACGTTTAAGCGTAACAACTGTTAAACACGTTTAAGTGAAACAACTGCTAAACACAATTTAGCGAGACAACTTTTAAACAGGTTTAAGCGAAACAACTGTTAAACACGTTTAAGTGAAATAACTGTTAAACACGTTTAAGCGAAACAAGTGTTAAACACGTTTAAGCGAAACAACAGTTAAACACATTTAAGCGAGTCAACTTTTAAATACGTTTAAACGAGACAACTATCAAACAAGTTTAAGTCAACTGTTAATCACGTTTAAGCTATGATTGACCTGGTAAACGCGTTTAGGCAGGACATCTGTTAAACACGATTAAGCCGACTGGCCTGAGACAACTTTAATCACGTTTAAGCGTAACAACTGTTAAACACATTTAAACGAAATAACTGTTAAACACGTTTAAGCGAGAGAACTGTTAATGCGAAGCAACTGTTAATCACGTTTAAGCTATGACTGACCTGTTAAAAACATTTAAGAAGGACAACTGTTAAACACGTTTAAGCGAGACCTTTGTAAAACACGTTTAAGCCGAGACAACGTAAAATCGTTTAAGCGAAACAACTGTTAAACACTTTTAAGCCATGACTGACCTTTTAAACACGTTTAAGCGATATATCAGTTAAACACATTTAAGCGAAACAACTGTTAAACACGTTTAAGCCATGACGGACCTTTTAAACACGTTTAAGCGAAATAACAGTTAAACACATTTAAGCGAGTCATCTGTTAAACACGTTTAAGCGAGACAACTTAAAACACGTTTAAGCATAACAACTGTTAAATACGTTTAAGCGTAACAACTGTTAAACACGTTTAAGCGAAACAACTGTTAAACGCGGTTAAGTAAAACAACTGTTAAACACGTTTAAGCTAGACAACTGTTGAACCCGTTTAAGCGAAACAACAGTTAAACACGTTTAAGCGAGACAACTGTTAAACACGTTTAAGCCGACTGACCTGTTAAAGACATTTAAGCGAAACAACAGTAAAACGCATTTAAGCGAGTTAACTGATAACTTTTAAACACGTTTAAGCCACGACTGACCTGTTAAACACGTTTAAGCGAAACAACAGTAAAACACATTTAAGCGAGTGAACAGTTAAGCACATTTAAGCTAGTCAACTGTTAAACACGTTTAAGCGAGACAACTGTTAAACACGTTTAAGCCGAGACCTGAGACAACGTTAAAAACGTTTAAGCGAAACAACTGTTAAAAACGTTGAAACCATGACTGATCTGTTAAACACGTTTAAGCAAAACAACAGTTAAACACATTTAAGCGAGTCAACTGTTAAATACGTTTAAGCGAGACAACTGTCAAACACGTTTAAGCGAGACAACTGTCAAACACGTTTATTCGAGACAACCATTAAACCCGTTTAAGCGAGACAACGGTTAAACACGTTTAAGCCGACTGACCTGAGACAATGTTAAACACATTTAAGCGAAACAACAGTTAAACGCATTTAAGCGAGTGAACTGATAAACACGTTTAAGCGAGATAACTGTTAAACACGTTTAAGCCATGACTGACCTGTTAAACACGTTTAAGCGAAACAACAGTTAAACACATTTAAGCTAGTCAACTGTTAAACATGTTTAAACCGAAACCTGAGAACGTCAAAAAAATTTAAGCGAAACAACTGTTAAACACGTTTAAGCGAGTCAACAGTTAAGCACATTTAAGCTAGTCAACTGTTAAACACGTTTAAGCGAGACAACTGTTAAACATGTTTAAGCCGAGACCTGAGACAACGTTAAAAACGTTTAAGCGAAACAACTGTTAAAACGTTGAAACCATGACTCATCTGTTAAACACGTCTAAGCAAAACATCAGTTAAACACATTTAAGCGAGTCAACTGTTAAATACGTTAAAGCGAGACAACTGTCAAACACGTTTAAGCGAGACAACTATTAAAGACGTTTAAGCGAAACAACTGTTAAACCCGTTTAAGCGAGACAACTGTTAAACACGTTTAAGCCGACTGACCTGAGACAACGATAAACACTTTTAAGCGAAACAACTGTTAAACATGTTTAAGCCGACTGACCTGAGACAACGTTAAACACGTTTAAGCGAAACAACTGTTTAATACGTTTGAGCGAAAAAACTGTTAAACACGTTTAAGCGAGACAACTGTTAAACACGTTTTGTAACACCGTTTTTTCTTTAAATATTATAAAACACTAATTTTGCAAAAACGCTGGTTTCACTGTTGTTTGAACCCAATATTCAAAACTAAAATCATAATTACGACAACTCTGTCAATTAATTTCACAATGTCAATGTCAATTGTCAACGTCAACATCATTTCACGTCACGTTAGTGACATTTGCAAGTATCTTTGGTCATTATTCAATTTGTGCATAAACAAAATAAATTTCGCGTTTATCCTGGCCTTATTTACATAGATAGTTTTTTTTCGCCCAAAATTCCGTGCCCCTCTTTAAGTGGGTTGATTTTCTGAAAATTCGAAATTTGACATTTGGTGCAATGAAAATAAAAATAAAATAAAAATAAAATTGGTCTTTATGTTGATTATTTATGACCACTTGTTTTTATTATCTCAACCAAACTCATAACTTTAACTTGGAACACTTATTGTGAATGTTATAGAATTTCTTAGGTTCCATAATTATGTTGAGTTGACACTTCTTGAAACAAATTAAGAATTTTACGGATAAGTAATTTAATCTTACTTCTATACCACTACAGCGACAATACTTTTGCCCAGGTGTGAGATATCTGGAATAACGCACATTACACTTTTCTACAGCCGTCTTGTACAATATGGTCCCTTATAAGGGCAAAAATAGAAACAACTTAAGATGCATTGAATCTGCACATATTTGAAAGAGTAATCCCAGTTTGTCTATAATAATTAAGTAGGCAAAAAATTTGGACGACTCCCACTGCCCACCTGATGGTAAGTGGTAACAGTCACCTATAATACATGCGGCTCTTGTGAGATTCGCAGCAAAACTGCAACCCCCACAAGAACCACAGTCTACGTTGCCAACTTGTGACACCAGATGTAAAGTCACAGTACCCAGTAATTTCACTGCCATATCTTACCCTTCAAACCGGAACACAGCAATGCAAGCATTGCTGATTTGCGGCAGAAATAGGTAAAACGGAGGTACCTAAGCAGACGACCCTTTTTTTTTTTTTTTTTTTTTTTTTTTACGTTGGGAAATGCATGACGCATACCTCGCGCTTGGGAAAACGCGAGGTTATGTCGGACTCTCCGCGGCCACTGGGGGCAGAGTGCCAGCCAGAAACCGCGGCCTACCGACTAAAACCCAACGATGCTCCCTCATAAACGCCTTGGCACAAGAACGCCCATCACCGCCGCATCCCCCCCGTCATCAGACGATGAGGATACGCCGGGGAGGAACGTCCCGTCGCCGGACAAGGCCATGGGAACCCCTTCGGACACTTCCATAGCCTCGTCAGCGTCTGCTCGCCTACGGCGAGTCCCTCTCACCTCCCTGGATTGGGGAGGCCGGCGATGCACCTGAGCATTAGAAGCATCGACGACTGGCGGTGACCTGTGCAATGCAGGACTCGGGCTTCCCAGGCCCAGGTCCCGCTGGTCACCGTCAGGAGGAAGAAGGCGGGCGAATTGCCGCCTCCTCCGCCCTGTTCTTCTGCGGCGGCAGGGATCTGCCGCTGGGTCCTCTTCTCTGGCCCGTTCTGCCACCTCCTTCTGTGTGATGACCTCCACACAGAAGGAGTTTGCTGCATTCCAGGCCTCCTCACTCTCGACCATCTTGGACATCAGAGATGAGAGAGAAAGGTCAGGGCCAACACTCACAACCAGACTGTTGCGCTGCGAGGAAAAGGCAGCGCACTCCTCGAGAGTGTGCTGTGCTGAGTCCTCCGCAGCGCCACAGTGGTGACACTCAGCGGTCGGCTCACGCCCAATCCGGTGCAGATAACGGCCAAAGCAGCCGTGACCACTGATAATCTGCACCAGATGGTACGTGAGTGACCCATGCTTCCTTTCCGCCCATGGTTTCAGCACGGGGAGCAACGCCTCAACGGTTCTCCTAAGAGTTCCGGAGACCGGCTCACCCAGGCTCTGTTGCCATAGGCGGAACATTTCCTCTCGTGCCCCTTCCAGGGCCGCGACCTGCTCTCTTGGAGCCATCCTGCGGTTCCCCTCCCTCACGTCAACCCGCACACGATAGGCCGCCGCCAGTACGTGCGCCACTAGCTCCCACGGGGGAGTGCCGGCGATAACGCAGGCCGCCGCAAGCAGACGACCCTGGTACAGAGTCTTCCTCCAATAAAACGTTACGTTGTTTAAGTACAACGTTACACTGTCAAATCATATTTGATGCAGATTTTTTTTTTCTATTAGAGTACCGTACCTCAAAAGGAAAAAAACAGAACCCTTATACGATCACTTTGTTGTCCGTCTGTCTGTCACGACCTTTTTCTCGAAAACGTGTAAAGATATCAAACTGAAAGAAGATTGGCAAACTTCCATACATTTTCAGTCCTGCATTTAAAGGTCGCGACCTTTAAATTCACCAATGAAACTTACTGATATCCATTAAACACCTTTAGACTAACAAAAAAGTTAATTGTTAGTACTCTGAAAAAGTAGGGGTTTAAAAGTTATTCATTGTTGATATCGCATTAAATATTTTGAGGTTAGAAATTCATTGTGTGTACCGTTGAGTAAATTGTGAGCATTATACCTATTGTCCTTTAATTATCTTCTTAGATCACCTGTATGTGCCACGTTAATCAAATTGATAGATATCTATAAAATTAGTTTTGATTATTAAGAAATATGATTTCTTCATTTTATTGGCCGCAATTTGCACCCAGATATTTTTAGGTAGGTAACTATTTTTGCAATAAAGTTCTATAGGCACTGTTCATTTAAAATAGCCTAACAAGTCCTAAGTCGTTGAAAAATCCAACCACAAACCGAACCGCGAACGAACACAAACACAAACAAAACAAATGAAAACAGCGTGAAGTGATGAATGAATGAATTGAATCAATGTTCATGTAGCTAGAAAGCAAAGGAATCTCGGCTACACGATCAAGTCTTTAGTAGTTTTTGTGTTGTGAAGTACGAAAGTAAGTTCTGTAGTAAAAACTTAGTGCAAATATCTCTATACTCCGGACTTCAAAACTCACGATTTTTTTGGAGTAAATTCTATACATTTAACTTTATTTATTTTTTAAGTTTTCAAATGGTAACGGTCTATAAAAATATGAGGTCGGATTTCGCCAGTCTTCTTTATACTAAATACTCGGATTTACGATCTTTTTCAGCTTTGAAAAAAATCAGTTGCTTTTTTCATTCAACTAGCCTATTATGTACCTACCTACATGGTTATGAACTTTATATAGTTAGATAAGTTTGTACAGACCCTCGGTGCGCGAGTCCAACTCACACTTGACCGGGTTTTATTAAATTAACAACCGCTGCTAATTAATTTAAAGCCATTGGTGAAGTTTGTAATTGTAATATATTGCGCAACATAAATCATTGTCAATAAGTCAAAAAAATGTTGACTAAACATTTTTGAATTTGAATTTGAAATCTTAAAATAACGTTGCAATCACAAATTTCTATACATCCCCACCGAGGAGCTCGAGCTCACCCTAAGATTTTCTGATTGTCGACCAATTCGCGCTGGACAGCGTGGTCGGCTAAGACCTAACCTTAGTCCTCTTTTTCTGTGATCTACACACCACACATCCACGCGCCACAATACACAAACACGAGTCAAGCTACAATAGGCTGCAAAACGCCTGATCACAGTCCTGCGAAAACTAGAATGGTTTTATTTCAGTACAAACGCGAACACACGCATACAGACACATACACAAACACGCGCGCGCGCACACACACACACACTCCTGAACGCAATCATAACACAAAAAAATACATATGGAAACAAACACCCACACATATTCATCATCGTCAACAACCGTATTCATCATCCTACCTAAACACTTCATCAATATTTCTAGCATAACCACAATCATTTTCACCAAACAATCATCATCATCATCAAACTCAAGCGCAAACACGGTTGAAGAAGATTGGGTCCGGTTTGGAGGTGGTAACACTGACAGTGTTACCCCAGGCAGCGCAGCACCCCAGCAGCGGCAGCAACAGTACTGCCTCTTTCAGCTCCTTCGTTACAAACCATCTCTTCTTACTTTCTTCCTTCCATCCTTCCTAACAACACTTCTTTGCATCATAGCACCCAGCGCACATAAACACAACCACACTTCTTGACTTCACACTCTGGGAGATGGAGCAAAAATGTATCAAATCGCATTTGAGGAGCTCCATCTCCCTTTCATTCGCGAAGCACTCAACCCATAAGTAGAACAAATAAAAAAGGAAAAAAAACCTTAGTCAACCACGCCGGCCCGGATTAGGCTTTAGTCGACCAGGCTGGCCCAGTGCGGATTGGTCGACTTCACATATCACCATTGAATTTCTTCGTAGATGTATGCAGGTTGCTTCACGATGTTTTCCTTCATCGTCGGAGCGTCAATAGTACATTGTTACCCCAGGGGTGAAAGTAACTTATTTAGGCCCGAGACGAGGGACTAAATAAGTCTTTAACCCTAGGTAAGCACTGTGCTTTTCATTACGAATACAAGGAAAGTAAAAATAAAACAATGAATTAGCTAAAAAAAAACGTGTAAATTATATTTTACATAAATCAACAACTTCTGCTTTAGCCCGCTTTCGCTTATAAAATCAGGCGTTAACTCCATACCTGATCAGATGAACTCATTGTGTTAATTATTAACACAATGTTATACAAATATAATTAACAGAATCTCTGCCTATGTATAACGGAAGTGTTAACAAAACTCTACAAATGGAAAAAACAAATGAAGATCGCATTGCCGCTTTCCCGCTTATTTTATTTTTTTTCTGTGGCCGGCCAGCTATTCAGCCATTATTTTTTATTTTCATAATTTGAAAAATAGTAAATATTTTGCCCAAATCTATGTTATTTTAAAGAAAAACTTGAAAATAATATATAATAAAGTCTGTTCAGGCACGGTTTTTCTATACTATGTGGGTAAGCTGCGAAACCGCGACCCTACGGCGACGGACATCGGCCGCTAGAACTACTTGCTCTCTCGGCGGCGGCGCGAGCTAAGTGCATGAAGTCTTCGGACATTATTCGGCATAGATTATTGAATTTCCCATAAAATTGGTTGAGTTTTACATATAATTATCGAACACTCAAGAAAAGTGCATATGTAAATGTGTTTGTAAGATTTGTGACGTCTGTGAACTGTTGAAACTCGGATTGCGGCTAGCCAGGCACGTGGTGAGAAGAATCGGCCCCATACCAGCCCAAGCTGACGGTGTCAAGGTGAGTGGTTTGCCTAGTAGTGGGGAATTCTGTGCCTGGACATAATATAATTAACAAGAAAAAATAGGATCAGTGACCATAACCTTGTTCTCGTGAGCTATCGAAGGTGTTCTCGCGAACATAATAATTTTGGTCCCTCTCGTCGGATAGTTTTTTCGTTTTTATTAAAGTTTAGAATTTAAAGGATTTTCGGATTTAATTATAAGTTTCATATTTCGGTACTCTCGGTTTTGTACGGATTCGGATTCGGTTGTTAGATTCATTTGAAATAATTTATAGTACAATGGCGTCTAAAGCAATAGAAAATAAATTTAAAATACAATGTGATTGGTTCATAAATACAAATGAGTTTATTATTAATAAAAGTCAGACATCTGGTGTAATATCGGCTCGGTTGCGTAAGATAGAAGAAAGGTACAAGTTGTTGAGCGAGGCATACGAAGCATTATTAAACTGTTTAACGGATGACAAAGCTATTGTTTTATATGATACTCAATTTAAAAATGCCGAAGAAATTTATTATCATCTGGAGTCAATCTCATCTGCTTATCCGTACTTGGACGGTACTCATCAATCCACGGAAAGTGCACAAAATGCTCGCTTGCCAACTATAAATTTGTCTGTGTATGATGGAGATATATTTGGTTGGACTAGTTTCATTAGTTTATTTAATTCTCTGGTAATGTGTAGAAAAGATATTTCTAAAACCGAAAAATTTCATTATTTATTTTCTAACGTTCAAAAGGAACCTCGAGATCTCATAAAACATTTACCTATGGTGGATGATTCATTAGATACGGCTATGGAAATACTTAAGAGTAGATATGAAAACAAAAGATTATTGTCGGATTCTCATATTTCACGTATTTTAAATTTACCATGTTTAAATAATATAACAAGTCTTAGAACAAAAATTCTTAACCCTTTATTGGAGTCTACACGCGCCTTAAATAATCTTGGTTTTCCTATTAACGAATGGAGTTATTTGTTATTGTACATTAGTCTTACAAAACTACCTTTAGATATGAAATCACGTTTTGAACACAAGTACGGCGGAAATTGTGCTACTTTACCCACCTTTAATCAATTGATCGATTTCTTACAAAATGAATGTCGATTATTAGACACGACGACTTCAGAAACATTAAATAATAACATCAATAATTACTCAGATCGCGGGCGACGCACCCACCGCACAGGCTTAGTAGCTCACAATAATGTTGTGTCAGCGAAACGTTGTTTATATTGTCAGTTTACGGGGCACACTATAACGGAGTGTTACAAATTTAATAAGTTAACTAACAACGGTCGCAAGAATTTTATAAAAGATTCACGATTATGTTTTCGATGTTTCGGACAACATAATGCTGTGTCATGTGGTAGTAAGGTCCCGTGTAATAGATGTGGTAATATCGGTCACAATAAATTAATTTGTACAATGCATATTTTGCGTTCGGAATCCCCTGCGCGACATGCATGCGTTGTGTCATCGGAGCGCAATCCTAACTTGACAAACCGGTTTCCTACTACGGCGCGGCAGCGAAGGAACGCCAGTCCGCGCGCAGTGCGTGGTGAATCATATTCAGCTTACGAAACGAATGCATTGCGTTATCAGCGGCGCATTGATAAAAGTGCTAACAGACGATCCGATTTGGTTGGATCCAACGTGATCCAACCAAATGAGGAGCCGACGCGCCTACAGACGGTCCGACGCGGTTGGCAATCCAACATTAGGGATGCCCTAAAAAGTATTATGTACCTATATCGATATCGATACAAAATACTATTTTGGCCAATACAAAAACATAATTTGTCTTTGCGAAACTCAAATAAATTAACACCTTTTGTTAATATTTTATAAAGTTTATAAAATTTGTTTATAAGGAATAAATAAATAGGTACAGATAGATTTCATGGTAAATTTTTTGAGGTAATGTTTGTTAGAAATATTTATTTCCTGTGATCCTACTCTATCGATCGGTATCATAAAAATCCCGAACATAAAATCCAAAAGATCCAAAAAATTATCGTACTCGTAAAATATTGAAAGAAAAGTATCAATACTTCAAATTCAAAGTGTAGAGTACTTCAACGTCAGTCAGTGACTTGAAAACAGCAACAAATTAAGTAGGTGTGTATAAACAATAATAAAAAAGCATCTGTAAATTCACAAATTAAAGTTTATTATATTAGGTAGGTACTCATAAATAGGGTAATGTCTGTTAAAACACAAACAAAAAGTAAAACAACATTTTTGCAACATATTTTTTTCTCTACTTTGTGGTTTGGCAGGACAGCAGTCGAGTCATTTTAGATTACTAAATTATTAATTTATTACTTTAAGCACACATAATTAAATTAAACCACAAAGTACCTATCGATACTTTTGTCTTTTGTCGTGTCCCTACTTGTCGGATAAGCGATCGGGCCGTCGAGCATCCAACAAGCTAATAATAATTATGTCGGGCCGACAGCCGTACACACGTTCCAATTTGGTTGGGGTCGGGCGGTTGGCTCCAACCAAATCGGATCGTCTGTTACGGCTATAACAACAATAATGGTGAAATTATATCGACGGATATTGAACGGTCACCGCAGGATAGACGCAGTGCGAGTCCTAGGGGCTCACGTCGTCAGAATATTTCGGAATAGCAACTACAGTTGTGTAATGTCGCTTCGGAACCTAAATTAATAAATAATGTTATTTTGCCTACTGTTATTATTGAAGTTAAAACATCTCAAAATTCTTTTGTACAAGCTCGGGCTTTACTTGATCTCGGCTCCCAAATATCTATAATTAAAAGCGATTTGGTAACAAATTTGGGATTAAAGCGACATTACTCGGAAATACCTATTGTAGGAATTGGCGGCGTTCACACTAGTGACTGTAGTAATATTGTTAAATTTCATTTTCGGCCTATCAAAAATAAAAATGTTTTATTACCAGTTACTGCGGTTGTTCTAAAGAAACCTACTTCTTATTTAGCTAGTAAATTAAATGTTTTAAATAAGAATATAAATATTTCGGATGATGGATCTTATCGGATGAGACATATAGATATAATTTTCGGATGCGACATTTTGGGTCATATTTTGAACGGTGAAAAACTTGACTTAGGTACTGGTGGGCCCTACGCTCTGAGTACTACTTTTGATTTTGCAGTTTTCGGACCAAGTCAAGAGGTGAATTCGGATATGATAAGCTTGGCTTCTAATGTTTCAGCTATTCAATTGTTGGAGGCGATAGAAAAGTTTTGGCGCTACGAACAACCACCTCAATGTAAATTTATTAGCCCAGCGGACATCGAATGCGAGCGATTGTTCTGTTCTAGCACTAAACGGGGCGCAGACGGGAAGTATACCGTGCGCCTGCCGCTCATACCAGATCATCAGCTCTTGGGTGATTCTAGGGAAACAGCTCTTAAACGATTTTTGGCTATTGAAAGAAGAATGCAACGTGATCATGGAGTTTAAGGCTAAATGTGTGGAATTTATGTCGGAGTATATTAATTTAGGACACATGGAGGTTTCGAATTTCGATTTTTGCAAGGAACATTATTTTTTGGCACATCATGGGGTTTTCAAGGAATCGGGCAACGGTGGTAAAATTCGTGTAGTTTTCGACGGTAGTGTTCCAAGTAGTTCAGGTGTATGTTTAAATGATTGTTTGTACTCTGGTGAAAAATTGCAAAGAGATATAACGGATATCTTATTAAATTTTCGGTGGCCACGCATAGTTTTTACAACTGACGTACGAATGATATTTCGACAAACTTGGATACACTCGGATGATCGTAGATATCAGCTTATTTTCTGGCGATCTTCGCCCTCGGAACCTTTGCAGATATATGAGTTAACAACTAATACTTACGGTTTGAAGTCTAGTCCTTTTGTAGCTATTCGGTGCTTACATCAGCTTGCCCAGGATGAGATGGCGAACTCGCCAGCGGCGGCGAATCTATTGTTAAAGAATAGCTACGTCGATGATCTGAACGGGGGCGCGGATACACTGTTCGATGCAATTGCATTACGTGATGAGATGATAGCACTCATGGACACGGCCGGCTATGAATTGCGTAAATGGTCCTCCAATGTCCCGGAGCTTTTGGACGGCATGCCATCTACTCACTTAGAAACGCCCAAAAGTTTTGATAGCTCAGGTGATTCGGGTCTTATAAAAGTGTTGGGTATTCTGTGGGATCCAGTTACAGATATCTTTACTTACCATGTTAATTTAACCCCGGAGTCTACGGTAACACGTCGTAGCATCTTGTCGTTGGCGGCTCGTTTGTATGATCCCCAGGGATGGATATGTCCTGTTATTTTCAAAATAAAAATTCTTTTACAACAGTTACTCGGCACTAGTGATAATTCTCGTAAAATAGATTGGGACGCACCTGTTTCTGATGACATTAAACGGCAATGGCATATGATTATTTTGGACTTACCTAATTTATGTAAAATACGGATATCCCGATGTTTGAAGCCTGAAGGTAACGGATCAGCTCGGTATAGTCTTCATGGATTTTGCGACGGTAGCTCGTTAGGTTACGCCGCAGCGGTTTATATTCGGTCGGAGTTACCGGACGGAAATGTTCTCGTGCGACTACTTATATCTAAATCTAGAGTAGCCTCACTGAGGAAAAAATTGACTATCCCTAAACTGGAGTTAGAAGGCGCCTCACTCTTAACCAAACTTTTCAATCATGTCGTCTCTTCAATGAGAGACAACACTGTATTTGACGAAGTTGTAGGTTGGTGCGACAGCACTATTGTCTTGGCTTGGCTAAGACGACCGGTACATACTTTGCAAGTCTACGAGGCTAATCGGGTATCGCAAATAACATCTCAGCCTATTGATATTCGGTGGAGACACGTGCCTAGTGAAATGAATTGTGCGGATGTGGCATCTCGTGGTACTTTAGCGTCGGATCTGCTAAGGCATCCACTTTGGTGGCAGCCACAATGGTTGGGTCAATCTCCATCTACCTGGCCGCGGGAGTATTTAGAGTTCCCTGAGGATATGTTGCCCGGATTAAAAACTAAAATAGTTAATGTAGGAGTATTACATTCGGAATTTGACTTAATTGAAAAGTATAGTTCATTTCAAAAATTAGTTAATGTTACGGCTTATATTAAACGATTTATTAATAACTGTAAAAATAAATAAACACGGCTTTTCGGAAATATTACAATCAATGAACGTAGAAATGCAATTTTATTTTTAATTCGGACTGTTCAACATAGCCATTTTAGTGACGAGATTGAGGCTTTGTCAAATCAAAAACCAATTAAATCGGCATTGGTAAGATTAAATTTATTTTTAGATCAAGATCAAATTTTACGTGTCGGTGCACGGATCGGAGCTGCGGATTTACCCTTTAATGCTAGACATCAGATTTTATTACCTAATCGTGGTCATTTTACGGATTTATTAGTAACTTACTATCACAACATTTACTGTCACGTCGGAGCTAATGCTTTAGCAGCTATTCTCTCTCAAAACTATTGGATAATTTCGGTACGGCGAGTTACTAGAAATGTAACATTTCGGTGCATTCAGTGTTATCGGTCAAAGGTTCGGTGTACACAACCTTTTATGGCAGATTTGCCTGCGGACAGGGTTAGGGTGTACGAGCGTTTATAGGTGTCGGTACAGACTTCGCAGGCCCATTTTACATAAAATCTAGTTCATTTCGGAATGCTAAAATACTAAAATGTTATTTATGTATTTTCGTATGTTTATCCACGAAAGCCGTTCACTTAGAGATTGTTTCGGATTTGTCGGTTGAAGCTTTTATGGCGGCGTTGACTAGATTTGTTTCACGGCGCGGACTTCCTTCTTTAATAAGCTCAGACTGCGGTACGAACTATACGGGCGCTAACAAATATCTTAAGGATTTATAAATATTTTTACGTAATAACACTTCGGAGATAGACAGAAAATTAGTTCAACAAAATATAAAATGGTTGTTTAACCCTCCATCTAGTCCTAATCACGGCGGTTTATTTGAAGCGGCAGTAAAATCGGCAAAAAATCATGCTCGGCGAGTGTTGGGCGAGACTAAATTGACCTTTGAAGAACTGACAACTTTCTTTCATAAAGTAGAGGCAGTAATGAACTCACGGCCTTTATGCCCTCAAAGTTCAGATCCGGCGGACTTTCAAGTATTGACTCCTGGTCATCTTTTAATCGGCCAACCTCTGGTGGCTGTACCTGAGTATCCTTATGAGGAAGTTAAGTTGCATCGGTTGTCTCGCTTTCAACAAATTCAAAAGATGTCTCAACATTTTTGGTATCGGTGGAAAACAGAATATCTGCATACTTTACAACAGCGGTATAAGTGGAACTCGGTTACGGAACCTCCTAAATTAGATGAATTGGTTTTAATAAAAGAAGATAATGCTAGTCCCCTTCATTGGAAACGCGGTCGGTTAGTTAAGCTCCTCCCGGGTAAAGATGGGATTGTTAGAGTTGCAGAGGTTAGAACGCAAAACGGTATTTTGCTTCGCCCCGTTTCTAAATTATGTCGGTTACCCATTTTATCTTAGGAACCAAGGCAGGCCTTGGTTAGGCGGGGGGATGTTCAGGCACGGTTTTTCTATACTATGTGGGTAAGCTGCGAAACCGCGACCCTACGGCGACGGACATCGGCCGCTAGAACTACTTGCTCTCTACTTGCGGTAAGTAATTAAAAGAAACACTTCACTATTTCAAAAAGTTCGCGTACATCTAACCATCATACTGGCAATAAATTACTTACAGCCCTAGGGCTTTTCTAGCTACATGATTATCCTAGAGCGCTAATTGGTCACCTACAAGCCCCATTTGGGGGTAATAAGGACCTACTTACCGAACATGAGAGATGTAAAAAATATATTATTTAAATACTATTAAATAAATAAATAACATTATGTTATTTCAATTTTACACCGCGCTGTAATTGAGTGGCTGTATATAGAAAGTCGGAACATGATTCAATAAAAATGTGAAAAAAGAACTAGTTTCTATTCAAAATTTGACAGCAGCTGTCAGTTGAAAGTGATTCTCCCGAGGGCTGAAAAGTGTTACTTTCAACCCGCTCCTCAGGCAACTTCAGACCTATCTTCAGAGTATGAGTAATGAAAAAAAAATATACATATCAAATTCGAAAAACACATTGCTTGGTTCATGGCGGTCTCGCACCCTCGACCTCCCGATTGGAAGGCGAGTGCCGAGTCCACAGCGCCGCCGACGCGACTTGGGGTCCTTATGGCCAGGTTAATTAAAGTTCACGCAATCACTTCCTGATACCATTAAGAAACTGCTCTTATATTAGGTGCGAAACTATATAGAGCTCTCTACTCTGCTAATCACTAATTTGCAGGGCGATAAAAATGCATAGTGTTATCGAGTGATGTCAAAATAATAACACGTGCTGTCGTATGAATCCGATCCTTTGTGGAACTAGAATTGAAGAGAGCTCCAGGAGAACACTTTTCACAGTATTTTACGAGTAAATATACGCTTCAAACGGTACAATACAGCAGTGTTTGCGAGTTTGTTTTGCATCAGTTGTTTACGCCTGCCCCGGGGCATCGGGCTGACGGTATAATGGCCTTACTTATTTGTTCGACCGTCTACTTCTTTTAAATCGGTCTTTGTATAAACATGTTTTTAAATGAAGCACAAAAGCGCTAATAATGCGATTAAGGAAAATGCAGGAAGCTTTGCGGCGAGGAAGAATTCGTTTGACTCTACTCTCCTTCTACCAACCGCGTAAGCGCATTTATAAAATAAAACAATGCATCCAAAGTAAAAGCCGGTACACAATACTTTGTTATACAAATGAAGTAAAAGGTATGCAGTTTAAAGTGAAAAAATATAATTTGAAAAGATATTAACAAAAGGAAATTGTTGGCTCTTACATTGCTTTAGCAGCGCAAAAATACTATTTGTGCAATAAGATATTAGTAAATACTGTACTTGTATCTGTATTTATACAAGGCTTTGGAGAGTGACTGACTGAGGTATCAAGCTAGAAGCATGAAATTGGAAGCTGGACCGATTTTGACGGAACTTTCACTAATAGATAGCTAATTATATAAGGTATAAAGGCTACTTTTTATCAAGATCCGTCCAGCCGTTACTATTCCACGCGGACGAAGTCGCGGGCACAGCTAGTGAATAATATATTTCTAGTGTTGAACGGCGCTTATTCACATAAACTTCTGTCCATTGTCCTATCAATACAGAGGCGCATGAGTTTTCAACTGACGCGTGTGAACAACGCATAAGTGTAAAAACTAATAAAAGTTGATAACATTTGAATTCGATATGAGAAAAATCGATATTTAATAGGGGTTTTATAAATAGTACATTGTTACCCCAGGGGTGAAAGTAACTTATTTAGTCCCGAGACGGTGTTTGACGCCCGAGCGTAGCGAGGGCACCAATAATTCGAGGGACTAAATAAGTCTTTAACCCGAGGTAAACACTGTGCTTTTCATTACGAATACAAAGAAAATAAAAATAAAACAATGAATTAGCTAAAGAAAAAATCTGTAAATTTTATTTTACTTACATACATCAACAATTTCTGCTTTAGCCCGCTTTCTCATTTAAAATCTGGTGTTAACTCCATATCTGAATCAGATGAACTCATTGAGTTAATTATTAACACAATGCTATACAAATATCATTAATGAACAGTTAATACCAATCTCTGCTTTATGGAAGTACCTATTAACAAAACTCTACAAATGGAAAAAATAAATGAAGGTGGCATTGCTGCTTTCCCGCTTATTTTGTTTTTTTTTCTGTTGCCGGCCAGCTATTCAGCCATTATTTTTCATTTTCATAATTTAAAAAATGATAAATATTTTGCCAAATCTATGTTATTTTCAAGAAATAGTTGAAAATAAATTGTAATAAAGTCATTTAAAAATATATTCTTTAAACACTTAACATTGTTATTTCAATTTTACACCGCTCTGTAATTGAGTGGCTGTATAGAAACTCGGAACATGGTTCAATAAAAATGTGAAAAAAGAACTAGTTTCTTTTTTATAATTTGACAGCAGCTGTCAGTTGAAAGTGATTCTCCCTAGGGCCGAAAAGTATTACTTTCAACCCGCTCCTCAGGCAACTTCAGACCTACTTTCAGAGTATGAGTAATGAAAAAATATTTTTAAACTCAGTTATGTGGCCATTTGAATGCTTTGAAATGTCTTGCTTGTTTAATTTGTTTTTTGAATGGTGAAAGAAGTTATGTGAAAACACAACTTATACAAATAAATAAATGTCCAGACCTACATAGAGTCGCATATACTATTCGATCGGATAAAGGAGTATCAATAACCATTCGTATTTCTGAAAGTACCTACCTACTTTTAAATATTTTTTATTAAATTTTGACTTGCCTTTCAGAAATATATTTATACCAAGTGTTATAATATATGCACATATGACGGAAGTCATATTTTTGTTGATTATAGAGCGATTTTAGACATTACTCTTAATTTTATTTAATAGTGATTTTCAAAGAAATATGTATTTAAGGCGGCTTTTACAATAATACTAAGTACGATCAATACTTAACGCGTTAAATTCTGTTTTCATAATTATGTTTCAATGAATGACATTAATAAAATCTAAAAATTTTGTTTTAGGATATAATTTTCTTTTATATAATCAGTATGTGGATTGAGATTAATTACTTTAATTACTATTCTTATGATTTTTAATAAACTCGAATCATTTTCAGCCTTAGTGAATAAGCGACGAGAAATATTAATTTACCTACAACAGCATTCATAATTTTCCCATTTGATTGGCCATTCGAAAGGCTAACGCACCGCACTCCCCGCACTAAACACATTACTAGTGGTTTTATTTACTAAACTTCCTAATTTTTAAATTATATGTAAACTAGCTTTTGCCCGCGGCTTCGCTCGCATTAAATTCGGGGTAACACCGAAGTTTTCAAAAAAAAATAAGGCAGGTATTTTTTGTTGGTAACAAAGAGTCTGTGTACCAATTTTTAGCTTCCTACCTTGAAAACTGCAAAAAGTCCCATATAAAATTTCACCCCCTCTTTTAAATGGTTAGGGGCAGATTTTCAAAAAAAAATGATGCACGATTTTTTTGTTAGTCACAAATAGTTTGCATACCAATTTTTAGCTTTCTACCTTGAAAATTGCGGAATGCTCCATACAAACTTCCACCCCCCATTTTAGGGAAGTGGGGGGTTAGAAAGAGACAAAAAGTAGCCTATGTCACTCTCCATCCATTCAACTATCTTCACTTAAAAAATCACTTCAATCCGTCGCTCCGTTTTGCCGTGAAAGATGGACAAACAAACACACACACATACTTTCCCATTTATAATATTAGTATGGATAAACAGTAGTACTCACAGAACACAGAAAGAGGTTAGAAAGGCAATCATGCACCGTTTGTACGGGAACCGCTGTCGCCAGTTTTGCTCCCACTTCTTTTCCTTGCACCGCCCATGCAAAGTCGCGCGAAATCGGGCTGAACCAATCACAACGCTCACTGGGCTCCTCATTCACAGAAATTCACTGACGTCCAGAGCCGCGTGTACAAATAACATTATTTTAGTGATTGACATCGATTCATAGCTATCGATATTAAATATTGCCAGCAATTTAACCATTTGAAATATTTAGAAAACCAAAAAATAATTATTACTTTAATTATACGTTTATAATTAATAATATTCAAGTAATATTTTGTTTCTATGTAACAAAATTAAAGCTTTTTAGCTCAAAAATGTTGTAGGTTAGACGTAAAATAAAAGAAAAACTATAATGCACCGGTCTGAAAGCATAAACTAGAATGGATAATCTGACAAACGGACGTGCGGTAGTTTAGTTGTTAGGATATTTTAGTTGGATGGAGAAGTAAATATTTGTAATGTAAATATTTACCTGTAAATTTGTGTTTTTTAAAGTACTCAAATCTTCATGTCTTGCATGGCCACCTACCTATGCTAAAATAGTCATATAAATATTATGGTGATATTAAAAATTCTAAGTTGTAAAATTAGTTTAGAATTTGCCCATAATTTTTTTACTAATCGAACTAATTGTATCGTGAAAATTGAAATTAATTTTACAATTTTAATCTTTGATTACATCGCCGTACTTATATGAATAGGATGTTAGAAAGGGTAGGTGTTAGCTTCGCCAAACATTCTGTATTATCGATAAGTAATAATTATTATTATGGCATTTTATGTGACAAATAATAAGTTATTTTTACTTTATACAAATATTTTAAAATATACATTTATCGATAAAATGTAATGCGTGCGTTTTTTGATTAGCACGGCACTATCCCTTGTACTGCGACTACTGCGTTAATGCTCATTAAGCCAAATGCGTCACTACCGAAAGCAGTGTACTACATTACGCGCTCTAAGTAATATGGCAAAAATCGCGGGCGGACATTGCCGGTAATGTATATTTTTTAGAAAAATATTATGTAACTTATCGTTATGATCAGTTTTGGTGGATTTTGACATTATGATCTATGGAATATGGTCATTATGATTAATTTACTACTTACGGATGAAAAGAAATTCCTTCTTTAGCTACACTTGACACCTGACTTCATGTTTTACAAGTAATTATAGCACAAGAAGGCATTTTTTTTATATTTATAGCGCCGCGCTCGACGATACACTCACTGTTGTTGTCCGTCAGTGATTAAACAACGCGTTCGCGTTGCGGGGCCACAAGTATGAGCATTTTGTCATAGTTGTGGCTACGCGTGCCCCGCCCACATAGCCCTTCTAACCTCTTTCTGTGTTCTGTGGTAGTACTACTTTGAAAGCTAACATTTTGGAAGTTTAAAACAATGTTTGAACGGGGGGTGATACTGATATAATAATTTTAATACCATTTGGAATATGTCGAGTTACGACATAAAAGGTCGCATATTCAACCTTAGCCATTAAATCTATATAACACTTTCTAAACAACACAATATAGCTGTTTTCGTCCCAACAAGAACGCCGTTCCTCCGGATAAAACAACGTCGTTAGTGAACTGAATGCACCGCTTCAATTATTCAGCAAGCTACCACGATGTTTCTGCATTTTATGAGCTTGTATTCCTGCGAGGGCCGGCCAAAGAGATGTAAATGCATCTTGTAAAATGCAAATTATCCAACGCTTCATGTCGTAGGGCGAAAGGAAACAAAGCATGACACAGTGCATTCGTTTAGTAACATCAAGGACATGCTGCATCAGCTGACATTATCGAGTTTTTTATTCATTTTTTTTAAAAAAAAGGTCGCTCCACACTGTGATTTTTTCCTGTGTATACCTAGTGGGTGCAGTTATAAACATAGAATATCACATGCACATACGCCCAGCAGACCGGAACAAATTTATGTAGGCCATACAAAATATTTGTCCCGTACGGGAATCGAGCCCGCGACCCGTTGCGCAGTAAGCGATCACTCGACGTCTCCGTGCAGGCATTTTCAGTACCGACGCGACGCTTCATTCAGATATAGTGTTGCATGTTCTGTACCCGCTGCACCATTTTTTAGTCCTTGATAGTAAGCCAGGCCCATAAGTCAAATCACCATATTCAGTTTCGAAAGAACTAACGATTCACAAAGATGATCAGTTGTTGAGGAGGTCAGGTGAAGCTCTCTTCCAATTTTGGCCTTACTGTCACTTACCAGAGCTTCCCTTAAGTGAGATAACCATATAACCGTCACTTACCAGAGCTTCCCTGTCCCGTCACTTAAGTGAGATAACCATGCACTTCTCTGTCGTATGTAAAAAAAACTTTCAACATACCTTGTTGGAGAAAGGACCAATAATCCGCCTAGGACTTATTCATCCCGAACGCAATTTGATGAGGTGAGATGATGGCCAAGAGCTTCCCTGTCGTATGTAAAAAAAAAAACAAATATTAATAAAAGGAATTTTTTTTCGAAAATAAGTATTATTCGCCTACGACTTCGCGCGTGTGGACAACACAATTTTGGAGGTTTTGTTTTTCTTATTGGTCAGCAGGCGTAGCACGGGCTGCCAAGACTGGACTCGAGTCACGCATTATCTCACAATTTCAGTAAGATAATCTCTATGTCTTAAAGAGTAGCACGGTGGCGCGTATTAAGTGGGACTGACGTAATAAAAATTTCTTGACGCTCGTCAAGGGACACGTGTGACTGAGTTTTGTCACAATTTTTTTGCTCTCCAACTGCTAGTACATCTTCTAAAGTATCAAGTCCCTTGCTTGCTACAACCACAGAAGTCGGCGCACAGTCACGCCAAGACATTTATGATAAAACTCAGCCACACATGTCTCTTCATGAGCGTTTAGAAAATTTATCACGTCAATCACACTAAATACCTACGCGCCACCGTGCTACTCTTTTTTAAACATAGAGTTTATATCACTGCAATTGTGAGATAGTGCAGTCTTGGCAGCCCGAGGTACGCCTGCAGTAGTTTGGGCTCTACGTTGATACGTCACTCACTCAAGCGTTTTAAAAATACAGATTACAAAGGAGACGTTACAATGAAAATGAGACAATATTTTATAAAACTCCGCGAATTTTTTTAACATATAGTAGACAATTGTTGTAGCGGTGGACAGATAAAACGACATAAAAAATTATTGTAGCAATATTAATAGATATCTACGAAATCACGGCTCTACCGAAATTACATTTGTTTATCGGTTCGAGGAAAAACGCTTCTATGAAATACTTTTTCGTTTACGGGAAAAATGTACGACAAATTGACTTCATTTTCTTAGGTAACCGACCTTGTTTCATTCTTAATTTAAGGGAAATCATTTTTGTACTTTTTTCGGCAATGCGAGTGACTTCTCCAAATTGAGTTAACCAGACCGGTAAGCTCTCGTTGAACTCTATACTTTTTACTTGTTTTTCTCAAGAATTACTTATTGAAATAAAGAAAAGCCGCGTGGTAAATATGTCGTCATTTAAATAACATTATTTTTATGATCCGGTGTAATTCTATTTGATTTTCTACATTGGTTTGTTTGTGTCTTTGTACTTTAAAAAGTAACAATTATTTTTTCTATAACTAAATTGTAAATATAAAAGCAATCAAAGATATTGGTGTAATTTTGTTTAATAGTTATATTACTCAAAACCACAGCATTTTATTTATCGTAATACTTACTACGAGTAAGAACGTAAAATGTGATAATGTCAAAAACTACTTGACTTATGAAAACAAAACTTGATATACAGGTACACATATTACTGATAAGCGACGCCACCTAAGAACGGACTTATTGGAAAAAACAAAATCGCTCAAATCGAGTAATTCACAAGACGAAATTATAATGTTTTCAAAAAGTTATTGAAAAATTGTATTCGAGTCAATATTGTGCAGTAAAAGTGGTGTTATTTTGGTGCACATTCGTGTAGATGGTAAGAAATAAGGGTTCTGTGGTGTGCATGACGGTGAGTTTTTTGTGGATTTTCCACCTCACCAATCACCACTTTCAAGATAAGGTTTTGTTTTTCAGTAAGAACAATTTGTATGTTTTTTCATAAATAAATAAATTTTCTACAGACAACTTCGTTTTTTATTTATTTTTAATATGTGGATTTGGTTAAAAGAAAAACAGATTACGCACTTCGTATGTGATCTATAAATGCCCTTGGGTTATTATTACTGTCCTCACGCAAGCACTCGTGCACCAAACATCCACAGACATTAATAGCTCACTTAGCGCTAGGTGCAACACTCTACTTTTAATAATAGATATATAATAATAGAAATATTCACATAGATTTTGGGCCGTTTATTAATTACACCCATTCGAACTAATAATACGACGAAGAAATGAGCGAGTACCCATGGACTAACTTGATAACACAACTGATTGTGCTATCGGGACATGCTTCGATGGATTTGTCCCCGTGACACATTTGAGTGTGTGATAATAGTACATAGATTTTTCTATACTTTTAAGTATCTGTAACACAATTCTACCTTCCTATCTAATAACTTTACTGATTATCATCCCGGAATTAAACTATACAAGTGGTCTCTTATGTCCTTTCAGACATAAGAAACCACTTTGCATTTATTTGCTCCTTTTGCTCCTCACGTAGACCTTTTCATTTATTAGTGTTTGAATAGTTGTGTTACAGGGATTAAGTATTATAATGTTACTTAGCATAATTTTTCATGACACAACTGGTTTTGCCACAGGTCCATCGTAATCGAACTATGAAATGATCGAACAACTAGATGTGTGTTAAATATAATTTTTTTGAACCAACTCTGGTTCAAAAAAATGTATTTAACCTCTATCTTACTTTTTTATACAACTAAGTAGGCAATCAAGCATACTGCCCACCTGATGGTAAGTGGTAAGAGTTACCGATAGTACATAATGGTACTAATGAGATTCGCAGCAAATCTGCACCACAAAAATCACAGTATACATGGCCATTTTGTGACATAAGATGTAAAATGACGGTAGGTACCCAGTAATTTCACACCCTTCAAACCGGAACACAGCAATACAAGCAACAGTGCTTGTTGTTGCGGCAGAAATAGATAAGACGAGGGTACCCAAGCACCCAAGAGTATTAGTAGAGTTGCTCTTTATTAGTAAGCTTACCAGAGGAAGATTCTGTACTAGGGTGGGGACCCTAGTACAGAATCTCCCTCTGGTAAGGTAAGTCATCTGCGCGGGGTACCTCTACCTTACCGGCAGAAGCAGAATATACAGTTCAGACATCCACCTACAACTACACCCACTACAACAACATTTTTTATTTAAAACCAAAACTTACTTTTGTGCATTTTTATTTAATCACGACGAGTATAATAATTTATTGTCGGGATTATATGACAAAATTAAATAATTGATATGCAAATATGACATTTACCTTGCATGACAAACGAGAAACAAACCAGCAACAAACAGTAAATAACATCTGCTGGCACTGGTGTGACTGTGCAGCGTGGATAGCAGCCAAATGTCAATTGGCATTTGGGAATAAACCATTTCGCCTATGGCTGCGGACATAAGAAACTGTAATCAATTCTAGCGGATCTCCATCTAATCTTTCAGCACTGGCCTTCTAATCGGTAGGTCCGGAATTCGAGCCTGCCATGTACATACCAACGTGTTTTTCGTTTTTGAATGTCATACATTTTCGACGCTCCTACGGTGAAGGAAAACATCGTGAGGCAACCTGCATACATCTGCGAAGAAATTCAAAGATGTATGTAAAGTCGACCAATACGCACTGGGCCAGCGTGGTTGACTAAGACCTAAACACCCTAGCTTAGGGTAGGCTCGAGCCTCTCGGTGGGGACCTGTATGAGTTTTCGTGATGAGAGAAGCTTTTGATCTTCATCTCACCTGATGGTTAGTGACGATAAGGCCGAATATGGAAGCGAGCTTCACCTGGACTCCTCAACATCCGAGTAACTAGCTATCTTACTTCTTATTGCCGGAAAACAATCTTATTGACGTTTATATTACGGCGACAAACTTAGTTAAGACGGCCGTAGCTGGCCAGAGGCTCTAGACAAATGCCACACGCAAAATTTTCGCAGTCGTTCCGCAGAAAAAATGTATGGAAATGACAACCTCACGCTATTTTCCCGCAACTAATGTCACCTCCATACATTTTTTCTGAGGAACGACTGCGGAAAAGTTAGCGTGTGGCATTTGTCTAGGGGGGCTGGCGGACTCACAAGTCCTTTCACCAACTAAACCAAGCAGAAAATCTTCTGTCCCCGTGGGAATCGAACCTTGGGCCTCCAGAGCGATACCGGATGGTTTCAAGTTTTCAACCACTAGACCATGGAGGTGATTGAATAATTATAAACATTCGTAATAAATAGAAACAAATGACAAATTTTAAGACTCTATAGAAGGTCATCGTTTGGCCACAGATTAGATAATAGTTACTACGTTTGGCATCGACTTTAATATAGAAGTGTGATGTTGTCTGTACCTATTCTTATATTATTTTCAACTTTTCAGTGTTTTTGAAGTCGGTTTTTATTTTTTGGAAAATATTTTTTCGTAAAATATTGTTTATTTTCAACTTTTGGTGAACAACATTTAGTGAGTGAATGTTTTTAGTGAAAGAAACCCTAATTTAATACCAACTTACCGATTTTCATGGGATCCCATCATCAGATCCTGAGTTTGGTGACTTTGAGACCACCCCAGGAGTATACTCTATCGAACACAAAAAGAATTTTGAAAATCGGTCCACATTTGGCGGCGTGATCGCGTAGCATACACACAAAAAAAAACATACTCATCGAATTGAGAACCTCCTCCTTTTTTAAGTCGGTTATAAAGAGACGTGCCTAAACAGTTTCTACGTCGGCTATCATGCACTAGCTTTCTTCAAATTTTCTCTCCATTTACCACTTCTTGCGATATGGTCATTTACTAGGTTCGCTATTACAAATAACATAGATTCTAAGGTAAATTTGAAAAAATTTCGTGGTGGTATGGTACTATTCTCATTTCCAACAGATCAGTATTATGTACAAAACTGTAAGCTTAGTCGATTTTTTATTTTCAAAATTATAGATACAATATTAAAGTGGGGGATGAAACTTTCGCGGAGATTGTACTGGAACTCTGGAATGGCGAAGGAGTTATGACACAAGAAAGCTTTTATCCGAATAGGAGGAAATATCAGGATAAGTGCCCACAATTTACTACTGCTTGAAAATAGGTGTATCATAAATCATAATACAATGAAGTCTTTGTTTTGTGCATTATGCATTAAAGTGCTTTTTCATTTTTTACGCATTCTGTTATTTGTGGATGATTCGCCAGTGGTTATATTTGACAGAGATCAAGTCAAGAAACATTCTTAATAAAATATATATTATCGCTTTATATGAAGAAAAAAAAAGTTTACCTAGAGTACAAAAAGGAGCTTCAGTATTGCTGCGTATTAACTCGCAGCAAAAGCTATTTTGCCGTTAGATAAAGTGATTAATTCGCGAAGCAAAAAACAATTTTCTTTATTGCTATCTCACCTAGAATCTTGCTTTTCTCGCTGATCGAGGTGAAAAGTTGTGGGTTCCACACAAGGGCAAATTTTTGTCACAGCACTGGCAGCAAAACATAACTTTGCTCTCTTATTGCACAATAAATATGAAAAAGGCTTTACATTCTAAAACTGTAAGGAATATTTTTACCACGGAACATAGAAACGAGGTTTTCACTACACAAGTTGTGACAAAAGGCCCGAAGCTGAATGTTAAATACTGTTGAAGATGGGCCTCCTTTGAAACGTCGAATCCAAATATTTATGGGACGTTTACGTTGCCAGGGAAACACATCTTGTTTATAACTGCTTCTACTAAAATGTTCTATGCTATGCTTGTAAATAAAACTCGTATTAATTTGTTCATCCAATTATTAATTCTTTCTTCAACGACCATTACAGCAAATACAATTGCTATTGAATCTAATTACAAACGCATGTTATATAATATTATCTTCCACCCCTGTTAAGAATTAAAACACAGGAATCAACTAAGTACTTATTTCTTTTTCTTCTTTTGATTTTGGCAATGTGCCGTCGTTACATCAAATATTGAATTAATTAACAACTCACTAATACGCAATGAATATTGGTCTGTGACCCCTTTACCAACTTTCATGGTTTGCCTACCTTTTCAATATTTAATGAAAACACTCCTATTTTGGGTAATTTTTTATACGTTCATACTGATAGTTCCAAATCGCCAACTTTCCCAGTTAGCCAACTTTATGACCTTTTGTTATCATCTACTTTACTTTGCCAACAAATGCATTGTTCCCATTATTATATCCCATATCGCCATCAATTTGTACAATCGATAACAAACAGTGACATGTGATTTCTTTGGAATAATTATGACCTCTTTAACTGATAATCAAATAATACAAAATGGCGAAACGATATTATATTTTTTTTGTATATTCGTTAGGTCTGAGAATAGGTCGTAAACTATTTTTTATACCCCTAGAGCTGATAAGGGATTTTTTGACAATTTATGTTTAATATGTCATTCATAGGCGTAGGTATAAAAATTCGATGATTCATTTCTTGTCTAGATTAAAGAGTTTAATTTGCCTAGTGTATAGATAGTAGAACTAATATTTTCGAGGGAAACTTTATATCCATTACTTATTTGAATTGTGAGTAAGTTTCGTTCAAATATGACAATTCTTTTTAGTAATCACAGTTACATAATGAGCCTATAGGAGCAACTATCCAAAGTCCGATTATTTAATATAATAAATAATATTGTATGTTCAAATTTATCGAATTGTACCACGTTAGTTAAGCAAGTTATCAAAAATATTTTTTTTTTACTTTAAGTTTTCTTAGTAAAAGAAAAAATATGTAAGTAAGTACCTAGATTTTTCTTTCACTTTTGTTTCATACTGTCCGAAAGATGGCAAAATAAGTCTATTGATGCATTGTTTGATTAAAGTGGGCAAAGAAGGAACAAAAGTAGAAAAATATACAAAAGCTGGCGAAAAGGTAAGCAATGATATAAATATATGAAAAATTACCCACAATAGGAATGTTTGTACTAACTGAAAGTAGGCATAATAAGAAAGATGGCAAAGGGGCCACAGACCGAATATTGTGTTCATCATTTTTTATATTTCGAAACACTGCCAAATACCCTCAGTCAGGACAGGTGGGTTCTGTCAATAAACTTGAAATTAAAACGAATAAAAAATCCTGCACTATGGTTCTGTCGATGACAAAGGTAGTCCTACGAATTGGAGCAGCTAAAAAAGTTCCGATACATGAAGCGAAATATGCGAATGAATCTCCACGTCGCCGCAGCAGCCGTCTACTATGTAACTAAATCATAAACAAAGTCGAAATCCATTCGAATAAAAAAATACGTAGGTACAAAAAGGGTGAGTACAAAAAGATCGATAGAGTTAAAGTTATAAAAATATGTATACGTACGTATACATTGATTGACAGACGTTATTGACCTTACTACTTATTCACTTAACTTTTATTTGGTAGTAGGGCGTCTGAGCCGGCCTGGCTAGCTACCATCGTCTTACTTAAGTTTGTCGCCATAATAACAATGTTTATAGCATTGTTGTGTTCCGACAATTAGAGGTACAATAGCCAGTTCCTCAGTTGTTGAGGAGTCCAGGTGAAGATCGCTTCCACCTTCGGCCTTATCGTCACTTACCATCAGGTGAGATAAATGCCAAGAGCTTCCCTGTTGTATGTAAAAAAATATAAAAATAAAATAACATTAAGGTAGAGTTGGTACAGTCATAGACAAAATTATTTAAATCATCCTTGGTAGAGTATACTTACATCTCAGAGCAAGGTATACATAGATGTTGGTAGAGTATATTATTTCTGTAACATTGACCGTATCAATCGTTCTATACTCGAGTGTACAATCTATCTGTACGGATTCCTATAGATTATTTCTGATAATTCGAAATTAATTAATTAGGCAATGAAAAATGGTGACTTGAAATCAGAATGCACTTATCATAATAAGATAAATAGTTGATTTCGATTGCAAAACAAATTACTGTAAATGCAGCTACGTTAATTTCCGTAACAGCGCCACCTAGCGGAAAATACAGACATCGCCAGCATGCCGTCGTCGGTGCCCTTCTCGTGAGTACTTAGCACGGACGCAAAGCAACACGCTTCACGCTTATTCGTGCAAGTATATTTTACTAGATGGCACTCATTGTATTGCCAATCTTTTTGGCCTATAAATAAATTCAACTTTGATACCAAATCCAAGAAAAATATGTCCTAAAATATTGTTTATACCGGGTTATTTTTCCATCAGGAGCCAAATTTTGTATGCTTGTTTAGACAAGCAAAATGAACAACTTTTACTATGGGACCAAACTCGAAATCACGAAAAAAAAATCAAATGTTCAACATCCACTGAACCCAAATTTTGTTTTTTTTTTGTAATAAAACGTCGCCCCACACTAGGATTTTCTCCTGTGTCGTGGGTGCAGTTACAAACATAGAATATCACATGCACATGACGCCCAGACCGGAACAAATTTCTGTAGGCCATACAAAACATTTGTCCCGTACGGGAATCGAACCCGCGACCCGTTGCGCAGCAGGTGATCACTCGACCTCTGCGTTAAACGTGTCGTCGAAATGTATGGAACAGCTGTTTTTTTTTCGCGATTTCGAGTTTGCTCCCATAGTAAAAGTTGTTCATTGTGCTTGTCTAAGCAAGCATACAAAAGTATCCATTTTTTCTTCCATACAACTATGCCCATAACATGTACCTCGGATTTATAGCATTTTTCTATGTAAAAAAAATCTGAAAATTCATAAAATAATAAAAATAATTTCTTTAAACCATTTGTACCACCTGAAATTATGTCTTAAACATTTTGATTATTGACAAGCGTATGAGCGTAGTGTATTCTCCAAACCTGTTTTGTAAAGGTTATCCAACTATTAAAATAATAAAAATAGGGTTTTTACTTAATTATAACAAATATTACAATAAACTCGTAACAAGTCCATATTCCAAAGCCTTATAAATATTGTTAATAAGTGTCACATAGTCTGTGGTATGGTGTTTATTTTGTCCAGATTTTGGCAAACAACACCCAATAAAAAAAGGAAAAAATTGAAAAGTCATTACGATGTGTATTGTTTTGACATATCAAATTCATAATTACCTACTGGTGATTTGTAAGCGATCGCAATAGATGTTGGCAACTTGGCATACACACATAACAAGCTCCAGATATTTAATTAGAAGAACTTCAACTTCTTTAAATAAATATAATAAGAAGAAGATTATAAGTGAAAATATTATCAAGCGACCATAACAATGACTGATTGTCAATGTCTAACCTTGACGTCCATAACTAATCACGTTTCGTTTCACGAAGTTTCGCATTCACTCATCATTTTTTATCTTACTTTTATGCAAAATCTATTGAGTTTGAAAAGATTTTAGCCCTTGGGTCATTTTCAATACATTATTATCTTTCATTTCATATAATTTGTACCTCGGTACATGATTTGGGCAAATACTGAAGACCTCCTTTGGCTCCTGATGGAAAAACAACCCTATATGAAACCTTTTTTTGTCGGGAAAATGCCTGACGCACTGTCCAGCATGCCGGGGAATCAACAGCGGGGGTATGTGGGACTTGCATTCACTAAAAACCCGACAGCGTCCTGCAACCGCATAGCTCAAGGGAGCATTCCGGGAGTCCGGTTGGAATCATCCGGAGCTCGACCCTGAATACGGTTAGCTGCCTTCTGGACAGCTACGCCTGTATCTAAGGTTTTTTTTTTAATCTTTATTTATTTAGGAATTTTTATCTTAAAGATATGACAATCCCATCGTATCTAATTCTGAACAATTAACACAACGAGTTAGAAATAACAGAAAGAATTATTTATTACACTCGAAAATTAGCCAAGTCACATAAATTTTGTGATATTTTCGAGACAGGTGTATGTAAAATCGTCTGAATAATTCCTACGTCCAACAAATTTATGTTATATTTTCTCAAAAATAATTCTCTCTGTCCTTGATGTACGTTACATTCCATGAGTATATGTTGAACATCATCAACTCTTTCACATACAGCACAATTGGGTGAAACTTCTTTTCCCATAAGGTATGCGAATTTCTTGGATGGGAAGTGACCGGATCTTATTCTAAATAACAATTTTATTTTGTGTCGACTTAAATTTGTATCTACCAGCCAAGGTGTGCGGAGTGGTTCACTTTGAATGGTTTTGTACCATATTCCTTTTGTCTTCGAACGCTCGTCAAAATATTCACTCCAATTACGATAACAAATATCTTTAAGTTTAGTGAGCATTTCCATGTAATTAGCTGTATCTAAGGTGAGAGTGCTAGTTAGGCGTACGGGATACGCACACCCCGCCCCCGCCACTCGGGTTATATGAATACCTAATACAAGCGATTTGAACTGTGCTATTTTAACAATAAATCTTAATTTTCCACGTTTAGTATCACCTTCTGAACTTTTACAACATTGTACTTGTTTACAGGCGCGCAACCATATACTCGTAGTTCCTTAAATGAGGCTGACGATTATTTCTATGTTGCTTTAACGAAGTTTGACTCGCCATAAAATCACTTGACGAAAAAGTTAGGGACATTCGTCCACCTGTCATTTTAGCCCCATTGCACCATTAGCTGACGCTCATTTCGTTGTCTCGTATCCTCAGAAGAATAACTAAAGCATTATGCTTGTTGCAGCCGCGTGTAAAATGCTGCTTAAATTTTGGCTATTTCTGGTAGAAGTCGTGGAAGATAAAAATGTATGTTGCGGTGTACTTGCGCTTAATCGAAGTGCGGCTAAAAATACAAAAATCGAGGAATAGTGGATTGGGAACAATGATTAGCCAATGGTTTTAAATATAAAAATTAACGGTCGCATCTGGAGATCGCTAATTGGTGCGAGGCTGTGTCACGCTGTCAGACGATGTGTGACGTCGTCGTGACGTTGCAGCGACTGCAGTTGCGTAGCTTTTGATGCCTCCGCTTTTTGCCACTAGATGGCTCCAGAAGTATCCCAAATTAATGCGCGAACAATGCTTTAGTTATTGTTCTGAGCTCGTATCAACTGAAATTATTGTTATCATTTCCAACCAAAATGACAGTTTGAAATGTGTTAAAGATCCAGTACTTCACTGTTTACTTTGTTAATAAAATAATATAGTATTGAGGAAATTTAAAAATCATTAAAACTCTTGCGCGCCTTTACGGTCAGCAATAAACTTTGACATTCTAGAAGAAATAAACTTAATATTTACGTATCCGATTTCCTGTTATTAACTGTGCTTACATGACTTAATTTCTATGGTATATACCGGGTTATTTTTCAAGCAGGAGCCAAATTTTTTGTGCTTGTTCAGACAAGAAAAATTAAGATATTTTACTTTGGGACCAATCTCGAAAACGCAAAAAAAAATCAGCTGATCCATACAAATGTTCACATCCACTGAACCTAAATGTATGGAACAGCTGATTTTTATTTTCGCGATTTCAAGTTTGGTCCCATAGTAAAAGTTGTTCATTTTGCTTGTCTGAACAAGCACACAAAATTTGACCCCTACTTGAAAAATAACCCGGTATACTTCAATATTGATCTATAGTATAGTAAATTGTCGGACATAAAAGTTAAATTGCGAAAACTAAATCAATAACTCTTTAAAATTAAACGAAATTAAATTCATCAGTTAACAGTCAATACAGTTACATTGCAGTTTTGTTTTTATTTATTTACGACGACAGCTCTTGGCCGTCACCTCATCTGATGATAAAATGACGATAAAACCGACAATGGATGAGAGTATCACATAGTTCAACTGCTGATTTTCCAGTGCCATATTACTAACGAAAGACTACTATTTGTTACTAAAACGACACTTTCAAACTTACGTTGTTTAATGTCGAAAAACTCATGCTTGCGCTTTTTGTCAATAGTAATTTTATTAACTAGTGATGCAAGACTAATTTGCCTTACTTATCCGGAAAACACACTTTAGATTAACCTGACACTACCAATATAAAAAAAACGTTGCGGATTTGTTTATTTGAATGGTTCACAAAGAGATGTCTGTAGAAATGATTTTAAAAAATGTATAAAGGTTCATAATAAGCAATACGAACTATAAATCGATTTCTGTTATCAACTTATCGCTGAAATCGGATTTTCTCTCATGTCGATATCTACTTTCAATGCAGACCCATTGATTTACTAATTAATGTGCAGACCTTACTTTATTTACCCTACACCTTACGCCCGTTAGAAACCGATACAAACAGAATCGGTAATGTATGAGTCCATTTGGATCGGAAGGGAAGGACGCCACCCACGTGGATTTAATTGTCATGGTTTCGATGACATATTGCCTCTTACGGGATACATGAAGGAGGTATTTAGGTATTATTACTAGACTTGCAACGAATATTCGGTTACTATTCGGTATTCGGCATATTCGGCTGCTTTTATTATATTCGGCCGAATACCGAATATTTTTCATATATTCGGCAGAACACCGAATACTTAAGTAATATAAGTACTTAGATTTTTTTATTGAAGTGAGATAATGAGGCAAAATGAAAGAAAGTATTGATTCATTTTATAAAGTTATTTTTATTTCTCTTATAATCATTAAAGTATTCATAAAATATGTGAAGTTCCACCGTATACTGATATCTTGGACCAATGCATGTGGAGGGATATCCAAATCCTTTTGAATAGAACGCAGTTTTTCCTGTGCAGTGCCAGAATGATTAAAATGAGTTACGATCCTCCTACTTGTAGCTATCTATCATTTGACTCACATCTAACTGAATCTTCAAAAAAATGTTGGTCATTTAATGTGAGAGTATGAATGACACAACGCGCTGAGGCCAACTCTGATTCATTACTAGCTTTTACTATATTTCGTTCATTATCATGAAAAACGATATGGATTTTTTCACGGATGTCCCATTTTGCAATTTATGTACTTAACGTATTTACGATATGCACAAACTAAACTTGTCAAAACACGTAGTGGTACCATTGTAATAGACCACGCGAAGCAGCACGGGGTGTGAGGGCATAGACTGAGAACCTACATTAGAACAAACGAGCACTGAAATAATCATGTCGACACAACTTTTGGCGCCACAGCGGCCGAATACTTTTGCCTAATATTCGGCTATTCGGCCAGGAAGCTCGCCGAATATTCGGTATTCGGCGTATAGCCGAATATACTATTCGTTGCAAGTCTAATTATTACCGTTCAAATTTGCTTTTATTAAGACGCACTAAAGGTATTTACTAAAAGTTTCTGGATTTCGACAAATAAAGCCACATTTAGATAATGCTGATTATATTTATTGTTTACACCCTAGCAATCGATACTTTCTGCAATGGAAGGAATTATTTTAAAAAGCAGTTGAACCAACCAATCTTCTTTAGGGCCTGTAATGAAACAACAGAAAATGAGTTACTCAGCTGAGTCTTATTGCAACAACATTACAACATTTGTTGGTGGTGATAGTTATTATAAAGGCAGACTAAAATACTAACTAAAGAATGAGTCAAATAGTTATTAAATAGTATAGTATTATCAACCACACAACAGTGCGCAGTGCCCCAATCAACTACAAGTCAAACTTCAGACCAATATAGATACCCTATTATGTGAATGAAAGTGTTTACGTGTGCTTAATTACTTAGACCATACCTCTGAATAAATTGAGATCTATTTATTCAGAGGTATAGTCATCATGTTTACGCTATCAAAAGGAACACACAATAAAAGTTAATATCTGTAGGTTATACAAAACTGTACATTTTCGTGACTCGTAGGTAATACACACGAGATTAACTTCACATTTGATTGAGGAAAAGGCTGTTAAAGGGAACTTTATGCTACGTACCTAATCTAACGGTGAATAGAAAAGCGTCTTAATATACCAAGTATGAAATTAAATACTTAATACCTGTAATCCAGTACCCTCAGCGCCACCCGAGAAGAACCTATGTAAAATGGATATGTGTAAGCAAAGCCTTATATGTGAAAGAACATGACGAAAGCTAATTAGAACTCGCTTTAAAGGGGAACGTTTGTTTCCATAGCTACCGAGGTAGTAACAAAGGGTGGAAGGGGGATGCACTCTATAATTAATATCGAAATTTCTGTAAAAACCAATAATTTTTAAAATTTTTATTACATTTCTGTTGCCATTTTAACGGACTTCAAATAAGGAGGAGGTTCTATGTTCGACTGTATCATTTTTTATGTATGTTCGTTCACCGATTACTCCGCCATTTGTGAGCCGATTTTCAAAATTCTTTTTGTAATCGAGAGATTATACTCCTATAATGGTGCCATTTCACCAAGTTAGAATCTCGTGATGAAAAATCGAGCGACATTCTTAAAGTCATTGACACGTCGAACGTGTTTAATGTTTTTCCAAAAGCCATTAAGATGTTTACGTCTGGTAATCATCATCTCATGTTACTAGGCTGAGATAGCAGGTTTCTTGTGGGTTAGGAGTCAGGAGATATATTTTCAACATAATAGAACGTATCGACGCGTAATTAAATTCGTTCATGTGATTCAGGCGAGCTGATAGTGAAAAGTAAATTCCATAACAATTAGGTTGTTACAAGATCGGGAATAATTCTTTTAACGCTGTTTAGAGCAAACGATGTTTTATGGTATTTTGGTGTTTTCTTTGGATCAAATTCTATTACGCATGCACGCTTTTTTTAAGTCGGTCAAAAATAGTTTAATACAGTTATTTAAACATTATAATAAAATTTGAAAATGTTTGTATGTGTAACAATTTTGCCTCTATCATCCTATCGTGGTAAACTTTCTGTCCCACTTCTAAAACCATTGTCCGGATTCGTAGAGCATTTTGTTCTTTCTTTTTGCATATATTGACCCCGAGAGCGACTATACTATTATTTGATCGCGCGATTTTTCGCTTTTCGCCCATGTGTACAGTAAGCTCCTTATCAAGCTATACTGCTTGACCTTTGGACCATTCTTATTTCGCTCGTAATAGCGGCGGTTTTTGTAGCGTAAATGTATAGCTTGAATGGGAGCTTACTGTACATACGAAACGATAACAAAAAAACCGGCCGTATTTCTTTTTATCAGTGTATGAGTTTTATGACGTTGTTTATTTATGACGTATTAAATTCTGTGGAAGTTTGCATGGTAATGTACATCATATATTTTTTTTAGTTTTATCATTTCTTATTTTAGAAGTTACAAGGGGGGGGACACTCATTTAACCACTTTGGAAGTGTCTCTCGCGCTATCTATTCAGTTTAGAAAAAATATATATTAGAAACCTCAATATCATTTTTGAAGACCTATCCATAGTACCCCACACGTATGGGTTCGATGAAAAAAAATTTTTTGAGTTCCAGTTCTAAGTAAGTATGGGGAACCCCCAAAATTTATTGCTTTTTTTTTTATTTTTGTGTGAAAATCTTAATGCGGTTCACAGAATACATCTACTTACTAAGTTTCAACAGTATAGTTCTTATAGTTTCGGAAAAAAGTGGCTGTGACATACGGACGGACGGACAGACTGTAACGAGGTGAATGTAAAGTTTGAAATGCAGTCAAGTTAGGCGGGAATGCAACGAGTTGCTATATGTAGGGTATAAGCACTTCGTTACAAGACAGACAGACATGACGAATCTATAAGGTTCCGTTTTATGCCATTTGGCTACGGAACCCTAAAAATAGTCTATTCAAGAGGAAAAACAAGTATAACATTAGTCATAAACATAATGCACGTTAAAGTTGGAAATGCTTTCGTGAGAGGTAATTCTCACGAACGCGTAAAAAAAAATAGAAAATTAAATTATGTTCTGCTCTTAAACAAAATAAAATTATTAAGAAAAAATCATGTACAGCTACTACTACCTACCTACTGTAAATCATGTGATATTTTATATTTATAGCACGATGAGAGATCTAGAAACTTTATTTTCTTATCCGTAAATAAATATCTTCATTGCATTGTAATTGGCTGTATGCTGCGAACTAAATATGCGAGTAAAATAAATTTATTACCTCTTGCAAATCAAACAATATGCATTGTTAAACTGTGACTTCGCTGTCCGTCTGTCACTCTGTCCGCCCGTCCGTCTGTCTGTCAAGATCCTTTTTCTCAGGAACGCGTAGAAATACCAAATTAAAATTTAAGTCAATAAAAGATTATGTTACTGATTAATATTTATAGTTTGTCAAATTTTGCAATTAAATATTTACTTAACTAGTTTCTTGATTGGAACGCGAGATTTTTCAGAATATTAACACGCGTTACGTAGTGAACTTTTCAATGAAATGTAAAAGTTTATTTAAAAGAATCGTAATAAGTTTGAATGGCCATTCGGAAATTTTTATACTTGAATCAGCAAGAACATTGGACAGATAACGGACGTGATATCTTAGTTACTTGAATATAAAATATACAAGAACTTCGAACTAAATCGAAATTCTTTTCTATCCCTAGCCGGTAAGTGATAAGATTATTTTTAATTTTGAAATGTCATTCGTATAATATTATGATTTCTAAGACCTAATATCACATTGGCGTGTGTAAATTTGGAACTGTTTTTGCCAAAAATTCTAAAATGTGAAATTAGTATTTTAACATAAGCATAGTAAATCTGACAAATACATATGTACAATTGAAGTAACCATTAAATAACTTGTCTCTTTAAATAAAATGTATTATACAGTAAGTTTTCTACATAGAACAATGCCCTTATTTATAGCTATAGGAAATAAACATACTTACATAATAATAGAATGAAAGTTCCTTTTCCTAAATCTAAGTAAGTAGTATATTTCGGTGCTCATTTCCTTTATTCGGTTGTGCACTTCCATTGTGTATTTCCATTTAGATCAAGAACAAACCGCCTATAGATACTGGAAAATAGATTATAATTAGACATCTTGAAGAGTTGTAACTTTTATTTATAAAACCTCTCGTGAGATTAATATATATCAAGATATAAATTTCAACATATCTATAATCATAAACAAACACAATTATATTTTTTGTTGATCCGAACCCCAAAACAAAACTACGAGGCTGTACAAATTACATAGTGCACTAGTGTAGCGGAGTTCAGGTAATGCTTTTAATTGAACATTAGATCCCACTAATGGCCAGCCGCCTCCACTTGGGTGGTCCCGGCATCCATGATTACAGCCCACAGGATCGGATTTAAGCCTCACCAGAACAACGGCGTGGAAAGCTATCGGAAGATAACATCAGTCGGCGTTCTTTTTATATACGTACTCGAACTATGGTAGCTGTGAGAAAGATGCTTTACACTAATTCGGCTACTACTTGTACGCAAGAAAAGGTATCATCGATAACATTTTTTAATGTACATACTTAAAATTATTATAAGGGTTATCCCTCGCACGAATCTCAAGGCAATTCGAATTTAAAGTAAGTATTGGTTTAGAAATCAAATGTTTGTATCTCTGTTAAAAATGGAACTCCTTTAATAAGCAACTTCAGAATGATTAATTCTATATTTTATTTCAACCTAATGATATAGACTTACTTACGTAAAGTGCAAAATTACGTGTAAAGTAGTATAACTATTGATTTTGCTTAAAAAAATCACGTTAACGAGGACTATCAAACTTGTTAGATTTTGTTTTCATCTGAATTGGAATTAGAAAGGTTGGTTGTTTTGCTAGTTATAAACCGAAACCTGATTATAGATTATTTTGCAATTTGAAGATAAATGTTAACTTAAAAATAATGTTAACGAATTAAATATTTCAAAATATAAAATAGGCACATTATCTATACATATGACTTTTCCTGCAAAGTTTCATACGAAGAAGGAAATGTTTAAAAATAATAAAGCAACATTTTCTGTAAATTCGCTTACGATCTTACTTAAAAGTCCAATTGGAGATTAAAAATCTGACTATGATAGACAGCATTACCGGAGCAATTGGTCGGATACCATTCAAACCCTCGAACCTTAAAAGGATTATTAGTTTAACGGCAAGGAATGGATAGTTTGACAAATGAAAAAGTGGGAACGATTGTTCGAAGTGCTCCATCGTGTAACAAATAAGGGGCTCAACCTTGAAGGGCAATATATCAATGCCAACGAATCTCAGGGCATCGGAGACATACCCGTAACTTTACGTAGATAAATCTTATGGATAACTTTATGGGCAAAACTATTTATGAATTGATTGCCGACATGCATTGAAAAAGTGGTTTAGACAAAATAATGTTCCTTTTGCTGACGTAAAACTCGCAAGAAAATCGCTATTTTCAGCGAATCAGCTACTCGCTGTTAAAGTGAAATGTTGAGTATTTGACACTAGCTAGAGCAATTTTTTATGTTTCGTGTCTAAAAATCGCTCATTATGGCCTTTCTAAATGCTGCTGGGTACTTAATGGTACTAAATTTGTTTCCTAATCGAGTAATGTGGTCAATGAGCTCTCTGGAGAACAAGCGCAAATCTCGAGGACGGCTAATTCTTTTTTTTTCAAGTAATAGGTTGGGGAAAAAGTTTCTTCGCATTTTTTAAGAAAATTCAAAACATTTTTTAATATAGTTTATTTACATTTAACTAAAGTATGTAGGTACCATTTTGTTCGATAACTTTTTGCCATCTTGTAGGTAGGGACATGATCCCATTGCTATAGAAATTTTGGGACTTCTGGTCAAAATACCGCGACAAGTGGTTTTGGCAGTCCTCTCGTGATGTTAACCTGACACTGCCTAAAGAATTCTGAAGAGACCGAAACAGGTGGAAATCTGAAGGTGCAAGGTCAGGACTATACGGCGGATGCATTAACACCTCCCAGCCAAACTCTCTTAATTTTTGCTGAGTGGCTAAAAATGTGTGAGGTCTAGCGTTATCATGATGAAAAACCACACCCCTTCTGTTGATTAATTCCGGCCGCTTTCTCTCAACTTCTTGCTTTAATCTCATCAGTTGTTCGCAGTAGAGTTCAGAATCGATGGTCCTGCCTGGTGGTAACAGCTCATAATGAATAATGCCCTTCCAATCCCACCACACACACAGCATCACCTTGTTGCGAGTTAACCCGGGTTTCGCCACAGTCTGTGAAGCCTGACCGGCCTTTGACCACGACCTTTTTCGCACGTTTTTGTCGTACGTGATCCACTTTTCATCACCAGTTATCAGCTTCTTCAAAAATGGTTCGGTTTCATTACGTCGTAATAAAGAATCACAAATGAGTACACGGTTCATTAGGTTTCTTTCAGTGAGCTCGTGAGGTACCCAAATGTCGAGCTTTTTTGTGTACCCAGTTTTTTTCAAATGCGCCAAAACTGTTTTGTGGTCAATTTCCAGTTCTTCAGCTACGTCGTAACTACTGACATGCCGATCTTGCTCCACTTTTTCAAAAATGGCATCCATTTTATCTGTAATAGGGCGACCAGAGCGACGTGCATCTTTGACATCAAAATTTCCGGATTGAAAACGCTTAAACCAAATTTGTGCTACTCTCACAGACACTGCACTAGGTCCATAAACATCGCAAATTTTTTTCGCGGCTTGCGTTGCATTTTTACCTTTTTTGTAGTAAAATTTTAAAATGTATCGAATTTCTTCATTAGATTCACTCATCTTGGCGGTACGAAAAACAAATGAAAATCACACATTTTCCTAATTTGAATTTGGAATTATGTTCTTTAAAATTTAAACTTTCAATGATACCAAAACCAGCCAGATACAAATAGTATAGCCAAAGAGATTTTATTACAAGTTTATACATACTATAATGCGAAAAGACTTTTTCCCCAAATGCAACGCAAGCCGCGAAAAAAATTTGCGATGTTTATGGACCTAGTGCAGTGTCTGTGAGAGTAGCACAAATTTGGTTTAAGCGTTTTCAATCCGGAAATTTTGATGTCAAAGATGCACGTCGCTCTGGTCGCCCTATTACAGATAAAATGGATGCCATTTTTGAAAAAGTGGAGCAAGATCGGCATGTCAGTAGTTACGATGTAGCTGAAGAACTGGGAATTGACCACAAAACAGTTTTGGCGCATTTGAAAAAAACTGGGTACACAAAAATGCTCGACATTTGGGTACCTCACGAGCTCACTGAAAGAAACCTAATGAACCGTGTACTCATTTGTGATTCTTTATTACGACGTAATGAAACCGAACCATTTTTGAAGAAGCTGATAACTGGTGATGAAAAGTGGATCACGTACGACAAGAACGTGCGAAAAAGGTCGTGGTCAAAGGCCGGTCAGGCTTCACAGACTGTGGCGAAACCCGGGTTAACTCGCAATAAGGTGATGCTGTGTGTGTGGTGGGATTGGAAGGGCATTATTCATTATGAGCTGTTACCACCAGGCAGGACCATCGATTCTGAACTCTACTGCGAACAACTGATGAGATTAAAGCAAGAAGTTGAGAGAAAGCGGCCGGAATTAATCAACAGAAGGGGTGTGGTTTTTCATCATGATAACGCTAGACCTCACACATCTTTAGCCACTCAGCAAAAATTAAGAGAGTTTGGCTGGGAGGTGTTAATGCATCCGCCGTATAGTCCTGACCTTGCACCTTCACATTTCCACCTGTTTCGGTCTCTTCAGAATTCTTTAGGCAGTGTCAGGTTAACATCACGAGAGGACTGCCAAAACCACTTGTCGCGGTATTTTGACCAGAAGTCCCAAAATTTCTATAGCAATGGGATCATGTCCCTACCTACAAGATGGCAAAAAGTTATCGAACAAAATGGTACCTACATACTTTAGTTAAATGTAAATAAACTATATTAAAAAATGTTTTGAATTTTCTTAAAAAATGCGAAGAAACTTTTTCCCCAACCTATTATATAAATAATAAAAATAGGGTTATACTAGGTAGAGAGGTCAACACGAAAATAAAAGAAAAAACGGCCAATATTATTTAAAACTAGTAATTTGAAATTATTCAAAGCAACGTGTCATCTCAATATTAAAATATATTTTTTCAAATAAATAACTAAAAATGGCAACAAATAAAGGTTGTGTTAAGAAAGATAAGTAAGACCGTCAAAGTTTTTTTTCAGTTTCACCCTTTATAAGCATCTTTTCCTTAATCCAACAAATACATATAATATTTCAGCATTCGCACGAGTATTATTTTCACAAATTCCCCCCTATTCGCTCTCACTCACAGTCGAATTACTAGTGCGAGGCGATCAATTCCAAAGTTGGCAGCACTAACTACATATTGTTCAAAAATGCATCTTAAAAGTCCGGCTGTTGCAGTGGTTATAATGGTCCATCTGATAGTCTGTAGTTTTCTGTAGTTTTATATATTGTGTGTAATGCGCGTATATGTATGTG